>CM066586.1:33647561-34857561 GCA_033816785.1 Picus viridis
CATGTGCAGGTTACAACCAGGTATACCAGGAAATACCCTGAATTTGGTTGTTCCAGTGTCCATTTATGATGCTTTGAATCCAGGCTGCAGCCAGCAGTGTGTGGGATTAGTTTGCTTAAAGTGTCTCTTCACTTCCAGTTTAGGCAATCTGTGTGACCCTGCCATCGTTAAGTACTTAACTGTGCTTTAAAACTGTATCTATTTCTATTCTTGTGTCTTTTAACATCCACACAACTCAATTGCTTTGATTTTCTCTTGTTTATACACACACACACAGAGAACATCAAAGAGGGTGATTTCCACTCTCAGTATAAAGCTACATTAACTTCTTTAATGCCATTACATTAGCATCAACTGACAATATCCAAAAGGACTAAAAGACATAGTCTAGAATGAAACAGAGAAGAAATTATCACCTGGCAGTCCACAGTCAGGTAATACTGTGTTAAGTCCATGTTATAATTTTATGTAGAAATGTATGTAGCATATATAAAATCAGCAAATATTTTCTTTAATACTTCTTTTTCTCACTTGATTCTTAGAGTTCATACCCAAGTCAGAGAGAATTTTCTGTTCTCTAGAATCCTAAAGCACTTAGGGATTTTGAGAAGAGTTTCTGTGGAGCCTTGTGTACTTTCTATCAGTCACTTCCATGTGGGAATGAAGCCATTTATGTATACAGTTCCTGACTCTGGGGCAATTAAAATCTCAGCCATAATGTTATATTAGCACAGATTTTGGTGTGCCTAATGACATATTAAATCTTCCTAAATTATAGCTAAATTACAAAAAGGACTAATTTACCAAAAACAGTTAATAAATGTTTAGAAAAGGAAACTAATTGAATTATCCCTTGTTTGTCAGAGACAGATAATCTCCTTGTGAGAAATCTCATTTTTTCTGAAGCATGATTAATTGGCCTGACGAGTCAGAGATTATGACAAATTATGCAGGAGGAGATAATAAATAAGTCAGTAGGAAGGCTTGGGAGCAGAGAACTAGCAGCTGTTAATTGGTTTGAGGCTTGGTACCACTTCTGTATTCACCCTGACCCTTGTGTGGTTTCCTTGCCCCTGCTGTAGACAAGTCACACAGCAGTCACAGCCAGCCTTCACTCCTTTCTCCCACATGCTCTAAGCCTCAACCCAGTTCAGATCATAGCATCATCACCCAAGAAGGACACCTGGAAAACCACATGCTTCTAAGCCAGTGAGCAATTTCTAGTTACTGAATGATCAAGGACATGAGATAATATTTTAATTTTTCCTTAGTCATGGTGGGAAAGCATTTATGGCTTACACAGAAGGTCCAGACACTGCTTCATCTTGTTCCCCTTAAACTCTGGAGAAATTAAAATTAACTCTGAATGCAGTGTGTATAAGCCATTCAGCACAGTGCGCCTAAGGGACTCTACTTCACAAGTCTGCTTACCTTTAGGAGAAGGCTTCTGCACATTCAAACACTGCTCAGTCGTCTGCTGCTTCAGTTCAAGCTTCAACAATGAGCAAAGAACCAAGGATAGGACACGTTCTGCTGCATTAAGCTGCAGGCTGCTCCATCTGGGCACAGACTGGGGATGAGGTCAGTGCTGGGGTGCCAAATAAGGACTTTTGCTCTTCCTCTCATGCGTAATCTGATCTACGCGTCTTTCAGTCATATTCAGAAAAGCACAGGACAAGGGTGTCCAACTCTGATCATAATGTTTGAACTCTGTGTACAACGTTGCCTGCTTTCATCATCTTGTTTGAAAAGCCTGGCAAGTGATAGAACCGAATGAAAAGTTTATTGGGTTTGTTGATGGTCACATGGGCTTGACAATAATTTTCCCTTTGCACTCTCGTGTGTGTGTAGATCATGCTGTCTAACAAGCACTAGATTTGAGTCATTGTCTCATTATTTGGAAAATGTTATGAATTAGATCTAAATTATTTATTGATGTGCTGTATTGGTATCTGGATGATAGCATTCAGAGAAAACAACTGTAGGAACCGTTTTTATGCCAGGGAAGAAGGATTAAGGCAGTGACCTTGTTGGGTAAATTTAAGAGAGGACTCAATGTAGTGAAGCAAATGGGAACAGAGCTGAAGAAACTCATTGCTATTGGCACTGCATAGTTGGACATACATGATATTTACATCTAAATGCCAATGCATACTTTTTGTTCATACCTCAGACTCACCTCTGTCAGTCTAGTGGAAGTCATTTGCAGGAGTTTCCAGCAATATGTGGTAGACTTCTTCTGCACTACATGTTGGAATGGTTTTGAGAGGAGATGCAGGACTGGACTTTTGCTTTTTGTAAGTCAGGAGCTTCTTGAACATGGTGTCTGTCAAAGGGAAGGATCTGCCTCTCCTGTAGCAAGCAGGTAAGGGCCTGTTTTTTACTGTGCTTATGTTTGAAACACTGAGAATTCACAAATAAGCATGCTCAAAATAATCCTGATAGTTTAGAAGCTTCGAGGTTTTTAATTAGGACTATTGATCTCCCAGTTTCTGAGCCCTTATTATGGAGCAGAGGTCAGAGCTCCTAACTGTTCTCTGCAACCTTAAGTGCAAGATCCATTTTAAATGACAGTGGGGATTGCCACAGCCACATGATTTGAAGACCTGGCGTCTTAAGCAGAGTATGAGATAGTGCAAAACTTCAAGTTAAGCAATGATTGTTGGCAGCATTCTGCTTTTTCTGTTGTTCCTGACTCTGCAGCCATTTGATGTAATTGTAAGTTCACATATCCTGTCTTTTCCGGTGCAATCACTTTTCCTCTCTTCCCAGCATCAGTGAGTTCTCTCTTTTATTTAGTTATCCTTTGGAACATCAATTTGCTTATCTGAACAACCAATTTCCCCAGCATCCCCAGCCAAGTCGCTGCAGACCTGGTAGTGTCCCCAGTACCATATCAAACACAGCTAGTCAGCTTCTCATACTAGGTCCCTTTGAGGTACCTTGGAGCCTCTCTATCTCTCTCTCCATCTCTACTTTGGGCACTGCATCCCTTTGGCAGGAAGGAGCAGGAGCCTCCAGCAAGGGCAGTCCCAAAGGAAACAGCCAGGTAGCCTTTGAGACCTGAGGTCAGGGGCCCTTCTTCAGGACAGAAAGATGCCAGTATCCTCACAAAGAGTGGACTGGGTTGTAATGGCAAGGTCCCAGAGCTGTCAGAGATACCCAGTGTGTGAGGGGCAGATGCACCAGCCAGCCTGCCTAGCCTTCATGGTTGCTTTGCCAGTTGCTGTTAGAACTGTTTATGCTGTGAATACACAGCAGTCTTTTCTTCTAAGTATGTTTTGTGTTTTGCATGCATTCCAAGGTGGCAGCTCTTTTGGAGGCATCTCTGTAGGAGCCCTTGTGCGCTCACCACAGGTTTCTGCTGCTTCCCTGGTGTCACTCTAATGAGTTTAAATATCAAGCAGCTTGAAACATACAGGGGTTGATCCCAAAAGGGGTGAATAGTCTGTGTTTTATATTCATTGGAGCATTTCAGCCAGTTTTAATCACAACAGAATATGTCTGCATCTGGTCCCAGCCCTGTGAATCCTCCCTCAGTACTGTGGAGTAATTGAAGAATATGATTAAAGGCAATTATTTTAATTGCCCATTGACTCAGAAAGATTTCTGATAGCACTGAGTAGAGCCTGATCTGTTCAGTAAAAAGCCTTGTGGATTGTCTGCATCAGGACAAGCCACCAGCAGCAATGGTGTGATGGATACAAATGAAACTTTGCTAACCTCCTGTGCAAACTGCATGGACTACAGGGGGGAAGCACATTTTTTAGCTGAATGCAGAAGACAGAATATGTGAACTGGGCCAGTTTGCCTGTGAAGCATTGGGGCTTATTATTAGTCCACAGAGTGTTCAACCCCATCGTAATGCCACTGACTTTGTGAGGCTCCTGTTTGATGCAGTTCTGAGTGAAAGGTTCGGATTCTACAGGCCATATATATTCAGTAAGTGGAAATACTTAACACCAAACCAATGCAAAAGTGGCATTTTTTTGTTGGAGGCATCAGTAAAGAAGGGTGATTGTCTAATAATTAGATCATCCACACTGAACTTGGAAAGTATTTATACTCTCTACTGTGCTAATCCTGCAGTGGGTTTTGTTGCAGCATTCTCCATGTGTCATTTCTCTTCTCTGTAAAAAGTGGGCACACCTTCTTAGGAGTATGTGAATTGCTGATGTAGTGACAGGGATGGCAAAGGCCTTTGTGATTTATTTTTTTAATGTATAAATGTACATTTATGGAATCAACTACCTCTGACTGTGGGAAGAAAGTACATCAGATGATATTAAATTCAACAGGACCATGTTTGGCTTAGTGATGCTAAGCAGAAGTTTGCTGTAGGGTCCTCTGGGAAAGGATTGGCACATACTTGAGATATTCTTAGATTTCAGCTAGATATTTGCTTTTAGCCACTATGGCAAAGAGACTATTGGAGAAGACAGACTTAGACCTAGGCTGGCTATTCAAATATTGCCTGTGTGTAGCTAGTGTGATTTTCAGAAGTCTGAAGTCTCCACAGGTCATACTTGCTTATTCTGCAATTACAGGCATTCCATATTTCAGACCTTGTCTCTCCCATTGTACAACATCATAGTTCTCTGTCATTTGATTCACACTCCATTTATACTTCTCTTTGTAGGTGAGGATAAAAATCTGTCTTTGTCAGGTTTGCTAGGTGGGTGCTTTCCTTTGCTTATGTATTACCCTTTCTGCTGGGAAGAAACTGAATCAAACTAATCCACACACCGCTCAGAGCAGATTTGTATCAGTGAGGTCTGACGTACAGGGCTCCTCCCACAGGCACTGCTTTTCTACCAGTGCAGCTCTGCTGAATTCAGTGGATTTTTGTCTGATTTAATGCTGTTAAGCAAGTGCTGCACTAACCAGTGTGGATCCTCCAGTTAGTCCCAATTTACACTGACAGCAGGATTTGACCTGAATGATCCCACTGTTTCTGTGGCATATGTATTGGAACTAAAGCCAAGGGTGCATCGTTATCTCTTTTAAAATGCATGCTGTGTATGCACCTCTTAGCTCACTTCTTGTTTCTACAACTGCCTCCTCTTCTGAATAAGTCTATTCAAAGCATCATTATGTTACTGTGCATCTGCTGTGAGAAGACTGCATGTCCAGCATGATGTAACTGGGGTATGTGTCCAAACCCCAACCCTGAAGTCTTTCCTGCTGTTGTCTATTCAGGAGAATGGCAATGATCTCAAGGAAAGCTCGAAGTGCTCAGCATGGGCAGGTGTAATCTGTGCTGAACAGGCAAATAGGGGTGTGTGGATACCTGTTGTGCTGGTTATGGGCTGCCTGGGCTGAATCTTTGATCAAGAATTAGTGGAGCTAACAGTGTCTTTTGTTTTTTAACTGAATGCCTCCAAAATGCTCTTCTTTCCTTCACTAATTATTTCCAAGCAGCACTGTGTAGTTTGACCCAAATTCAGGAGCTGCTGATGCTGCAAGCACTGCTGGTAAAGACAATTGTAGGAATGGGCAAGTCCAGCAGCTTCTTAGGGTGGCAAAAAAGTTGTGGCAGTTTGATTTGTCTGCAGAGAGCCATGCTGGCTGCTGCAGTTATGGAATGGGAGGGTTAGGCTTGATGGAGCACTGGTTGCTGCTGCCATGGAAGCCCAGTGTATCCATAGCAGTTACTACATGTGCCCAAACCTCTCCATGGCAGCAGAATCAGCATCTTTGGGGGTACTTGGTCCCCAGCTGTCTGTCTCAGCACTGCCCATCTTTTTCTCATACCTAGGGAGCCACAACACATACCACAAGGTTTCAGAAACTCAGAATCTGTTCCCCAGCCCAGTGCGTTTGCCTGATCAAGATTACTAACTTTAATTCTCCAGGCCTTTCTCCTCTACTGCTTGTAACTTACCATTGTTTTGTTTATTTTCATCTTTATTTCCCACAGTGTACTGAAATGATGCAGAAATAACATTTGTTCACACAAATAAGAGAAGATAATAGCTTCTTTCCCTGACCACATGCTCTCTTCTGTTCCAAGTCTTAATTAAAATGGTGCTAAAGGAAGCAAATCAATTAACAGATACCTTACAAGATGGTTTGTTCACTTGCACATGTACATGCATACAATTACTTATAAATATCACATTACTGCTTTAGTTTATCTGTTAGAAAATGCTGCTAATGAATTAGAAGCATAGAATCAACAAGGTTGGAAAATACCTCAAAGATCATCAAGTCCAACCTGTCACCACAGACCTCATGACTACTAGACCATGGCTCCAAGTGCCATGTCCAACCCCCTCTTGAATACCTCCAGGGATGGTGACTCCACCACCTCCCTGGGCAGCACATTCCAATGGCTAACAACTCTCTTGTTCTGGTGCTGGTTGCCTGGGAGAAGAGACCAACCCCTTCCTGGCTACAACCACCCTTCAAGTAGTTGTAGACAGCAATAAGGTCTCCCCTGAGCTTCCTCTTCTGCTGGCTAAACAATCCCAGCTCCCTCAGCCTCTCCTCATAGGGCTTGTGCTTGAGGCCTCTCACCAGCCTCACTCAGCGTTACTGCACCGGGTAACAGACGCCTAGAAACCCAGGGAAATTATTCCAATATTTCAGTTTTCTCACAAAATAAACCTTACATTTTGTTGTTCAAAGTGTGCAGAAAGATACCTGGCAGTTTTCTTTGCACTTTGGAAAATTACCTGCTTAGCTGAGGTAATAGTCACACATTCAAATTCTTTCCCTTACAAGTAGTACAGTAGTTCATTCTTCATAGAAATACCATTCTGACAGATCTGCTGCTGTGCTCTGGCAGTGTGTTGACTCTAAGTCCCTGACTCAGCACACCAGCTCTGCCTTTAATTTGCAGGGATAATTGGAATTCTTGACAGTCTGAAAGTTGATTATTAGATAGGAGGCCCTGGATTCCATGATTTTTTTGAGTGATATTTCTTAATAACGCAAAGAATTTCTCAACTAAGCTTCAGTCTAACATTTTTTTTTTTTTTTTTTTTTTTTTTTTTATAGTTGAATAGCTTCTGCTATATTACAGTAATGAAGAACTGGAAACAATTTATTATGATCTGCCACATTGTGTAACTAAGAGCAGACACTGGCTTAAAAGTTAACTTTAGGAGTGCATGTTAGCTGAGAGATTAAAAAAATTCATGCAGAGCTACAGGCTGGGGTTGGAGTGGCTGGAGAGCTGCCAAAAAGAAAGGGACCTGGGGGTGCTGATTGACAGTGGGCTGAACATGAGCCAGCAGTGTGCCCAGGTGGCTAAGAAGGCCAATGGCATCCTGGCATGCATCAAGAATAGTGTAGCCAGCAGGAGCAGAGAAGTCATTGTGCCCCTGTACTCAGCACTGGTTAGGCCACACCTTGAGTCCTGTGTCCAGTTCTGGGCCCCTCAGTTTAAGGACATTGAGATACTTGAACGTGTCCAGAGAAGGCTGGTGAGAGGCCTTGAGCACAAGCCCTATAAGGAGAGGCTGAGGGAACTGGGGTTGTTTAGACAGCAGAAGAGGAGGCTCAGGGGAGACCTTACTGCTATCTACGACTACCTGAAGGGTGATTGTAGCCAGGAAGGGGTTGGTCTCTTCTCTCTAGCAACCAGCACCAGAACAAGAGGACACAGTCTCAAGGTGTACTAGGGGAAATTTAGGCTGGAGGTGAGGAGAAAGTTCTTCACCGAGAGAGTCGTTGACCATTGGAATGGGCTGCCCGGGGAGGTGGTGGAGTCACCATCCATGGAGGCGTTCAAGAGGGAACTGGACGTGGCACTTGGTGCCATGGTCTAGTCATGAGGTCTGTGGTGACAGATTGGACTCGATGATCTTTGAGGTCTCTTCCAACCTTGGTAATTATGTGATTCTGTGATATAAAGACCATAGCCTGAGCTAAAAGTTTAGGCAGATTCGATCTATTTACAGTTTGTGGTCTTTGGATCTGTCTAGTGGTTATTTGCAAGTTGCAATGAACATTGTAACATCCTGTAATGCTGGGATATAACAGCTATGAAAATAGCTGTTAAGTATATAGTGAAATAGTGTGAAATTACTTCATGTTGTGCATGCCATCTGCTCTCAAGACTTTTAAGTGCTACTTGGTTTCCTGAGAGGAGCTGTAGGAATGGCAGGGGATGCCCAGCATGGCATTGCTGCTAGCCAAGTGCCCCCAGAGCCCCCACAGCTGGCATTTTGCTGCCCTGTCTACACAAACTGAAAGAATAGCCTGGCTTGAAATACAAACATCTTCTGGCTTTTCTTGCACCCTGTGATGACATTATCTGTTATAATAAAGCATTCTTGACAGAAGCAGATTTAAACAAACAGAATAGAATCTGATGGGAGGCTGAACATGAGCCTGCAGTGTGCCCAGGCAGCCAAGAGGGCCAATGGCATCCTGGCCTGCATCAGGAACAGTGTGGCCAGCAGGAGCAGGGAGGTCATTCTGCCCCTGTACACTGCACTGGTTAGGCCACACCTTGAGTCCTGTGTCCAGTTCTGGGCCCCTCAGTTTAGGAAGGATGTTGTCTTGCTGGAGCGTGTCCAGAGAAGGGCAACAAGGTTGGTGAGGGGTTTGGAACACAAGCCCTATGAAGAGAGGCTGAGGGAGCTGGGGTTGCTTAGCCTGGAGAAGAGGAGACTCATTGCTCTCTACAACTACCCGAAGGGAGGTTGTAGCCAGGCAGAGGTTGGTCTCTTCTCCCAGGCAGCCAGTACCAGAACAAGAGGACACAGTCTCAGGCTGCACCAGGGCAGGTTTAGGCTGGATGTTAGGAAGAAGTTCTATACAGAGAGACTGATTCCCCATTGGAATGGGCTGCCTGGGGAGGTGGTGGGGTCACCGTCATTGGAGGTGTTCAGGAGGAGACTTGATGGGGTGCTTGGTGACATGATCTAGTTGTTTGATCGGTTGGACGCGATGATCTTGGAGGTCTCTTCCAACATGGTTTATTTATTGTATTGTATTGTATTGTATTGTATTGTATTGTATTGTATTGTATTGTATAGCATTATTATTTTCTCAACTGAGACTAAAGCCACAGGCTCACAGCTTTGGTAGAAGGTGGGATGGGTTTACAAAATCACCTTGGTTTAAGTAACTTAAACTATTCTAAATGTTCTGAGACAAAGCTCTATATATTTCTTATTGTCACTCCCACTGTAAGAAGCTTTTAATTGGAGCCCAGCAAAGCCATGTTGAGAAATAAAATTCAGCAGAATGTATAAGGCTAGGACAAGAATGAATGGTCTGGGAGACTGAAACTATTCACAAATTCTGATTGAACTTAGTGCATTGCAGAATGTCGACATCGAAGGTTTTGTTTCAGATGACCCAAAACGGTTTGGTTGTTTCATATACAAAGCTGTTTTAATTTCAATGGTTTTAAAATAAACCATGACAAGCACTATTTCAGAGAGGAGTATTTCACTTTAAATTACTTTGGTTCATTTTAAATGGCTGAAATTAGCATTGCCATCGAGAGTTAAAAAGATACATCATTCCTTAACCTGAAAAAAATAAAAAGATGTAACTTTTGTGTGAAGGAAATGTTTTTGCATTGACACCAAACATGTATTTCCTGGAAAACTTGAGAAGCCTCATTTTATTTCAGATGCAAATTAATGATTTTTAAAGTTCCTCCACTCATCATTTACCTGACTTGAAATGCAGGCATGACCATGAATTCTGCCACTGAAATGTATTCCTACCTTTTTGATTACCCTGTATTTAATTGATTTTAGAAATCAATCGTGTACTTATTGCAGTCTAAACAGGATCTGTTAATGAACAGAGCTCATCTCTTTTATTTTTTTCCTACGTTTCCTTTATACACAGGCTGCTGGGGTTTGCAGGCTTTTTATGTGCAGGTGATTGGAGTTAGCATGCACTACAAACTCTTCCTGTAATCCATCAATCAGTCTTTCAATTAAAGAACAAAGAAAGGAATTTGTATTGGCAAGATTCCTGTTGTGCACAAGAGACCTCTATTGATCCTCAGACCAGGCAGCTGTCGATTGCAAAAGGATTATTGATCATTTGTACTTTGTTCTCCTAGTGCGTGGATGTCATCTCTGAAAAGAAAGAAACATCGTAGGTTAAATATCTTTCTGGCTTTGGTTTTACCTGGGAGGATCCATAACATCGTTGTAAAAACTAAGCTTGGAGATACTTAGATAAAAATTACAGAAATTCTAGAAAATTATTAAGAGAATGTTACAAACACTCTCCGCGTCAATCAAGAGTTTTAAGTATAAGAAATTTTATTGCGGGTAAAATAAGCCAAAGCATCGCGCTGGGCGGCAGGGAGTCTCCTGCTCCACAACAGTAAGGATCCACTCTCTTCTTTTAAGGTGGAGGTATGTCGCAACCGTAACAGCCAACTCCTCATGCATAGGATGCACCCTTCTGGCTGTGCAAGTGTGAGTTCCTGATAAGGATCGGCGTCCTGGTCCGGAGTCTCTTGTGAGGATGTTGATAGTCTTGCTTATCTTAACCTCATTTCTGGCAGGCTCAGTGGGTGTCGACCCAGCTGCCCAACTTCTGCAGATTTCTGCCTAACAAGCTTAAAACTAAGTACATACTGTTCAAAACAGGATGTTACATGTTCTTATCATTGAGTGGCATTGTCTGACTTGATCACGGCTCCATCATTGATCATTTATATGGTTATCAAATAATTCATCCCTTCATTCATTACAAGAACTGCTGGAATTGCAGTCATGCCATTCCTTCCACTTAACTTTTCTTTTCTCAGATGTTCCTTTTTATCTTTGGAGGTACCTGTGTTTCTGAAGTGAATGAACAGAGCAAATGTCTGGCTGTTGCGGTGGCTTCCAGATGCCCTCTGCACTGACATGTGAGGACTTGCCACTAGTTGCAAGCTAGGTAGGAATCTACTAGATGCAAGCAATACATTTTAGGAGAGTATCCTACTATAAGAACAGCTCACCATGTTGCAGTCTCTGAATTAGTATAATTTGGGCTGCTTCCCAATACTGCCTTTGCCACATGAGTGGGGAGCAGCTGAGCAGCTCTTGTATCCATACTGTGGCTGCATCTTTCCGATTTGGGGTATCTCCTAATGTGGGGACAGCTGCATTGCAGCTGCATGGGGCAGACATCCTTGCAGTATTCCTGGGCCTTATATTAGTGTTCCATGTATACAACTTGGAAGGTGGAAGACAAGGCAGTTAAACTCCTTGCCATAGGCTATGCAGAGTGTGTAGCAGCTCTGGGCTGTCAGTAGGAAGTCGGGGTAATCCTGCAGCCTACTGCGGGGTCTTTACCTTGGTGGATGTCTGTTACAACTTCGGTCTGTCTGCCTGCCTAGCACTGTCACTCCACCTCCCTGCTTCACCAGACTCCACCTCTTTCCTTAGAACATACTTGTTTTGTCTTGATCCCATGTTTGACCCAGAAAGTATAAAGAATGCAATATCAATTGTGGCTTTCAGAGCACTGATCGAAGATGAGCATTCACAGAAGCAATACACGAGAAGTTCGGGAAATGCAGCGAACTTCTCTTCCTCTCTCTTCACTGCTCTTAAATCTTTTATTCAGTTTTACTCCATCTAGTGTCAGCGCTCGGAAATAAGATCTTGCCTCGCAGTCCTCTATACTAGCTCTCATGATTCCACTGGGAAATGGCATTGCAATCCCTTTCCTTCAGTACTACTTACACATTTTCTGGTGAATTTGCTAAAGAATCCACAGGAGCTGTGGCAGTCAGGGGGTGCTGCTTGTAATTTGTCTCAGTCTTTTCTCCTTCTATGAGAGGAACTTTGTCACTTGCATCTTTTAGAAAGCTGTGATGAAATTTTCCATTCATGTGAAATTCACTGCGCTAACCATTGGCATCTATAAGAAAGAAGTAAGACCTCATTCTCACCTTTCTAGTTTGAACTGGGCATGCAGTCCATTTGAGACCCTATGGTGAGGCATATATAGGCTGAAATTAGATATATTTTTTTCTACTCTGCTCCATTTTCACCTTTATTTCTTTCTCCAGTGTGGGGTGGGAGTGAGATAAAATAGCTCTGCAAGGTGGCAGTGTCTGCACTGTCCTGCAGTGCTTTCACAACTAAGTGCTCACACTGCCTGCTTTGCCCAGACCTAGGGGAGCTTCCAGAGCATCTTGAGGAGGTGCCTGCTGAAGTGCAAGGATGGAAGCTCACTGGCACCTAGCCAGTACATGCCCACCAGTCTGCTTGCCTGTTAGCCTGCTGACCACACTGGGGGTACCCAAGGTTGCCTTCAGCTTCCTTTTCCTGCACCAGGATGGCACTTCACAGACACAAAGAATTTCTTTTAGCAACACAGCTCTGATGTTACCCAGGATGTCACAGGTATGCAGCAGTATTTTTCAGCTTGTTCCAAGCAGTCTGTGGCAACTCTTTCCCAGAAAGGAGATGCATTTCAACATTTTATCAGAGGATCTGATATGGGCTGCACTTAGGAACCTGACAGAATTTCTTCACACAAAATAATGCAGATTAAAGCATAACAACCAAGATACACGAATGTCTACCTGTTGGGAACTGTAGCCCCCTCCCTGGAGGTGTTCAAGGCCAGGCTGGATGTGGCCTTGAGGAACCAGGTCTAGTTGAGAGGTATCCCTGCTCATTGCAGAAAGATTGGAGTAGATGATCTCTAGGGTCTCTGCCAATCTTGACCATTCTATGATTAAAAAACACAACAATTCTCCCTTTTTCTATGACAACAACATACTGTAGAACAAGGCCAGTGCAAATTAATCTGAGCTGAGAAGTCATTAGAAAAAGACTCCTAGGAGTCCACCTGAAATTATTTATTCCTTTTTCATATATGTAGTGTGAACTTTGTCCAGAAATTCAATGGCTATAGGAAAATCTATGAGCTGGAACGTGCAGACACCCTGATTTGGTGCTGTTCTTTTCAAGCTAAGACCTGAAACACCTCCTCTTGTGTCAGGAGGCCTTGTTGTGTTTTGGGTTTAAGCTGTCCTTTAGCTATGATATCAGTTTTCATTCCTAGCTAATCCCATGTTGTCACCTCTCTGACAAGCACTAGTCAACATAAAGCTACTCTGGATGGCAGACAGGCGCTGCCTGGGAGCAGGAGGTTTTCTGCTCACTGGCATCTAATATGTGAGTTACCCTGTTTGTCTGTTGACAGGAGTGAAGAGGATACTCTTTCAGAAAGATTTCTGATTTTATCTTTTTCTTTCTTTCTTTCTTCAATCTAGACTTGCAGAAGCTCCAAGAAGGCTAGAGTTACTCATTTATTGCTGGAATCTGTAACACCAGCAAGTTTGCCAGCAGCGACCACGATGGCTGTGGAAGGAATTGCTTCTGACAGGTGTCTGAATAATACCAGGAAAACATTCTTCTGACTCAGCAGGTTTGGGACCAACTCTTACAATCAAATGATTTAGAGCTATTCAAGGCTAGCCTCAAACAGTTGTGCAGAGGGGAGGGAAGGAGTAGGGATTCCTCCCTATTTGGCAGCTGTGAAAAGGTCAACCCCAAATGCAACCCCCAGATCTGAAGGGAACACAGGCATCCTGGGCCAGATGCTCTCCTGAGGAATGTGGAGTGTGGCCAGGGAGGAGCAAAAAATAGCCAGAAGTGTGGCTCTGCCTGTCAGGCTGGTAACTGACATCAGTGATGTATGCTGTATCCTGGAAACGGGTTTAATGAATTAATCTCAAACAGTCTGGGCTATACGTATCTGTGCGTGTGCCAAACAACCAAACAACTAACTCTGTTTCAGTGTGCATGTGTGTCTGTAGATGAAGCATTCCCTCCATTCTGGAATGGTGCTAAGAGGAACTGAGAGCCTGAAAATGCCTACAGGGTGTCTTAGTTTTGCTTTTTTAAATCTTGGTGTCCCTGGCACAGTGCAAATCTCAGTGTCCTTAGTTTTGAAGTGTGAGATATAAAGATTAATTTATGGAAGGGGAGAAAGGGTAACTTGAGTCAAAGTAACTTATCCAAAAATGTTCAGAGGAACAAGTTCAGCTAGAAAGGACAATAACAGAACAAGGTATAACGTCCCCAAGGTATGGGGTGGAGTTGGGGCACATTTTGTATTGTATAAGCATCACTGGTTTTAGTCTTCCACATGGGAAGAAACAGTCACCTGCAGGCTCTGCAGTCACCTGCAGAACAAGAGGACACAGTCTCAAGCTGCACCAAGGGAGGTTTAGGCTGGAGGTTAGGAAGAAATTCTACACAAAGAGAGTGATTGCCCATTGGAATGGGCTGCCCAGGGAGGTGGTGGAGTCACCATCATTGGAGGTGTTCAGGAGGAGACTTGATGGGGTGCTTGGTTGCATGGTTTAGTTGATTAGGTGGTGTTGGATGATAGGTTGGACGCAATGATCTCGAAGGTCTCTTCCAACCTGGTCTATTCTATTCTATTCTATTCTATTCTATTCTATTCTATTCTATTCTATTCTATTCTATTCTATTCTATTGATGAGGGGTGAAGAAAACCCAGTGGGCCCTGGGTAAGATAGCTAGAACGGAGATGAGAGAATAGATGGACTAGAGACAAAAGAGGTCTGGTATTTCCACTGGCTACAGTGACAGTCACAGGCAAGTGAAAATTGAATAGATTTAAGCTTTTTGGTATGTCCTCCAGTGCTTTTTCTTCTCTGCTTTCCCATATCCCTCTGCCTGACCCTTGCTCTTTCCAGACCAGACAAAATTGTCTTTTTATGGCAGGAAAACCATTGCTCCATTCAAAAAAGACAAAACTTAGTTGAATGGGGAACCCGGTGAGCAAGGGCAGGTACAGTAGAGTGTGGGTTTTGGGACCATATAAAGTGATTGTTGTGAGAAGGAGGCCCATCTACACTGCAGTGTGAGCTGCCTTCTGCTGCTGGGTGTCTTTCTGGCAGCTCTAGTTTCTGACAGCTGAAGCTCTTGGTTTTTACATTTGCTGTTGAACAGTATCTTGGAGCATTCAGTCTGTTCCAGACACTGTTCTGCTAAGACAGAAAGATGAGACATCTGAGGAAGGGTTGCCCATGAGAGATTCCTCAAGTGCAGTGGTTTTGAATGGCTTCTGATAACTCTTCTGTTTCATAAGTCAGTAGTTGTTTGAGGTTTGGGATTTTTTTGTTTTGTTTATTGCAAGGCTAGTGAATTGAGCTTGCAATTTTAATCAGTAGCCATTTGAGTGAATGGTAGGAGAGTCATCTATTAAATTTAAAGCAGAAAGTACTTTTTGCAAATTGGCATTCTTCGTTGTCCAAATGCCAGGCTAGGAAGAGATGGAGTAGCTGGGACTTTGCATGAAAGGCTAAGCCAACTCATCTTTTCAGGCCACTCCATACCAAGACTTTCTCTTCTGGTAAGATTTGTAACATTCCAGTGCTTTTCTCAATGTATCAGTGACTGTGCTTAAGAAATTAGATTCCTATTCCTGTAATTTTACTTACATTTCCTGTGTTGGAAGAGGTGAATCTGAAAGAGAAGAGACACCTGGAAGCTGCTGAGGGAGCATGGTTAAGCAACAGGATACTTGGAAGATGGAGACTGTAATATTGCAGGTAAGGATGGGATGCTACAGCACCCATCTCCCAAGGGCATATGACAGACAGGTTTATGCCTAGGAAAATGTGTATTTCTTCATATCCATCTACAGTTGGCAATGTTTGTTAGTACTTTCTACTTACAGATGATTCAGTGGTCACATCTTTTGTGTAGTAAGTAATTTATTTCATATTTCATCTGCCTCAGCAAAGGTGTCCAAACAAATCCTGTTAACTTTTTAATGGGGCTTCTTAGCTTGAATGAAAGATGGGAAATAATAACCCTTTCAGTATAGAAATTCTTCCTAATATCCAATCTAAACCTCCCCTGGTGCAACTTGGGTCCATTTTCTCTTGTCCTATCACTAGTTACATGGGACAAGAGACCAACCTCCACCTCATACAACCTCCTTTCAGGTAGTTGTAGAGAGCAATAAGGTCTTCCCTGAGCCTCCTTTTCTCCAGACTAAACAACCCCAGTTCTCCCAGTCACTCCTTGTAAGACTTATTCTTCAGACCTTTCACCAGCTTTGTTGCCCTTCTTTGGACATACTCTAGTACCTCAATGTCATTCTTGTAGCAAGGGGCCCAAAACTGAACACCTTGGCTGAAGGCTGAATGTGTAGTGTAACATGAAGAGTTGATGCAGCATTTGAATCACTACAATTCATTCCAGTGCCCGGTGTCCTATGCAAGTTGTGGTTTAGATCTTGATTGCTTTTCCTGGTGCACCAGTCTTCCAGTGACATGTTCAGACAAGGCCAAAGTCTCATTTCTTTCAATGTGTTTTTACTCATGGATTTTTAATTTGCAAATTTTGGGCCTATTTTCTGTATAACTCCTACTTGTGGCTTTCTCTAGTACCCTAGCATCAAAACTAGGTTGTGTGCTCAAACTCCAGCGATTAGACAGGTTATAGCTTTCATTTGAAACTGATAGTATCACTGACAGGACTTGTGCTTAATATAGTGGCTTCAGGTTTGGTAAATGACACATTGTGCATTCACAGCATTACAGACTAGTTTGGAGTATAGAGATGAGAATGAACTACTCTCCTCTCCAAAATAGGAGATTTTTCTTTCTATCCAACCTTAAATCTGTTTGAAGGATATGAATTTGTTAGATCAGATTCCATTCTCTGCCTCTGCCTGTCAGTGCAACTGGGCACAGACCTGAACATGACAAAATGCTAGTCAAATGGTTCTTGTCTCAAATGTTTAGACTGAGACAGTTCTGCTCATTGGAAGAAAATGCAGCTCGACGTTAAAACTTGCACATGACTGCCCAAATCTAGTCTGTGCCATGACATCCGTCTCTGATATTCAAACCAAGCGGTTGATTTCACAACAACAATTTCATGTTAAGCAATGAGGAGACTGGAGATGTTCAACTTGTGATTATATTCCAAGCCCTCCTCTATTCAGCCAAATACTCTGATTCTCCGAACTACCTTGTGTTTCCTAAGCATAGTCTATCAAAGGAAAGAGAAGTCAGTCCCTTAGAAGAAGTCAAGTGGAAAAATATGATTAAATATCTAGGTGCTGCTTTGGGTAGCAGGAGAAAATCATTGATACACTTGGCCAGTGCAACTCCCAAGCTCCTCCATCAAACATCAGAATGACTTGTGTATTGTATTTAAAGCTTGATCTCCTGCTGGGTGTTTTACATGGGGGTCTGCAGGGAGTGGTATGGGGAGGTTTGGTGTGAGTGGCATGTTTTGGTGTGTTCTTCTGCCCAGCATATGTGGAGGCAACAAATTCCTTTTTGTTGTTAGAGCAGGTTTGAAATGTATACCTTCTTTTTAGGAAACATTTTCTGTCTCCTCATCCTTCTTGTCTCTGTATGTCTCTTTCTTTGTCTTCTGTCAAAATAAATCTGGCTGCCATGCACTGTAGTTAACTCAAAATACCGCTAGCATTAAATGTCCTCAGACATTTTTATTAATACATTAAACTTGCATGGAATTTTTAGGCATTATAATTTACTAAGCTTACACCAAAATGGCATTTGAAACTGACATGAGCTATTAATTAAAAAAACAAACAAACAAACAAAAAAAACAAAGAGGACATTAAATAATTGTCAGTTGACATTTAAATTACTGTTTTGTTAGCTGACAGAAAGTTGGTTGAAGCTTCTTTACCTTCTCACGTGCTAGTAAATATCCCATGCAGTTTAAGGGCATCCTATTATGAATTGTCTGTGTAAATCTTAATGTTATATACCTGATTAAATAAAGTGGTAAATGCTGTTAGTTATTTCACTATGAGCTGTCAGTGTGATGTGGGTGTAGAAATGTTCTGGTTTAACTATTTGGGAAAGTGCCAAGGGGATGCATTGGAACGATTACTGATTTTAGAGGAAAACTGTTCTTGCAGGATTGGTTGGGTTCAGCAGCAGCTAATCAGGTTTTCAGCATAAAAGAATATTATCTGCATCAAGACCTACAAGTGCATCAAGACCTACAGGGCTGAGCAACTCCATTGACTATGATGGTTTTGAGTAACACCCACTCAGAGTGTGTCCTAGCTAGGGAGGAAAATTATTGAGTGACTTGAGGCACTTGTCAGAATAATGATGTGAAATTTCAAACAAAATTTGGCTAAAGATGAATTCAGTGAGTGCTCTTTCAGGTGGATTAAGTTTTTTTTTCCTGTACAAAATGATAATCATTACTGGTCAAGCAGAAAATGAAGTGTCTGCAGAATGTATGCCAGTACTCCTCTCTGATCTTGAAGGGGTGGTGTCTTGGTTATCACTGAGGGGTTCAGGCTGACTGTTTTCTGAGGGATTCAGGATGGCTGTATGATTGGTTGGAAGAAATCTAGAACAAGGTAATTTCAGATAAACTTTGCTTTGGTTTTCTAGGACTAGCCACAGACCTCATAATAAACAGCAAGGGAAGGCAGAAAAGCTCAATGTGGAGCAGTTCATTTCATCCAGGCAATAAAAATTACTGTCTTCAGTGTCTCTTTGTCTTTGTCCCTCCACTTTTATTCCATTGTTTTCTTGACTCTGGTCTTTGGCTTTTCTGGTTTCAGTTTAAGTTTTTCTCAGGGCCTTCCCATTCCTTGCTCAGTCTGTTCTGGCCTTGATGCATCAGAAAGTTTACTGGGTATTCTATTTTTCTCTGGCTGCATATGAGTTCTAATGTAATGTTAGGTTAATACACAGAAATTATCAGTGTCTTTTAAGAGAATAGTGCATTACTAGCACAGAAACGTTTTGACAGTTAGCTGTGTTAGGCTGGGGAAATGTTTCCCTGAGAAAACAACAAATGCTTCACAGCTGGGGCTCTTCTCTGTTGGGCAGACAAAACACTGAAGTACTTGCTGCAAGGGGTGTTCTCACTTTGATCTTCCATTGAGTGTTTACATATACTGTGCTGTCTTTATGAGGAGCAACTGTGATGGGGACAGCCATCTATACAGCTCTCTGAGAGAGGCCAAAGCCATTTCGTAGGTCACTGAGTACAGCCATGTCCTTCAGTTCAGGAGAATGCTGGCTAATTAACATGTGGGATTTTTTTTTAGTCACTTAAAAGATGTCTCAAAGTGACACAAAATATGTCCACATCTGTAGATTACCATGAGCCAACAGACAATTTGCAGTTCAGAGTTTCTGGGCTGGTGTATCCCTATTGCCTGTCCTTGGAGGACATGAGGAGTGACTATTGCCTATGCAGTCTAGCACTGCCTCTTCTGCCTGTGAACCTGTCAAGTGCAGAAAACTTTAAGTGGTCTTTAAATGGGCAGGAAGGGGAAGGGCAAAAGCACTGCATGACCTTGACCTGTAAAAGCCTGCAGTGAAGGGCGTTTTCAGAACTGAGATCCAGACACAGTACTGGGAAACCTTTGAAGAAATTTTCCCCAGATTTACATGTATTTCCCTTTCTTTCTTCTTCCTTTTTTCCCCCTTTTCTTTTCTTTTTTTTAATTTTTTTAATCTAAAGAGCTGGTGAATACATGACATCACACTAAAAACTTTGTTTCAGAAACAGATCTGGAAAACTTATAGAATTATATAAAAAAACAAACTCAAACCCAAACCAACTTAAGCACTTTTGAAGGAAGACCTCTGGCTTTTATGCCTTTCTTTAATGAGTTTGGGTTTTTTAATCAGTTTGCTATTATAATACATAGTACAAAAATAACAAAAAATGAAAGCTTAATCAGAAGTGTCTGAAGGATTTTCTTCTTTAAAATATTGTGATTTCTTTCCTATTTCTGAGATATAAAAACCATGTTACAAGGAATTTCCTTTTTCCACATGTATCGTGCTCCTTTAGAGGTTTGCATGTGTGTGATGTGTCATACTTCAAACCAGGTGTGGGGAATCATCATGCATGAAGACAGAGAAGTTAAACATTAGCTTGGTATCACACCACCTCAGAAAATTGACTCTAAAGAGAAAACAGGAAAATGTGGTTAGTTAAGAAACCAGAAACCAAGTGGTGACAAGGCCTGTTCAGAAGTTGTGAGGCTGCAACTGTGAGAACATAGAGCAGGCAAATACCCAGCCACCCATTATGAGGAAAAACTCTTTGACACTAGCAGTGTCATGCAACCTTCCTAAAGCCTTTCTCGACTTTTCCACCTGGAATATCTCATGTCAATTTTCCCAGAGCTGTAGCTTTGCTAATATTTTGACTATTTTGAGTTTGTAGCACATCTCCAGTGTGTCACATGAAATAGATTTGAGGGCAGGTGCTTGATGAGAATGAGAGTGAAGCAGTTTCCCTTTAAGCCTGCTATGCAGTGCCACTAAAGAAAGCATCAGTCTTTCATGAAGCAGCATTATATTGTCATTTATATCCTCACGGGGAGTCTGTTTGCAAAGTTATCCTTTAATAGACCAATATTTACTGTAAATAGAATGGAATCAGGTCATGACTGATAGGCTGAGCTCACTATAGCAGAGTTCAATCTGCTTCACTCCAAGCTTAATAGTTAAGACCACTCTGCTGCCCTCTTTACTAAGCAAGAGTCTGTTGACTAATGTATTGAAATTAATTCTATTTTTCTTTTAAAATTAAAGAGCAGAGTTGGTTATACTGAAACATGAATCTGCAGTTCTAGATACTCCAACACTTCAGACACTTGTTAAACAGTTCTTTAAAGGAAAACCAGAACTGTGTTACACACACAGTTCCTAAAACTGAAGCTCAGACCTGCTGTATCAGAATATACAGATATCTAGATCTGTGGATAAGAAAGCAGAAGTATTTTTTTCTTACCTCCAAAGACATTTTCAGTCATTTGGTTTTTGATCATGCAGATTATTACTGCTATAAAACCAATTGCTAGAAACACTCCCAGAGTAACTCCTATAACAACATATGTGAGATCTGCAAACATTGAGAGCAAGACCGTGAGTATACAGCAGTGTACACCAATAAGCAATAAACACAGTCTCAGTGTTTCAGACATGACTCCAAGTTTCCAAAGTTTAAATGCAACCCTAATAAAAAGAGTCTGCTGTGTCAACTCCTGCAGATCTATGAATCTGTGGCTCAATGCCCATTTACAATAGTAAACAACTTTAGCCTTTGGTGTGTGTAGATCTCAGCTGAGTTTTAGAGTTAGGCCGCTACTTTTCCCCCTAAAGTGAAATTGCCCATTGCCACTCCCTTGCTACTCTGTATCCTACCAAACTCTTCTTTGTGCTTCCCATAGATGCACAGGCAACGTTTCGTCTCCACCTCCCAGTCCTCAGCCACCTGCCCTGCTTGACAGTTCTTTCTCTGTAAGTCTTTGCTGGGAGGAAGCAGCAGAATTTTTTAAGTGTAAACTATGAGCCACAGTGTGATTTTTGCATCAGTGTGTGTACGTGAGGGTCCATCTTCATCTGTCGGGCAGGAACTCACCTATTTCTTCCTCCGAGTTTCCAGAAGCGTAGACCTTTGATCTCCAAAAATCTGAAATGGAAATGTTTTAGCCTGTTAGGACATCAGGGAGAATGTTCTGTATTCGAGGCAAACGCCATGTCTGGGTATTTCCAAGGAGAAGGTTGATTCTGGTAAAGCTTAAGAAAGAATCTGAGGCTTCCTGGGGTAGTGTTATCAGTCAAATTAATGAGGAAGGTGGCCACCACATAACAAGGAAGGTGGCCACCACATGCCAGTTTTTGGACAGAATAGAAAATATAATTTTAAATTTTTTATGTTGTCTGAGCACTGCTTCCATTCCACTGCAAACCTCAGCGCTGTATGCAAGTGAAGTTGCTATAAATCAAGTAAAAGACTGCAGATGCAATAAAGCTAGTAAGACATGCTAAGAAGAGAGGATATGGCACATTCCAGCACCCATCTCCAGAAAATATGAGTCAGAGCCCTGCCTGTAGTTCCAGTCTTCAAAATGTGATTTACTGCAGGAAGAGAAGCCTTTTCCTCTTGGAAACAAACTTTATGGCCTGGAAACAGCCTTTTCAGAGACTCCCATGCCAAGTTCCCTGCTCAGCAAAAGGACACCCTGACCTATCCCTTTTCCCTAAAACCACTGAGCTATGCTGTCTGAAGATTGAAGTGTGTAGACCCTCAAAGTGAAGACGCTTTGGAGAAAACAATTCCCACATATTTTTTGAAAGAAACAGATTCAAAATCTTTTCTTATTTTTTATCTTTAAAGTCAAGAAAGGGAGAGAAGTCACATTTAGTTTTAACGTTGCTTGCTTATTACAGGAAATTGATAAAAATGTATATACGGGTGGGGTTTTTTAAGTGATGGCCATGCAAGAATTTGCTACTGAAGTCTTCTCAAGTGGCCCCAAATGGCATAACTCATGTGTGGCTACATGGGATGCCTGGAGCATGATAATGCTTCAAAGGCAGAGATGACTCCTGCATTTTAAAACAGTGGGCTGTGAAAATTTTGTCTTGTGTACAAACTTCAATCATAGAGTCTTCTCCTACAGCCATTGGTCTTTGGCATTCCGGTACCTGGATGACTGTACATGTGGGAGCTGGTAGGAAGGAAGCTGTTTCGACCATAACATAGTTTCTTCATAGACATTCCCCACTGTAGTGGGAAATCGTGTGGGAGTGTTGACTGACACAAACTCAAGTGGGGTTTTAACATCTTAGAAGCACCCATTTTTCCTATTGGTAAGGTGTCCAACATTTTAAGTCCCAGCTTGCTTCTCTCTCTCCATCCATTTGTGGGGAAATAATTATACCTTAAGCTTTTGGGCACTCTGCTTTGAATTCTTATCCAGTAAAATGAATGCTAGAAATAGGATACCTCTTAACCTCAAAGCATCATCCTCCCATTCCAAAACCAGCCATTTTGATATCTTTACAGAAATCCATCTTGGGTCTGCTTTTCAGACTGCTAAAACTCTCTTTTGGCCTAAGCGTGAGTTCTGGGGCTCATGCAATTGTATCAGAAGAATCAGATATATCGGGTATCTCACAATAGAGTTGGGTTTATTTCCTGGTTTGAATTGCATTTCTAATCCCAACTTTTCATGAATTGCAAATCAAGCTTCAAAAATCTGGAGATGATCTTAAAAAACCCAATCCTGAGTTTTTAAGCAAATGCATTTTGGAAACTACAGTTCTGAGCTGAAAGTCAGGGGTTTGAGGTTTTTGTTTGTTTGGTTTGGAAGCTTACTTTATGGTAGCAGAACTGTTCTCTCTCCAAACTCCCCTGACACTCAGAGATGGAAACTGGGAGAGGTGGGTAATGCAGCTGCAGATAGAATCACAAAATCTGCCTATAATTCAATGAGCAAAATCAAAGTTACAAAGAACAGGGATTTAAAGAAAAAATAACCAACACATAAAATAAAAAAGGTGCTTATTTAAAAGCATAGCTCCTGAATTTCTGGATGAAAAGCCAGTCTCTTTGCTCTCATCTGTGAATTTATTCATTACATGTTCAAAACAAAACAACAAAAACCCAGAAACCAACCAAACAAAAAACCTTCTTCCATCTCCTTAATTATTCTTTGTGCTCATGTGAAGAATGGTTCACATTCCAGTATAATAAAAGGGATATTGTATTACTCTTATTATTCTAATGATCATAATACATAGACCTTAATGTATGCTTTCTAATGGAGTTAAACCACTGACAGATTATGTGTTTTATGGCAGAAATAATATTTTACATGGAATATTTTATGTATGGCAGTTTCATATATTGAGATGAAACTTAGTTTCCTTTTAAAAAGAGAGGGAGGGAAATCTCTGGCAACCCAGAGGAGTAGAGAGAACATTTTCAATTCATACTTTAATATGGTTTTAATTAAGGCTTAATATCATTTACTGGATGATGCTTAAATACTGTTTGCTTTTGAGGACTGTGTTCAATAGCCAGCTTCTGTTTGTTTCCATTTCTTCTTGGGTGGAAAGAAGTGGATTGACTAAGTCAAATACACAAGCCTTGCTATTTGACCCAGATCCCATATTCAATTTAGATCTTTTGGAGTCTACAGAAACCTCTCAGTACAGAGGGATTAAAATGATGACTCACATCCTGCAGCACTCCATTCCCAGTGCTAGCTTTATAGCTGGATTCAGACTAGCTCCTGTGCCTTGAACAAGCCCTCTGGATTTGCAGAATATTTGCATCTAGGTTGAAGAGCCTTGCAAATGAATTTCATACCTATGCTTGAGGGACTCATGGATCATTTTTCAAAGTGTCTGGAAGCAACCTACAGTGCTTTCTCACCTCTCTTGTGGCCTGTCTCAGGCATAACGTGCAACTCACACTGCAATAGGGATCTGTCCCCAGAGCACTGTCAGCATCTGAAGGCTGGTGAGAGGCACAGGCTGTGTCTCCAAATGACGAGGTAAAGTTTTTATGTGTCTAATTGACAGTGAATCCAGCATTGAAACTACAGACTAGACTGGCCTTATGCTGGAAGTGGAGGGATGGAGAAAGTGTGAGTGGAAATCTGCTGCAGCAGCCTTCCTGAGGAGCCAGACTTGGTTAGCTTTGACAGAGTCAGGTGTGCAGCTGAGGAAGCTCGCTCTTCCAGCTGCCCACTGCAGCTCTCTGTCAGTATGGTTTCATCCCTAAAGGTGCATCTGCTGAGCAGCTGATGGACCCACAGGGGCTGAGTCCCTGTTCTGTGACTTCAGTGAATACTTAGACAGGCTTAGCTCTCCTTCGACCTGCTGTGCATGGAGATGAGCTAAATAAAAGTCCCTTTGTTTCTGTCCTTCCATGTGACTTTCTTCTCTCTTCCTGCCCCATCTCAGGTTTCTCCTTCTCATTGTAGCAGATAGTTACAATATCCAGAGGTTTCAGTACCATTCATCTTTTGAGCAGCAAATGGGAAATAAAGAAAGTATCTGGGAAACCCAGGTGTAGGGTGGGAAAAAGGGATGGCTCACAGCAGATGTCTGAGCAACTCCAGAGTCAGATAAGGAATTGCCATCACAACAAAGAAGTTACAGGCAATGTTCCCAATGCAAACCATTCCTGAAGGCCATTATTAAAAAAAAAAGAAAAAAAAAGTTTCAGAAGAAGAAAAAAGGGGGGAAGGGGGACGGGGACGGGGGGGACGGGGGGGGGGGGGGGCAGTATGTTGACTGGTATTTAGTATAGCAAAATTCCCACCTGGGTGTAAATTTTGTAAGATAGGCATCCTCAGCATCCAGGCAAATGGAGTCTTTCCTCAGTACTCACATTAGAGGTAAAATCCTTCTTTATAGCAACAGATGAGTACAAGAGTTACTTCTACATGAAGACAGGAGTCTTTTGAGCCCTAGTCCTTGCCAGGCACCCCTTCATCCAAGGTCTATAAATTTACCTTTGTGAAGCACCTTTGCTGTAGAGCATTTCTTGCTGCTCTAGAGCCTGCATCTCTTTGCTCTAAGCAAATGCTACTGTATTAATGGAACCTGTGCTATTTGATTCTTGAGCAACAACTAGTCAGTAACTAGAGAGCAGTCCCTGCTGATTTCACATTGCTGATTGGTTACCCATGTCCTGTGTGATGGAGAGTCTCCTTCCATTTCTACTCCTGGAAGTGTTTATAGAAAGGCACAGAGGGCCTGAAGAGCCAAAAATGAAAAGGATCGTGAGAGTGACACATTCCTGTATGTACCCTGAGGACTACAAGAAGATAGAGCACTGCTGTAGATGTGTGGATAGTTTTGCTTGCAGAAGGTGAGACAGGAGTGGATAATCAGTGGATGCAAGCTGGAATAGCTGGTCTGCATGCTTCAAGTTGATCAAACTGCCCTTATGTGATTTGCCAAGATTTTATACGAATTCCTGCATGAAGGGTAGTGTAGGAGGTGCTTGTTAGGTAAAGATGAGGCTTTTGCCACCAGAGGGTGCCTGCCTCCTTACCTAATATCTTGGAGACCATGTTAACCCATGTAAACGTCTGTCTTTGTAACTAGTGCCAACTGCATCCTCCTCATTGCTACATTAGTCCCAATGTGAATATGACGCCTGCTGACACTTCTTATCCATGAGCTCCACTCTTTTCCTGCACAAAGTGGAGGTGAGTAACTGTGAAGTAAGAGGCAAGTTGTGACTAAGCCCTGATTTGGGCTGGCAGGAAGCATTAGAAGCATCATGCATTAGGAACCTCGAAGTCCTGTAAGTGGAGAGTAACACAAAAGTGGATGGAAGATAGCATGCATGCAGATTGACTGGTTGTTTGTTTTGTTTTGTTTTGTTTTTTATATACTCTGCTGAAGTACTCTTTTCTATACAGTGCCTAGCAGGATGCTCAGCAGCTCTGCCATCTCATCTGCCAAGATGCAGGTATTTAACTACATGTTGTCTTATGAACAGCACACAGCTGACCCCTTAACACTCATTCTAGGAAAAGTTAGCTAGAAAACATAGAAAAATACTCCGTTGTCTCAATAAATATTCTTCCTCCAAGCAACTGAATTCTAAACAAAGTTTTAAGCAACATACATGCAACTGATTGGAAAATAAATAACCCACTAAGCTCAGGGCAGGGGGGTGGGGGGAAAGCTCTCAAAAATGATGGAAAAGAAATCTGGTAGATCACTTACGTAAGAGAAGAAGAAATACCATTAGGACTGATATCCATCTTGTTACTGAGGTCATTCTGAAGTTTCGACAACAGAGAGGTTTCACCCAAATTTTCTGAGTGTAGTTCTCCTGCAGTGTCTTTTAAAGAAAATTTAAAAAAAATAATAAATAGAAGAAAGAAGCCAAAACTGGTCATGTGACTGTTGGGAAACTACAGTCACATCCTGAGTTGTAAGATTTGCAAAGAGATGTTCCTTTATTTGGGTTACAGCTCTACTCATAAATAAACTTGTTATTTGGAGACGGTGGATAGCCAGCAGTCACAGCCTAGTTGAGCTGTTTTGCTCTGCAAGGGACCCTTAAGTGCTGACATTTATCTTTACAAAACTGAAAAAGCCCTACCACAGTGAATTTTTCTCTGCTGAAATCTTCTAAATCCATGGAGATGTGAATGGATCTTCTGTCATAGAAACAGAACCTTCTAAGGCAATCTTTTTCAGTATTGCTAGCAATTTTTTTTAGGTCAACATGAAAGCCATTGTAGCATTCTGAGGAACGTTTGGCTGAATGCTTCCCTTTCATCATCAGCTTTTTTGTTCAGGAGCACTGTGCAAAAATAGGGTTCTTTCCATTCTTCAGGAATATTCTTCTTTTTGAACAGGTTAACCTGTTCCAAAGTGGGATGACAGAAAAACACACAAGTAAATATCAATGTTTTTTGCTAAAATGAATCCATTCCTCCCAACTCATATCAAGTCTGTCCTTCAGAAGGAGGAGGCACAAAAATATGGACCTGGGGTTTTTTCCAGTAGAGGTCTCTGGAAGGTCTCCTTATTGCTTTTACCTCTTGGCTCTTGATGTACCTTTTGGCTTTAGATTAGTCCTTTGCTGTCGGGTGTCTTCATCTCATGCAGATGCTTATATACTCCAATCAAAATAATCTGAAACACATCTTGAGTGAGGAGTTTTATAGGGAGAAAACTCTTGCATATTTCTTTTTCCTGCTGCTGGTGAAGGAATGTCTGAGCACTCTTGTCTCAGCAGAATGTCACATCTTTAGCCTGTATGAAGCATCTGTCCTAACGAGTAAATTGCAGTTGTAAAGCCCTTGCAGAAGGCCATTTTAAATGGTACTGTTTTAGTCCATAAAGAATAATAGTGACTGCATATGTTTGGCCATGTTGATGAAAAGATGACTACAAATGAGCAAAACGTCCACAAGTGTTTAGTTGCTCTTACAAGCTGTGAATGAAAATTTGTGTTTATGACTTCCAGGTGTTTGTGGACTGATAAGACAAGCACAGTGTTAACCAGCAAATAAGACTCCTGAGGCATTAAAAGTACAAATAAAGATGACCTGTGTGGCCTTAATTCCTGGCCTGTTTTGGTGTGTGAAGTACACTCTTTGGGATCAGAGCTGAAAACACCAAAACTATGCAAATGAAAATCTCTGTGCCAGCTGGACAGGATCCTTGTAAGAAGCCTCCAAGTTGTTTTTTGTGTTTCGTGTGTTTCATCTGCAAATAAGCCCATGCTCCAAGACTCCTGAGAACCTCTTATAGAAGTAATAAGCATGAATGTCAACTCTCAGTTCTATTTTTCTTTTGCTGTTGTTGTTTGTTTTGTTTGTTTTGTGGGGTTTTTTGTTTGTTTTTTTGTTTGTTTGTTTGCTTGCTTGCTTGCTTGCTTGCTTGCTTCCTCTGACCCAAGTCAGTGGTCTCAGGGCACTCATATTTCAGAGAAGCATCTAAACATCTGAGTATTTGACTGTACCCACTAAAGCTGCTTGGTTTATTTACTTGCTACTTCTCTACAAATTGCTTCATATAGCTCAGCTAAGTGACTGCACACTACTGACTACATATACTTCACTATTCTCATTCACAGCATACCTCCAGTGAGGAAAAGCACTGATGAGAGTAAGCCAGGCTTAATAAAATCCTGCTTTGTAGTAGGTTTATTCTGATTCTTGACCAAACTAGGAAATGCAGTTTCAAGCACAGTCATCATTATCAACCTTCCCTCTATTATCCACTTTCCACCATCCAGTTACTGGGCAGGATATATATGTTTAATTAATTCTGCTTTTACCTTCGACCTGTAAATAGTGAGAGTAATGTCAGATTTATATGTTATATGAATAACAAGGATTTCTCAGGAGACCCTATCCTGGTGAAAGAGGCTAACTGTAATTTTCAGCTGTGAGTAATTGTATATAATATAATCCTAAATGATTTTTCTTCTGTAATTTCATTAGAGTTTAGAAATTTAATTAGATTTTGAATCACTCTGAAATAAAGTAGCAAAACACCCAGAGACTAAGAGCATTGGTTATTTTGTCCTCTGAGGCCAGATTTCTTGGTCTCAAATTGGCATGTGTTCATTAGGAGGAAGTTTGCAGAAGTTCTTGATATATTATTGTCTTTCAGAATGGACTTTGAATAGGTCTTTGGAGAGCATTAGAAGAGCAGACAATTATTATACAGACTCTTCTTGAGGTTTAAGATCATCTGCCTTGCATATACTTAATAAAAATATGCCTCTAAAGTTGTTTAAGAAACTGTGGAGATCGGAAAGATGCTCCTCCAGTGCCTCAGTGCTCTTCCTGGTTTATTAGCAACTCCAGTACCTGTGTATGATGATACAGAGAGGAGTTGTTTGCTTTACTTTAATGACTAGGTAGGTTTATAGTTGTTTTTATTGTTACACATATGAACTGTCATGGTGGCTGTAATGAGAGGCACACTGGAATGTTGCTCCTTCTCTTCCATCTGAGGTTCAAAATAAGTCTGTCCTTCCAGCAAGCTTTTATTCTCTGTGGAATTTGACCCATCTGCAAAAACATGGAATCGAACTGCACTAAACAGGACAAAGCAAAGCAGAGTGTAGCACCTTATGATTGCATGAGGTGCCAGGGTAGTTGTGGTGGGTACAAATAGGGGACCCCCTTAAAAAGATTCTGGGGGACTAGATAGGCAAGTGCTTGTTCCTTTTGTTGTTTGCTTTAACTTGTATAACATAGTTGCATTTCTGGAGATGCCTACATTTATATTTCTTAACTAAAAGAAAAGGAAAAGAAAAAAGAAAAGACTTCGATCGCTGCAGGGATCTGCTAGCCAAAGTGTCGTGGGATGAAGCCCTGGAGGGAAGAGGGACCCAGGACAGCTGGTCAGTATTCAAGGACCACCTCCTCTGTGTCCAGGAGCTATGTATACCTATAAGGAGAAAAGCAGGAAGGAATGTTAGGAGGCCTGCCTGGATGAACAAGTTGCTGCTGGACACACTATCACTTAAAAAGAAACTCTACAGGAAGTGGAAGGAAGGACAGATAGAACAGGGGGTATATAAGGAAGCTGCCCGAGCAGCAAGAGGCCTGGTTAGGAAAGCCAAAGCAGAGTTTGAACTGAATCTAGCCAGGGGGTTAAAGGGAACACTAAGAATTTCTATAGGTATATTAATGGCAAGAAGAAGACTAGGGAAGGTGTGGGCCCCCTCAGAAAGGAAAGTGGTGAATTAGTCACTAGTGATGTGGAAAAGGCTGAGGTACTCAATCACTTCTTTACCTCAATCTTCACTGCAAGGGCCTCCAGCCACACTCCTGGTGTCATGGCAGACGATGCCAGGGACGGGGAGGAAGAACTGCCCATCATAAGTGAAGCTCAGGTTCGTGATCACCTGAAGAACCTGAAAGTGTTCAAGTCCATGGGACCCGACGGGATACACCCACGGGTGCTGAGAGAACTGGCAGATGAGGTTGCCAAGCCCCTCTCTATTATATTCCAGAAGTCATGGCAGAGTGGGGAAGTCCCCACAGACTGGAAAAGGGGAAACATTACTCCCATTTTCAAAAAGGGCAAGAAGGAGGAACCGGGAACTACAGGCCAGTCAGTCTCACCTCTGTGCCCAGAAAGATCATGGAGCAGATCCTCCTGGAGGCACTAATGTCTCAGAAGAATAGTGAAGAGGTGATTGGGAATAGTCAGCATGGCTTTGCCAAGGGCAAATCCTGCCTGACAAACCTGGTGGCCTTCTATGATCAGGTGACAGCATTAATAGATGAGGGGCGAGCAACTGATGTCGTTTACCTGGACTTGAGCAAAGCCTTCGACACTGTCCCGCACCACCTCCTGGTCTCCAAGCTGGCGACACATGGGTTTGATGGATGGACCACTAGATGGATAAAGAATTGGCTCGATGGCCGCACCCAACGAGTGGCTGTCAACGGGTCCATGTCCCAGTGGAGGCCAGTGACAAGCGGAGTCCCTCAGGGATCAGTCCTGGGACCTGTCTTGTTCAACATCTTTGTGGGTGACATGGACAGTGGCATTGAGTGCACCCTCAGCAAGTTTGCTGATGACACCAAGCTGTGTGGTGCAGTGGACACCCTGGAGGGAAGGGATGCCATCCAGAGGGACCTGGATAGGCTGGAGAGGTGGGCACAAGCCAACCTCATGAGCTTCAACAAGACCAAGGGCAGGGTCCTGCATCTGGGTCGAGGCAATCCCAGGCACAAATACAGGCTGGGCAGTGACTGGCTGGAGAGCAGCCCTGAGGAGAGAGACTTGGGGGTGCTGGTGGACGAGAAGCTCGACATGAGCTCTCAATGTGCGCTTGCAGCCCGGAAAGCCAATCAGATCCTGGGCTGCATCAGGAGATGTGTGACCAGCAGGTCAAGGGAGGTGCTTCTCCCCCTCTACTCAGCTCTGGTGAGACCCCACCTGGAGTACTGCGTCCAGTTCTGGAGCCCCTATTACAGGAGGGATGTGGACGTGCTGGAGCGTGTCCAGAGAAGGGCCACGAGGATGATCAGAGGGCTGGAGCCCCTTTCCTATGAGGACAGACTGAAGGAGTTGGGGCTGTTCAGTCTGGAGAAGAGAAGGCTCCGAGGTGACCTCATTGTGGCCTTCCAGTATCTGAAGGGGGCCTACAGGAAGGCTGGGGAGGGACTTCTCAGGATCTCAGGTAGTGATAGGACTAGGGGGAATGGAATGAAGCTGGAAATGGGGAGATTCAGGCTGGATGTGAGGAAGAAGTTCTTTACCATGAGAGTGGTGAAGCCCTGGAATGGGTTGTCCAGGGAGGTGGTTGAGGCCCAGTCCCTGGAGGTGTTTAAGACCAGGCTGGACGAGGCTCTGGCCAGCGTGATCTAGTGTGGAGTGTCCCTGTCCATGGCAGGGGGGTTGGAACTAGATGATCCTTGTGGTCCCTTCCAACCCTGACTGATTCTATGATTCTATGAATTGGGGCATTTAGGAGTGCATTCTCCAAGGCCTTTACCCACACAGCAATGCCTCTTTTCTCGTAGGGGTTAGTAGCTTAACTGTCCTAGTTGCATGACTGTCCGCATGGGTTTTTGAGAGTGGGGGGACTTGTTTGTTTGTTTGTTTTACCTTAAAGGGCAAAGTATGAAACAAATTGAGAAGTTAAGTAGAAAAAACAAAATTCATCTTATCTTCTGCCATGCAGCAATATAAGGAATTGTAACAGATCTACAGACAACATTAGCTAAAGTATCTAACAAACATGAGCAAGGAGAGAGAGAGGAAATGTTTTAAAATTAAGATTTTTGGCAGGACAAATTAGATAAATAAATTTAAAAGGCTGTTTAAATGATGGCAATCCAGCCTATTTGGAAAGAAAGAAGAAACTCCAGTGCAATGGGATACATGTCAGTCCCAAATTGAGTAGTCAAAAGAAAACCTCCAGGATAACCGAGATATTCTGTTACTGACTGGCCTGTGTAACCATAGTTAACACCCTCTGAGCTGGCCACTGGAGGCAGACATGGAATTAATCCATGATCTGTTCTGGATCTGATCCAAGGGGTCATTTTCTTTGTTTCATTAACAACTCTTGAAGAAAGCTTGTCATCACATGCATCCAGTCCTCAGACTCAAATATATACCTTCAGAGGATGGCCAAGCAAGTCTTGTGGTCTGATTGAAAAAGATTCTTGGGAAAAGATTGGAAGTTTCTGTTCACTTGACTTGATGGATATTGATGGAAATTTGGCAACCTGGGGGTAGTGTGGTGTGCATGGACATGCTGCCTTCCATTAATGTGTCACATCACATCACAGAACAAATTGAAGAAAACGTGTTCGGGCTGGTTACTGGCCAAAATCAAGGTGCTTTTGCTGAGGGCATCCGGAACAAATGGAAACTATGCTTGAAAACTCCCAGCTGCTCTTACTTTGCTATTTTCTTCATCTCCTCCTCTGTCAAGACTTTGAGCTGCTGAGACAACTGGGAGGGATTCCACATCTCAGCAAGCAGTAGACTCACAGATGTCGGGTACGTTAACAAAGGGAAACATGCCCGCACCCATTATTTAACGCCTTCCTTCTCTGACATTAAGGAACACTGTGGAAAACCATTCAACGTTTTCAGTATTGATTGTCTCTCCCCACACTCTGTCTTTGCTTCCTTTTGAAGGAAAGGGGTTTTTAAAATGTAGAGGTGCATTTTTGAAATGTGTTTTCTTGGTTTTATTTGTGGGATGATGGTTGGGTCCAGACTCAGTGAAGTGCAAGGAGGCAAAGAAAAAAGTCTTGGAACATGTACTCAAGTCTTTCATGCAACATCAGGAAAGAAAATGCCAAAACAGTCCATGGCTCAGATGAGCAGTCTATTCATTTGCAGTCTATTCATTTGCAGATGTCCTATTCCAGATTTTGCTCTGTTCTTAGGTTTGTAAAACTGTGGTGTCCCTCACAGAAGTTACAACTTTTACCGGCCTTCATTTCTTCCATGCCAGCTGTGTTTGCATTATTCATCAAAACGGTCTGCATCTATGTATCATTATTCCTTGCTTCCCAGTGGAGTTATTGTTTTTGTTTGTTTGTTTTTTAATTATTTCTAAACCAAAAAAAAGGAGTGTATTATAACAGAGACAATTTCTTCCACTGTGAAGAAAAGTGCCTGCTCATCACTTGGGAAAGTTGTGCATCTTTTGGGTTAACACTTAGCAATGAGCACATTATGTGCTGGGATGAAACACTGGTAGGCCCGCATATATTTGAGTTGAAAAAATAAGTCTTTTCATGGCTAATCTGTTCACTTAAAAGGTGCTTATTTGACATTTGCATGAATAGAGCAAAATTCATTCTAGACGGAGTTTCAGACTCCTGCCGTTGTGCTGCAGGCGTGGTCTGGGATCCTCGGGAACCTACTGATTCTCTTCCCTGATGACGCAGTTTATAGATCAGACTTGAGTACAGACATTGGGAGTCTTCATAGTTCCTCTTCTCCAATGTGTTTTTCCATACTGATAGCCTTTGGCTGGAGAACATTGGCACCTACACACAGTGTAGCAGGGCTTTCAGTGAGGTAATCCTATGGTCAGAGTGGTATGTTTTTTATACTGGTCCGCTGTGCATACATTTGGTGGGGGACAGAGATCTCTTTAGAGCTAGTCATGCTATAATCCATTGAAAATCTTCCTTCCCCTGCTTTTGTTGTGTGTCTTTCTAGCATCTTCCTTGTGTCGCTCACTGTTAACTTCCTACAGGCTGGAATTCCAGGCAGCATGCAGAAAACAGCATCAGTGGCAATATTTTTTGCCATTTCTCTGTGCTTTAGACCAAAGGATTTAATTTCTGTCTGGTTTCAGCTGGAAATTTTGTAGGAGAGCTATCAATCCCCAGCTAGTGCCTTTAGGCCTGCAGGTACATTCTTAAGATAACCTTTGCTGACGGTCAAACATTGTCCCCAGCCACACATGTGTTTCTAAACCATAGCTCAGTCAAATAGTTTTACAGAACTTGTTATCTTCTCTTAGACAACCACACTCTGATCTATATCCTGTTTTATACAATGTTTATGAAATGTGGAGACAAATTGCCCAGTTTATTTTGGTTAAGGAGACTCTTCCAGGCTTCTCATAAAATCACCAGCTGGTCTATGAGTTAGCTGATAGGAGTTTAGAAGTAGGAGGGATGTGCTCATGCTTGAGATGACTGGGAAGTGTTTTAGTTAGCTAAGGAAATAGGAAAGAGGTCAGGATCCTGCCGTAGAAATAGTAGTCCATGAGTCACTGGGAATGGTGAGTGTGGGAACACAGGGAGCAAAAGTTTAAAACATCCAAAGAGCTGAGGTGACCAAGAATTAAGCCTATGTCCCTCCAAAAGCATGGTTGCAGATAATTGCCAACAGAGATAGAGGTTCTGTTTAGTTTTGTGGCTTTTTTTTTTTTTGTTAAAAAGAATCAGGTCACATTTCAGTAGCAACTTGAGAACATCTGATCTGACCGTTTTTTTTCCCCCCCCAAAAGGGATTATTTTTCCACTCTGGTATCTTTCAGAGGGCTAGCAGGTGGAAATTTTCTTTTTAAATGATGAAAACTTCACCAACTGGAAAAGGCCTTAACCTTGTCTCAAATTTAGTTGAAATTGTTCAGATACTTCTGAGAGGGCTGAGGAACACAGGCAGTGTGATCACATAAACTTTGTTGCTGTAGGGAAGCATGCCATAGAGAACCTGTGATTCCCTTTCACCTGCACTGTCTCTTGGAAATATCTTGCAATATTTTTGTCTTGGTTGTCCAAAGAGCATTTATACTGTCATATGGATAGCTCATTGGGGTTTTTTTGACTGTGTGTCCTTCTCTATTGCAAGGATGGATTTCTTGTGTTGAGTAGAAAATAGCTATTACACTATGGAAAATTTAGCAGTCTAATTCTGCTGCTGATGCCTGAACAGATCTGTTACAAAGTCCGAGAACCAAATCTGGATTTGAATTTATTTATACATTTAAAACCAACCCCAGAACACAGGCCTAGCTAGGTAACACTACCAAATAACATTCTAATAACCATGTTGCAATAAGACAAGCTTCTGGGAAATGGTATTTTGTGCTACCATGTGATTTTTCAGATATGACATGTTAACTCAACCTGTTGCATATTTCCATGATAGTACAGACTTCAGTGGCACTAAAGGTACAAAGTCCTCCCTGTCCCATCTCAACCTACCTTAAAGAACACATCCTTAACTCATCTGAAATGGATAATAAATGGGGCAAAATGAAGAAGGCAATTGTTCAATATATCTATTTCCATTATTCAGTGGGACTAACAGACCTTATTTATTACCTAGTCTCTGTGTCAAACACAGAACAAATTTACATTAATCCTAGCAAATCTGCTCATATGTATCAGCAGGCCTTTTACCACTCTGTCCAACTCCATCAGAAAGCTAGGTTTGGCTAGGGAAGAAGGTGTCTGTTCATTTTCCTTGCCTGGCTTTGGTCAGCTCCAGGCAAGAGTTAAGAATCTGCTCAAGGAGAGAAGGGACCCTCTTCACAGAGAATGTGGATTTCAATACATTCAGCATCATGTGGGAAAGTCTCACAACACTGCATTTCTCTCATTGCTCAATTTTACCTAATTGAGCTACTGGAGGAGGAGATTCAGTAAGCCACTGTGGAGATACTGTTGCATGTGAAAAGGTGCTAGAGAACTTGAGAGGCTCTGGGAGGAAGTAACAATCCCACAAAGGTGACTGGGGGAGAGTTTGGCTCTCTGAACAACAAATTTAGGACTTGGTAACTCTAAATGAAGGCTCCAGTACTCACTGGATTATATTGTCCGCTCCTCTTATCAAGCTCTTTGTTGCTGGAAGGCTCTGTGTTGATAAAGTTCCTTTACTGGGGCAGTACTGCTGGAATTTTTCCTATGTAGGCTTTCATACGGCATGAACAAAACATCCCAGGCAGCCTGGCTTTGTCGTTGTTACACATTCTGATGTGCTCAGCTGTGTCTTAAAATACCTTTGAAGAGTATGATGATAACTTAGAAGTTCCTAGCAGCCTCTGAAAATGGCTGGGTGTTTACTCTTTGAGGGTGGCATGTGTGGTGGTGGAGCAAAATGCAGTGCCCAGGAAAATTCAGAAGAGAAAGAAAGGGTAAAGTACATCCAGGTCCTATTCATACATCTCTTGTTTATCTGTACTCTATGTAAGCATGTTGGGTTTTGTTAAAGTGAAGCCACTGTGAACAATTTATATCAGTAACATGGGGTAAACACTTCCAAAGGCATTGTGGTTATTGGGGGGGGGCAGAAAAAAGCCTCCAAACTCCAAACACCAGACTCTGAATATGTGAAGCTCTAGTTATACTTTAGAGAACGTTAAACTGTCAGAAATACTGAAGTAATTGCAAAGGCACAAAGTTTTCTTAGCCCTCTTCGGACAGAATGTAATTCTAACGCAAACTTGTGTTTGTTTTGTGCAGATGATGTTAAGAAAAAGAACTTAGAAAGTCAAATGATAGCAAAGTCATGACACCGTAGCCAAAACACAGTGCTTTGTTGTTGTTTTTCTAAGACATGTGTTTATGTTAAAGTACTTATCTAATTTAAAGCAGGGCATGAAATGAGCAAGACAGGACTGGTGAAATGAGCAAGACTGGTGTGGTCAGTTCCTGTTTTTTAGCTTTCCTTTCCTTGATGCATTTGCCTTGTGCTTGTGCAGTGTCTTCAGCTGTTTGGGATATTAAGTGTTTTTAGAGGCACTATGGGTTTTGTTGGGTTGTTGGTTTTGTTGCCTTTTTTTTTTTTTTTTTTTTAAGGGGAATAATAACAAGGTGGCAAAATTGCCCACCTCTAATGGTTCTTTTTAATGGATCAATAAAACTTTGAAGGGAAGAAATGAAGGGAGGTGGTTGAGAGGATAAGTTGGAAGGGTTGACGGATTGCTTCCAGTTGTGTTAGTGGAGGTGATCTGATGCTTTGCTCTTGCCTGCATGTGTGTGTTGTCCTGTTTTAATTATGCTGGTGTCAGGAAAATGAAATGGGTCCTTTGAGTCCTACATAGGACAGGTTGTGCTTTTGGAGGTGGTGGGAGAACTGGGAGACATAATTTAACCATTTTTGCTAATACAGCCACAGAGACCATTTCTTTCCATGCAACAGCTGCAGTCTAGGGAGGCATTTGAATGAACAGCCTCATTGTTTTACAGAAGGGCAGGACACACCAGGATTTACTCTCTGTCTTCTCCCCACATTGGTCCAGGAGGATCTACACTTGTTTTGAGATTCCGTTATTGTAAGCAAATCTTGAATGTGCATAGAAAGCAGAGCCATTTGAACAAACTATCCAGTTCTGCCTCAAAGTATGTGCCACTTCTTTTGTTTCTAATGTGAGCTGATGTAGACTTAACTGCATCATGTTTTGGTGCTAATATTTGCCCTTACACTAGGCATAAACAAGCTGGGACTTCTCTTGAGATAAAGCAGATATTGCATCTTTAATTGAATATAATAGGCATAAACAAGCCAATTGCCCTGCTTTGGGATTAGAATTATGTGATTTTTCTCCTTTTACATTTAACAAACCCTGAAAAAGCATTAGAAGTCATTAGGCAATCTTCGTAAACACCAAGTTAAATATCAAATAACCATTTGTCATTCATTTCCATGCAGATTCCCCCAAATACAGGATCTGCCTGCAGAGACCATCATTTTGCTCTTGTGCAAGGTGCTATGGAAAGCTGGAAGCTTTCAGCCCCTGGCAGGGGCTTCTCAGAAATTTCAGTTCCTGTTCTGGCATGCCAAGCAGAATGAGTGGGGAGATGTTTATTGACAAATGAGGAAGAAAGGCACCAAAATCCAAATTGAGGTGCCTAAAATGAGAGACTTAAATATGTTTCTAGTTACCTTCCTGCTTTCTTTAAGAACTTATGTATAGATTTAGATATGTTAACGTTTGTTTTAGCTACTTCAACAGCATCTGCATTACATTAGAGAGTCTAACCAGTGTTGTCTTTCTGACTGGTGAGGCCTGAGGTCTTTGCTGTAGAGGGAGTGTTAATGATGGGCAATTAGCAGAAACAGCATCTCAGTGTGTAGTCACTTTGCTAGTAAAATCATCACTATGTGTGACTGCGTGATAGCCAAGGCATCCAACTTTGACTACGTTACTAACGTCTGCCTACATCACAACACAAAATAATCTTATGGGAAGGATTTGAAACAAGTCTGCCTTTCCCTCTAAAGTCCCTGAGACACCCAGATTCAGGTAGATGCCATTCCCCTTCATTGTCTGTTTCTGTTGATCTTGCAGTCTCCTGCTCCCCTGCTTCCCCTCATACAAAGTACCTTGTGAACTAGATTTATTTGAAGATGTCCATAAAAGCTTTGTGTAGTGGATGGCAAATGCGATGCAGCCACTGGTCATAGCTCATGTGGAGCTAATGTGTTGCTCTGTGGAAATGAAGCCCTTGGCCACAAGTTTCTTGTCTTCTTTCCCACTTGTTTGTCACTATCCAGGGTTGCTGAAAGATGTTGATGTCTGGGGTGGAAGGAGCAAAACCAGCGTGTGAAGTATTCCAAAGCTGACTTTGAATTATGTGAATTTGTACTATGCAAGCTGCACCAGAAAAGGGAGTGTAAGGTTACTGCAGTCACTCAAGCCTGGACAGATATTTGTCATTCCAAAACTATGCTGTTGAGGACTTCGAGGGAGCATATCAGGGAAGGAAAATAGAAAGTGGAATGCAAATTCTCAGGATTGCAGTCTAGTAAGAGGCAGAAGTGCCATCATCACAAACTTACCTATTTCCCCCTAGAGAAAAGGTGGAAACAGTACAGATAACATTAGCTCAGGTGTCTTAGTGTGAATTTTGCAGGGTTTGTATAAATCTAGTCCAGTGTACATTTGTGCATCTAAATCTGTTTGGGGCCTCCTGGGTTCAAGGGCAATCTTAAGTACACTTTTGCCTCATTTGGGCTCTCATTCCCTGTGGGATTGCTGTAACCTGAGCCTGCCTGTGGACACCAAGTCTGTTCATGGGCTCAGCAAAGCAAGAGTTTGTGGGGTGAGGAGTGAGGAAGAGATCACTTCTCTGCAGGTGTGGCCACAAAAAGTCAAAATTGTCCCTCTTTAGTGATAAGTATCCTTAAATGTCACCATCCTTTCCTGGGATGACAGGGTGAGAGGTGTTCACAGAGGTGCCACTCCTCCAGCCTTTGGGGACGTTTATGCCTGTAGCACACACTTCCAGGCCTGTTAGCCTTTCTGTAAAGCATTGCAGCTTGTTTTGTTGGAAACTTCTAAACAGATGGGAAACATCATCTCTTCAGGGCCTGAGTGGAAGTCTGTGCTTCCTGTGGCTGCCGGCACCAACTGGGGGTGTGCAACAAGTTTGGCAATATTGCAAGGTGTGCAATATTCATTGTCCAACAGCCTCTCTGTGCCTCCCACCATGAAATGCTGCAGCAAAGGCATTTCTGAGGGAATTCACTGGCACAGATTCAGCAGACTGATAACTGGATATCATATTTGAAAATTAATTTTGCATCTCCAGTGATTTCTTTTTACTTTTGCAGCATTTTTTCATGTTTTTCTTCTCTTTGGCTGTGAGGGAAGTCCATGTTTTGGCAACACCTGCCTGGAAACGCAGGCTGTGCTGGAGCTGATGTCTTGCTGACTTGTTTGGATACATTCTCATTCCTTTGGGATCTTCAGTATTAATTGACCATTTTCTTTGGTTCTGAACTCTTTCCCTGCCAACCCTTTCAGCTGTACTGTCTTGTAGCAGTGAATGCCATAGAGGATTTTGTTCAAAATGTATTTCCCTGATGCCCAAAGATGGAGAAATTAATAAAAACTGACTCACCATCTCCTATAGTGGTGGGAGATTTCTCCCTTGAGTATGAGAAGGTCTGTAAGGAAGGGAGGCAAGGACTCATTTCCTATCACATTTCTTTGGCATTCAGTTATCTAATTAAAAAAGGAAAATTCTCATCCAAGCTACATGTGTATAGTTTAGCATGTCACTAGTTTAGTATCTTATTTTGTTTTCTCTGTGACTAAAGGATTTTTGCATTTCTCGTGTCAACAAGACTCTAGTCTGATAACATTAATAAAATTACAAGGTGTCCTCTTCTGTGAGGACCCTCTTTTATGTTCAGCATTAAGAGTTCATTCTTTCATCCTTGCAACCTTTTGGGGGTGAAATGCAAGCATTGTTGCCATTAATTAACATGGAAGCACAGCAGCTTAATTGGGGCTGCAGTATTTACTTGAGGTGCAAGGATACAAGACTTAAGGAGGCCAAATCTGGTCATTGTTCACTCCTGAGACAAATGCCCAAGGAAGAGGTTGATACAGTTATGTGTCACTGGGCTTCTATGTAGAGCTATGGCAAGATTTTTGTTGTGATTGGGGTGTAGGATGCCACAGGAAAGAAAAAGACCATATCAGAGATGAGAAGAGTCAAATATCTATAGGAGGATGCTGATGTTCATAGAGAAGAGGCAGAGATACCTTTTCTGGGTATAGGGAAAATGGTATAACATGGTATGGCATGGTAAAGAAGACAGGAAACACAAAACTGAGGTTCAGACGAAAACTACAGACTGTGTACTGCCATGGCCTGGATAGGCAAGGAGCGACTGAAGATGCACAAGTAGATACATTTTGCAAAGCAGCTTATGGGGCTCTTCAGATAAGTACATTTCAGGTAAAGTTTCAAATGACGAGTCAGACAAAGGTGTACCATTGCAGGAGGCAAGGCTGGAGCTGAAGGCTACAGTAGAGAGTACAGTAATGTTAGTCTGAGCAGGAAAACCCAGGAAAAGGGTTTGGCTCATTCTGCAGAGCCACAAAACTCACAGAGTGTTTTCCAAAGAAGGCCTGTAACAGTCAGGTACCTCTTGCAGTTGCAGCCCATGAACTGAGCATCCATATCCCCTTGGCTCTTCAGACTGTTCTCTGTCCATCCAGTGAACTCTGGCTATCCCTCTTGGTGTGATAAAAGAAACTGCTAAAACTGAAAGCTGCCGAGCACTGTGCTGCCTCTATTCAAATCTCTAATGATCTCCTCCTTCTCCTTGTAGCTGTAGGTTTAATTAGTTTTCATTGCAATATTAATGATCCAAACAAACCATTTTAACTTTCCTGTTGCACAGCTGGAATCTTCTTATTTAGCATTCTACTCTATGAGAGAATCACACCAACTTCCTTTCCCTCCCCCATTCGTCCCATTAATATGCATTAAAATCACAATCTCATTGGCATAGAGTTTCAGACCTGCTATAAAACTCTAATAATTTCTAAAAATGGCAAGGTTGAACTAATGACAGAGCCTCATCCAAATACTACAAAGATAGATTTCTCCCAGAGTTTGATGGCAGTGATGATTTTTTTAAATATTTTTTTTCAGACTTTCAGCATTGACAAATATTTGCTCATTCCTCTGAGCACACGTACACTCTCTCTTGAACTCTCTGGTATTACAGAAAAAAATGCCTAAGTTGTTAGTCTTCAGAAAAATGCCTGCCTTCTCTTTTTCCTTTCCACAGAAGGGTAGGCTCTACCCTTCTCATCATAGAACTGAAGACTGCACATCTTGTCCAGTTCTGGGCCCCTCAGTTTAAGAAGGACATTGAGACCCTTGAACGTCTCCAGAGAAGGGCAACGAGGCTGGTGAGAGGCCTCAAGTGCAAGCCCTACGAGGAGAGGCTGAGGGAGCTGGGATTGTTTAGCCAGCAGAAGAGGAGGCTCAGGGAGACCTTATTGCAGTCTACAACTACCTGAAGGGTGGTTGTAGCCAGGAGGGGGTTGGTCTCTTCTCCCAGGCAACCAGCACCAGAACAAGAGGACACAGTCTCAAGCCGTGCCAGGGGAAGTTTAGGCTCAAGGTGAGGAGGAAGTTCTTCACAGAGTGAGTCGTTAACCATTGGAATGGGCTGCCCAGGGAGGTGGTGGAGTCATCATCCCTGCAGGTGTTCAAGAGGGGATTGGATGTGGTACTTGGTGCCCTGGTTTAGTAGTCATGAGGTCTTGGGTGACAGGTTGGACTTGATGATCTTTGAGGTCTTTTCCAACCTGATTGATTCTATGATTCTGTGATCTCAGAGTCTTCTACTGCAATGGTATAGGTGCATCTCACAATTCCTTTTTAAATCTCTAATAATGAAGACAGAGCTTCTGGACTCATTGTGATACATGTAGACAGAAATAATGGGAATATTGGAGTAGCAAGGGAGTTCCAGGGTTTCTTGTGCAGTCACCCTCTTAGAGCTGGTCTCTTGCTAACATTAGATCTGGTTAATTTTGGCTTTGTCTTGTCCAGAAATAAATATTTTCTAGGAGCCTGAGGAGCTGTGCTCTGAAGATAAGGTGGTAGCAGCTGGATAGAGGAGTTTGCTCGTCATACTGCACAAGCAGCAGTCAAGATATAAACTCTGAAAGTGTCAAGGGAATTTAGAGCCACTTACAAAAGAGTAATTTTCTTTGGAACTTACTCTCCTAAGTGCTCACTGTGTTTTTGAAGATAGGAGCTCGAGCATGATGACAAAGGGATGAGGCCTTATTGCTTGTTTTGACATTGCCTGCAGGATCTAAGTTCAAGAGAGCAGTAAGTCTGCAGCATTTTAAGCAGTATAACTTTGGGCTCAGACTGAGGTCTGAATTCCTACAGTGTATGGGTTAACACATATCACTACTTACTTATTGTCTTCTCTGGTCTGCCACCAGAATGATGTGTGGTTTCTCCCTAACCCAGTTCCGTCAGAAACTGGTGAGACCATTGGGGTTGGTGAATCCAAAGGGAGCAGTGAGACTGGAGTGGGTAGATGGAGCAGTAAGGTTAAGTCAGAAAACTGCTGGGTACTAACCTCCTGACTGGCTTGGCAGCAACCAGCACAGCATGTGTAATTGCAGCTTCAGTGACCTGCTTTGCTCTTTCTTCAGTCAGCCCCTTAGTCAAAATAGTGCTGTCAAGCTAGAATCGAAGCAAGCATACCAAGGAAAGGATCTGGTTTTACAAAATTGCTTTCTAAATTGATTCAGATTGGTGTTCAAACTGTGTGCATGGCTTCCTTCGGTGACAGAAGAACAATTTTGACCTCTTTCTATTCCTAGTAGCTCTACAGAGCTGACTCACCTGAGAGGGAACAGGGTCATGTCTCTCCATAGCTGGGCATTTCCACTAAAATTGAGCCAGCTTTTGATAACAAAATTGTAATTGTCAGTGAAGTTTCAATTAAGAGCCTTGAGCGAGTTTTTGCTCCCAGGCTGAATCACATGGCACTTAAACTAGTATTATTTTTTCTCTTACCAGAGCACACAATTCATTGCTGGTGGGACTGCCAGCATCTTTTAAACACACCAGGTTTCAGGATGCTTCTTATTATTTCTATTTAAACTTTTTATTCTGCATCTGTGAACATGAACTTAGGTGCTTTTGAGGGACAAAGATCTGACTGCCTTACGTAGAAACCACAACATTGCACTGCTCTCTTTTTAAATGAAGGAACAATTTCTTGTGCTCAAAGAAACATAATGACTGATATGTTTTAGGGAGACGATGGTATGTCTGAATTGAACACTGAGTCTTTTGACTTCCAGTAGAAACATCAGAACCAGCAACATTGCCTTAGGTGCAGGCACACTGAGAGAGAAAAACTTAGGTGCCTACCTGCGATTTCAGCAAGGGCATTTCCAGGGACGGATGGTACTGCAGGAGCATTTATAGTTGTTTATGAATAATTAATAGTTATATTAAAGGTGTAGGGTTGGCTGGGCAGGCTGCTTCTTCTGGATCTGAAATCTTGTCTCAAAATCTTTAGCCATTTGGCTTGTGATTGAAAGCTGTGTGGCTCATTGCAGGGAAAGACTTGAAGCTGTCTATTGTTCCAAGAGCTAATGGAGACATTAAAAATGTAGCAGCTTACTGAGGAGAAAGCAAGATGGGCGGGGAACAAGTGTTACTAGCATATGCCATAACGGATTGTAAGTGGTCTCCATGTATTCATGAATGATGGCTGACCTCTACCCTGCTAGGGCACATATGTGCATGTCCATCATGGCAACACTCGCTGAACTTACTCCATCAGAGGCCCTGGGGAACATAACCCCTGTATCTGTCACCAAATATAGCTCTGCTGGTCTGCAGTATAAGGCAGTGGAGAGAGCTGCTGGACTGAGCCTTTTGGTAACTGTGCTGCAGTGATATCTATTGAGATCTCTATGCCTGGTTGGTGACCACCTTCACTTAGAAGCAAATGTCTGCATTTTGTTAAAGAAAAACGTTCCTCTGAATGCCTTCTCACTTGTAAAAGCTCTTCAGTGCCAGCTCAGCAGAGCAAGTGAAACCTGCAAGTGGCAGTGCTTACTGCACTTGCACTGTGTGAATGTATGCAGCCATACATCTGGACAAAGAGGCATGTTCCAAGCAGGGGGATGGGAATAATTCCTGGAGCTGCCTCTGACTTAGCACTAGAGCTTCGACTGAGCCAAATCACTAACTAGGAATCGTTTCAAATTTAGGTCCTGTGAAAATAAGACCAGTAACCCCTCTGCCTCAGTGTTCTTTTTTGCAATCCCTCTGTAAAACAAGACTGAGTAACAGCTCACAAGGGCAGGCTCATGCTCTTGTATTTAAAATACATCAGGATCCTTGGAGAATAGACCCTTATTAGAGGAATAATGGATACAAATAATAATCACAATTCTGTTATCTCTGTGAAATTGCAAAGACTTGGTCAACTTCACTTAGCTACAACTTTGTTTGTCCTGTAGATTACAGCAGAGAACAAATCATCCTCTTTAAGTGTTTTTGAACGTGGAGGGAGAAAATGACATATTGCTGTCTTTTAAACTAAAATTAAAACTTTAACTCCAAGGTGTGTGTAATAAAATGCCACTTTAATTCTCTAGTGTGCCATGCAGGCTTCTTCTGTTAATTTATTATCTTTTCTTTTTGTGCTTCATGTAATATTCTGAAGTTATTCATGTGGCAATATATTTGACCACAAAAAACCTGCCTTCTGGCATTAAGACTGAATTAACTCACCAAATGCAAGGCACTTCTGACTTCAAGGCAAACAGATCATGCTTGGGATAAAATGATTAGCAAACATGACAGGTATGGAAAAACTTCTAGTGGAAGGTTTCCCAGGTGTCTTGCCACAGTGTGTGGGCTTAGGTCTCAGGAGCCTCTGGGAATTCAGCTCTCAGTAGTGTGCCTCCGTGGTGCAGACATCTGTGAACACCACCGTCTGAATTGTTGTAGCCTCTGGGAAACAGCTGCTTAGTGCAGCTGATTCACCCTGAACAGCACTGCCACTGCTGTGAGGGTGAATTCTGCCTTCCACTGCCAGAGTGAGGGTTCTCAGCGACAGGCTGAGGTCCCTATAACACACTCTTCAGTGCATCACACACTACCAAAATTCTCTTGCACTTCAGCCTTTGAAATATTTGAATGCAACCTGTCTTATCTGGGTAAACTGAAACCCAGCAGCAAATGGAAAGACTCCTGTCCCAGACAGGAGCAGTTCCATGATCCTAGACAGCTGAAGCACCTCCTGTCCCAGACAGGAGCAGCTCTATGCTCCCAGACAGGAGCTGCTCCTTTCTGGGACCATGAAACTGCTCCTGTCCAGGACCATCGAACTAGCTGCTCCTGTCTAGAACAGAATGATCCCAGACAGGAGCAGTACCATGATCCTAGACATCTGAAGCACCTCCTGTCCCAGACAGGAGCAGCTCTATGCTCCCAGACAGGAGCTGCTCCTTTCTGGGACCATGAAACTGCTCCTGTCCAGGACCATCGAACTAGCTGCTCCTGTCTAGAACAGAATGATCCCAGACAGGAGCAGTACCATGGAGGAAGAAAGGAATAGATACTGTGCATGCCAGACCTCGAGAGAGGTTCTCCTAGCCCTCTACTCTGCCCTGGTGAGGCTGCATCTGGAATATTGTGTCCAATTCTGCCACCTTCAGTTCAAGAAGGACATCAGGGATCTCTTGAAAGAGATCAACGCAGAGCCATTAGGGTCAAGGGAGTGGATCATCTTCCTTATGAGGAAAGGCTGAGGGAGCTGGGTCTCTTCAGCTTGGAGGAGACTGATGGGTGACCTCATTGATGGTTTAAAATATGTAAAGTGTGTGTCAGGAGAATGGAGCCAGGCTCTTCTCAGTGATGTCCCATGATAGGACAAGGAGCAATGGGTGAAAGCTGGAGTATAGGCATTCCATGTGAACATAAGGAAAAACTTTTTCACTGTGAGGGTGACAGAACACTGGAAAAAGTTGCCCAGAGAGGTTGTGGAGTCTTCTTCTTTGGAGACATTGAAAATCTGCCTCTGTGTGTTACTGTATGACTTACTCTAGGTGATTCTGCTCTGAGAGGGGGCTAGAGTAGATGATCTTTGGAGGTCCCTTCCAACCCCTAAAATTCTGTGATTCTGTGACTAAGATGTGGAGCTAGAAATGTCTGATTTGATCTTGCACCTATGATACAAGTCATCAAAGGCTAACAGAGTGCTGCGCCTTGTAGTAATTGTATCATCAAGCCCTGAAATCAGAAATGCCAGCCTAGGCTGGAGATACCTGCAACTCATTTTCCCCACCTAACTCATCCCGTTATCACTGTGCTTGGGTATTTTGTAGGATGCATCAGTGATACCATCTATATTCAATGCAAATTAATGGGCACAAGTTCAGTGCTCCCTGTCTGTGAGGCTTTAGCAATGAGTGCAAAATTCATTGGATAAAGAGACATTTTTTTGTTAGTGGTAGCTGCTAGGATTAATATCAGACATGGGGAATGGGAGTAGTTAAGGAGATAGTGGACAAGCTAAATCAAGTGGTGTATTCCACACACAGCGTCAGGACCTACTGAGGCTTCAGATCTGCTGTGGATGCAGCACAAACTCATGGGGTAGCATGGAGATGCTGTCTTGGGAAAGAGCTAAAAGGAACAAGTTTTCCAAGATGCTTTGCACAAGTGTTTTGCTGTGATGGCTTTAATGGCTCTCTGTGTGCTGGTGGGCTAGACTCATACCTCCAAAGTGTCTGCTTCACACTCAGCTGTTAGAAAGGCAAACAAAAGACTGGGAAAGGGGTCAAGAATATTGTATTACTGTGCAAATCTGTTCTGAATACTGGCTGTGGTAATTGTCCTCACTTCAAAAAGGTCATTAGGAGTAGATTAGCGAAGATAGAGAGTAGAGGTCTGGAGAAGTGTGCAAGAACAATTTCCATAAGAAATTATTAAATAGTGGAATTTTTTCAGCCTAGATAATTGATAGGAATATTAGGGCTTTTTACTTTTTTTTTCCCATTTCCACAATCTGGGAACTACAGGCTGCACAATGAATACCAGTGGAAAAATAATCCTGGCCACAGTCAGACATGGGATATTTTTTCTGATGTTCTTGCAAGACACTGAATAATAGGATTTGTGTGAGGGGAGGGAGTGTATGATGATCACCTGGCACAAAGAGAAGTCAAACAAGTTCCCGAAGGACCTCCCTGAACCTTTGCCTTTGAATAATCTGCTGAGGCACATCCTGGCAGATGCCAGATTGTTATGAAGAATCATAGAAGGCTGAATCATGATACCTGCGTCCATCTGGATTTGGTGGCCTGTCCTGTTGCGTGGACAGTGCAGTCTCTAAAGTGCTACAAAAATCTGATTCTTTGATAAAGGCTGCATCAACAGTTTCTATCCTGGCATTTTTACTAGGCAGCAGATGTCTAGCTCTAAGTGGTCAAGGATTCTTGTCTTTTGTAGTATGAATCAAAGGTCTTTTAACTAATAGCGTTTCTCAAAAGCCTAATTGCTACTGGCCACTTCTCATGGCTACTGATTTTCCACTCTCTTCTCATGTCTCACTGGCCAGATATCACACCTGAGCTTCTTGACACTTGGCACAAGTTAAAGAGAGGTCAGTTAGTGTTGTCTTTGCCAGTGGCTAGACAGAGGCAGGTTGCATTGGCCTAGGTCTTTGCTGGACTTCTGTAGAATAATGAGGTACAGTTAAGGCAGCTTTTTTCATTTAGTGAATGAAAACTTGAACTGCGATTACTCACCCTTCTCACTGCTTCCAGACAGAGAGCTGCTGAAACTGGGCCAAGCCACTGCCACCCTCTCCTCTGCCCTTGTAACTCAGCATACTGAGGGCATGCTCTTTTTCCAGGACTGTCAAATGAACAGTGAAAGAAGCAGCTTAAAGGCTCGTTTTACTGGAAAACAACAACTGTCTTTTTATGCATAGGCAGTGTTTGTTTGTCGCTCCTGTCAGCAGCACGGGCTCCACCCTAAAGTCCTTTAGGCACCTGATTATGTAGGAAGAGGAGCTGTGTTGTCATGCTGCAACAGCCGTGGCTCTAATGGGCCATGCAGTGAGGGAAGAAGGGTTAGATGTCCATCTTGAGGCTATCATTGCCAGCAGTGCTTTGCACACCTCACTCATGCAGGGGACGCTGCTGCAGCCCTGCTGTTTCACACAGTCCTCCTCCCAGCCAGTGTGGGGAAAGGAGGACATCAGCACAGGCAGATTTCTTCTATGAAGATGACTGGGTACGTATCTCTTTAGTTCATCTTGCTGGGTGAAGTGCTCTTTCCTGACTGATTTTGAAACTAAATACAACGCCCTTTGCTTACGTGAGTTTGCTGCAGGCGAGAGGTACCTCCCTGTTTCAATCAAATTTGCCAGCAGCTTCAGTGTCCACCTTCTCTCTTTCTTTTTTTTAGCCTAGCTCTAAAATCTTGTTGCTTTGCAGTAGTCAAGAATGACACTCATCTCTGAAAGCAAAAGCTTATGCAAAAGGCAGCCCAAGGAGGATGGTGCTTGCCCATCACTGAGAGCACAGCAGGGCGGCTCACAGAGCTTGCAGGCAGTGACAGCTTTCTGTGGTTTGCTTAGGAGCGTTGGAATGAAGGGACTCAGAAGAGAATGCTTATGTCATTTAGGTGCCTTTGATCTGATCACATAAAATCTTAATCTACTCACATTTCCTACTGGAAAATTCTCAAAGACTCAACAGAAATAGCACCAGAACCACAATATTTAGATGAAAACAAATTACTTTGGCTCTTAGTTGTTCCTAGTTTTCCCTTTATTTTTTTCCTTAGTTTTTAGGGCTTTCCCAGTATCCCCATTCCCTTTATAACAACCTTTTGTGCAAATTTTGTATTTCCTTGCTCTGAAGGTCTCAGTCGTTGCTGGCTTTCATTCACCTTTCTGGGGGCCAGAGTTCTCCCACCTCTCCTGAGCTGTTCCAACACTTGGTGCCTAGAGTAAGCCAGTCAGGAAAGCTTCCTGTGTCCCTCTCTTCCTGTGGGAAGGAAGGCATTTCAAACCTACCTAAGGTGTCTGCTAACCTCCACTGTTGAGAAAAGGAGGCTAGATGGCCAATTTCAACTTGTAAAAGGCCAGCACTGGGTGTGATGGATTCCATCCACTGGAAGTCATCTCCTTGCTCATACAGGATGCTTTGCACTAAAACTTTTCTTTCTCTCACATCACTGACTGTGAACCATTCATGCATTCAAATGCTGGGGAAAGTATTCTTGAGTACTTCTGTCCTGTGAGGGCAAATGGTTGCATTTCTGTCCCTCTCGATAATAATATCTTCTATTTATAGAGCTTCAAAGTTTCCCAAAGAACCACCTTTGGGATGTAACATACCAACTGTGAGTGCATAGCAACCCTAGACAACAACTTAAGACAGATGAACGTATCCAGTTGAAGCTGAAGATTGGATTTCATTTGGCAGAAGATAATTGCAAAAGTTATTAATTATTATTGTTGTTGTTTATACGACTCTAGACTCAAGAGCAATAGGCGCTTTTTAAATACTACCAGTAGTTAGATAAAAGCACAAAAGCATTATGATCATGCCATAGTAATTTGCAGAAGGCAGAATGTGCTAATAAAAATGCTCCCTTGGAGGTTTTCCCATCTAGGACTCAGCATAAGCTGATGAATAATGGTCCATAATGCTGGAAGAGGAGAGAGATGAATTCTCTTCCTGGCTTTTCTATAGGTTCCCAGTGTCACCTTGAGCATATAGTTTAGTTGCTCTAACAATATCTCTATGCAGCATGCTGTTGATATTTAACTAAAGATGAGATCTGGAAATCATTCCAGTAGGAAGTGATATGAATCTCTGTGTGGTTTGCAGGGTGATTTTATTCAATTTGACAGTTGTTGGGGTTTTTTGTGCCCTGTATTGTGTGCAAACACTTCTGTTGAAATCACTGAGATATATGTGTGGGTTATATTATGGATTTACTTAGAGCCTTGCTTCTGTAAACATGTTTACTTTTGTTCTCAAGAGAAGGGCCCCTGATCTCTGTGGGAAGATAATTAATCACATGCATGTTTGCAGGATTACAGTTTCCACCAGTAATAATGTTATTGTTCGTCTTTTGTTTGTCTTTTTGCCTACAATGCCTTTATAAAGTTCAAAGGAAGTCAGTTGTGGCATTTTTTAAATGGAAGTATTCATGTCTCTATTCCTGTTATATTTTTCTTCAAATATTTGACAGCATGCACTTTCTGATGAGTTTTGCAGCGTGCCAACCTTTAAAAAGTGCCTGAAGTCAGTGGCTTGTATGATCAGCATTCAAACCACACGGCCCTTCCTTAATGAACTAAGGTTAAAGAAGAATTCATTTGCTTTTGTCATTTTAGTAATGCAGGCCACTTTAGTACATATGGCACAGTCCCAGGAATCACTTTACTGCTCAGAACAGTCTCTGATTACTTGGGACTCATCTGTTTCATCCTCATTAAGGTGTTGTGACATAGTTTTTAGGCTTGAGGGATTTTTACTGTGTTCTCTGCTGCTGTCTTCTTACCTACTCTATGTATCACACTGACCCTATTCTCCAAGTTCAGCTATAGCCAAAGCAAAAGGATGAAGATCCATCCCTAGTTATCCAGTCCACCCAATTCCCGAGGCAGATTGTGCCAAGGACCTTTCAAACAGGTTCTAGTCTGTGTTGACCAGCCCAGGTGTACTGCAGGGGAGGCTGCCAGTGATTGCTGCAGTGAATCTACACCACTGAGCTCTGATTGCCACATTTCGATTTTCTCGCTTTTTCTGCAGCAGTTGCTTTCTGTTTCTCATTTGGCTCCTTTCTTCTCAGTCATTATTTAGCACTGTTCTGCAGAGAAGCATATTTGCTATCTTTCAGGCCAGGCTTTTAGCTGTTCTTGGCCTTTCTGTGTTTGCATGAATTCCTCCCGCTAACAGTGATAATCTTAGTGCATCACCATCTGTCAGCTTGTTAATCTTCCGTTCCTGACATTCAGCAAAACCTTGAACAATTGCACATTGGCTTTTTCTGAAAGACTGGGCATAAACTTCTAGTTCTCTCTGTGGTGCTTCCTGTCTTATTGAATACCAATTTTAGATTACTTACTCTTCTTAAATGTGATTTTAAATTGTGTCGTTTTAGAAATACAGAATTATAATTCCTTGGATTACTGAAATGGGGGCAAGTCAAAAAGCTGTATTACTTTTTGCAGTTAACTGGTGCACTCTGATCTGCTAGTGGACTGGAAATAGGCTAAGCAATCGTGTTTCCTGTGACTTGCATAATAGTAGTGTCCAGGTTTCTTCCAAGATATGCAAAACTGAAATATTTTTCAGAATCTCTCATGGTTTCCAGGGGTCCTTCACAGGGAAAGTTTTTGAGCTAGGAATAGAGGTGGTTTGAGAAGTAGGAAGTGCAAATTTAAATTTCTTCCCTGTTTGATTCACATCTGGGCTGAAACCTCTCTCCTATGCCAACCTGTCCTTCCCCTTGCTGCCCAGCAGTGCTACAGCACAAAACCATGCAGGTAGACATTTTGCAGCCCCACGTTTTCTGAACGTGTTTTGCTGTGCTATGTGTTTTTAAGATAATGCAGATAGGTTTTGAAACTTCAGTGACTGCTGAGGAATAAAATTCTCATGGGTTTTTTTTCTGCTTTGCTTTGCTGTTTCCTTCTCTTGGCCCCCAGCAAGCATATTCTGCAAACCACAAAATGAAAACCCATGTAATTCAGGCAAACTCATTAGCCTACAATAAGTTTTAATATTTTAGCTTTCCTCTTAACTCCTTCTCACACACAGCTAAGCACACATCTGAACTACAATTACCTCTATGGTACCGGCTCTGCTGCAGCATAACACAATTCCTCTCATAAAACATTAGTAATCCTCAATATGTGGGAAGGGTCAGCCCTGCAAATGCTGCCCTAAACCCCATCTCTTGCTTGGAAAGGATCCAGGCACAGGACAGGGCCAGTGGTACTTTGGAAACTTCCATGGAAATTCATTCAATGTGCAAAATGTTTCTTGAAATCTGGATGGGGTGGGCAGGGCTGGAATAAAACTCATACTGGTTAGTTCACCTTGTCTGTGATGGGGTGATACAGTGCAAAGGACTCTGATAGCAGCCATGTGACACCTCGGGGTTGACTAGACTGCAAGCTGCTTGGACTCTCATATGATTCCCTAAAAATAGCACCTTATGTTTCCCACCATTGCTGTCCAGCTATTTTAATTAGCCTGTGGTCTCGAGGTTTTGCTTTGTGATTTGTAAATAGGAAATATTTATGCCAGGCCGGCAACTCCACATTCCTCCAACCTCTTTTCTTTAATTAGATACATTATAGCTATGTTTACAAAATAACTAATGCATTTGTCCCAATATATCTGAATGACACTGGCTTCTACAAAATGTTTTTAAGGAGAATTAATTTTTAGATCAGTCAGGCTGTTTACAGACATTTTTCCCCTCATCTGACCTACCACAAGTGCACTCCTTTCTTAGCCTTTAGTTGAAAGACTGATTCATTGCACGTTCTGGCGCAAGCCAATTCTCTCCTTCAAATTGCAATGTGCTATCAGTTCCTACTGAAGTCACAAACCATTCCCTATGGCTTGGAAGGGGAAGATTTCCAAAGTAACTCAATGCTCAGTGGGCAGATAGGTACCTTACATGGTTTTTAACTATTTTAGGCAGTGCTGTCTCTTTGAAAATTTGTCCCAGGTAGAACAGTGCTTTGCGGGACGAAACCGTTACTTGCAGAATGATTTAGCCATTGTCTGGTGTTTAGCATTTCCTGTAGTAAGTGTCTCTTTTTCCACATTTGTCTTCCACTCTTGGCAGAGTGTTTAATACTTAAGCAGTTATACCAACAATCCCTTGGGGATTCTGCAGGTATGATCAATGTATGTGAGACAGCTGTCTTAGTGACAAAAGCAAGACTACTCCTGACTGAAGAGTTTGTTTGATTTGGGGGAATTAAGTAAAATATGGTTGTGAGCAATCCTTGCCAAACCTGCCACTGAGACTACGTCTTTAGAGTCCTTCTAGCCTACTTCCTGTCCCTGAAATCCATTAGAGGGCTGGTGAGCCCTAGTCTGGTGCCACAGCCAGACACCTCCTGGAGTTTTAGGATGAGTGTTTGAGGCTGGAATCCAGAACAGTCACCTCTGAGTCAGCTGAGTCTGAGTGGTACTGATGGGACAGCAGCAAGGAGAGCAGATCAGATGGTAGAAATTCTTCTATATTTGAATTTTAGGACGCATTCAGAGAGCTAAAAGGACACATAAAAAGTTGGAACCACCAGCCCACTAATACAAATGCAATCAAAGCTCTAATGTAGCAAAGTTTGTTAGTTTAATGAGAAATATGATTTCAGAGAAGAATTGTAGCATTCTGTTGGAAAATAGTACCTTTTACTACTTTCTGAGGGCAGGATGAAAATAGTTTTGATATTGGATTATATTAAACACCATACTATAAAATTCTAGAAGATTAAATCAAGGAAATCTTTCTTTTTGCTTGAACCACACTGAAATTTCTTCCAGATTTTCCTTTTGCAGAGAGTTTTTACTTTGCCAGGCTTCATTCAAAGCTGCAATATAGACAAATAGAGCTTTCATGGTCATTCTCCTTATCAGAGCTCTAGGGATCTCTGAAGTTGAGGCTGATAAATTCCAGCTAGCGGCAAGGTTTAAGCCCCAAGGACTAGCCCTCAGGAGGCTGTGGATGTGTTCTGCACCTATCTCGTTGCACAAATTCAGCACAAAGAAAGGATAATCATCCTTTCCAGCAAGGTGGAGAAATGGCCTCAAGGGAAGAGGCTGTAAGGCTGACACTGGTGCTTAGTTCTGTGGACCCTTCTGACTTCACCTACATCTGATCAGCTGGGTTTGTCAGGAAAGAATTTGGTTCAAACCTGGATTTACACTGAGGCTGGACCTAGAAGAGGATACAATCAGGGAGGAATATGACAGAGACCTGCTTGTCATTTCCCCTGATACCAAGTGCAGCACAGCCCGTGTTGGCTGACAGGAGGTGCTGAGCGAATAAACAGAAACTTTCTTGTTCCCCTTTGGGTAAAAATATACCTATAACAACGCTGTGACATCATCCTCCTTTGGGTCACTCGGGTCTCTGCTGCCTCCTGGAGTGAGGGAAGAAGGGTAGGTCTGACCAGGGCTTTTCAGCAAAGCCCATTTGCAGGAGGAAGCAGCAACACTTTTGTGTTTAGCCGAAAGTATATAGATGCTTAGGCAAGTCCAGTGCTTCCTAGAGGGGCAAGAAAAACTGGGGACCTCAACTCATTTTCAGACATTCTCTCTCCTCCAACAAGGTGTGAAATGCAAAGATTGCAAGAGGAAGAACAAATGCAGCACCTCCACCCCAGGAAGCCCAGGTTTGCATTCACATCAGCTTGAGTATAGAAGGAAAGGAATTGCTGACATGCTGCAAGAATGAGATAGAACTGGCTGCCATCACCCCATCCAGATAGGTCTCATGGAGGTGAAGCCCTCTGGAAAACAAGCTGGAGGGGCTTGGGCTGACCCAAAGATACAGGAGAATCAGCATCTGGTTCGCACCATGATTGCTGCTCAGCACTGTATTGCTGCTGCACTGCTGGGCACACCCAGAAGCAGACACAGAGGTGGTGCAGCTCTGTCCAGGCAATACTCTGCACTTATCTATCCAGTGCTCAGAGATCAAGTTATTGCACTTAGCATGATAACAGTCAACAAATCATTCACTCTGTGGCTGCCAGGTAAGAACTGAACCTGTGCTGCTCTGCTGGACAAAAAGTGCTGTAAACAAACTGGAATCTCAATATAGTTATATTGTTCTCATGGGTCATTAAATAGACCCCTTGCTCATTAATGCCAAGAGAATTACAAACCATTTACTTTCTACAACCAAAGCAGTTTCATGCTTACATTTTCCCAGTCTAGAGTGGCATGTTCTCATTTCTGTTTAGAATCAGTTCCACCTTTTGGTTTCCATGTACCTGGGGCTTTTTGAATGCTATCAGTCAATTGGCCTCTCAGGCTCACCATATTGCTTCTCTGGGATTTACAGCTAAAGTAACAAAGGGGGGGTGGTGGTGTGGTGTGGTGTGGTGTGGTGTGTGTGTGTGTGTGTGTGTGTGTGTAATCTCTCTCAGTAGGGCAGAACTCCATTTATTTCCCTGGGAAAAGTGTTAAAGAAAGGGATACAAGTCAGAAAAGGCTGGAAACTACTGCTGTTGCATAAGGTTCTCATGTCTGTGTTCTCAGCTTTGCCAAGCACACAAAGTTTCAAATGTGTGTGTGTGAAAGATGGAGTTCATTATACATGCATACATTCATTTTCCATTGCCATGTTTGTGCAAAGTGCATAGTTCTTTCATATAAATTTAGAATTTCAGTCCAAATTGCTGTCTGCAAAAGTTAGTGTGATCGATTATTGCTCTATCTTTCCTGAAAGGAAGCAGCAGGAATTTTTTGCTTTTTAAATTTCCTGGGAGCAGGATAGCAACATCTTAGTGCCACTGGGTTGTGTTTGCTGTGTGTTATTCAGTAATTTCCCCCAGAAGTGGTTCTATTTTAATGACAGGCCATCTGATCCCAGAGTCTCATCTGAGCACTGAATTTGCACATATATGTATTTGTTATCATTATATCTGAATAAGCATAATGCCTGTCCCAAGATTTGAGTCCTTTCAAAGCTGGAGTCTGTAAAGCACATTCATCATGATGAATAGCATTAACCCCAGCTGCTTCCTTGTGAAAGGCCTGTTTTGGATATTCCAAGCAATCAGCCACCCTTCATGCACTAGCAGTTAAAATTTCCATAAAGGTCTTTCTAGTCACAGTTCAACCTCTAAGCAGTTCAGAAGTTCATGGGCTTACAGAAAGCAGGGCTATACCTGCCTCTCTTCATAGACAGCATGGTTGGGTTTATTTTTAGCACAAGTATTCCAGAAATACATTCCACTCCTCTTTAGCAATGTGTGAGAGAGACAGACACATATACAGACCATTTTGCCAACATCAGTGGCAGTAGGTGCCTAAAAACTTCTTTTCCAGTGTTTGTTCTCATCCGAAAGGGGTTTTGTTGTTTTTTGGTTTTTTTTTCAGGTGGTTTGGTTTGTTTTTTCCAGTGTGCACCAGTTCTTTCTGTCTCATTTTGTAGATGCCATGACTCATGATGCAGCAAATCTTTGTGTAAAAGTTCTCTCATGCACGCAGGGCATAAGTAGGTGTCAGAAATGTGTCGTTTGGGGCCAGATCTTAGTGGAAGTGCCCTGGTGTTTGGCAAGACCAGCATTCAGTTTGGAATGAGTTAGGTAAGTGCTTGAACATCAAAAGCCCAGACCAGAAGTTTAGGGGAGTGGGCTTTGCAAAATGTTCCTGATGGGATCTGATAAACCTCTCCCAAACAGAGAATTAAAAGCTGAAAGTTGCTTTGGAGAAGGCAGATCATTGTCTCTCCTGGAGATGGACTGGTAAGCTTAGATGCTCTTGGATCACAGAGAGGATTAGTTCATCCCTAGCCTCCTGGTGCTTGGAAATTCTCAGGCAGCATGCACCACATGGTTGTTGCCTTGCTCATGCTGCAGCTATATAATTAGCAGCTCTTTTTAAAATGCAAATGAGCACTGGGCTCATGGGGAGCCCTGCTTTGCCATGGAAGCAGGAGTTGGACTGTAATTGTAGGAGATTCTGCTCTTCATTTTGCTGCAGGCTGTGACTGAAGTCCAGCATGATGCTGAACCCCAGAGAGCCCCATGACTTGAGCAAGCAGCTCTGTGCGCTCAGCATGGCACAGGATGCAATCCGTTGTTTATATCTGCAATACAAAAACTTAGCTTGTTGACTCTATGGCATATTTCCCCAATTACTCAACATTCTATTGCAGTTCACCAAATGAAACCCAATGCTGGCACATGCCTCCCAGGAGGGCGGCTGGTCTTGTTTGCTTTGGAAGAACAGTGCAATGGGGTCCTCACTCTAAGAACATGATATACATCTGTGCAATCTTGATGATGAAATGAGTTATTTATGAAAAAAGCACCAGCAGGACAGTAATGTGTTACTCATATGCACTCTTCTTGCACAGTATTTTTAATGGTGATCTTAATGAGCATCTTGACTCCCACTTGTAGAAACAAAAATGCAGCACTTTAAGGTTTGAATCAGTGGCAGGAGCAAGCCAGCACAGCATTACTTTCTGTATTAGTTATCTCTGAAGCATTACCAATGGCAAATCTGAATGTAAAAATAGCTGATGACTGTTTGTTTCATCTGTCTGTTACTTGACACCGCATGGTTATTCCAATACGTATGTTTGCCTCTTCCCCACTATGATCTCTGTTTGGTTTCCCCTTGCCTGATAACTATTTAAATACCTTTTACTAACTTTGGATTCCTTGCTCACTTCTTCACCTGGCTGGGCAGGTCTGTGAAGGCTCAAGTGTTAGTTCCTCCACTTTTATTGTTTTTTTTTTTTTTTTTATTATTTTCCAGTGATCATTTCTATTAAGATAACCATGTTCAGAAGGAGAGTCTGAAACACATAAATAAATGGGAAGTGTCAATAGTAAGCAGGCTGCTGTGAAATGTGCTGGGGCTTTGACTTAAGGAAAGAAAGCGTAGCACTGCACTGTCCCTGATCAGGAAGCTGGAGCACAGAAGGTAAGGGGGAAGCATATGTGTGTTTTCAAAGGAGGGAACTGGTGAAGAATGGCGTGAATGAGAGCATGGTAATGTGTGTGCACTGAGGGATCTGTTGTGTAATTGATCAGATAAGAGAAATCAAACAGCATTTGTATCATTTTTTTTTTTTTTTTCCCCCAGTGATTAGAGGTGGAAAGTGCTTTCATGTTGTCCAGAATTTTTCTGCTCTGAATAATGCAGGATTGTCTCTGAATGCCTGTTCTCATACATATAGATCTGTATGCCGTGGTTACTGTTTATGACATATAATTATTTGGTAAAGGGGGTGTGATCTTTTTTTAAAGACCACTAAATTGCTAGGGAGCTCCATTGAATTGTCTTCCACATTGTGCTGTAAGCAACTTTGAGCAGATATGCATTGATTTTATTTTTCAGATTATTTTCTGCCTATAGATAAGATACACTTAAAAACTTCAGATTTTTGTATGGGAGTTTGAAGGCTTTTTCTTTTTTTCTTTTTCTTTTTCTTTTTCTTTTTCTTTTTCTTTTTCTTTTTCTTTTTCTTTTTCTTTTTCTTTTTCTTTTTTTTTTTTTAATAAACAGAAAGAGAATAATTAAAATATTTTATACAAAGTGATTAGTATGCTACAGAGCCTGAAAAAAAGTAAAGCAATTCAAATACCTAGGCAGTGGTAAGAGGCCACTATAAATGACTGTGACTTCCATCCAATTTTAATCAGTGGAAAAATTCTTGAACAGCATAAGCTTTTCCAAGTCCAGTTGCTGCAGAACTTCTTAATCTGCCGTTCCAAGGAACTGCATTTTATTAGGCTAGTTGCAGAACTCATCAGCAAAGTAAGAAGAGAAAAAAATATAAAATTGAGCTTGAGAACCAAATTTCTTATGCTTTTATAAGTGGTCTGTGAAAGGCAATCCAATTAAATCTGAATAGAGTAAGTTTTCCAGCAGAAGGCCAAAGAAACCAGTTCACGCAGACTTTGTACAGTATCAGCTAGAAGGTTCCTCACTAGTCCTCTGCCATTGCTAGGAGGGAGACTGAGGAGAAGGAAAAGTGAGAAGAAATAAGAACAAGAAATAAGTTTTCTGGACAGGATCAAAGTCTATGGCTCCTTTCCTTCACTTCTTCAAGGAACTGACCATGTAAAATGCAAATTGACTCCATTAAATGCTTAAAGGATAAGGCCTGTGGAAAATAGTAGCAAATAAAAGATTCTTAGTATTTTGGAAGCTCAAAACAGCTTAATGTCTCTGTCCTTCCACACTTGTCACCAGGAGGGTATTTACATCTATATTCACAACTTAGTTAACAAAACAATTGTAACAGATACTGAGCAGTGAACTTGAAGACCACAGCTGGGCAGAGGTATGCAGGTATAATTGCATCCCTGCAGCACAAACCAAAAGCACAATGACATTTCACTCTGCAGCCTCTCATTCCTACCTGCTTCACTGCAATGTTTGTCATGTTTGTGCTTGCATTACTAGAGCTGTGCACAAGGCCTGTGAAAATGCAAATACCTCCAAGACCAGGAAAGAAGCCAACTAACCATATAAGCCAGACTGGGAAAAAAATGCCACTCATCTGTATCAGTCTTTCCTTTCTTTAGTCTAGATGAGTTTATACACACAGAAAGTTGTTGGCAGAGGCAATTTCTAGAGGTTTTTGGCTGCAGGCTTTGCTGTACTGGCTTGCCTGCTGCCAGGGTGCCAGGTCACCCAGAGCTTTGTCTACTATAAATGAGCATGTGAGTCCATTGCTTTTAGAACTAGTGTACATTGCTTGAGCTAGTGTTGCATTTTGGGACCAGCAGTCTGTGAGGCAGCTGACAGGTGTATGGGGAAAGGGAATACAGTGGAGGCTGCATGCATGCACTGATAGGGGAACTTTACCCTTGAGAAAAGGGTATATGCTTTTGGGTGGGTTAGTGATTGCACATATATATATACACACAGAGGTTTTGGGTTATGGTTTGGGGTTTTTTTGTGTATGTATATTGAGCTTTGTGTATTGTGACTGAGTGGCTACTTGCCAGGTTTTTATGCCTTTCAAGGGTCAGATGTACTGCTACTGAGACCCCTGTTCCTTGGCAGCCCCAGAGAAACTGTGGCAACATCAAAGCCATAAGAGGACAACCTTTTCCCAGAAGTAATGTTTCCCTCTCTCTTGAGTTCCCCTGCCAAATGATCCTCTTTGGACAAGTGTAGAAAACAGATATTTAATTACAGCCCTAAGTTTCTTTATTATCCATCTCCTATGCTTGCAAATAATGGTATATAAGAAGACATTAGCTACTAATGATTAACCTAAAACATCTGGTAACAGTCTAGCCAATCTTATTACGAGCCAAGCAGGTCAAATAGTGATGCATCTTTATTTTCAGCCTCTCACATAGCTACATCCCAGTAGTTTCAGGGATGCTTTCCATTACACACAATTTCTGAGGCTGCTTTGGCAGCTGTGATAGAGCTAAGATAGTCAGGTGCATGAAGGCCGCCTAATTTGTACTTTCCTCTTGGAAAATACAGAGATTCAAATCCTTGCAGTTTTTTGAAAACTCTCTGAAAGATATGCAGGTAGTTAACATTTGGCTACACCTTAATGACCAGCATGAGCAAACAGCTGTGCCTGACAGTTCATAGCTACTGCAGATCCTCAGTCTCAGATATACCTTTGTCTACTGTCTTTACCTGTATCAGACATAAGCTGTCACACCTTTAAGTCAGCTTGGCTTGCCTGTCAGCTTCATTATAGGCCCTTGTACAGTTCTGCACACTTCTGATGCCTTCTGTGAGATGGATTTTAGATGGATGTCCCTATCCTTTGCATGTTTCAAAGCATAAAGCTCCATTATTCAGAAACTGAAGTACCCAGGACTCTCTGGGCTGTTGGTGCAAGAACAACAGCATGATCAGAGGGAAATGAACCCTGCAAGCCTCATTCAGGGCTTGTCCTAGGGCAGTACGAGAAAATTCCTGATCATAATGTTGTTTACTGAGACTCTTTGGTCTGAGTGACTTGCTTTCAAGTGATGTCGTTAGGACTTAGTCTGTTTCTGCAAAACTGAGAAATTATTCTTTAAGCAGGCTTGTGAATTGATTGAATCCATAGACAAGTAGGTAGAATTGCCACTTGGGACGTAGGGGAGAATTGAGAAGGGATAAGGAAGAAGTGGTTGGTCACAGCACTGTGGGTGATGCTATTGCCTGCCTGCAGGGTTCTTCAGAGGGTCTGGAAGATCTGGAAAGGCACTATGATGCCAGCATCACCGAGGTTGCTAAGGGACTGATTCAGGCAGAGTCATTGGTAACAAGAGTCTTAGGTAACAAGAGTGGATTCTGCTTAAAACTCTTGTTATTTTCCTTTCTGTCTTTTGCAGATATCTTTTACAGAATAACCACAAGAAATGCCTTAGCATGTTCATTAACTGTAAAAGAACAAGAAATTGCCTTGGGGACACACCATGAAATCATAACAATGAATCAGTCTCTGAATAGGAAGAAAGAGTCTGCATTTTCCAGGAAAAAATTTCAACCCCTGTTGCACAGCTAAAAGAAAACTGGAAGGAACTTCTGTCTTTCTCAGGAAAAGATCACTGCCTGGCTTTTTCTCCTCAAAAGAAGGAAAATTTTATGCTCTATAGAGATAATACCTGGAGGCAAGAATAGGCAGACTCTCCTCTACCCTGTCAAAGTCCTCCCATAGGTGGAAAACTGTCCCATGGCCATACTCCAGATAGCAGACAGGAATAAGACAAGGCAACAACCTTTGTCTTTCAGATGGAATGGCTTTATTATAATCACAAATGATAGAGGAACAGCTTGTTTTCAAAGATGTGGATGATTGTGTGCCTGAGTCATGTGCTCTGGCTTGTATATAAGTGTATGTTTCCCTCCCTGCCACACTGCTTGCTCAAGAACTGAGCTCTTTTGACTGCACTAGGAAGCTATAGCAAGGTTTAAGTAAGAAATAGTTCTATTCCTGCAACCTGAGCCAGTTGAAAATCAAAGCCCTCACCTTCCCATCCCTCTTCTGGTGCAAATCCTTATTTGTCTTTGGTAACATAAGACAGATATTTCAGGATATTGTATGCTCCTAAATCCTGTTGCATTCAATGGGTAAGAAAACCAGGTCAAACAATTTCATACCTAGGACATACAAATGGCTTGAATTCTTTTCTTTATAGAAATCAAATTCTGCAAAATTCTTGTCCAAAGTGTAGAAGTATACAGAATATGTAGAGGAAAGGAGTACCTGAGACTAACAGTAGCAAGTTTTCTGCAAGCCTGCTATTTCCTGAGACTATATCCTGTATGAGAGGCTGTGGGTCAGACTCTCTTTGTCAAGAAGCTTAAATGGCCTAAGTGTAAACTTGCCAGTGCAAATGGTACCGGAGTGCTGTGACTGACGAGGAGGACAGTGTAAATGAGGGATCGTTTCAGATTCCCCAGCCGCAAAGAGAAGTGAGGCATGGCTGGTTGCTAGCGGCAGATTTCCTTGTGTAGGTCACAGAGGGGAATACACCTGCTTCCTTCTTGTGTCTAACATGTTTGCTGGTATCATTACAATTTTCCCATGACAGGGCTAGGACTGTCTGGCATGCTTCTTTACAAGACATCCAAGCCATCACATTTGTTTTCTTGTCCATGTATTTGTCTTTTCTTCCTCCTTTGTCATCTCTCATCTCTAGCCATTGTGATGCTGTGGTACTCAACAGCTTTCCCTTTAATGTCAAAAAATCTCCTTTGTCTCACTCAGGAGTTGAAAACTTGAAGCTTTCATGCTCTAAGCTTTGCTTGAGACTAAATGAAAGGAGACGAATTCCTGTCTCTCCAGCCAAAATTCTGTCAGTGCTCAGTGAGGGAGCTGTACCAATGCAATGTCAGTTATCAACTTGAACTAGTGAGGAAGCCTTCATGATCTCAGAGATACATAGGTATCAAGCATCTGAGGTGGAGATGAGATCTTTGCAGTCACCTGCAAATCTGGATTTATTTCACTATGCAATATAATGCCAAGCTCAGCACCATACTTAGTTGAAAGGGTTTTTTGTGCAGACTCATGGTAAAGTACCATGCCCTGTGAAGGGTAGTGGGAAGGCACATTCTTGCCTTAACTGGCAAAGGTTAAGCTCTTCTCATGTGATTCAGAAAATATTATTAGGTTCCCTACCCTGCACAGATGCACTTTTTGATCTTGAGCAAATCAGTCAGATGAAGCTGGGTCTTAGCTGATGATCTGTAAATGAGGCAAAAATCCTGCTTGCAGTGGGAGAGTTTGTAAAGATAAATAGACATGAGGTGTTCATGCACCATATTACTGGGGAGCTGTATAAATATCCTGGTGTATAATGACTGACCCAGTTACAGACAGTGGCCTTTTCCAGTCAGACATTTAATGCCAAGAAGTGCACTGTTTGGGCTCAGTTGCTTAAATGTCACTTGTGTGTACTGACTTCTGGTCATGAGAGGAACACCATCCCTTTGCCTTGTGATTCTCATAGACTTGTGCTGTTTGTCAAGTGCTGCACCCACCCTTTGCCTGCATTAGACATGCGCTTTGTGCCTTTGCCTTTGTCCATCATGTCTGCATGTCACCAACTCTTCAAAGGCAGGGGATAGGGCTCAGGTAAAGGAAAGAGGGAATAGCAGTTGCAAGAAGGTCTCAGTTCAGATACTACCCTTTCTGAGAGACATCTCCTTCTTCCAGACTTGACAGGCCTGTTGACAGGATGAGGCATTTGGAGGACATTGGGAAAGGCAGTCCGGAGACCAACTGGAAATAACTTTTGGGTGTTTGCCAGTGAACAAGAGAGGGAAAGGTAGAGAGACTTGCCATGATTCTCCATAGCTGTCACAAGCCGTCACTGTTCCTCCCATTTTTCTTCACGTGAGGTCTTCATCTTCCAATGCTTGAAGCTTTGTGGTCTGAGCTGAAGAGGTAAGCATTCCAAGTAGGGCCTGGAAGTGGTTCGCATCCTTTGGGGAAAGGGCACAGAGAAGAATACTTAACACACAGTCGTTAGCTAGGTAGGCTCCCTCCTTGCATCCATGCTTCCAGTAGGTTGCACTGACCTTCCTTGAGCTGTGAGTCTGATGAGTCCCCGGTTCTGGCTCCCATGGCAACAGATGCACTAGCTTCACCGCTTCACCACTGGGAGAAAAAGACTTCAGCTGTCTTTCCTTCAGGGGAAAAAAAAAAAAAAAAGAAGAAAGAAAGAAAAAAAAAAGTTTGATTAAATAAAATCACAATTATATTCATTTTAACAATATTTCTCCTAGAAAAATAATGGAAAGTTATTTGTATGATCATCTGGGATATTATGACAATTTCAAAACTGTTGCAATGCCATCAGAGTGCTGTTTGACATGGAAATTAAAACCAGAAGTGTCAGTTCGTGTTAAACAGCATGCAGACTCTCCAACTTAAGGGCAGTGATAACATACTATTTAACTGTTATACTATATAATACATGCTCTTTCTCATGGCATATAGTGCAAAAAAAGTAGTGAAATTATATTAATTACTTTTTTTTTTTTTCAAAAATGCTGAATGAAACTTTGAAATATGTAATTTAGTTTCCTTTCAGAATCTTCATTCCCTGTGATATTTCAAAGACAAGCTAAATGAGAACATCCTCCCGTCACACACACGCACGCAAACACATTTCCAAAAGATTATGTTGTCCACAGGATGGCAATTTGGATTGGCAGCCAGCTCTGTTGGTCCAGTCTGGGAATGCATGACGTCTATTACACCACTCATAGGTCTAGTTCTAGTGAGTATTGCAGAAAAGAGCAAAATTGCTTCATCTCAAATACACTGCTACTGTCAGTGGTGAGCGAGACAGGTTGGAAAAGCAGAACTGTGCAGAAGACGTGACTTGGTGGCATAGCAACATCACAGCGGTTCCAAATCCCTTTCTTTCACAAAGTGGTCTGAATGCCACATGGCAGGTGAGGTTTGTCTCTTCAGAGATGTTGGATTTTACTTTATTCTGGTTGCAGACACTTATGTAGCCTTCTGGTAATGCACCAATGTTGGCTTAGGAAGAAGATGTATTTAGAGTCACCAATTCTGTTCTCAGTTATTCTACTGACGTCAGTAAAATGACTCTAGATTCATACCGGTGTAACTGAGAACAGAAGTTGGCCCAAAGTCAAGAACAGTTTCTCCTCTTCTATGGCCCAGGACAAGCTGTTCGAGACACAATTTCTGGGCCAAATTCTCAAGAGGAATGGACCCAGTCTACACTGGTTTGGCTCAGACACATGGTTCCTTCACCATGCTTTCCAGTGCAATTATCAAATATCTGATGCTAGGATAGCTGAGGCCATCTTATTTATAGATTCATAGAATACCAGGTTGGAAGAGATCTCAAGGATTATCTAATCCAACCTTTCAGGGTAAGAATACAGTTTAAATGAGATGACCCAGCACCCTCATGACAGCCATCCTTTATGTATTTGTACATGGTTATGAGATCTCCCTAAGCCTTCTCTTCTCAAGGCTGAACAAACCCAATTCTCTCAGCCTTCCATTGCATGACAGGTCTTCTAGTCTTCTGATCATTCTTGTGGCCCTTTTCTGGACCCTTTCCAGCCTATCCATTTCTATGTCTTCTTCTATGTTAATCATTTCTATCAGTGTTTGGAATCATCATCCTAAGATAGACAGATCTAGTTCTCCACTGTCCACCAGCTGAAGCAGGTATTTTTGTTCAAGCAAAGCGATTCCACTTTCCCCAGGCAGGGGAATTCACTCTGGCCGCCCTTTATGACCACAAAATGGATATCAAAGTAATCTTAGATGAGGCAAATGAAGGCTTGTACTAATAGCTTTCATCTAATGACCGTCTCAGCCCACCAGCTGCCTTTCTTGACAATTCAGGGAAAGATAGCTGGAGCACCACTCTCTCTCCTGCCAGATGACTCCTCTCCTTGGTCATTGTGTTGTGATTCTTCCATGTGCCCCATGATCTGCTCAGTGTGGCAGTGTGCTCAGAAAAGCCCAGGCAGCAGAGCAAACCAGAGCAAGCATTTGCCTCCATGCAGCCCAGTATGACCAGCTCACACTCCTGGAAGTTCAAGCAGGCCAGCACAAGGGATGTTCTGGTATTCTACAGCAGACTACAAGAGTTTTTAATTTCTCTTTGACATCCTTCTGGCTCTTTGTCTCTAACAGGGACTCACAGGGTGACGTTTAATTCTTTGAGATCTTTTTGTCTGATTTCCTAAATACTCAAAGAAGGCAAGGGTACTGTGATCATTGACTGACAGCAGCACACTCAATACCTGTTCACAAGCTGATCACTGCTGCCATGCAGGTTTTTTTGGTACGATCCAATCAAGCTCACTGAGCCCACTCAGGCTACTGACAAGCTCCCATCATCTGGGAGTGTTGTCTGAGCCTGATGACACATAGCTGAACAAGTCTATTTCCATCCAGCCCTCTCATCAGATTATGAGCTCCTGTATGTGTCATGAACAACCAGGCACCTGTGCAAAAAAGTCATCAGTTCACTAGAGATTCTGCCATTGCCCCTAGTAAGAAGCACTAACCATTCATTGTTATGATGAGGCCTTGGGAGCCCAAAGCAGCAGCAGTGTGTGTGCACGTAGAGCACACTGCTGAATAAACTTCAGCTAGCAGTCACCAACAGGCTCTGCGTTTCGAGCTGGAGCTGTGGGTGGTTGCCACACAGCTACATGAAGAAACCAGCTCACAAAGATTTTTTTTTTAAAAATAAACCTTCCCTCCCTCTCCATTCTCTTCCCAGCCTCAAGGAGAATACAGTGCTGCTGATTTCAGACTGCTATGCAACTCCCAAGGGTGCTGCCAAAATGCCACCGCAATGTCTCATACCACAACATTTCAACCACATACCAGCCCAAGGCGGGCAGGGGAACCAACCGATCCACTGTCTATTGCAGCAGCAGTGATGTCATACACTGCAGCCAAGTTTGCTGGATTGCCCAGCTCCTGTCAAATGAAAAAAAGCTGACATTCAGTCTGTGCCAGGGCAAGAATAGTCTCTGTAATTTAACCTCCTTGTCACAACTTGCTAGTCACTTAAGAGAGCTACTGAAAAAAAAAGCTGCTTATTTAAAAAAAGAGAGGAGGCTTGTTTCTGATTAAGATCCTTGAAGGCTCTACATTCATGCAAGCTTTTCCAGTAGCTCTATCAGATGATGCCTACTCAAACACCTCACATGCTTCTCAGTATTTCACAGACTTTGATTTCCTCTGTCCTGAAAACAGGCTAAACTCCAACATCTTAGATGTTTAAACTAGCTGAATTTTGAGCTAAGTTCAAACACTGTAGTGGCTGCCATGTTTGTCCAAAAGGGTAAAGTAATTGAATTTTACCAGGTTATTAAACCAGCCATGAACAGCTTCTTTGCTCAAAGTTCAGAAGTTGCCATCATACCTGTACAAGGCATAACTAGATCAGTACAGCAATTCTGTTTCCATCCACTACCAGTAGTGATCTGCACCTTGAACACTTGGACTAGATTCAGCTTTTCCACTTGAAACGTGACACTGCCCAAGTACTAGTATAACAGCCAGGCAGGACAAGGATCTTCACAAGGGCTTCAGAGACAGTGACAGTCACTATACTTCTTTTAATCACCGGTGCTGAGCTGTTTTTGTAACAGTGACTCCATCTAGGAAAATAATTGCTGAGATTACATCATAATCTCCACGTTTATTGTTACCCTGCTCACTTTTCAGCAAATGTTCTCCGTTTACAAGGGACAAGATGTTTCTTCAGACCTCTGTCCATGAGATCTGAAAGCCAAGCTTCCTCCTAGTGCAGGCACCACCATCAATAAATAGTGTCAAACATTGTGCTGCTGAAATTTAGTCCAACAGGCCCCTTGATGAGTGTGCCAGGACATAATTACTGTCTCCCACAACTGTGTTGGCATTGCATAGTTGAGAGTACCCACAGAAGCAGCACAATTGTAATTTAACCTCTGAGCAGAGATAACTGAGTGCACATCCCTGCAATGAGGATACCTTTTCACATCTGTCTGCAACCAGACATAGCACTGGGGTTTTTCTTTCCTTTTACTTGGTTTTTTCTTTTCCCACTGATACATCTTAAATGGGCCACAAAAAGTTCTGATTAGTACAGGACAACTGTCCTTCCTCAGGTAAGTTGTAGGAGACCATCCCAGAGAGTGAGCCCTGTTGTCTACTTCTGCCATTGTGTTTAGAATACCACAGGCCGGCACAGAAGTTTTCTTGGAGGAGACCCTTGCTTCAAGAAAACCTGCTGCATCTACACTTATGTTCTATTTGGTTTACCTCAGGGCCAGGAAGCGCTCTTTGGGTAAATTGATATATTCTTGCAAAGATCAAGCAAAGTAGTCCGAACCTTGGGGATCTTCACAGCAAAAGCAAAGCAGACGCACATGTTCACCACAGCTGAACTTTCCTTTAGCATGTCCCGATTCTGGATCACGCACAGAAACAAAAAGATGTTTTGTTTACTGCCCCTCACTATCCCAGCTGTCCACCTTCCCTCTCCTTTACAACAGGGACAGTGAAAAGAATGGACTTTCTAACCTCCAGCTGCATTAGTTCCCAGTCTACAAGACTGACAGTAGGAAGTCATATGCAGGTTGAGTGGAGACATGCTTTTCTGTGCAGTCCATCTGAAAGGGTGGCACAGCAGGGACATATACATACAGCAGAAGCGATGAAGTCATCTGGCGCAACCCCTCTTTTTTAGCCTGGAGATGTCACCCACCCTTTGCAATGGGCAGACTGCCAGGAAACCATTGCTCACTCAACTGTTAGTCCCTGCTGGAGCTTCCAGAGAGTGCTGGACGTTGTGATAGTTGTTTGCTAGGTGCCTGACTGCACTCCACAAGCTCCCAAACTCTCAAGGTATCTGGTTATTATCACTCAGGAATGGATACCTGACTCTTTCAGTAAGAAATCCTGTAAATCCTTCCTTCCTAAAATGTTTTTAAATGCAGATGAGCAAAAAAAAAAAATTATTAATGACTGCAGCATGAGACAATCTTCAGATCATGCAAACAAATATATTGTTCTCAAATTGCAGAATTTGTTCAAGGTTAAAAAATGCTCAAGGTTGGAAACATCCTGGGATGCTACTTCTGTCAAATCTATATCACTGGACTATTTCTACCTCCTCACTAAAGACGGTCAGAAATGAAGCCAAATACAAGCATGAGAGAGTTCTAAAAATGAGAAGCAAGATTACATGGCAGGTATGTACCCGTACTTTCAACAAATACAAGAGTTAATAACCAAAACCAAAGGCAGGATGGCTCTTCATTTGTCTTCTCATTTTTATGCTTGCTGCATTAGACACAGAAAATGTATGTGCAGTGGAGAGAGTGAACCTCACCTTTGAAAAATGTTTATAGAAAGTAAAATGGAGGAGGTCTATTAAAGCTCATTTTATTTCTGGTGTAAATCTGTTGTAGTTCTGCATAAGTCATTGGAATTGTATGGCTGGAAGGATAGAATTAAGATTCACTATGATATTTTTGAGTCTAAATATAGGTTGGCTGAGGGTTTTTTTAACTAGTAAAGGAAGGTGAGGAATGCTTTCATCTGAAGAAATGACTGAGCCTGAGTAATTCACCTGATTAAGCTCAGTTCCTCTGACCAGCATTGACTCGTCATTGGGAAAAATGTGCCCTTTTCCAAGAGTTTTGCTGAGGTGAGCCAAAGTGGAATCATGGATTTGGACAGCTAGAGGGGCTGAAATCTGAATTTCATTACTTAGTTCTACAGCAGATCCAAATTTGAGATGGAGACAGCTAGAAGCTCATCAAAATTGTCCCAGGAAATGAAGATAAGCATCAGACTTTTTTAAGGCATGGGTTTTAGCTAGCTCTTGAATATGATTTTAAACTGAGTCTTGATGTAATGTATTCAATACCCTGCTCAAGCCCTTGAATGTGAGAGCAGGTATTGAAACAGTATACAAAGTAAACTTTAAAGAATTTTGGTGTATAGATTTCAAGTATGGTTTAAGAGTCCATTTCATGTTTACTTGTTCCATCCAGAGATTCTCCTGTTCTGCCTTCAGACTGAGGTGTAGGTAAACAAAAGCCACGATTCTGTGGACCCTAACTGTGCATCATAATCAGGGATTCATGGAAGGTTGTGATATTTTATAATAGTGTTGAATGGGTTACCTTTTGCTCTTAGCAGTTCCTGAACTGAAACCAGATGTTCCCTCCTTTGGTGGGTCTGCTAGAGTCCCCTAGACGCTCCTGCCTTCTGCTGGCTAAGATGATATTAGCAGCCTCCTCAACTTCAATATGCCAACCCAATCATGTCTGGATATGGGTGGCTAAAGGTTTTTATTCCAGCAATATTTGCTTGGAGCATGCTAAAGCACAGCTAAAAACCTCTTTACCTGTGGTGTCATCCTACTTTCTCTGGCAAGAGTTCCGTTCGGGGTAGTTGTCACAGGAAAGCTGCAGCCTGCCATCTCTATATAGACTTCATTTTCTGCAGCCATGAGCTAACTGAGAATACAGTCCCCTATAATCACATTTTTCTAAACAAAATTGTTTACATAATAATTATGATGTCTTGCCAGGTAAGTTTTATCAATTTTTCTTTCATTTTGAACACAGTGTGCAATGATGTACACGGTGACACTCTTTTTTAAGGTAAATGTTCTCCTAATTATTACTTTTTAAAAAGGCAGACTTTCTTAGCTGAAGATGTGCACAGCACTTGGATGTACTTATGGTTGGAATTTGACTCTTACAACCTTGTTTAAGAAACTAAGCAAACAATCTGAAGAAAGCCCACCTTTTAAAGGCACTTTCAAGAAATTAATCTACCAGTTAGCTACCTGAATTGGCCAAAATAACAATTCATCGTCTTGCTAGCGTCTTGGTTAGAATGTGTGTTGAAGGAAATTAGGCAGTGGCTCATATATCTGGAAAATGCTCTCTGATTGTTTTAATATGAAAAAAAAAAAAAGTAATTTACAATTTTTGGCTTTGCAGAGAAGAAGGCTTCCTTCAGCTATTCTGTAAGACAAATCGATGTGCAGCAGCATTGTCTGGAGTGAACCACTTCGTGATTTTGAGAATTGCAAGTAGCTGGAACCACCCTGCACAGTCGCCTGCCTATTTGACACTGAAATTAATCCTTTGGATAATTTGTTCGTGATTTCCATGGACAATGCAGGGAAATAAGAAACATACAGAAGGACACAGTGACTCCTCAAGTATTGGGAGTCTGCTGGATGACACAGATAGAGAGGTAAGCAGCCTCACAGACCGGGCTTTCAAAAAAGTTTGTGCGTGGCAGAACTTGAAGACTCCTACAACGAACCAGATCTTGCCATTTCACCTGACTTTGCCCTCCAGTTCTCTGCTAAATTTCACCCAGGGACATTGAGCTATGCCATCAAGAAAAGCAACATCCATAACAAGCTAACAGCAAGAAACAATGAACATACAGTATCAGCTTCACATTCCAGCAGTTACCAAAGTGTGCTCCAGAGGAGAATAGGATTGCTAAGAATAACACCTTTTCTGTGGAAAGGAAAAATCTGAATTTGCCAGTCCCTAGTCCAAGGAATAATAAACATGTTTCAAAGGTGTCCTCATTGATTAAAACATTTGATAAGACTGCAGACCAAGGTTCCGTGATAGCCATTAAGCAGCCCAGTAATAACAGCTTTCAAAAGTGTAAACAAAATCATGGAAATTATAAGGTTTGCTTGGATAACACAGACATTTTAAGCAACCACAAGGAACTTGCTGAATTTTCTGAAGCTAGTCAAGATAGCCACTGTCTCAAAGTGGCAAAGCATGAGCCGCAGAAAGACCTAATAACATAGACCTGAGTTATTGTGACTCTGATAGTTATTATCCTGTGCTGATTGAAATGTCAAAAGTAGCCAAGTCAAATTTTTCCCGTAATCATCTAAAAGGCTTTAAAAACCAGAAGTGTTGAAGTTAATGAGCCAGCAAAAAAAGGTAATTTTCTTCACAGTGAAAATAGTGCTTTTGAATCATGGAATGTTCATCACAAAAAACTGACTGAAAAAGGGGAATTTGTTGACATAAAAGTGAAAAAGGAAGACCTTACGTACCTGGAGGAAGCACCCTTTATTAAAGGATCCCAAACACATGATCATAAGTTGCCAACTGTCAAGACTACCATTGCTAAAAAGCAGAAGAAAGATTTTCAAATGAAGCCAAATCCACCAGAAGCTGCCTTCAGCATTCCTCCGCAGCTGTATGTGTACCTCAGGAACCCCTTGCTTCAGAAACCTAATTTTCTGCTGCTCTTCCTCCCACACCACCTCCAAGGACCCGTGTGCCCCAGGGTCCTCCTCAACCACCCTCTGTCCCGCTACATGCACTTTCTCTTCCACCCTACCCATCAGAGCCATTCCCCCAACACCCTCTACACCTGAAGCCCCTCCTGTGCCACCACTCCCAATGCCAGTTCAACTGTCACCCCCTGCCTTGTCTCAGGAATCTATGTCACCTCAGTCCATGTCCCACAGGATAGTTTCGCCTCCCTCACCTATGTCCCAGGCACCCAGCCCACCTGCACAAGAACCCTGGCCACCTTGGCCAAAGAGGAGGCCCTCAGTCCTCAACTGGGTAACACCTGTCCTCCCTGGAGGAGACAGAAGGCTACAAAAAGGGGAGCAGAGAGGGGACAGAAGTCAAAGGAGACACTCACAGCTGGTGATGAGAAACAGGAGTTGTCTGAAAAGGTGACTGGTGCTGAACCTGGTCTGGATGTGACTCCTCTAGCTAAGCAGGTAAATTCCCCTGGATCAGTCAGTCCCTCTTTCAACATCAGTGAACTCTTAACACCCATCATACCACCAAAGCAGGAGATGGACACTGTAGAAAGTGAGCTGATACCATTAACACCTCCTCCTGCTGAGAGCATGGCACTGAGAGACCACAATGGAAGCACGTTTAGTGATTATGGGTCTGGGACAGTTACAAATCGAAAGCATCGAGTTTGTTATTCAACTTGAAGGATGTATACAAACGTGTTAAAAGCATTTATACTCCTTCTCCCCTGCTAAGGGCCTTGGAGGAGAAAAATAGAACTAGAAAAAGTATAAAAAATGGTACAGAAATGAATGCCTCATTCTTGACTTTACAAGAAATAAGTAACAAAAATATTGTAGAGAAAGATGAATTGAGGATATAGCTTCCATGTTGTCTGGCAGTGTTCCTGAGAAGGACAATAAAACTGATTTAACTGGACATTTTACAGACAATTACCTGACTTTGAGTTCACCCCAGACAACAGAAGACCTTTTATTTTACCAGACTGGGGACATCTTGCAGCAAGATAATTCAAACCATCAAGATCTGGTTAAAAATACAGGGATAATGAAAACTTCCCTTGTTCAGACATGAATCAAATGAATCTGATTTAAGAAAGCATCAGCAGTATCCATCACTGAAACCATTCAATAGAGACAATACAGATACAACAGCTGGGCAGCCTGTGCAAAGTCCCAGTGTCCAGGGCTAAGGAAATTGAGAGACAGGCTGCTATTCAGAATGACATCTTTGCCTTCAAAACACTCCCAAGCCAACTGTCACCAGCAGAGGATGTGCCTTACAGTGACACCCAAACTGGTATGGCAGTACCTGGCCATGAAGCACAAGGCAAAGAAGCGCTAGTTCTTCGAACAATCTTTTGTCTCCACAGTAGAGCAGCCAGTTCAGAGGAGCTGTCTCCACCCCTGATGCAGAAGGCCTGCCTTCAAGAAAACCAGAGGACTAAGAGTGAAATGAGTACAGATAATAAGGAAAACCACAAAGAGAGCAGGAAAGAAGTTGAGGAAGATGAACCACAATATTATGCTTGTATCAGTTCTGGTACTAGTGCAACAGAGAAGAGAGGGGGAAAGTTGCTGGAAATGAACCGAGGAACTTGCTGACAGAGAAAGTAAGAGAGAAAAGAGAAGAAGTCAAGAGCATGGATTCTGCTTCTGATACTGTAAGGGACATGTCTATCCCTAGGTCTGAGGAACCACAACCACCACCACCATCTTCGAGCTCAATAAAACCCAGTCTCTTTATGATTAAAGATAACACATTCAGATCTCCTCAGGTCATAAGAGCTGTAAAGCTGCCTCTGTTTAGGTCCTTTTCCCTGGATGATACAGTGAGCAGCAGTTATAAGGAAATGGAAAGTAGGTTTATGCCCCCAGCAGAGCACAACAAGCAGCACCGAAATATGTTGCGTGCCCAAGAGGTAGGCTGGTTGGCATCAAGGTACAGAGGGCAGCAGGATGTGAAGGATGGCGCAGCTGACAGAGGGAAAGAGGCCAGTGAACCTGGATCTACTTCAGCAACACTGGATCCCAGTATTTTAGAAGACACAGAGAGTTTTTCATCAGGAAAGCTTATGGAAGAGGATGAAGAGGCTTGTGCTTTGTTAAATAAAGTTGGGAAAATGAATGAGGAAATTGCCTGCAGAAGGAAAGAGAAGCCCCAGACTAGGAAGGCAAGACATAGCTTAACACAGCCAAATTTAGGTCTGGAAAATGACCAATCACAAAATAATCCCAGCTATCTTACAGAAAGACAGACAAATTACTTCAACAAGCATCATTTATCTAATCGCAGGGGTGGCTCTTGTGCGAAGAAAATAATTACTAGGGAGACAATTTCCCCTGAGACTGCCTCCATATCAGAGAACCACATGTGTTCTCCGGCATCCCATGAAGGTTTAGAGGACATCCTGCACGCAGAAGGTGAACCAGTTTTGCTAGACAGTCTTGCATGCTCTGCTGTTACAAGCCCCAGGTCAGGCAGCAAGATACACTCTCTTGCTGCCAGTCTGTCATCAGACAAACCGATAATTTCTGGCCTTAGAGAGACAGAGGATGATACAAACCCTGCCTTGCTGAACATGGCACTAAAGAACCAAGTTGGCATGTCTGCAGAAGAGATACTGGATTCAACACGGAGGAATATGCTTTCTGATTCTGCAGGGGAAGCTGAACGACTGGAACCCAGGGGACTTGGGGAGAGAGCAGCAGGCAAACCTCCTGCTGTGCCACCAAAAACAGAAAAGGCTCTGCGGCGAGCCAAAAGCTGGCAAGCAGGAGGAAGAAAATGCAAGAGCAGCAGAAAAACCATCAGGCTGAGCATACAGAGGCTGTGCATACAGATGCTGTAGATAGAAAGTTTTCTCATTCTGGACAGACACTAGCATCTCATTCACCCTTGGGATATTCTCCCCTCCATCCTGCCTCTCACTCCGCTTCTACTCCTACAGAAATCAGTGCAGGAAGACCCAGTGGTGTATCAGCAGTAAGCCCTTCACCCTCTTCAACCCAGCGGAAACTCCTCCAGGACCCTGACTCTGGTCAATACTATGTAGTTGATTTACCAGCTGAAGTTAATTTAAAAACATTTTATGATCCAGAAACTGGCAAATATGTTCAAGTTTCAGTCCCTTCCTCGGAAGGGAACATATACCAGCCACCCTCCTCAGAAATTTTGAACTCTCCCTATGCCTCCTACCCTAGAGTGATGCCTTTACCAGCTTCTTCTGTAGCAGTGCTGAAGTCACCTTCTCAGCCCTCTGAACCTACCTGGTTAGTGCCAGCTGTACCAGAAGAACTAGCTGACCTGCCTGAAGGTGGTCATCAGGACTACAGATACACTGAAGCTGTGGATACTCGGCCCTATATTGAACCAGCCTCTTACTCCTGCAGGCAAGACACTGAGGAAACTCAGGTTCACTTAGGAAAGGGCATGAGCCCAATCCCAAATACCGGCATAGTGTCCCTCGCTGATTTGGATGATTTTGTTGCTGAAGGGGTATCTTGAAAACTAAAGTAACAAAATATGCCAATTAGAGTTTGAAAGAACTATTTGGACAGACAGGTGCACAGAAAAACAGCTGCAGATTTGATGTTTGTACGACACTTTATGTCTGAATCTCATTGTGGTTTGGATGGGAAGGAAAATGAAATCATGGTGAAAGGTGCAAGGTGATGATCGCCGAAAGAAGAGAGAATTTGAGTAAGCACCAAATGATCAGTGAGATGAAGGGGCAATACCATCTGAAAAAATTAATGTGACAGTATGAAGCCACTGCTTGCTGCTACTGCTGCTTTACCGTTATGGTGGCTGGCACTGCCAATGCAAGAACCCTTTTGCCCGGATGTGTTGCATGATATGTCACACGAAGTAAAACCTCTGAGACCATCTTGTCAATCCTATGAGAGCCAGGATAGATACCACATCTACTGAACTGTCCTCACTCACACTCTTTGAACTGTATTGACAGGTAGAAAGCATATGGCTGCAAATATGCCATAAACCCAAGATTCATTTTTTGCACACATTGATTGCCCAGATGTTATTGATAAGAAGACTGCATACTGGATGCACAATGCAACAGCCATGTCAAAAAGCCTTTACACAAACAAAATACAGTTGCAGCTGCTCTAGACTTCTCATATACTTTTGCAGTGTCCACTAACATGCTGCTGGATTCTTTCTATTTCTTGGTAATCTCCAAATAAGTTCCCCTAGAGTCAGAGGTTGTTTATAATGCAGCTTGAAACTTCAACTTACCTTGATCCTTAGCCTGAAATATTTTGGTAAGGAGCAAGGTTGGGTGAAATCCAACAGTATTCAATTTTTTTGTTAAAATGAGAAAAATATTTGCCTAAGACAATTGGAATGCTTGTTTTGTTTTGTTTTCAGACTCCCACTGAAATACAGCCTTGACTTTTAAGACCTGAGAAATGTACCTAATTTTGGCCTTGTGAACATTGTGATTAAAAAATAATAAATTAATAAAAAGAGATAAGATATCCAAAGTAAGAATTTCTAGAAAAAAGTGGTTTGGATTGTCACTTTTCTTTGACAGATCTGTATCAAAGTATCACTCATCCTTGCACAAACTCTTTTTTTATCCTCATAGATAATGAGACAACCTTGGTGGAAATATGGAAAATTGAATGTATTGTGTCTACTTATAAATATCTATATTTGGAATACTGTGTTACCTTGTCTCATTTTCATACTGCTTTCCCCAATTAAAATTTAAATGCAGGAGCTCCAAGGAGTCTCAAACTGCACCAGGGGAAGTTTAGGCTCAAGGTGAGGAGGAAGTTCTTCACAGAGTCGCTAGCCATTGGAATGGGCTGCCCGGGGAGGTGGTGGAGTCACCATCCCTGGAGGTGTTCAAGAGGGGATTGGACGTGGCACTTGGTGCCATGGTTTAGTCATGAGGTCTGTGGTGACAGGTTGGACTTAATGATCTTTGTGGTCTCTTCCAACCTTGGTGATTCTGTGATTCTGTGATATTTCATCCTGATTCACATCTTAGGCTATTTTTACAGGATTGTTTTCAGCCAACCATCTCTTGACTTCCTGAAAAGAAAGGGAAGAATCAGTCCTTTTGTGAATAAATACAACATGGAGATGGGATACAGACCCTGCTTCACTCTCCCAGTGTTAATATATGTGATAGAGTTTTTCTTGAGTAAATTCTTAATTTCCAGGAATGAGGCTGCTCTCAGGACACAGAACAACATTTGGTGGTTTGACTCCTTAACCTGAACTCATATCCCAGCCTTCCTCCATACAAAAGCTGTTCATTCAGATCCTGCCCTGATCCCCTCAGGCACTTCCTTTCATCAGTGGTATTTGCTAAATTATTTCCCTAACAAACACTATTTGCTAAATAGTTTCCCTAACAAACACTAAGGGCATCTCTTCATTGATTTCTGTGGGGTTTGGTCTTTAATGATTTTCTACAGTTCATTTCACCTGCTATGCAGAGTTGTGTCAGATTTGCCATTTTGTGATTTGGCAGTAGACAGTTGCATCAGAGGGGTGGAAATTAAGAAGCTTGTACTAGTTTGGTTTGTGTTTTGAGCCAGATGCCCATATTTGAAGAGATATTTATTGTTCAGTCTCCACCCTTGAATGTTTTCAATATCTGACTGGATACAGCCTGAACAGCCTGAGCTGCCCTCAAGAGCTGACCCTCGAACAGGCCTGAGATCTCTTACAGCCTGAAGTATTCCATAATCTTGCTCTGCAAGCACTGAAATTTTTAAGCCAACTTTGACTTGGATCTCAGAAAATACAGTCTGCTCTGGGACAGAGCTCACTTTAAAAGAAATACAGAAAGAATTTGAAAATTGAGAGTGTATCAGGAATGAGGATCAATTTTCAAGTTACTAAATTCAGAGAAATAGCTTCTAGTATGAATATTTCCCTTCTTTTTTGGCCACAAATATTTGACTAAACTGACAGGATGCCATTCACGTTGCATTTCTCTGTTGCTGCCACTGTTTACAGCATAATGTCAATCCAGTACAGAGCTGTTGCTGCCAGTGTTTACAGCATAATGTCATAGTATCATAGTCAGGGCTGGAAGGGACCACAAGGATCATCTAGTTCCAACACCCCTGCCATGGACAGGGACACTCCACACTAGATCAGGCTGGCCAGAGCCTCATCCAGCCTGGGCTTAAACACCTCCAGGGACGGGGCCTCAACCACTGCCCTGGATAACCCATTCCAGGGCTTCACCACTCTCATGGTGAAGAACTTCCTCCTCACGTCCATGTCCTGAATCTCCCCACCTCCAGCTTCATTCCATTCCCCCTAGTCCTATCACTACCTGATAGCCTGAGAAGTCCCTCCCCAGCCTTCCTGTAGGCTCCCTTCAGATACTGGAAGGCCACAATGAGGTCACCTCGGAGCCTTCTCTTCTCCAGACTGAACAGCCCCAACTCCTTCAGTCTGTCCTCATAGGAGAGGTGCTCCAGCCCTCTGATCATCCTCGTGGCCCTTCTCTGTCAATCCAGTACAAAGAAGAATGTAATCTACATGTTAAAATACAGATAAATAAATCTATTAAAGTTTTCCATGGCACATTTAGACAGAACCTATGCAATCTGGAAAGCTAGACATTTGGATTTCTTTGATATTACAAATTTCACAGTATCACAGTATCACTAAGGTTGGAAGAGACCACAAAGATCATCAAGTCCAACCTGTCACCACAGACCTCATGACTAAACCATGGCACCAAGTGCCACGTCCAATCCCCTCTTGAACACCTCCAGGAATGGTGACTCCACCACCTCCCGGGCAGCCCATTCCAATGGCTAGCGACTCTGTGAAGAACTTCCTCCTCACCTTGAGCCTAAACTTCCCCTGGTGCAGCTTGAGACTGTGTTCCCTTGTTCTGGTGCTGGTTGCTAGAGAGAAGAGGCCAACCCCTTCCTGGCTACAACCACCTTTCAGGTAGCTGTAGAGAGCAATGAGCTTGCCCCTGAGCCTCCTCTTCTCCAGGCTAAATGCCCTTAACAGCCGCAAGACAAGAAGTAGGCAGGCTCTCAGATGACAGGGTAGAAGCTTGCACTCCATGGGGAGACTGTGGATACAAGGTATGTGTACACAGATATAAAATAAATGGTATTTGATAAGCAAAATATAGAACTACATTTAAAAATAAAATCTTTTTTTGCTTGGTTAACTGCCATTTGTTTTGTAGATGTGCACATTTGTCCTTCTACATATAATAAGGGAGGTTGTAGCCAGGTGGGGGCTGGTCTCTTGTCCCAGGCAACCAGCACCAGAACAAGAGCACACAGTCTCAAGCTGCACCAGGGGAGGTTTGGGCTGGATGTTAGGAAGAAATTCTTCATAGAGAGAGTGATTGCCCATTGGAATGGGCTGCCAGGGGAGGTGGTGGAGTCGCCATCACTGGAGGTGTTTAGAAGGAGACTTGATGCCATGGTTTAGTTGATTAGATGGTGTTGGATGATGGGTTGGATGCGATGATCTTGAGGGTCTCTTCCCACCTGGTTTATTCTATTCTATTCTATTCTGCATCCCTTTTTTAGGGACATTCTTAAACTCTCATTATGGAGAATGAGATTCTCCAATGCACTACTTGTAGGCATGAGAGGTGAATAGAGTGTATTTTTCAGTCTACTGTGAAGGCAACCTGAAATGTGGGCACTTGAAAAGGAGCCAGTGCTAACTTGGATACCAAATGCATTTTAAGTGGGACTTATTTTGGCCAGTCCTTTTCTGCTAGCTTAAAGGAGCTGCATTTACAGCAAACACGCATATGTCCCAGAGGGAGTTTTGACCTGCAGAATTAGCACCTAAATGAATTTGTAGCTAAATGAAACAAATAGGACTATAGAGTTTTCAAGACAGATAGGAAAGTGGTTCTCATCAAGCATCCAGAGACCTCTCGTCAAATGTCCCTAGAGCACTTTGCCACAGAGAATGATATAAATGTTGCTCCGGGTCCCAGCCTGGTATTGTCACCATCTGAGTATGGAACTATCAGCAAACCTGTTCCTGCCTAGATCACATTGTTGGCCAACTTCTTGCTAGGCTGTGGGAGTGTGTGTTTATACACACTCACATGCACACACATAAATGACTATAAACCCTATACCTATAGACCTTCCATTTGCATATAAGACAGCAGTAGTGCCTGTGATGGTGAACACAAGGTTTTCATGCATTAAAAGGAAGCCAGATTATACCTTTTCAAATAACTTTTCTTTCTTTCTTTCCTTGCCTTTTTCTATTTGTATTTGCTAGGTTTTTTTCCATTCCTGCTGTGGGAAACTAGGATGGAATAGGTCCTTAGTAAGCAACATGACAGCTGTGAATTAACCTTGTTCTTTGGTGAGGGGCTATGGGAGGTGTGCAATGGTCATGAAAGCAGCTGTTGGAAAGCATATTCATGATAAAAAAGGACAGTGACACTCAATCATAGGTTAAAGAGGTGTTGAAGCAAACTAAGCTGGATTCTGCCTAGCCAACAGATGGTGGTTATGACTGAAGAGCACAGCAGGCTCATTGCATGCACAGAAGCACAGCAGGCTGAAGGGAACAGAAGGCCATTGCTTCACTTTCACTGCTTCCTTCCCCTGCACGGAGCCTATTTTTGCAAGTTGAGTTCCTTGGTGGCCTAAGGCTTGTTAACAGTGGTGGTTCTTCCTCAGCAGATGTGACTGAGGCTAAGTACACCTTACACAGTCTTTGGACCTAGGGCCAGAGTCACCTCCCTTCAAACCTTCTTCTCCTTCTGGGGTAGCTGCAATGCCTTCCAGTCTAGTTGTCACATGGCAGACGTGTCACATTGTGCAGCCACAGCTTTGTCCCAAGAGTTTGAATGCCCTTGTGCAAAATGCTGAATTTGTTTTAGAGAGTGCAGTTTAATTGTGATGGTCTACATGGATGGGTTTTTATCAGTTCCTCTTTGGGTGTTCAGTGCCTTCCTAACTCATCTGTCCAGGAACATGTGTGTCATCACACACGTGTCCCCCCTCAGTTTAGGAAAGAGTTGACTTGCTGGAACATGTCCAGAGAAGGGCAACAAAGTTGGTGAGGGGTTTGGAGCACAAGCCCTATGAGGAGAGGCTGAGGGAGCTGGGGTTGCTTAGCCTAGAGAAGAGAAGGCTCAGGGAGACCTTATTGCTCTCTACAACTACCTGAAGGGAGGTTGTAGACAGGTGGAGTATGGTCTCTTCTCCCAGGCAACCAGCACCAGAACAAGAGGACAGTCTCAAGCTGCACCAGGGGAGGTTTAGATTGGATGTTAGGAAGAAGTTCCTCACAGAAAGAGTGATTGGCCATTGGAATGGGCTGCCCAGGGAGGTGGTGGAGCCACCATCACTGGAGGTGTTTAGGAAGAGACTGGATGGGGTGCTCAGTGCCATGGTTTAGTTGATTAGATAGTGTTGGGTGATAGGTTGGACTTGATCTCAAAGGTCTCTTCCAATTCTATTCTATTTATTCTATTCTATTCTATTCTATTCTATTCTATTCTATTCTATTCTATTCTATTCTATCAGCATGTTCCATCAACGCAACCATATTTGAATAATTTATTAATTAAATTGAATAATTTATTAATTAAAAAACATAATAAATGGGACTTGGTTTATAATCATGCAATACCTTCTACCCAGCTTTCTCATTGCAATTATGTCCCACTGTAATCTTATCTCCAGCTATCCTTGCAGAACAATTTGGTGACATGGAAATGTGTGTATGTGAGTGGCACACAATTAAAAAATCTAGGAGATGACTGGATGCAGGCCTTCATCCCCTTCCACCCCCTCCTAAAGGGAGGGAGCAAGAGGCTGGGCAGAAACAACTTTGGCCTGGGACTCCTGAAATCATTCCAACCTCTTCCTGCCATGCTAAGGCAGCAATCAGGCCAAAGGACTGTGGGCATGTGGTGCCAGCACCCAATGCAGAATCACCATAAGAGGATCACTTTCTTGCCACCACACAGAGGATATCAGGGCTTTTGCATTCTTTGTGCCACATCAACCTGGGGTAAGTTAACAGGTGTGTAACTTCATGTATCTTGGTCTTTTTCATTGCTAACCAGTCCTTCAGATTATATCTAGTCTCCAAAATTTTGTCAGTGATGATTTAACAGTTCTCTTCCATTTCTCTTATTGTTTGTTGCATTATGAAACACAATGACAACTCTCTGCAAAGGGATTTTATCTCATTCTTTGTCCAGACTGGCAATGTTCATAGAATCACAGAATCAATAAGGTTGGAAAAGACCTCAAAGATCATCAAGTCCAACCTGTCACCCAAGACCTCATGACTACTAAACCATGGCACCAAGGGCCATGTCCAGTGTCCTCTTGAACACCTCCAGGGACAGTGAGTCCACCACCTCCCTGGGCAGCACATTCCAATGGCTAATAACTCTCTCTGTGAAGAACTTTCTCCTCACCTTGAGCCTAAACTTACCCTGGTGCAGGTTGAGACTGTGTCCTGTTGTTCTTGTGCTGGTTGCCTGGGAGAAGAGACCAGCCCCCTCCTGGATACAACCTCCCTTCAGGTAGTTGTAGAGAGCAATAAGGTCTCCCCTGAGCCTCCTCTTCCGCCAGCTAAACAACCCCAGCTCCCTCAGCCTCTCCTCACAAGAAGAGAGTCTCAATGTCCTTCTTAAATTAGATCTGGATCCCTGACTAGCCAAGCAGTCCTTTCTTAGAACAGAAGTGTTGGTGTGGTTTGAACATGACAGAGAATAAACACAAAAATTGGCTAGTTATGTTTTTACCAGAAATATGCTGATAGATTTGCATGTCTGTGTTTGGGGGGGATGTAGTCTCTTTCCTTTCTGAGTAAATAAAGGACTCTCAGTTTGATCCTCTCTCTCACAGCATCAGAAGCTGCTGATATTGTACCATAACAGGTTGCACGGGCTCTGGTGAATATATACAAATGTGTGATTTGGAGCAACTGGTGTACATCAGTCATTTTAATTAAAGAAACTCTGCTTCGGAGCCTTTTAGGAGATAGAAAGAACATGGAACACTTGAGTAAATTGAGCTTCAATGTGATTTTTTTTCATTTCTGAAACACTCATTATAACAACAGAGGCCAGTAATTAATTTATTTTGTCTTTAGGATTATTATTCTGGTCTTGTGATGATCTTACATTCACCCCTGTCCTCTGGTATTAAAAATAATATTGTAATTATGTGGTTTAAATGGATAGGGAATGGCTGAAAATGACCTGTGGTCTTCTCTTGCTTCTTTTTGTTCTTCTCAAAGTTTTCATGATGTTGATTTTTTGCATTAGATAGCCAGGTCTTTGGTACTCTGTGGCCAATTAGAGGCCTGTTTCTAATATGCTGTTGTACACACTTGGAAAGCAGCATTTCAATAGTGCAGAAGAGAAACTGTTTCTGTCCCAACTGCCTAAAGCTCTGTATTTTTATTAAAGCAGATTTAACTCAAGTGTCTGGGGCAGCAGCTTGCAGTGCTAGAAGATAAGCACTTTCCCATGGCAAAGTCCATATTAAATAAATCAAGACATGGGGTACTTTGAAAGAAAGAGAGAGGGGAGACCAGTCAGAAGCAGGGACAATCTTTGGAATCCTCCTAGAAATAGAAAGAAGTTGAACTCCAGCAAAAAGTGAAAAATGTTCAAAGCTGGAGATAGGCTTTCAGGAGCTCGGGCTTGTCAAAGTCAAATTCCCTCACAGGCAAATTCTTCCCTGCACTGGCTTGGAGTCCCTTGGCCTGGAGCTCCCCAGTGTGTTCACACTCCTGCCTGCTGTCATTCAGTGTCAGAACCTCATCTTGTCACAGCTAACTTTCCAGTTGCTTAAAACTGGCATAACAAATGGCAGCATTTAGAGCACATAAAAAAAGCCCTCCCGTGCTTATTGCTATGTCAGAAATAGCAGTCTTGTCACCAACAATGTTGAAACATTTTAGGGGAGTTAAGGTGGCCTTCTTCAGGACCTTCCTTACTTTTACAGGCCACACATGGCAGACAGACTCTGAGATAAACAGCAATCCTTATTTCTATTCCCAGTGCTGATAAGCTGCAGAGGGTGAAAACTGGATCTGACCCAAGAGAGACCCTTTCTTTGATTGCACTGGGATTGCTGAAAGCCTGTTGGCAGAACTGGTTTCTGCTGGCAAGTGCAGCCCACCTGGATCAGGTCTTCTGAGACTGGATTCTTTCCCAAGGAATCTGGATAAAAACATTTCATAATTATTGTGTGCCAGAGCTGGCTGTGGCTTTGTGAACTTTCCAAAAGGAAAAGTCAGAAAGAAAAGAGAAGAGAATGTTAGTGTTGGTAATACATCACTACATGGATTTATGCCTATATAGAGATGTAGCTAGGTATGTCTATATGTCTATGCATAATTATAGAGGGAGTATTCATGTGCTACTGAAGTATCTAAATGTGCTCTAAACAGTGCCCTTGAACTGTCCTTTGCATCTCCCACCTGTTAGTCTAAGTGTCACGTTACTTGCAGGGTCTGCATCAAGGAAGCTCTAGTTTTCCCTGAGCTTCCAATGTTCCACTACCTTGGGGGGAAGAATGTTCACCTTTTTCCATATTCTCACCAGGATGTACCTGGAATGCCCTCAAACCCCCACCTCTCGTGCTGCAGGAGCAAGTGGTCACCCTCACACAGATTCCTCTTGCTAAAGGTGGTGCACTTGGCAAGTCCTGAGCAGTCAGGTGGGACTGTAAAGGGAGAAGGCAAAAGCATTTGGCTTAATACTCCCCCTTCATGAAATCACTGCATTACCAACCCTTCTCAACAACAAACACTTCTCCTGGCAACAGGATCAGCCCCAGTAGGCCAACCCAGCAGCATAACTGGCCCTAGCACTGATCCTGATAACAGTAAACTTCTTACCTTAGCAACCAGATGACCCCTAGCATAAACCAAGCAGGATCAAATACCAGCTGGAGTACTGGCCCAAAAACCTATTGACAAAAAGCCAGGTCACACAACTACACCTTAGTCAGTATTTTCAATAAACTTATTTCAGCTTCTCCACTGGAAAAAAAACAACCAAACAAACAAACCCAAGGCTGCTTTGAAAACACTGAAATTGAATGCAAAAATGTACATTTGGGGTGGTTTGTTTGTTTGTTTGTTTGTTTAATTGCTACCTTGCAAGATGGGAAATTTGCTGAAAAATTCCTGAGCAGTCCTAATTTGCTTACATTTATGTATAAGCAAACATTCCTAAACCTTGTCTTTTGGATTGGAACAACTTGTATGAAAGAAATCATTCATGTAAAGAAATGTATTTAGAAGTTGAAACTAAAGCAAAACTTCTCAATAATCTCAAAATGTTTGCAGTAGTCTAAGGTGTTTTACTATTTTGTGGTTAGTTGGGCTGAACATTGTTTGGGCTTTTTGGGGGGGTTGTTTTATTTCCAGTGGTTTGGGTTTGGAGTGGGTTGTTTTGTCCAGTTTGGAATGGGGAAGAAATGTCACTACCACCACCAAAGGTCTAAGTGAGCACAGAGAGTTTCTGGCCCAGTCACAGACAAGCGCTCGCAGTGTGAGTGCCACCTGAGCCACTGTGGAGCTCCCTCTTGTGATGGGTATGTCTGGATACAGCTGTCCCTCGACCAGCTCCAAACTGACGTTCTTGTTATTAATGCTTAGAAGGGGCTATTCCTGCTCCTAACTAACTGTGTTTTCACGTGGTGGACGAACCTGGCTGTAGTTTTATATCTTTCTGGGCATCCAAGACATGTTTAATGGTGTGCAATATATCTGCATCCCTGGAGTACACTAAGAGAGGTTATCTGATCTCGCTCGGCAGGACACTAGCCACGTGGTTTACAGTTGTCAATTTTTACGCTTCTCATCTGAAAAATCCAAACAGCAGCCTGGTCCTTGAAAAGCTTCCAGACACATTCAGGCTCTCAGAGTAGCACTAATGTAAGAACAATGGTATATTCATATTGCATTTAGAATCATAGAATTGTTAGGGTTGGAAGGGACCTCAAGGATCACCTAGTTTCAACCCCCCTGTCATGGGCAGGATCACCTCACACTAGATCAGGTTGCTTAGAGCCACATCTTGCCTGGCCTTAAAAACCTCCAGGGATGGGGCTTCTACCACTTCCCTGGCAACCTGTTCCAGTGTCTCACCACCCTCATGGTGAAGAACTTCTTCATAACGTCCAATCTGAATCTATCCATTCCTATTTTTTTCCATTCCCCCTAGTCTTATCACTACCTGACACCCTAAAAATCCCTCACCAGCTTTCTTGTAGGCTCCCTTAAGATACTGGAAGGCCAAAATTAGGTCTCCTCAGAGCCTTCTCTTCTCCAGACTGAATAGCCCCAACTCCCTCAGTCTGTCTTCATAGGAGAAGTGCTCCAGCCCTCTAATCATCCTTGTGGCCCTCCTCTGGACATGCTCCAGCACCTTCAGATCCTTTCTGTAATAGGGGCTCCAGAACTGGACACAGTACTCCAGGTGGGGTCTCACCAGAGCGGAGTAGAGGGGGAGAATCACCTTGCTCGACCTGCTGGCTATGCTTCTCTTGATGCAGCCCAGGATGTGATTTGCTTTCTGGGCTGCAGGTGCATACTGTGAGCTCATGTTGAGCTACCCATCCACTAGCACCCCCAAGTCCTTTTCTTCAGGGCTGCTTTCCAGCCAGTCACTGCACAGCCTATATCAGTGCTTGGAGTTGCCCCAACCCAGATGCAGGACCTTGAAGCTCTCTTTCACAGGGCACAGCTTTCTCAGAAAAATTGAGCTTTGTGCCAGAGCAGTAAGTCCACCCTGTAAATACATTTAACCCAAGTAGTAAAACAAAGGTATTATACATGTCCCTGCATCTGTACTATGGTCTTTTGCTGGAGCAGCATTGTCAGCCAAGATGACATACACCTGATAGGTGTGAGCAGGAGCAAGCCTGTGATGCTCGAAGGCCATAGATAAAACCACAAGGATCCCAACGTGTGCTTTTTATTCTAGATTAGTCCTAAATCTAAAACTTCACTTATCCCTAATTCCCCCAAATTAATGCTCACAATGCTGTGTATGGGATGTTAACTAACATAGCACAGAGCAGACATCATCTCCTATACCATGCTGGGATGTTTGAAGACTTTTCTGCCCCTTGCTGCTTTTTGCTGTCTTTGCCAGCAGAAGCACTTCACAAGGCAGCCTAAAAAGCTCCCCCCACTGACAGAATTACAATAAACTGAGCTCAAGAAGAGAGAAGGATCCCAGACAGAGAGCAGGGGAAATGGGAGCAAAGTGCTTAAAAGGTGTCTTTTGCAAAAGTAACATCTGGACAACACATCTCCTTTGTGGCAGGTGCTAAGGTTTTGCTTTTCTATGGACCTTGTTAAACTCTGGCTCAGATATATCCATCCTGACATGCAGGAGTTACTTCAGTTTGGCACATTTAGATCTTAGAAACAGAGACTATGGAATCAAGGCCAAATTACCTGCCCAGTGGCAGTAGGAACAAGGCTCTCCAGTGCCATGGTTCCTCCATTACTGGCTTATTAATGTAATTCTAAAATCTAATTAATAACTATGACTCCCATTTATTCACTCCTTTAGTGTTTTCACCATGGTGTATTGCAGAACAAGAGAACACCAGCATCTCTAAAGTAATTTTAATATGCATCTTATTCACTGGATTATTATTTAAGAATTTTGATTTGATCTCACCTGGGTAGAAGTTGGAAGATTTCCAGAGTTTCCCATAAATAAGAGGCTTCCCAGCCTCAGCATCCCTCTAGACATTGACATTTGTACCTATGAAATTTTAACACAACAAATTGAGTCCAACCTGTTCTACCTTCAAAGAAAATTACAACAGAATACAATAGAATAGAATACAATAGAATAAACCAGGTTGGGAGAGACCTTCAAGATCACCGCGTGCAACCCATCAACCAATCCAACCCACCTAAACAACTAAACCATGGCACCAAGCACCCCATCAAGTCTCCTCCTGAACATCTCCAATGATGGTGACTCCACCACCTCCACGGGCAGCCCATTCCAATGAGCAATCACTCTCTCTGTATAGAACTTCTTCCTAACATCCAGCCTAAACCTCCCCTGGTGCAGCCTGAGACTGTGTCCTCTTGTTCTGGTACTGGCTGCCTGGGAGAAGAGACCAACCTCTGCCTGGCTACAACCTCCCTTCAGGTAGTTGTAGAGAGCAATAAGGTCACTCCTCAGTCTCCTCCTCTCCAGACTAAGCAACCCCAGCTCCCTCAGCCTCTCCTCATAGGGCTTATGTTCCAAACCCCTCACCAACTTCGTTGCCCTTCTCTGGACACGTTCCAGCAAATCAACATCCTTCCTAAACTGAGGGGCCCAGAACTGGACACAGTACTAGAGGTGTGGCCTAAGTACTGTGTCCAGTTCTGGGCTCCTCAGTTTCAACCCAGATCTAGTGGCCTCTTTGTATGGGGAAGAGTATCACTTGTATCTTCAGCTGTGCTTCTCCTCACTCCCCTTTGCTGACAATCTGACGCAGCCAAGGCAGTGTGGCTTTGAGCAGTAGAGTGACACAGAGGCACTGAGGGGTCTTAGATAGCTCATGAACTCTTACTGAGGGGAGAACAAGTCTCCCAAGCTAAAAAGGCTGGTTCAGTTACTTGAAAAAGGGAATGAAGAAATGCTTCGCTTTGATAGGTCTGCAATGAAAAAACAAGACTTATGTAGTGCACAGGATGGCTGGGCACAGCGCAAAAGGATCAGAAATAAGAAAACCCTGAGAAAGAAACCCTCTGCCTTCCTTCCAGCTTGGACCCAGGTTGCGAGCTCAGTCTCACAGCCTTATACTGGAAATAGAGACAAAACATTACGCAGCAAGTCCTGGGCTTTGCTGACAATGTCGCTGTGGAGTGCATGAAGCTGACTCAGCTAACTGCCAGGTCCCAAGTCCTGTGAAGGTAAACCACACCAAAAAGAGATGAAGCTGCAATTCGTATGCACACACACAAATGAATTCCTGTCTGCTTGTTGTCTGTTTTATTTTTCTGCACAGCAAGCTGCAACATCGATCCGGATTACTCCCATGTTCAAAGCATTCAGGTATTTGGCTTTCTGGGGGGATTTTTAAACTTTACTTTCTGACCACTGTTGAATAGTGATTGTGAAATCCTCCCTGGAGAATCTCTGGCTCAGTCCCACTTAGGTTTAGAGCTAAACACAAGTAATGGTTCAGAGAAATAGGATCAGCTTTTTTCTCCTATACATCTTTCTTCCCTGCCAGCAGCCAATTTCTTGCACATTGCTACAGAAACATTTCTAATAAAAATGAACAGCTCCCAGGGATGCTCATCCGCCTTGCTGTGCCAGGGACTGGTGATCACATCAGCGTCTTGGTTCTCAAGCATCTGCCAAAACTTGATGGCTTCAGTCAGCATGATGGAGCAAGGGTGAGCCAGCTGTGATATAACAGGCAGAGCTTTGGTTCCTGGGGAGTCTTCTTTGCAGAGATGGGCTTCTTCATTTAATGGGCTTTGGATCTTATTTAACACATCAGCTCATGTACAATGCGGGCGTAAAGAAGCTATGCATATATAATAAAAACTCTCAGCCTATTCAACACCTAAGGGAGTCCTAATAAATTTGCCACTACAGCAAGTGTTATTCTCTAAGGCAAATACTGAATCCTGGAGTTTAATAAACAAGAATTCTAAAGCAGGAGAACTGAAAGGTAAACCAGTTCAGCTGACAAAGCAAACACAATTTGACTGGAAATCAAAAATTTTCTCCTGGTCTTGACTGGTCTCAAGGACCAGCATCCCAGATTGGTTGTGTCTGAGCTGCCTTCTGATGGCTGCTCTTGGGGTGCATACTGTCAGAGAGCACTTCTCAGAGTACACAGAAAATTGCATACCAGAATACACTTGGCAGCTAATGAGCCATATACACCCAGACCATCCATGGGGCAGAACTTGGCCAAGTATGTCAACAATGACATACTTCCAGATGTTCACCAGTACGCAGTGCTAACATCACAGTACCCTGGCTTGTGCTGGGGCTTAAAAAGTGGGGCAGTAACAACCACTCTGCCATAAAACAGCCCAGAGAAGTGCCTATTTCCTCGGTACAAACAGCTGCCACAGTTTCAGGTGCCGTAGAGTGATTTATCTAAACTGTTAGCTGTACAAGACCAGAAACAGCTTCAATGTTGCTGTCACCTTTCATGAAAAAATAGAGGTGCAAGGTAACTTTCAGGTCTGTCAGAGCAGATTTGGGGTGGACATCAATAATAATACAATAATACAATACACCAGGTTGAAAGAGACCTTCAAGATCATCACGTCCAACCCATCATCCAATCCAACCCACCTAAACAACTAAACCATGGCACCAAGCACCCCATCAAGTCTCCTCCTGAACACCTCCAATGAAGGTGACTCCACCACCTCCACAGGCAGCCCATTCCAATGGGCAATCACTCTCTCTGTATAGAACTTCTTCCTAACATCCAGCCTAAACCTGCCCCGGTGCAGCCTGAGACTGTGTCCTCTTGTTCTGGTACTGGCTGCCTGGGAGAAGAGACCAACCTCTGCCTGGCTACAACCTCCCTTCAGGTAGTTGTAGAGAGCAATAAGGTCACCCCTCAGTCTCCTCTTCTCCAGGCTAAGCAACCCCAGCTCCCTCAGCCTCTCCTCATAGGGCTCATGTTCCAAACCCCTCACCAACTTCGTTGCCCTTCTCTGGACACGTTCCAGCAAGACAACATCCTTCCTAAACTGAGGGGCCCAGAACTGGACACAGGACTCAAGGTGCGGCCTAACCAGTGCTGATTCCAGGGGCAGAATGACCTCCCTGCTCCTGCTGGCCACACTGTTCCTGATGCAGGCCAGGATGCCATTGGCCTTCTTGGTTGCCTGGGCACACTGCAGGCTCATGTTCAGCCTACCATCCACCAGTACCCCCAGGTCCCTGTCTGCCTGGCCGCTCTTCCATTCGATCTGGAAATGCTTTAGCCTGCACAAAAGTGCTGCCTTGTTTTCTTTAGGATGACAGGGGTGGTGGTCTTTTTTTGCTTCTCAGTTTCATATTGTGGATGTTACAGCACTATTTGCAAAAGCACTGACTATAGAAGAAACCATCAAGTTTAAATACTGGAAGAGTTATGCAGGCCAATACTTTAAATACTTTAAATCCTGGTGACTTTTAACTATTATGAGTTTGCCACAGAAGACTTGTCACAGCTCTGAAAAATGATGCTCATATTTCTGAGACAGCAGACCAGCACCTACATGCCTTGAGGCAGAGAGCTTAGGGCAGGCAACAAGGATGTTGTGACTGGATTATTAAAATACTGTGGACATATCACCCTCAAATAAGGCTGTATTTGCTATAGGTCCATGAAATTCTCATTCTCACAGGCCTGGTCTGTGTAAAGGCTTCTTTGGTTGGTATCAGGAAAAGATCATACTTTGTGGTAATATGGTCACTTGAAGTCAATATTTTACTGTAGTGCAGAGGAAGTTTTTAACTGGAAATAATAGAATGTTGTTTATTGTACTCTAGTGCTCTTTTATTTATGGCGAGGGTGTCAAAGTCTTCAGCAGAGTGGTCTGAATTATGTACTTGGTGCTCAGGTATCAGTTCAGGGCTTCTCACTTCCTCTGCTTCACACACTGCTTCCACCACACAAACACCCAGGCACAACGGGATCTTTATTGAATAACAGCCCTTTTAGAGGGAGAATGTGCCACAGCAGCACACCACAAGCATTTCATCTCCATTCTCTGCTCCCTTGTGGTCCGCCCGGCAGCAAACGACTTCCTTCCACACTGTGCTGGCTCCTTTCTGCTGCAGGGAAAGCAGAAAGTGTGCTACAGAAATGCAAACTTCTCAGAGACACAGCCCTACCAGCAAACTTTTCACCCTGGCCTTAAAACAGAATGGAAGAGTCCTCTGAGAGGTTGAGAGGTCATGCCAAACTCCCCAAGGGCAGCAGCTTCTGGAGAACACAAAGCAGGGGACACTGACTGCATGAGGGAAAAGTTTAATAGTATATCAAGATCTTTTTCTGGCACATGGCCTTCAGCACCATTGTAAATAATACTCTTAATAAAGAGCCAGTTAGCCTAAGAATCTCATTACTATCCAGCATGCAGTGTAGGAAGGACTAACCTACAGCATAACTCGTGCATTCTCAGTTCCATGTTTCCTGCTATAATGCATGTTTTAGGAGGCCTAAGTAGATGTGCAAAAGATAAAAAGCATCGAGAACAGCATGCATCCTTTGTAAACAAGGTCCCATGACCTGGTGCTTTGCATCAACCCCCTTAAAAAAACCCCAGACCAACATGCTGCAATAACCCCTTACACATGCACACCCTGAGCACTCACTCCCCATCTGGCACTGCCATAGCCTCCCCTATGTTGGCCTTTGCCAAACATGTTAGCATGGGAATTCACAGATCTAGTGACAATGCAGTAGTTGTTAAACAGAATCTCTTTGTCTTACATCCGACCCTCAACCTGGGCTTTGATTTTTCCTTCATGGAAAAGAAAAAATATCACACAGGCTGATTTTGGAATAGCTTGCATGTAAATCATCCCCTTGGGCTTGAGCCTCTCATGCTGGGGTTCAGCCTGAGTGATTTTTTATGGCTGAGTTATAAACTTTTAAATGCCAGACTTAATCAAAGCTACTGAGATGGCCATTACAGGAGTGGTTTAAGTGGCATAGCCCTGATATATGATAGCACAGAAGGAAGGCAGTGGCTCACCCATGGTAGGCATTCTGTCTTGAAGGCAGCAGGGTCTGGTAGCTAGCAGCAGGCATGACTGAGACACAGATCTCCTGAGTTTTCCTCTTGTCCTTTTGCTACTGCTCAGTGACCTCAAGCAAGTACCCTTGAGCTGTGCCATCCTGAGCAGACCAAAACTTGAGAGGGAAATGTGGACCATGCCCCGGCTTCCCCAACATGTTAACAAGAATGCAAGTATGTATCAGTGTCCCCTAAGGAAGGCACAAGAATTGTCTACGAACTGGCCTAGACTTTAGCACGGCATTATGCAGACTCAAAACTTAAAAATCTGAAAGCTTCATTTGTGGCTTAGAGCAACCACTCATAAAATCATAAGGAGTAATTACAAGCACAGATATATCAGACAATGATGTGAACTTGATCTCAGGCTTAATGGGGACTAATGCCTCTGCTCCTAACAGAAGGTTCTGCAAAACTTTGATCCCCTTAATGTTGCACATTCTGAGACATCAGACCGGTTCCAGCTGTGAATGGGAGTCTCCTCCACTCCGCAACATTTTTGTGGTCTACGCGGAACTGGGCAGCCATCAATGTATGAGCAGATGCTTGGACAGAGAAATTGATCTGAATGAAAACAGCACAGGAACTTTTCAGGGTCTTCTTTCTAAATTTATTCAAGTATTAAACAAACAGAAACTACAGCATGCATCAGATCCTTTTCTTTATTTTACAACAAAACTATGGGCTTGTTTATAATTGCAGCATTTCCAGCAACATCAGGCAGACTTGTCGATGTTACCCAGTTTTGCACAGTCACTAGAGTGTCGCATCATGAATTATTAAATCAGTGCTTCGTGGTAATACATAATTTCTTATCAATTATTCATGCTAATGTGCGTGTAGTTTACTTAATTGTGTTATTGACGATCAAAAGTAATTTCCTGAAAATCCTCAAGGACGGAAAATTTAATCAGCGTAACTACTTTTCAGATGCAATGCTGTTAAGTATTCTTAATTTGCTCAACAATTCACTTATTTATGTACCTTTCTGCAGGAAATACGAGTTTAATCAAACAATTAGATTGAAGAGTTAGTGTACAGAAGGGCTGAAGTTCAACTGAATGCAAGGTAATTACGTTGAAATGAAATTGGGCCTGCCTCTTTGGAGTGGATTTTCTTTTTAAAGTCTTTTTGAGGGGGAGCACAGAAAGTTATTGGGAGGATCACATAAGAAAACTGTGGTTCTTGCTTCTCAAACCACTCCTCACAACAAAGCACACAGTGATGTATTTTATTTGGGGTGGGGGGAAGGTTGTTTAAACTAAGCCAGAATTTGCAGCCAGGGAAGCCACTTCTACCTACAACTCAGCAGAGCAGCTCCTGAAGCTGAAACACAAAGGCAGATCACAGCCCGCAATTAGGACAGTTCAGGATTGCCAAAAGAAATACACAGTGTGACAAAAGCAAAGCAAACGTATTCCATTTGATGAATGTAGGCCCTATCAGACTTTTCTTTGTATTTGATCAGACAGACCCAGCAATGCCACCTCTGATGCCTTCTGTCCATAAGGCACAAATCCTACCCTGTGCGAATGCCCGGAACCCTTCCCTTCTGGAGCAATAATGGTGTTAGGTGCTGCCAAGCCACCCTCTGAAGACCAGGGCTTCCTGGCCTTTCAAGGGGTGCTGACATCAAATGGTCTCAGAGAAGGGAAGGTGTGAACCACGGGGAATGGGAGGGTCCTGTGAGCTCCAGTGGAGTCCCAGGTCTTGTGAAATTCATGGGCCGAGATCACTTGGGTAGAGAGTAGGAGGTTTTGCTGCCAACCTTACTCAGGACTGCCTCTCCAAGCACATCCTAAGATCAGACACTGCAAGCTGAACACAATCCCATGTGTGCTCAACACATTGTAAGATGTCCTCAGAACAACATGCTGACAGGAATCCTTCCACTAGCCTCCATGTTACTTGGTCAAGTCTCATAGCAGTGGCTTCACCTTATTCTCCAAGGACATCTATGAACAAGTGTAAGGAACTTGCAAAAGACACCCAAGACAAACAAGTCCGTGTCATTAAGTTTAAATCTTCATGTAGATTTCCCACGAAAAAAAAGTGGAGCACCCCAGATTAAAATGCCTGTTCTAGAGTATCAGATCTTAGTCTGCTTTTCTTTGGGGAGTTTTGGGTCAGAGAGGAGACTACAGATGTATCAATTCGTCCTTTGCACTTTGTCCACTCTGTAAGAATTAAGATATTCTCATATCTACATTCACTGCAACAAGTTCTCGGTGAATGGAATTATCTGATTTTGGATGGCATAAAGGAATATCCTTCCAACCTTTATTCCCTCTTTATTAAAAACAAAGCATGAAAGGACGTATTTGCAGTGTTGCAATGCAGGATTATCTTGCTTTTTAGTCTTCCTTTCCAAGAGAATGATGCTCAAATACCCCCAGATTTGTGAAGCTTTAGGCACAACCACACTCCCACGCTGCTGCTGCATTGCTGCTCTGTGTCTTTTATGTTTAACACAAGGAATGGTAAGAGTAAGTGACTAATGTTCACATAGAGGCTAGTGTTAGAATTTTATTCACAGGTAAACTGATCTCAGCAGTTTCCCAGTGATCTACTCTATGGAAAGTTTCACTTTCAGGGAAAAGAAGGGAGAAGGAAAAAAAAAATGAAGTTTCATTCTATTTTTTGTTTTTCTTATACCTAGCTTGCCTGGGGTAGATTTGATTGAAGTCAAATGCCATCAGAAAACAGCAGGTCAAATTGGTATTATACCTGCGTATTCCTTCACCTCTGCTGTGTGCGGTGGAGCAAATGATATCTGGATGTCTTCCTGCCCTGGGCCTCACGTCTGGAAGTGCTACCCTGCTGCCAGCCAGGATCCTGGGCATTTCGGTGTCCATGGGATGTGGAGGAGGGCTAAAAACAGTTTCACACAAGTTTCCAAACACAGATAGTGCCAATAAATCAGGTGAATGAACCTACAGTGGCGCAAGAAAAGCAAGAATGTGTGAAAGGCAGCCAAAAAGGCCACTCAGAATTTCCAAGTTCCAGGTGGTTCTGTGATGTTCTGCTGCGGCACAGTCACACTGCAGTTCACCACGCAGCAGAGCCCTAGCCAAGGGCCCCTGCCCTCAGCTGAGGGGCCAGCACCTGCCCTGTCTCATACATTCTTCTCCCCTTCCATGTGCTCCTTGGCCAGAGAGGGCTGCTTGTCCTGGCTGCCCTCAGGGCTGGGTTTGGTGGGAGGAGTGGGGCTGCTGCTGGTGGCAGGCAGGAGGTTGGCAGACTGGAGCACAGCCTCTGAGTGCTCCCGGGCCTTCATGCGCAGGGCAGCCACGCTGGCGGTACGGTTGCTTTGGCAGCCATAGGTGGGCAGGAAGGAGAGGCCCATGGGGTCTGGAACGCAACATGAGCACAGCGGGCTCCCTGAGAAGGAAAGAGACAAAGAATCATTACTGATGGGGACTGTCCTGGGGCCTGGCTAGCTGTTCTCTCTGCAGCCAGTCTGGAGAGGGCAGAACTGGGGTTGGAGTCTTGAACAGCAACAACCCTCTACCCCACTGATGTTTAGCGGGTGCACAGATGTTACAATGATACAGTACAATAAACCAGGTTGGAAGAGACCTTCAAGATCATCGCATCCAACCCATCAACCAATCGAACCCACCTAAACAACTAGATCATGGCACCAAGCACCCCATCAAGTCTCCTCCTGAACACCTCCAATGATGGTGACTCTACCACCTCCCGGGCAGTCCATTCCAATGGGCAATCACTCTCTCTGTATACAACTTCTTCCTAACATCCAGTCTAAACCTCCCCTGGCGCAGCTTGAGACTGTGTCCTCTGGATCAGGGCTGGAAAAGCCAGATCCTGTTCTGATGAGTCCCATTGTAAAAGATCTTACGCTGGAAGCTGTTCAAGGTGACAGTGAGTGAGGGCAAGCAGAGTCAGAAGCAATGCTAAATCACACATGAGATTTCCTTACAGCTTGTCCCCTGCCCTCTGCCTGCATAATAAAGCCTGATCCATTTGGGCAGATACATTTGTTTGGTGAGCGTGGGAGTCTCATTACTTACCTACACTTTAAAGATCACTGTAGAGATAAAAGTGAAAGTATTCTGCTAATTACGTGGTAATTAATGACCTTTTCCTATCCCATTGTAAGATAAGATAGGCTTTTCCTTGGCCAGGCCCCTGCCAGCTCTTGGAATCATGTCTACCTCCAGGAGTCTGTTCTGCCCTCACCAGTCCATTGCCAGTGACACTTAACGATGACACATCAAAGAGAACAGCCTCCAGACAAAGCCAGCTAAAGCTGCCACTGCTGACACAGTTTTAGAGTCTCATCAGGAGGGACAGGCCAGACCACCTCCCCCATCATCTAAGACACACAGATGGTTCCAAGCAGGCAATAAAACACTGGAGAAAGGGTGAAATGACATGCCTCTTCCTTTAAGCTGAAAGTATTTCCTGTAACCCACTGAAAGAGGCAGTTCTCACTCCACCAGCTGCCTTTCTGAGATGGACCACTACAGGCTCTTTCTTTGGCTTATCTTTTATAACACTGAGACTTGAGCCAGTTCCCAAACAAGCACACCTGGAAGTGTAAGTTGACCACTGGGCCAGACGTGCAGTCCATCCAAAAAGTCACCCTGAGATGTTCTGAATTAAGGAGAATGTGTCAGAGGAGTAGAGAGGGGAGGCAAAGTGGGATGGCTGAGCTACACTTTAATTTTCTCCCTGGTGAGAAACATTGGGTGACACCATTTTCCCAGGGGTCTCAGAAGCCACTAAACTCCACATCTTCTTCTACACCCTGTCCTTTGTTGACACCCTACCTCTCAAAAAGAAACAGCCCAGTCACGCACAACCTGACACAATGCAATGTCTTCCTCTGATCTTTCCAAGCCAAGGACTTACCTTTATTTTCTGCAGTTAATATTAGAGTTAAATGGCTCATGACTAAGTGATGAAACTAATAACCTGTGAGGAGCTGGTAGTCTCTCTTTTACACTTCTGCTCTTGGTAGCAATGGGTCAGCAGCACCCATCTGCCCTATGAGGATGAGGGCAGACAGTTGTTTGGTTTTACAGTCACAGAATGGCTTAGGTGAAAGGGAGCTCAGAATGTTGGCAATTGTCAGAGGTTAGCAGGTAACATTCAGGAAAAAGTGGTCTTTGCATTTTAGAAGACAGACTCTACAAGGGCCAAGTTATTAACATAACTGGGAAGCCTTCCTTTCTCTTGTAGTTCTCCTGTGATAGAGAACATGATCAACAGACCAACATTCAAATGAACTGAACAAGCAAGTTTCAGCACTTGACTAAAGTATTCTGATTATGGCTTTTAACACCAGGAAACTGAATCTTTCTTTCTGTGGCTGGTATGAACAGGTCAGAAGGGTTTGTAACAAGATCCACTCAGTGACACGGCTTACAGTTTTTGCCACCACCAACCTGTTGAATCACAGCCACTTCAGGGGTGCTGGATGGCCACTGTTTTAACAAGACAGAGGAAAAGAAGATAAGCACTTCAGAACCCCTACAGTGTGCAGCAGATCTTTAGCTGCAGAAGATACACAGAAGTCTGGCTTTTCATTATTAAGTGAAATTAAGTTAAATACTGTTAACCTCCACTATCTTAAGGTTCAGTTCTAAAATGGAGGACCATAGAGGCCTGCCTGTTCATCAGCTGTCTTTGCACTGCTGCTTTCTAACACAGAATGAGATCTCTGAATGCAGCTGTTCAGCTACCAAGCTAATGGGAAAACTGACCTACCTGAGGTACCTAACGCAGGACTGGACACAGACATTGTCTGCTTAGTGGGAGGTGGGGAGAAGTGGAAAAGAGTGTTCCCTGTTTCAAAAGAGCAGGAATCAGCTTCATCCCCTAAGAATAATTTTAATTCCTTGTTGCAGAGGGATAAAATATTTATCAGTCTTCAGTACCAATCTAAGCTCTTTGCTTAATAATTAGACCTGATATTACTTAGTGGCTCTACAACCTGAGGGTGTAGTTACCTGTGGTGGAAAATAGTTTATCTCTAGCAATAATACACCCAAAACTCATTCCTTTCATTTTGACTGAGGTTAAAAGACTTCCAAACAACAACTCATGCATGGAAAAAAAATGTAAAGTAAGAGGTGATACTTGCTCTAGGGTACAGCTAAAATACAGGAGAGTAGGATTTAGCCCTGTTTTTTGTAACAAAGGTTCAATCTACCTTATAATTGCCTGTGTCTGCAGATAGCAAGTCCAGTGAAATCTATCAGACTTTGTTGGCACAAATGCCAAGACAAAGGCAGAGAATCAGGAACAAAAGGTCTCCACCTGCCCATCAGTCAGCCCACAATGGACATGGATGTGACTTTTAGCAAGGAAGATGCATTTACATCAAAGGTTTTTAACATCATATTGCAGTAACCCTGAATCCGCAGTGGGGAAGGAAAGAATCATTCCTACTTACTTTGGATCCTTAGGAGTTCAGGCACCTAGATCCCATCAAACTCAGCTTAAGCTTTTAACCTTAGATCTTGATGCAGATTCCACCAACATCTGCAACAGTCCGATATTACTTTAGTGGGACTTGGATCGAATCGCTACAATATGTACAGGGTAGAGTTTTCTTTCTTTTAGGAACTCACTGCCTCCTGTGCACAAAATTAAAATATACAAATAGATTTCCATTAACTTCCATCAAGTTCTGCTGCACTAATCTGAACCTCCTTGTATTCCTATATGAGATCATACTTTAAATGCTCAGCCTAAACATAAATACTTAATGTAATAAATACAGTCTGAAAGATTTGATCTCCTTGGCAGTTTAATTGATGTACTACAGAGACTGACAAGAAAAATTGAATTAGCTCTGTCTTGTCTTTGCCAACATCACATTTCAATTGTAATGATATTTGATCTACAGTTTTGGTTGCAGACCCTTTTGTGCAGTTCCAGAGCTCAGTTTCGTCTGAGAAGAGTGGGGTGGGAACAGGGCCCATATTGATACATAAGTATTTAAAATATATATTTCATATTTCAGGTCAACATTTAATTTAATAGAATTTGATAGATAGCCTTTCCAAAAGGCAAAATCCCAGTTCCCTTTCTCTATCAACATTTGATGTAGACAGTTGTTCAGCAGTCTGTCATGGAGGAATGTGAATAAAAATTCCCATTTAAAGTCCTCATCTGTCCATGCATGTTGGTTAGCTTTCAGAGAAAGTATGATGCTTGATTTAAGTACTGTTTCCTTTTGATAGAAGTCACATTGGTTTGCTTGAGCTTTAAATCCTTGTAAACTTTGAAATCACTTTCACAAGGATTGAAGAGTCAACACAACCCCAAATTGATGGTAGTGTTTGCCAGCGAGAGCTGATTCAAAGGGAGCTCCCTCTCACTTTCTGTACATGATGCCAGCACTCTATTAAAGCCTGAGGCACAAGCAGGTAAAACAAAAATGGCTTTATCCAAACCTTCTTGTGCTCTGAACTTGGAGGTTCAGTAGAAAAAAGGCATGAACTTAAAGTCTGAAAGGGCCAGGCACCAGATGCTACCAGTATAATTCAGGGTAACTTCAAGGATGCTAAAGTTATACTAGGTGGTTCCTCCTTTTGCTGCCTAATCTGGTTAGGTGTGGAAGGCACCGGTGCTGCCCAGAGGCTGAAAGAGTACTTCAGAGCTGACAGAAGGGTCCAAATGTTATTATTTCACGTCTCCTTGGATTGTGAACCCTATATGCCCAATACAAACAAAGAGCTGATATTCTGTCTCAATTGCTCTAGCCTTTTTGTGTAAATAACTTGACAGTGGAACTGAAGGATTTCATCCTCCTTTATTTGTGCCATTAGTACTGTTAAATAAAATAAAATAAAATAAAATAAATAAAATAAAATAAAATAAAAATAAAATAAAATAAAATAAAATAAAATAAAATAAAAAGCTAGGATCTTGTCTGTTTGGACAGGAAAGGTGGTAGAAAAGCCCTTAAGAACTGGCAGGGTAGAACCTGTCCATTGAATACTGTCAGCTCAGGAAAGGTTCACAGCATTTCCCTTCCACATCAGAAATATGATCTGAACCTAAATCCTGATGACGTGTCACTCCCAAAGAGTCAGTAGGAATCCCTGCCTAGTTAAGGTCTACAAACCTAATCAAGAATTGTCCTGGAGGAACAAGCCAGCACCCATTTCCTTCTCATGGCTGTTAGGGCTCCTTAGTATATGCACATCCCCTAACACTCACGATAACAAAAAAATTCACTTGTGAGGTAGAGCAGTGCTATAGTCAGAGAGCAGTGATGTGAGAATTAAAGTAATTTGCTCAAAGTTTGTGCATCTGCAGCAAACTAAAGAAACGTTAAGAATTCTCTGAAGTCACAGTGGCATGTGGACTTGTGCAAATGCCTAACAGGACCTGCTTGATATATTTGCCATATTACATAACAAACGTTAGTAAGTCCATAATCAAGAATGACAGAAAATAAAGGACCCCAAGAGTTTTGATTCCCATTCCCCCGTCTCTTGGCAAGCAGCAGTGCTTTAATTCAGTAAACACCAGCTCACGGCTAGGTTAGGTACTTGAATACTTCTTTCTCAGTCTTAGCACTGGGAATTTCCCAATGGAATTGGCCAAATTCTCTTCATCTTTCCATAACAGAAACTGAAATGTACTGGGTGGACAGTTCACTTTGGTGTGTTGGGTTTCTTTTTTCCTGGATACTGCAATTAAGCCTTCGTAATATGAATAACAAGCACCACAGCAGCAACGAAACATAAAAAAGCCTAATCAATGGTGCCCTGGAATATCCACTTTGATGTGCGTAATGCAATCCTGCTTCTCTATCAGTGGTGCAGAGTTGCTGTGAAAACCAACTGAGCTGTAACTTGCACAGAGGAGAGCTGTGAGTGAATTATGGAAGTAATTCCCTGGCAAGTGTAATTATTCCTCTCCTTGTACACTGCACTCATCACTGGGTCTGGGGAAATTTCAGTGGAATGCAACAGACACGCTCTTGGCCTCAGCCACCAGAATGGTAGAACACTTCTGACAAAAAACTGAGATTTTTGTTTATACCCATTAATAACATCGTCTACATTAATGAATTGCATTCATGCTGTCATCCATTAAGAAGGTACTTTGAGGTCTCTCTCTGCACAGAACACTAGCTTCTCCTGATCACTCTATTGTTATACAGCCCATAAATAAAACAAGTATTTTCCCTTCATATTTGAGGTCTGCAATTAAATCTACTAAATGGACTGCAGATGCATAGTTTACAGTAAGTGATTCATCTTGGAAGATCATGGAAATGTAAAAGTCACCACAATAAAGTAGCATAGTTGTCAAATTAGGACAATTACAGAGAGTAAAGTGTGTGCGAGCCAACCTCCTACCTGACTCTGGTCAGTGGTAAAGAGCTAAAACCCTGAAATAGGAAACCCTGTATATCACAGAAATTATGGTCTTATGCTAATTTTTCAAATGAGAAATTGTATTTCCTGAAAGAATAGTACATAGTGAGGTGATACAATAGTTAACAGATGCTAAGTACAGCCTCTCATGTGCTAAACTTCAGAGAAGAGGTGAGGACTCACCTAAGGAAAGAAGATTTGTTGTATTACTGAATAAAGCATATTTAAAAGAAGCAGAGAAAAAATGTCCAGCAGTAATGTATTCTTCTCTGAAGCAGTCTATTCTCTGAATTGCTATTATAGAGACAGACTGCTTTCCCCACAGAACATCCTGCAGTGGTAATACCAATCCTTTGAGGGGAAAAAAAAATCTGTTTCAGAGACAGCAGGAGCATGGTGCTCAGGGACAACAGCTTTCTTCTCGTTTATCTGAACAGACCTAGTCTCTTGCTCACACAGTATCCTCCATTTACCTAGAAGTGGCACATTCAAGTGCGATTCAGGTGAGTGCTGCCTGTTGAAAAGTAGCAGAGCCACACAAAGAGACAAGCTTACAGTGCACTACACAGTCGTTCCGAAGGTAGTTTCATGTTTAGTCCCTTCCCCATGCTAGGCTGTCCTGAGATTTCCTGTGTCTACTAGACCAACTTCATGATCAATTATGATATCTTTTAGTTCAGCTTCATCATTAACAGTTATATCCTTGTATATCCAAATTAGATCCAAGCAGGAGCCATGTACCCTAGATACTTTTTGCAGCCTTGGAAATCTGGGTCTGGAGCCAAGCAACTGAAGTCAGAGAAGGAGAAAGCAAGGTATTAGTTTCTTTACAGAAGACAGACAACTCTCAGGTGGCAGAATGAAAATGGTCCCTGAGAGTGTAAAATAATTATTAATTAGTTACATCACCATCATCACTTACTATTCACTGTATTGATTTTAATTGTCTCCTTCTAAAGCATCAGTCAAATATTACTCACTGACATCAAAAAAGTGTTGGCTCTCAAGCACAACAAAGCATATCTCATCTTCTCAAAAGAATAAAAGAACAACCTAGACTTCCCAGTAGTATCTGGTGTGCTGAGAGTGCTTATTTGTCTGCAGGCAGCCTTTACTGACCGGGATTATTCTCCAACAGTGGGAATCTATATCAATTTAGAAGATCCATATAGATGAGCTGTGCTTAATTTGACATTTCCATAGAAGAAAGCGGGGTCATGCATCCATTTGTAATGAAATGATGCTTTGATACTGGAGCAACTACTTCACTTTCAAAAGCACATAAAATTCCTGGTAGCTTCAAAGCATGAACAGTGCAAGAGAGATTACCAGGAAGACTTCCTGACAATTTCACTCTGATAAAATCTTACTTGCTGAATTTCTCCTCATTAAGGAAATCCAAAATCCAAACAGCTCAGAATTATACATCCTGTGCTGAGTTTGACGGAATTTGGGGCGGCATAACATCCTATGTCCTCAGAACCACTGCAGCAGAGTCCTGTCATCATTTTTGCTCCAAAGTGCAACTAGATTCTCGAGACAGTGGCTTAGGTCATTTCATCCTGGCACACAAGGACACAGTTCAATGTCCACCTAAACTTAGAGTTGGTTGTCCTTTGACAGGCCTAAAGTGTACAAATCAACTCCTAGCTCAAAGCAGAAAATGAGAAGAGAAAGTCAAGCAAACTGAATTGAGCAAGGCAAAGAAGGTCTTATAAAGTCTTTTGAACACCGTGACTCTCCCTGTCCTTCCTTTCCTTCCCACAACCATTCTCTTCCTCCAGACTGACATGTGAACTTGGTTGTGCTCTTGGATACATTGGTTTAGATGAGCCATCATTCACCTGGTATTTCCATAGCAAAGGAAAACAAAATGCAAAGCAGGCCTGTGATAGTTTTGGTCAATTCAGAATCTCTAAAGTTTTCCCTGTCCATTATTGCAAGTTAACAATATTGAAGTTCAAGGTCTGTTGTGCATAGTCCCTACCCCAGACCAGGTGAATTTCTCCTGGAGAAACAGGAAAAGAGGAACTTGTGGAGATGAGCCAAGGAAAGTGGAGACAATATCCCACATATAAATACCAGAAGATGATAAATCACTCTCTGCTTGTATAAAGCAAATTTGCCACCTTGTAGAACAAGAAATTCTTTCCCTTAAACCTCAACGACAAAATCTGACATTACTGAAACCTAACTGCAGAAGAAAAAGATCTCTCCTCAAAGCAGCATCTCAGTCTATTAGTTCCTCGCAAGGACAGGCATAGGTAGCTCCACAAAATTCCTGGTAGGTAGATATGCAGACATGCAAATCTGTAACTGGGTTTCTTAAAATCAAAATATACAAAAATATTCCAGTCCCCTTGCATGTGTTGGAAGATTTCTAGTGCTAGGCAGGGAATATGAAACAGGCATCTTAATAATAAATTGCATGTGCAGCTGACAACATTCATTGAGAGAACAGCCATGTGGTAACTGACCATCCCCATGCAAATCATTAAAAGAAAAAACATCTCCTTACACTTGGGACCAATTTTTCAGGGACACTGCCTTTTGACCTGTGTAACTGGCTACCTAGTAAGTATCTTTACAAGAGATTCACAAAGAGGACTTTTTTTCTGCCCCTATGTTGTAAAACTGCCATTAAACAAGGAGGAGCAAATTATTAATTTCTCAGTTTAGTGGCTAAGCTATGAAATCACAGAAAAGGATATCTGGAAGTATTCCAAATAAATAAAACTTTTAAAAAGAAGAAAAAGAAAAAAAAAAAAGAAAAGAAGCAAACAAACTCAAACTTTTGTTACATTCTTTTTTTCATTCATTTTGCTTGGCTTTTGTTTATTTAGGTTATTTGTCTCAAAACTTGAATGTGAAACAATTGAGAGCAATGTTTTGATGCATTTAATTTTGAAAATGCTTACATGTAAACTTTAAGAAAAAAATATCCCCTCCATCTGAAATTATTCACTGAACACAACCTCATTTCCATACTTTTCAACCTGCCTGAGACTACAATTAGCAATGATCAATCTTTTTGCCTAAAGAATTTCCCTTATATCTACTCCAGAGAGGCTGCTCCGGCCCAGTGGAAGGAGCTGAAAGTCCAACAACTGCTGCTCACTTAGCAGGGTTTAGGTTGGCATTCAACCTTTAAGCTTTACAGTCAGGTCACAGCTGCGTGGTTCTTCTTTATTTAAAGTCACATGTCCCACACCTATCAAAGTATCAGTAGCTGTGGGGCGTGTCTGGCTTCAGCTTCTTTGGAAAGACAGGAGGGCATGGGGAATGGGGGCAGGATGCTGTCCTTAATGCAAAACTCAGCAGTTCCAATCATTTGCTTCAGGAATATACCTTGGCAATGCTGATTTGACTGGAATGAGGTATGCCAGAGAACATGAGGTAAGCCAGAGAACACAGTGGGAGGTATTAGAGCCCATTTGTGTTTGTAGTGGAAGGTCTTACACTGGAAAACTTTCCTTCACAAATTATTGCACCACATTGGGGCAGAGAGTAAATGTATGTGCCACTTTGTGCTTGGCAGTGCTATAAGGCTTTACATCCTATAAATCCATAAATTGAATTCATTCTGCTTATACTCTTAGTCTTATAAATTGTTAGACTAGGAACAGCTAATGGATCAGCTGGTAATTTATTTTTAAAAGGTGCATACTGATGCTTTTTGGGAACCGAAAAGGATGTGGACACTGAATATACCCTTCCTGAAGCCAGGGTCCCAGGTAATGAGGAATTACTTTGTATCCTCCCTGCCCCTGTGCCCACACTTTATTCAAAATCTCGAAGGGATGCCACTATTCAAGAAGAGAAAGGTCTGGCGTGTGCACAGATGTACTGCAAGGAAACCAAAGAGCGGATGAGGCATCAGTAACAGTGCCAGGAAATGTATAATGCAAAAGGATGTGTATAACTAATTTATTAGCATAAATATTACTCTTAAAAAAAATAACAAGCATATGCAAAGAAAATTCTAAAGAAGCAAACTCTACCTACCCTGCTCATTGAGACTCTGATTTCAGTAAAACTGAAGAAAATTAAGGAGCTCTGCCACAACTTGATGCTACAAACCATAACAGGAGACTCAATCCTTTACGTGCAGCATCAGTGAAATTACTTCTAATCATAAGAGAATGAAGGATCCATCATTTCCCAAAGGCTTCCCCACTGCCTCAAGCGGCACCATATTGCTTAGCTTGAAAAAGTCACTCTTTGAGCTAATTCCTGAAGTTAAACAAAGTCACTCACCTTTTAGAGAGGCAACATGGGATAAAGCTTGTGCATAGGTGGCTGTGTTGAGAAGAGTCCCCGGTAGGCAGGAAGGGAAGAAAGGTCCTGTAGGACCCACTGTTCGACTCAGGCTAATGGAGAAGAGAAAATAACTTCTTTACAAAAGCAGAACTGATTCTAAAGACAGCATTTTTGCATCCACGCAAACAAGTTAGTGACACAGGGCACAAATAGTTGGAATCAAGCCTGGGTAACATTAGCCTCCAACAGCCACCAGTTTCTCAGCACCTCTACAAGAAGCGATGAGCTACATGACAGACCAGTTATCTTCTAATAATTTGGGCTATACCTGAAGATGATACTGTGTAGGCCAAGGCTTAGCAGCAGGCAAGTCTGTACGTATGTACATACATATGATGCATGCTTGCCCCAAAGCGAGGCAGTCAACGACATGGGTTACTCTTACCTCTGCTGGATCTCCAGACCCTCTTTTTATTCCTGGTTTGATCTGCTGGAGAAGGGGAATTTAAATTGCTTGCAGGAGGAGCCACCTCAGTCAGTGTTTCCTTAGGGCCCTCTTGATCAGATGCACCCCTCTCTGTTTTCCTCCATTTAGCTCTTCGATTTTGGAACCACACCTGGAGCAGGAGAGCAATTCAGGCTGAATACTGTGTTCAGCCACACACAAAGCAAGGAAATTGTAAATTTTTACTCTAGTGAAATCAGTAATTTAGAAGCTTGGCTAAAGCTTGCTCTTATTTTGTGTCCTCAGCGTTATTCCAGTTGACCTTTTGGATTACATTTGTATCTATAATATTTCTGTGTCTGGAAAAGAAGCCAGGAATGTCTGAAGACATTCAAAAAGCATGCTAAAAATAAATAAATGAATAGCATGTTGACGCTACAGCATCAGTTAACAAAACATTTAAATGTGTGCTTGCCTTTCTGCACACATCTAATTTTTATTGATGTCTATGTTTTAACATGTCTAAAAGTCTTTTGCATAGGGATGCACTTAAATACATATCTTAGCACTCTGACAAAACCATATGTGAGTCTTTAAATGAGATGCTGTTAGAATCAGCAAGGCCAGAAGTGAAAAGGTCTGTATTAGGCCATCTTACCCGGCCCATTTCCTTGCTCTTACTCCTCTGGTGTATTTGTCCAGTCTGCATTTAAAGGTGGTAGATACTAATTTTGGAAGTTCATTCTGCTGTTTAACACACACCAATTTCCAAATTTACTTTTTTTCCCTGAAACACAATACAAATATTCATGTTCTTGATTTTATCCCCTGACTTTTAGTCCAAAGAGTTGTGTGGGTTTTTTTAACATCTACCTTGGAGCCAATTCCCTGGAAGCACCTTATGTGAGGTGGAAAATGCCATAGCCTCTCAGGAAATCCACATTTTAATACACATGACTTCAAGTATGGGGAGACTGTTATTATTATTATTCTTCTCTTACAACTCCATTTTAGCTAGCTGCCTTTTAATTGCATGTATCAGCAAACGCTGAATAATGATTTTATCTATATTCTAAATTTAGAGCAGTTAAATGCAAAGCAAAATGCAGACACTTTCTTGTGTCTTAATTGAATGAAGGTCACAGCTATAACAACATTTAATTGAGCTATTTTTCATTATCATATTTTAATGACTTTGCACTGACAGTTCGCCTGCTTCTGAGGAAAGAGCATGATGAAGTCGTTTATTTCCCTATTTAGTTATTGTTTGACAACATCATCTTCGATTAAGACTCTGCTTTATAGCACATTAATCATATTTGAATGAGCGAGGGGTATAAATGTAAACATATCTCCCATCCTCTGTGTTTCCCTATGTCCCTGCATGAAAGCAAGCTAAACAAATGCTTGCATCTATTGTCTGTTTGCATAATAGCCAACAACAAGGCTAAACACCAGTCCTCAGCAATCTAATTGTCACCACCCCTATCTCACCCTTGCACCTTTCAGTAAGAAGTTATGATCTTCCACTTCTGTATGCTCAATAATTGTCCCATTTATCTCAATTTGCAGTTCAGTCTTTAGGCACCAATAGCCAAAATAGCATTTTTAATTTTTTTTTTTTTTTTTAAGCCAGTACCTACAATGCAGTGGCAAAAGGAGATTTTCATTTCCAAATAATAATCAGTTTAATTTGCCCACATATGACCAATGATTCATGTTCAGATTTAATAATCAGGATCGCATAATCTGATTACAGGAGAAATAATTTGTTTACAATCCCCAATTTACTGCAGTGAATTCCATTATCTCTCTTCAGCCATTGGGTTTTAAAAGATACTAACATGACCCGAGGGAAAAAAAGGCATGCTATTATATTTCCTACAATTAGATCTTTGCATAGTCTTAAGCCCAAGCACCTAAATTAAAATAAATAAATAAATAAATAATTTTTTTTTTTTTTAAAATACAAATGCAGCATGCATAAAAGCCCCATAGACAAAATGAGTACGTAATCATGTTCAAGAAATGGTTTGCAACTCTTTGGTGGATATCTGCTGTTATAGGGATCCATCTATGGCAACTGCAGGACTGTTGTGGACACACAAAATTAATCCCCGGATGTGGAAAACCAAACACCTGGATAAAAAAAAACAGGGGGGGGAGGGGGAGGTGCGGTTGAAGAGGGGGAAATAAGGAAGAAATGAAGGCATGGAAAAGAGTGGGGCTGCAGAGACTGATCGTGGCCAGTGGTGTTTATTGGATCACATTAAAGGTTTGGGAATTGCTCCACAGGCTCTTAGCTGTCTAAATTAAGTGTTTAGAAAGAAAGTGAAAGGGAGGAAAGTTGAAGAGGTGTGGAAGATTTCTTCCTGGCAACTGGGCTGCCTGCAGCTGGCTCACCCCGGTGCTCGACAGTGGTCATAGTTGCTTTGTAGAATCACATCTCAGCTCTTTTCTCCACACACACCCCCTCCAAAAGCAAGGAAATGGATGTGCATTGATGTAATTTAGTACCTTGGAGACGCGGACAAATTAGTGTAGAACATTATCACTAGTTAATTATGAATGACCGATTAATCAACCTAATCTAATATTCCACATTATGTTGATGTTATTAAAGTGCATCATGAAAATGACAGATCGTCTTCATTTGCGTTCTTTGGCCAAATGTGCACTCTGCAGTCATGATGTCAAAAAAAAAAAAAAAAAAAAAAAAAAAAAAAAAGTTTGCCAATTTGAATCGTCGAGAGTTAAATTATTCCCCTGAATGTTTACCTGCACCCTGGCTTCCGTGAGGTTGATTTTCATCGCCAGCTCTTCCCTGGTGAAGACATCGGGGTAGTGGGTTTGAGCAAAAACGGCTTCCAATGCCTCGAGCTGGTGGAGGAGAGCAAACATCTGTCAGGGGCAAGGCAAGGCCGGAGGCGCGGTGCGGGCCGGGGAGCTGCCGCCTCCGGAGGCGTCGGTCCACCTGCCCCAGTGATGGGGAAAGCGGGGCCGCCCCTGACAGGGGGCAGGGCATGCAGAGGGTAGGCGGCTTGGGGAGCAGGTAAGGTGCAATCAGACTGCGGGTCAGCGGCAAAGGAAAGCAGGTTCCTACCTGCTGCAGGGTGAAAGTGGTGCGGTTGCGGCGCTGCTTTCTTCGCAGGAACCCGTCGTCGAAGTCTCCGGCGGAGTGCCCTCCAAAAGGGGCCGCGCCTGCGGGCGGAAAGCCGCGGTTAGGGGTCGCTGGGAGCGGGGCCACAGCTTCTCCGCTCCCCAAGGTAGAGGGACAAAGGGCCGGAGTCGGGGCCACTCTGGTGGGGCTGGTGGCTCGGAGCCATTCGGGAGCCGGCCTCAGGAGTTCGGGAGTGATGTCCCACCTCCGAGTACCTCGGCCAGCCAGGGAGGCACTGCGGCAGCAGTCGGGGCAGTGGGTGCCCCGCTGGGTTTAGGGACTCTGACAGCACCTGGGGATCCTTCCAATCTGAGGTCATCCTGCTGCGAATGAGGGGCAGTGAGCCCCGGAAAAGGTCTTTTTAGGGCGATTTGTGTTTTAAAAGGATGAAAAGATGAGGGTTTGACCTAGGCGTGGTGAGAGCAGATAGAGCTCGTAAAAGCCCTGCCCATCTGCCGGGGAGCGAGGGGAGCACGGAGAGGGACTGGGACGTCGGCAGCGTTGTACCCTCACGGATCCGAGAAGCGGCCGAGCCGCCGTGTATATGCTCGCCCTCAGGCCTGAAGGTGACCCGCGGGCACAGCGCTGGGTACTGGGGACAGCAGGAGCTCTCCTGGGACAAGGATGTGGCTGAACTGCCGGCACTGGGCAGTGGGACTGGAGGGGGAAGCCCCCACCCATCACCGCTGGAGGATACCAAGGGCCCGAGGGGGAGATTGGATCACTAGGGATTTGTCCCTGGTGGCAGGCCAGAAGAGGTCAGACGCCCCTCCCGAGGTACAAACCACCTTTCGTGGAGCAGTTACACATCACCAGTACCCTGGCTAAAATGTCTGACAAAACGGTAAAAAACCCAAACAGTACCAAAACCCCAAAACCACAACAAAACACTACACATGCAGCAGAAAAGTAGGCAAACCCACAGAAACCTTGCTGAGTGTCCCCAGGACTCTCCTTGCGGACTGCCCGGTGGAGCGGCCGGGCCGGGCCGGTCCCGCTTCGGGGCATAAGGCGCTGCTTATCTTGCAGCATCACTTGGTGGATAAATACGGCCCCGAATCCTCGGAAGGATGGACGGATAGCGGCAGCCTCGGGAGACGCTCATGAGATACTGTTCTGGTAACCTCACAGAGCCCGATTACTTCTGTCCGGCACAACCGGGCCTTCTGAGGTGTCCAAACCCACCGAAAACGATAGCCCCAAAGGGCTTTTCTATGGGTAACGTGAGGTTTTTGGTCGGGGGAGTGTACTTTTGATTTTTGGTTTAGGGTGTGTATGAGGGTATTTATTTATTTATTTATTTATTTATTTATCATGTTCATCGCTGTTTTCATCTTTAAGCAGGTCAAACTGGCACTCTTCCCCCGCCCCGCTGCTGCCCACGCCGGAAGAGCGAGGGGCCGGACCCGGCCGTCAAAACCAGGCATTAGCCCCAAACTGCCACAGAAGAGAGAGGGAAAAACAGAACAAAACAAAACAAAAAAACAAAACGAAACGAAACGCAACCACCTAGAGCACGTTTCCACAACTGTGGTGCAGAAAAATAACGAGCAATGCCACCTCAGGGCTCAGTGGCTCGGGCGGGGGTGACAGATTAGTCTAACGGGGCACAGGGGGGCCCTCGACATTCAGGACGGATCTGAGACAACTTTGGGGGCGGATTTTCCAACTGGTGATGCTCAGACCCTCTTGGGTCTACTGGCCCTGGGGCAGCCGTGCTTGAAGGTGAGATGACCCTGCCCCCACAGGAGAATAAACCGCTGGGCCACCTCTTCCTGGCAGCACTACGGCGGGGGAAGTCCCTTACTCGTCGGGCGATGCTCATGCAAGACGCAAGGTGGGCGGGCAGGGGCATTTTGCGGGGACCGACTGCGTTCCACGCCGTGCAACCGCGGCGAGTGCCAGCCCGGAGCTGGAGTTGCTCTGCAGGGACGTCCCCGGCACTGCGAGCGCTGGCCAGAGGGAGCGGGTGCAGAGGGCCCTGGGCACATGCAGGAGTGACACAGGGAAATCCTGAAGGCTGCCGTAATTTAAGAAGAGAAAAGGAAAAAAAAAAAAAACCACAAACCAAACAACCACTACCAACAACAACAAAAATAATCGAACTCCTCTGATCAATAACACGAAGATAAATCCTCCCAATTATTTATTTTCGCACTTTTTTTTTCCTCCAGTCGTGCCTCGTGTTTCCCCATCCTCCCACAGAATGTTTGTAAAAGAGCATTAAAGATTTATGCGGTCGCTTTGGCTGGAGGGAGGAGGCGTGACCACGTCCTGAAAGTGTCCCGATTACAACCATGACACCAACATCTGTGCTGGGAGGGGAGAAAAGCATCTCTTTCGTAGCCCGAGGCTCAACTGCGGGATAGCTATCCACAGAGGGGAGGCAGGTGGCAAAATGACTGGGGTGGGGGTGCAAAAACAAGGCCTTTCCAACAGGAATCAAATTGTAAAAACAAAACCAAACCAACAACAACAAAAAAAAAAAAAAAAAAAAAAAAAAAAAAAAGGGCAGCAATCTTTCTTTCCACCTTGTGGCAAGAGGGGAAAGCTGGACACAGGAAGGGGGAATCGAGTTGCTTTTTCAAGGAAAAAAGATGATGCAGTTTTATATAACTTGCTGTCTCTATAGATCTCCATCTTATCTCAGAATTCATTTGTACCCCTATAGTCCAGGAGCAAGTCAAAAGCACGCTTTCCCCTTCCATCCACCAGGGCACACACCCCCCACGCACCTCGAAGTTGAGCTCTTGTACTCACACGTCTCTGTGCGACAACACTCACCCTCTAGCTGCGGTGGGCAGTGGAAGTAGAACATGGCCCTGCGGCTGAGCGGGCACCCGCTGCCCGCCACTGCGAGCCCGACGGCGGCCGCAGCTGGGGCCAGCCCGCGGGGTGCGGGGCTTCCGCGCACACCCCGTACCCACACACCGGCACCGGTTCTCCAGCCAGGCACCGCCACGCACCGCCGAGGTGTCTCTTGTCGACCTGAAGGCAGAGAGGGAAAGAACAGAATAGGTGAATAATCAGAAGAAAGCACCTAGAGAAACTCAGTGATAATCCCATCCCGGAGGAAGTAGCGTCTAACCCTGTGCAGCGAACTGAAAAAGCCAAAGGCAGAAAACTCCGCGGCAGGGGCGTAGTAATCAGAATCGGTAAAACTTTGTTGCTTGTCTTGGGTTCCTTGGATTGTTTTTTCGTTTTGGTTTTGGTTGTTGGTTTGTGTTTTTTTTGGTGATTGGTTGGTTGGCTTCTTTTGTTGGTTGTTTTTATTTCTGTTTCCCCCTCCCAAATAACAAACTGTCAATCTCTTGTTCTTTCTTTCCGTCTTTCTTCATACATATTCACTCACATGCATTAATCTATCTGTGATCTATCTATCCATCCATCTAACCATCCATCTAACCATCCATCCATCCATCCATCCATCCATCCATCCATCCATCCATCCATCCTTTCCAGAGCAAATTATTACACAAATAAAAAGAAATGCTTATAGCAAAGAAAGAACCGTGTTTAAAAACAAACAAACACGTGAATTACTCTGCCCAGAGGAAACAGCCATAAAGCCCAAAAGCTGTCTTATTTTTAAAGCATCCAACACGCTGGGCACTGTGTTCAAGTTGGAAACCAACATCCTCGGCATGAAAACAGACTAAAATTAAAATTTATATGCAGTCATATAAAAAACAATCCAGGAGGCAAATAAAACCAGTAATCCATACCTAAATCGAAGTAAAAATCACCGGTAAGGTTTGGGGGTATTTTGCACTGGAATAAGGCGCTGTGAGTTGTTGGCTGCAGAGACAGAAGGGCTCTGTGGAGTTCTGGAAGTGGCCAGATGTCTTTATATCTGTCTACAGCATGCTCTGCCTCTCAGCACTTGCCTTTATAATCTCACGCATAATTGGCCTTAATCTGATTATTTCCAGCGCTGTCTACAGTGAGTAACTTGGATAGGTCTATTGGGCCCTACAAATGGCCCACGTGGTGTGCAGAGCGGAGGCGGGGAGGGTGCGGGGGGGGGGGGGAGCAAGATGAAAAGAAAAACCCCGTCATTTCTCAGCAAACACCAGGAATGTGAACAGCAGCAACAAAATCCCATTATTTTCTGCGCGTTGGCGCTCCGGGGCTCGGTGGCCCCCGGTGCCACCCCTTCCCAGCCCTCTTCTGCAGGGTGCCCCGGGCTGCGGGACCGGGGGCCCCGCCGTGCCGCGCAGTGCCCTGCCGTGCCAGCCGTGCCCCACCGCCTGGACCCCGGCGCTGACAAAGCGCCGGCTAATTGCCGCCGGATGGGTTTTGGGGGCCGCGCTGCATACGCCTTGCCTTTCCAAGCGATCGTACTACGGCAAAGTTTGATTTTGTTCACAGCGAGGGGTCTCTGGATTTATGCTCGCTTCCCGTCTGCAAATGATATGCGGCGGGACCCTTTGCAATTACTTTTAAAATGCATCCGAGACACAGGCTCAGCGGAGAGAGATGGCCCTTGCTTCAGCCCGGGTGAAAATTAGACTTTAAAGTACCCAGATGAAATTTTCAAGTCAGGGACGTGGGATTGGATCAAATCACATAAACTGCAAAAAAAAGCAAGTATAATGGCGCATAATTGGTTCTGTAATAGCATTACACAAGGATAATAGCCTGTTATGGCCCCCTGCACATTAAGTGCTTCCCTGGCGTAAAGCCTTTATGATATTAAAGGGGGAATATAATGATATTTTGGTTATTAAATGCGTGTAATTAATTTATGCACCACTGAAAATAAAGTTGGTATTATGACCCACTCAAGATGCATCAGAAGATGTAAGTCAGACAACTGTTGATAAGTTCTGGTGTCTATGTTTCGTCTAGACTGCTGATTTTATTTTGGAACAATTGCTTCTCCAGCAGACTACACAAATTTAATATTTTATAAACATTGTAATGTTCTGTGCAGGAAGGGTGAGCAAATCTACACAGGCTCTCTCAGGTCTGATGGGGGTTTAAAGATATAGCACATTCATATCAGAGTGAAGGAGATGGGTGCGGAAATAGAGATTTTGATGAGACGATGTCTTTGGAAAGTTATTCTGCGTACATGATCTCATTAAATAAACACTAATAAGCCTTAGAAATATCATCTGCTCTATCTGCCTTTCACACTAGGCATAGATGTGGAAATTCCCTAATGTATATTCAACCCAAAGTTATGTTTCAGCCCTGTAAAGCATTATTTTAGCAAAGCAAGGCAAAAATTAATTGGACCAGAGATCCACCTATAAATTCAGCATACTAGCAACAGATTTAGAAAGCTGCATTCAGACATATGTATACATACATAAACACTTTCAGAGAGACCTGTTTGACAACAGACATTGACTTACCATCCAGGCAAGCCTCTGAACAGCAAAGTATACTATGAACTCCGATGGCATTTACAAGGCTGTGCAAGATGCAAGACCAATGTTTTGAATCCGACTGAACTCCTTAAAATAGCAGCATAAGCTTGAGGTCAGTTAACCTTAAAAAGAACACAACCCAGTGGTGCTGTCTGGATCTCCCTTGCCAGCCTCTCCATCCTGAACTTTAAAATCCACACAAGGCAAGTACTGCAACATCCCTTCAAGCATATTCAGATGTGCCTTTTCCTTTTTCTCTGATGTTGGAAAGAGAGGAGCAAGAGTGTTTTATTATAAGAATCCCTAATAAAATAATAATAACCTGATTATGGCACTCTCAGGCCTTGCTCTAGTCAGGGGGCTGCATTGCTGTTTTGGCTTCAAGACTCACTTTTCCCAGCAGTTTGAAGCCTGCAAGTTCAGCGTATTGCAGGAGGTAGAGGGGGTGGAATGGAACAGGGGAATGTGCTCCAAATCGCTGTTTTTTAAACAGAAGAAGACAGGCCCTAAGCTGAATGGTGCTCAACTTCCTCCCAAGGAGCAGCAGCTACAAAACAAGGAGATAGGTAAGCAATATATAATTCCCCACTCTCGGCGTTTCGGAGCCTATTTAATTTTAGTGCACGAAACGTGGGGTTGGCATCATTAAAAGTTAGCGCTCAGGAGTTTTTGGTGCCCTTCTCGGGCGGACAGAGCCTCGGGGCGCGTTTCAGCACCGCGGAGAGCGCCCGGCCCCGCTCTGCTCCGAGTCTCCCGCAAGCCTGGCACCACTCCGCTCCCAGGCCGCCCACCACCGTCCGGCACTTCTCCGAATAACCCTGCACTGCCCAACACCACATCGGTCCGAGCCCCGCCACACCACCCGGCACTTCACCGCCCGGCGTCTCACCGCTCCAAGCTACCACGCACCACTTTGCACTCCCCTATACCAACTGGCAGAGCTCTGAGCCCCCCACACCGTGCTGCCTGGCCCAGCACAGTCCGCTAAGGTGTAAGTATCGGGTAAATCCCTTTGTCATGGCTATTTCTGGGTGCCTGCGTATCCCGCTTTCAGTAGGTATCTTCCTGTGGAGCTGGGACCACAAGAGGGAAAACAAAACAAAAAAAAAAAAAAAAAAAAAAAAAAAAAAAAAAAAAAAAAAAAGAAAAAAAAAAAAAAAACAGAAAACAAGCAATGACCTGCTTTGGATCATAGCTAGCATTTCGCTGGTAGCTCCCCTCATCCAGCTACCAAAGACAAGCACTAAAAATAAGCTGTAGCTTGAAATAACATACATAATTGACCTTCAATATTTCAGGGGAAAAAAATCCCATGTAATGAAAATTCCTTGAAGTCTCTCTCACTAATTATATTACTATCACCATGTGTATTAGTTAGTCTGCAAGGAAAAGTCCAATAATTCTGGATAGAAGTTTTGCTGATTGTGTTTATTTCAAAGCTGTGCACACAAACACACCTTGCTGTTCTCCCATAACAATGAAACCTAGGACTGAACTGATGTACAGAATCACTGTATGGATGCTTTCCTTGAGAGTGATCAGTTTTGAGGAGATCATCTGTAAAAAAAAAAATCTACAAAGTCTGAATGGCTCAGGTTTGATGAAATGGCTTTCTTTCCTTTCCACATCCAAATACTTCTTTTCTCATGGCTCTCAATACCTAACCACACACACACACACAAAAAAAAAAAAAAAAAAAAAAAAAAAAAAAAAAAAAAAGGGGCTAGCAGCTAAAAGGTTATTTTACCCTAATTCATGTGCAGTAAAATGTATTTTCCAATTAACCAAATTTGCCGATTTGTCCCGCTTGGACACTCTTATAATTTATAATGTAAAAGTGTTCTTTCTTTATCTAAAGACCAAGGTGACTGCTTTTAATTTTCTGTAACCTCTTTACACTTGATGTTCACCAGACTCATAATGTTAATTGGCTTCATATACGGATCATCAGTTTGATGAAGGAATAAATCCTATGTTGCTTTATGTCCCTCTGTTTTAACAATGATTGCTTTAATGAAGAATGTGACGTGTTTGAAATCAAAGCTGCAGGAGACATTAGAGAGTTGGGGTTTTTTTTTCATGATGACTGAAATGCTTATTTAAAGCTAAACCCACTAGGTTTCCATATTTCAAAAGCTTTCCTTTAAATTATTTTCCGTGGAAAATACTGACACGTTCTTCAGCGGAGAAGTTTCTCTTCATAATTGTGAGCCGAGACTGAGAATAACACAGTTTTGTAATATAAACATCCCTATTAGGTTATAAAATTATCTCTGAGCTGGTTTTATGCCTCTGTAACTTGCATTCAGAGTTTAAGTAAAAGTCTGAGAGAGTTAAAAGGAGTTTGCATTCCTTCATAAAGAGTATTTTGGAGTAACTAATGCAGCTCTTTGTTAACCTACTGTTTTTTCATTGCTCACATGTAGACTAATAAAATTATAGAGGAAATAATACTGTCAGTTCACACACAAAAGCACTGGCTTGCTGTAACCTATTTTTCCCCATGGGGATCTCAGGATTTTGGGATCAAGTGCAAAATGTAGTGAAATGTGGGTTTGCAGAGGTAGGTGACTGCAAATCAGAGCTGTTTTTGTTTGTTGTTGCTGTGGTTTTGTTTGCTGTTGTGTTTTTGTTTGTTTGTTGATTTTGTTTGGGGTTTCTTGGTGCATGTGAGTGTGTTGTCTTTTCCTCTTTTTTTCCCTCTGCATATATTGTATATATTTTTTCTCATTTGTGAGCTGGTGTCTGGACTGTAACCACATGATCCTTAGATAAAGGACCATGGAACACTGAAGGGCAAAGTCCCTAATCAGGACTGAGCAACCAATGCATTTGGACAGAAATTTAATGATGTATCAAAGGAAAGACATGAGAAAGAAAGTATATTAGTTTAAATTGCATACCACTAAGAAGTCATTCAGTGTGCCAGGGCTGATTCCACGACCTCTAGGCTTTCTGCCTCCACAAGAGTTATACCAATCAAATCCAGGTCACAACAAATTTTAGGAAAATACACATGCATCTTCCGTTCCATGCATCTTCTGTTCCATCCACCATACAATATTGCATCTAATGTGTTTCAGAGCTGGCCAGAATTAGTCTTTGACTAGAATTGTATAAACAGACAGAAGACAGGGCATAAGCCATACTTTGCCTTCCCTCTCCATGGAGAACACTAAGGTACCTTGTGATACCTCTAGTGGCACAGAGGATTAGCCTGCCAGAAGCCTTATTCAATAGCAATAGTTCTTTATCTGGAGCTATGCCTTTACCAAACCTATGCCTGGTCCCTACACTGATTACCATTTGAAATGACTCAGAGTGCCTTGCTTTTGGAGAAAAGTTGTTTGTTGTTTTCCCAGAAACAGCTACTCTAGCTTACTAGAAGCTAGTGTTTTGAAAATTGAGCAGATCTCTCATAAATACATATTATATAAATATTGACATTATTTATGCTGGTCAAAGGCAGAAAAGTGATTTGTGTAAGAGGTACTAAGAGCTACTAGAGATCAAGAGTTTTGAAAGTGTAAGTTAAAAATGGAGAGACACATAATATCTCAGATTTAGCTTTGCACATTCTTTGGGTGATTCTTACTTTTCCATGGATTTACCAGTTTATTTTAAAATGTTCAGATGCTTGGAAGGCTGAAGGAACTGGACCTAGAAATACGTACAATTTTAACTACTGTTTATTCCTCCTGTTTTCTAATGGAACATATTTGGGAACATTATATAATGTTCTCAAAAACAGCTGCTCAGTTTTAGATTCCTGGCCCATGTAGATCCACTGAAACAATGGCCTGCTTGTCAAAGATGTTGAATGTTGCCTGAGACTTTAGAAATCCTGAATACAGCTCGCCTTTTCCAGAGACATGGTCCCTAGACTTCTCTGCAATCCATTGTGTTAACAAGACAAGGCAACCGCCTTTCTGGTAGAATGTCTCAGATCTCCAGCTGGGCACAGAGGTGGTCCAGCATCGTGTTCATGCCAGTTGGATAGGTATTTTGATATTACCATGGTCTTGTGCTTTGACAAGTAGGATGCAGACAAATTTTTATTTTAGTACCACCAAGGCAAACTCTCATACTTATTTTGTGAAACAGCACAAAGAAGGGAATAAATCCTTCTTTTCCCCTCTTCTGATCAGTGGTGACAGTTTGTGTGTAACACCTTCTCAAGCCCTTTGGCTCATCCTTTTAACCATGCCTAAGTTCAAGCTGATTCCTGCTCCACCTCTCAATATGTGATTCAGCAGGAAACTACAACTAAGCCTTTCTCCATCCAAATCCCTCTAGAGTTATTTCCAAGGATCTGGATGCTCTGTGCTAATTAAAGGCATTACTGAAACACTGATAATGGTGTTCACTGATGTTCAGAGATTTGTTGATTCGGAGAGTGAGATGGAACCATTTAAACAAACTGAATATTACATGAATGAAGGAGGAAATCGCAATTCATTCCTGGGTCTTAAGAACCAGGCACTGCAAGGTCATCCAATATTTAGAGACAAGAGTCCTAAAGCTTTCTAAAAACAAAATTCCACTTTAGAAATTATCCATGTAGTCTTTCAGTCTTTTTCCTCCAGCTTCATGAACCTTATTATCCCCAACATATTTTCTTAAACCAGGACCTCAAAGTCCTTCCTTCACCCTTTCCTGTGCTCTCTGTCACATGTTTTTTACCTAAGGTAGGATGGAGCATTTGGTGAAATGTCAGGAAGTCCAGAGACAAGACTTGGCACAGGAAGTTGTCATGAAACATGCAAGACCATTTACCTATCAAGTAAGGGTTAATCTGCCTCTACCTGTATTTACGTATATCACACATGGGTCATGATAAAGTGCTGGTCTCAGGAAAGCATGTGGTGAAGAAACAAAGCTGGCGTGGTCTTGAGGACCACATAACTCTGGTCAGGTGATGCGTTTGTACCTAAGGCTGGCTTTGCTTGAGAAACAAGTGATATATTCATGATATATTCATGATATATTCATCCAAGTGATATAATCATCCAAGAAACAACAGGAAAACATCTGTGGTCATGCTTTTTATGCTGCCTGTCTGGATGGGCTGGAGATCCTGCTGGCATGCGCTGGAGTTCATTTTGAGCTTGCAAGGTTCAAACTTTCATTTTCAATTGTTTTAAGAAGAGAATTATTTTCTTAGCTCATCCTTAGGCAAGTTACATTTACACTTTCAATGTCTATGCTTACCTTTTGTATGTGCATTTGAGTTTGCAATCACAAGCCACAGAACGCTGCCTAGAATGAGAATGAACCTGTTCAGAACATTTACATTAGTTTTAAGTGATTAAGTAATAATTAAAAAAAAGAAAGAAAAAAACCCAAACACAAAACCAAACCACAAACAAACAAACAAACAAACAAACCCCAAATCCAACCCTTTTGGCTTTTTTTTTTTTTTTTTTTAAATAATAAAAAATTTCAAAATGTCCAAAAAGAAGAAAACCCTAAAATAATTTCAAAACACAAGTGTAAAATAATGTGGTTAAAATTAGAATGAAACACTATGGAACTCTGAAAACAAAATTTTCTTTTAGCTTTTTGGCATGAAAAAATTTGTAAGCTGATTTGACTGCTTGATCCTGAAAATCCTCATGCAATGGGGAAAAATAGTATCATAGTATCATAGTATCAGTCAGGGTTGGAAGGGACCACAAGGATCATCTAGTTCCAACCCCCTGCCATGGGCAGGGACACCCTGCACTAGATCAGGCTGGCCAGCCTATTTCTGCCCATCTCTGTGCAGTACCTGATGCAGGGAAGCAGTGAAGCGGAAAGGTGCCGAGCTGCAGAGGGAGTTGTGAGAGAGTGTCCTGGTGTGAGACCACAGTTTCTCCTGTCTATTTTCTGCTTCTGCCTTTATAAACCAATACGAGGAGCCACATGGTGGCCAGGGCCCCACCCCAAGCAGTAGCAGAAGTCTCCAGCGGAGGGAGCTGGGGAGCAGCTGGGAATGGCAAGTGTGTGCCAGACTGACTCCCATCCAACTGCACAGCAATATTATCTCTCAAAGTTCGCAGGTCTGTTTGAAAATGTCACTTGGTGACTATCATCACTGTTCTGCCAGCAAGAAGTTACTCTTGTGAGCCATTTCTAAGACCATCAGGCTCCTGTAGGACTCCAAGCAAGCCACTCAGGGTGGAATTAATGTGATCACGTTACTGATATCTGAAGTTGAGTGAAGTCAATCTCGGCCTCATTTTCTCTCAGTTTCAGCCACTGGCCAATCCACGCACATGAGAAGCAGTTCAATGTTCAGGTCAAAACCTCATCTTGCTAGAAGCCACTTGCTACAGTTAGTAATAGGACTTGAGCCTGTAAAACAAGCACTAAAAATGCAGCACCTGTGACAATGTACCCCTGTGAATCAGAAAGGCTGCAATAAAAAAAATTATAAATTATAGTTGGAAACAGGATTTTACTATAATCTAGGAGAAATAATCCTCAGAGGTCTCAAGCCACCTCAGAAATAATAAGTATGTGTTAGCTATCTGCTGACCCATTGGCCTCTAGAAAAATAGAAAGCAAAGTCTCATGCAGTTTTACAATACCAAGGAAATAAATCAGCTATTTTCATTTTGCAATCTATGCTGTTATTGAACCAGCCTTTCCTAGACTTTCCAGAGTAACATGCAAATGTAAACAGCTTCACTCAGGAACTGTGAATTTCCAGACACACATTAGAGAATTTAGGAATACTTTTGTATTGTTATAATCTTAAAATACATGTGAAGGTTAAATTTATTTGTTCCTTTATTTTTAAATAAAGACAAAATCTTAATGACAAAATAAGCAGAAAACCCACTAAAAGCTAGTGCTAAAAGTAAACACCACATTTAGGAAATGGAAAGTTATTCAGGATAGGAAGCAACAAAAACCACAGGGAGTTCATCCAATGCAGAGCCTTGCTTCTGGGAGTGAACAGCTTCATACATTGGCTCAAGCCAGGGCCTGACTCCTTGGGTTATCCAGAGATCCTTGTGGATAAGGACCTGATCATATACCCTTTGTCTATCTATGCAGTGCTGAAGGTTAACCCCAACCCCTTTTTGGGTTGCATTAGCAAAAGCATAGTCATGAAGTCAAGTGAAATATGCTGAGAATGGGTGTGCATTGGTATAGGGGTCAAGACATGAAGTGCAATCTCCCTCTTTTGAGATATACATAACTCACCTGGACAAGGTCCTGGGCACCCACCTCTGTCTTTGAAGTCAACCCTACTTTGACCAGAAAGTTGGACAAAGATGATATTCAGAGGCCCTTTCCATCCTATTATGTTCTGTGATTCTATTCTTGAGTAGTTTTATTAATCAAGCAGAGGAGTATTTTACAAATGACAAACTAAATCACTTCTGCCATTTTTCAACAGGGTCCTCTTTCTGTGGTACAGAAAGCATACATTATACTAAATAATCTGAAACAACTCTCATGAGGTATGGGCTGTTCTACTTAAGTTAGGTATCAAGTGGATTATCTAACATGCTTACGTTTGGTTGGTATTTTTAAATAGTGATGATGTCCTAGCTCTAACAGAGGATGTTGAGAAGTCAGAGTTTTAACTCTATTGTTCAATTCCTTTTCTTGCAACATCAGCTGTTCTAATTCTGGTTTCAAATCACTACAACCCTGATACAGCTTGGATTCCAGAAGTAAAGTGGGAAATCTGGGAGCAGCAGTGGAGATCCAGAATTCACTGCTTAATCTGAAAGTTGTGATCATTTGTTCCAAGCTGCATTTGGATCCATAGAGTTTTCACTGTCAGGAAAGGTCCAGTGCTTAGCTTGATTTAACCCCAGGGAATTTTAGATGTGTTTTGAGGAAATTAAACTTGCCTCCTTTTTGTCTGCAGCTTTTGAGGACACAGTACCCTGGCCACTGTACTGGCTCAGCACATTCAGCAGAGGATTTGACATAAACAGTTAATTCCTACATGGGTCTAGTATATAGTCTACAGTGATTTTTAAGTACACACACTGTTTTTATGCTGCCTGACAACTCCATTTAACCTGATCGTTAAGCAAGGACTTTCGTCAGCACATTTGAACCAATATAATGAGATTTATGTCATAATGCTGCTTTGGGTCATGCGGCCTACATTTACAGCATCACCAAACCATGGTTTCAGTTAAAGGACAATCACTTCCCAGTAACAGGTCATTTTCCCACTTACAGGCAAAACTTAGAGCTTTTGTTTTTCAGGGCAGTTAGTATTGGCATGCAGCTCTAGTTGCACATATCCTTGTGACAGTGGAAAATTAGCAGTCCCTCTTACTCTGTGAACAGCTTCTAGCAACAAACCCACCAGGAAGAACTAAAAACCTTGTAATTAGCTGCTTTAAGGTGCAATTGTCTCGTGCACCACAGGCAGTTCACACCTGCTAACTACTCCCTCTCTCATTCTGCAGGTGAGCTACATTCAATGCCAGATGGGCAAAAATGGCCTAGGCGTGACATACTTTTCCACAAAGCCATTGAAAAGCACCCTCTCGATGTGACAATGTTCTCAAATGAGCCCCGAGCACTCCACCTCAGTTACAGGTAAGTAACATCATCCTTTGGGAAAAAATTTCGGATGAACCCTGTGGGACACTGCCTCGGAACATGAGTGTGTGTGCCCACGGATGTACAGAAGAAAGAACCCGCATGTATAGACACATCTGCACGTACATATTTGCATGCGTGAGCTTAAAGGGACCGAGACAATCTGGAGGATCAGCCATATGAAAGAAACTGGAACTTAGGATAGGTACTCAGATTCTCTCCGCTCTTTTTTTCGGGAGAAAAGCTCCAGGGCTATCCTCCACGGGCCTTTGAAGTAAAGCACATAAATGCCCCATTTCCTACACAGAACAAGAACCACAGTAACTACCTAAGGCAGTCTGGAATCAACATTCCTAACTGAATGCCTCATACTAAACGCCATTTCAAGCCTGCAGAGCAGACAGAATAGAGAGGAGGTTTTCCAACTTCTCACAGCAGTGCTGTGCTCCAGAACTCAGAAGTTATCTCCTCCCCTCACAAAGAGAACCATTCCAGACCAATTTCCACAAGCCCATCCCTTACTGGCCTTATCGGCCCAAGATTTCCCCAGCATATTCCTCTCCCTGCTTCAGTGCCAAGAAGCATTTTACAATCACCTGTACCTTGCAACAGAAGGACCACAGAAAATCCTACAATATTTCTACAAACAGGACACCATGGAATCTCCAGTGGATTTGTGCTCTTTACCATTAGCTCTTCCCCACAACATACTCAGATCTCAGTACCAGCCCCCTGCAGGGTTATCAGGGCCGCATTTAGGGCTGTCTTCACCTCATAGTATCATAGTATCGGTCAGGGTTGGAAGGGACCACAAGGATCATCTAGTTCCAACCCCCCTGCCATGGACAGGGACACTCCACACTAGATCAGGCTGGCCAGAGCCTCATCCAGCCTGGGCTTAAACACCTCCAGGGATGGGGCCTCAACCACCTCCCTGGACAACCCATTCCAGGGCTTCACCACTCTCACGGTGAAGAACTTCCTCCTCACGTCTAGCCTGAATCTCCCCACCTCCAGCTTCCTTCCATTCCCCCTAGTCCTATCACTACCTGATAGCCTGAGAAATCCCTTCCCAGCCTTCCTGTAGGCCCCCTTCAGATACTGGAAGGCCACAATGAGGTCACCTCGGAGCCTTCTCCAGACTGGACAGCCCAAACTCCTTCAGTCTGTCCTCATAGGAGAGGTGCTCCAGCCCTCTGATCATCCTTGTGGCCCTTCTCTGGACACCTTCCAGCATGTCCATATCCCTCTTGTAATAGGGGCTCCAGAACTGGACGCAGTAATCCAGGTGGGGTCTCACCAGGGCTGAGTAGAGGGGGAGAAGCACCTCCCTTGACCTGCTGGTCACACTTCTCTTGATGCAGCCCAGGATCTGATTGGCTTTCCGGGCTGCAAGTGCACATTGAGAGCTCATGTTGAGCTTCTCATTCACCAGCACCCCCAAGTCTCTCTCCTCAGGGCTGCTCTCCAGCCAGTCACTGCCCAGCCTGTATTTGTGCCTGGGATTGCCTCGACCCAGATGCAGGACCCTGCCCTTGGTCTTGTTGAAGCTCATGAGGTTGGCTTGTGCCCACCTCTCCAGCCTGTCCAGGTCCCTCTGGATGGCATCCCTTCTCTCCAGTGTGTCTGCTGCACCACACAGCTTGGTGTCATCAGCAAACTTACTGAGGGTGCACTCAATGCCACTGTCCATTTCACCCACAAAGATGTTGAACAAGACAGGTCCCAGGACTGATCCCTGAGGGACTCCGCTTGTCACTGGCCTCCACTGGGACATGGACCCGTTGACAGCCACTCTTTGGGTGCGGCCATCAAGCCAGTTCTTTATCCATCTAGTGGTCCACCCATCAAACCCATGCTTCACCAGTTTGGAGACCAGGATGTGGTGTGGGACAGTGTCGAAGGCTTTGCTCAGGTCCAGGTAAACAACATCAGTTGCTTGCTCCTCATCTATTAATGTTGTCACCTGTTCATAGAAGGCCACCAGGTTTGTCAGGCAGGATTTGCCCTCACACAATAACGAGTATGACTGCACATATCTCATATATCTAGAAGGATTTGTGATAAACCAGTAAAGTTAACAACTATTATGGATTACATTTATACAGTTTTTAGTGAAAAAGTTCACAGGGATTATTTCAATTTGTCTATCACTGTGAGAATAAATTGCACCTTCAAGACAAAGCCCATAAATAAAATGTTTCTGTTTACAGTATCTTAAAATGCTAGGCCAAACTCTTTATTGTGGGGGTGAGCATAATCATACAGCCTTACCATGGTGGTAGATTATCTTCCTAGGCATTGTCTGAATAGTTCTGATTCTGAAATCCAGCTTTCCACTCATCTGTGGATATAAAAGACAAGGTGTGTTATTTACCAGAGGTGGATCATGCTGATCCTACGCTATGGAGAGGATATAGAGACCTGTGATCTCTAGATCCATCAGACCATAAATTACAAAGCTGAGCAACGTACAGATGCACCACCAAGAACAATTAATGGGGCACTCTGCTTTGAGGCACCAGCTGAGTGGGCTCAGACAGCTCCATGCCTGCTGTAGCTGTGCCCTCTTGGTGAGGCTTGGAGCTGGATGCAGGTGAGAGATACTGCAAGGCTCTCAGTCCTTTAACACATAAGTTTTCCTCTGCATACCTCCAAATTTCACTCACTGGGGTTGTTGATGCGTCTTGATGGCATGCTGCATATAAAATCTGCGGTCATTCCTTTTTCCTTTCAGCTCTTCAAAAGGAGAGCTCTTCAGGGTCATGTGTGCTCCTCCTTGGTCTTCACAGTGTTTATCACAACGGAGTTTGCTACCAGCCTTGCTTTGTCTTGCTGCTGTTGTGATGCAACATAGTACAACACCACACAAATGGAGTCACCAATGCTTTTCCAGACTGTGCACGGTGAAGACTACCTCTATTCATTCCTGTTGCTTTTTGCTACGCCACCCCCACATATGATGTTCTGATGAAACCAAGGTTCCAAAGTGTCACATTTCATGTTTTGGAATTCTTATTTCAGCCTGTGAATAAAAGGAAAACAAAACTTCATTCAGGGAAGAAAAAAAAAAAAAAAAAAAAAAGGCTACTTCTGCTTAATTGTTATTCTAGTTACAAGTTCTGGTGTAGTGTAAATTTTTTTCCCTTGGCATTATTATGAACCTCATTTCCTTACAAAGTCCAGGATAAACAATTCCAATATATTTTGTTTTAATTATCAGGGTTTAATGGGGCATAATGAGACTATGTTGAGTGGTGCAGAAAAAAATAATTTAATGTGCACAAAACTACTGAGTGCTCCTAGCTTGACTGTGCATTTCACCTATTGTAGGGCAGCACTATGTTAGCTAATATTCAGTGTGGCCATCGTTTATTTATTAATCATACTGGCTTTTCAACAGAAATTTTTCCTTTTTTCCCCCCTGGCATCTGAAACAAGAAGAAAGTCATTAAGATACCCTGGTAAAATGGACAATTCTTCAAGCTGAGCAGTGAAGGATGCAGCTGATAAACAGCTGATAGTGCCAGAAGTATTTGTCATGTCATGGACAGAAGACTAGAGTGTGTTGGACAAAAAATCCCAGTCCATCCCAGATGCAGTCCTTCTCGCAGCATTATTGGCAGTGAAGACTTCTGTCTTCAGCTCTTATGGCCCCTATCTAAATTAGCAGAGATAACATCAACTGAAGTCACCATTCAGAAATGACCTTGCCTGAATACTCACTGTAGATACACTTTCCCACTCCAAAGGTGTGGTTCTTACAAGTTTAAAATACCACAGATACTCTGCAGTGAAAAGGTAAAGATGTAACTAGCAGCCTAGGAAATAAATCAGTAAAGTGAGAGTATGGTCCCTGATGCTTTCCAAGGTTCCTTTGCCATAGACATTGAATCCAGTAACTGTGTGTGGCTGATGCAGCAACCAGCACCACCTCGCCACCAGATTCATATTCCATTGTAACACAGTGACCATATACCAAGATCAATGCACCCACTACCACTCCCCCATCCCCCCAGTCATCCGTTTTAGGTATGCAGATGATTTTGGCCATTTGTCTGGGCATGGTGAATGACAGGCAGGGTGGTCAGCATGGCAATGAGGAACTGTTATGAAGAATGGACAAATACTTTTGCTCTGCCATGCTGGGCATGTACAGGTTTAAAACACATTCACACTGGAGTCCCTGTGCCTGTACCACATAGCTCACACTCCACCAGTAAAACACATGGTCTGCTGAATAAAAATACAGGAGCCCTACCACAGCCTGCTTCCCTGTCTTGGGGGGAACCTGGGTTTTTGTCCCTATCAGAAAGGAGCTTTCTGAACACTCCACTGCCTGTTCCAGCCTGGATTAAGCAACAAACCCTTTAACTGCTACTCCCAGAGCCAGACCTGGTGTTGAGGCTGTTCTGACATGGGATTGTAACAGCTCTGCTGATATCTGAAACAACCACTGCAGCCTTCCAGAGAAGCAACTAGGCAGGAGAAACCCCTTTCCTCCACAGTGACCCATACATGTCATCCTTCCAAATCCTTGTTGCACTCAGGCTCCTCTCTCTACCCACCCCATGCTGCAGCTCCTATGAGAGCACAAAGTGTGTGCCTGACTTAAACACAGACGTACTGTTTCCTCATCCACACATTCTGTCTATGGAGGACTAACAGCATGTCCTTTGTCTGGTTTCCTGAAGTTTAATGAAGGCATCCTGAGATACTACAACATACATGAAAACAAGGCCTTACACGCCAAGAAAGTGGAAACTCCCAGGTATGTTAAGAACAAGACCTCCACAAGGTAGGCCACATAAACAACTTGAAGGGCTCTCTACACCTAGCTCAAGTGAAAGTTAGAAGAATTAATCAATGCAAGTTTCACTTCACAAATAATCACTGGATCTTTCCTGAAGGGAACACATCTGTTTTGCTTATCCACCCTATTCCTTGACATGGAGTCAGGGGACTTGATAGAGTATCCACTGAAGTCACTAGGAATGTTCTCTTCTGGAAAAGTATTTGCCTAGGGAAAACAGGTTCAAACACAACACAAAACACACAGACTAATGCTACATTTGTTTGAAAACTAACTTTTTATATTACAGATTAATATACTCCAGCAGTTTGTGTTTTAAATAAAATAGATTTATTACAGACAGCAGTATTTACAGGAAGAAAAATATTTACATAAGTAATTTTATTTTTAGGTTAATCTCATTGGAGTAAAAAAAAAATTCTGCATGAAGTTTCTACCCACAGGAGATGTCATTTTCTGTGGGAAGTCAGCCTCTTTCAAGGATTATTGGAGACAAACCTTACCAGGGTCAAGTTATAACTCAGTGAGGAAATGCAACAGGCTGGTTACCTGCATTAGATTGCAACAAGACTGCAAAACCTCAGGAGCCCCTTCCAAGTCCAGACCCTATTCTTCAAGGAAGAATGGAAGGGAATCAGTGAGTACCTTCCATCAAATCTGCCTCAGACACAGGACCAGGATAGCATACACCATATTCTGATTTACCTCCAAAGTTCTTCTTGCTAAACTCTGGGGACTCTGATGCAAGCTTACGATCCCATTGTACAGCTACTGTACAGATACGCAAAGGCAGTATCTGCTGCCACACAGCCTAACAGCCACAGCAGACCATGAGATTGATTTTATAACAGCAGACCAGAGACTGATTTTATAACAAGGGAGACCCCTCATCATACAGAGGTGAGACCCTGAGCTGGAAGTCAAGTTTGTTGATTCCCAGACAAACACTGACCTATGTGTTCCCTCAGATTGGTTAGCAAGTCCCAGGGAGACTTAAACGGAGGTCTCGGCATTTGGTAGGGCTGCATAAAAAAAACAGGGGAAGAGTACTCCTGGGTAATATATGAGCTGCAGGTGGTAGAAGCCTCTGCCATTAACTCTAGGCAAACTCCCATCCTGAAAGGTAGGGGGTATACATCCCTATTGGATCATGCAGTCAAAAATAAGTAAGGTTGTGTTACTAGGAGACCTGCACCCAGTCCTGGATTGAGGCAGGATTACCATGCAAGTTAAGTATTGGAAATTCTGAGCCTCGATATACAGAATGAAACCTTAATGTGAACAGTCAGTGTTCCTGTTTTTAATGATTTCTTCTGCTGTAGAGGTAGTCAAACAGCTCTCCATGCAGGCAGCATATCCTCCAGAAGTTCACAGTTGTTTGAAAGCCAGCCTTGAACACCTTTCCACACGGCCATGGTGAGGACACAAAGATGTGAAGCACAGCGGATTTTCCTGTCTCTTCTGCCCTGTGAACTGAAAGGCCGTCTCCCTTCGTATCTTCTGTGGTGAATGGGGAATTGAATCCAAGTGCATGTCAAATACAGACAAAAAACAGGTCTTGCTAATGACAACCACAGCTTGTTGCCACCATGTCTTTATAATGTTTAAGGACCACATTCTCTTTGTCATCAAAGTAGAGAAGATTGAGGGACTTCAATTCATTGGGCACACAGCAGGGCGTGCTGACATCTTGGGACAGTTTAAGTGTATGGACTATAGACTGAACTGTAGCATGGTTTGTTGCATTGAGATTTTCTCCCAAAGGGAAAATACAGGATCCTCTGCAATAAAATGCATTGTATCCACTGGGGTGAATAATCCATCCTGACCAGCCAATAGCACGGAAGTCAACATAGAGTTCCCTTCGATGGCATGATGTTACCTGGCCTTTGGTAGAGGGGAGTGGAGCAGCTCGAGGTCTCCTGCTCATGCCTGCATTGCTGCTTCTGATGATCTGAGTTTCAGCACCATTTTTGGCAGGGTTCACCTCTAGTTCTGAAAGAAAGTGCCACGTTAAGATTTCTCAAAAAAAAAAAAAAAAAAAAAAAAAAAATATTATTGATTTCATGAGCATTCTGTCTGAAAGACTAATCCACAAATCTACACCCACGGCTTCAGAGCAGAATTTAGAATGGCACTGAAACGGTGAAAGTGCCAGAAGGGGTGTGTATTCAGTTGCCATTTTAGCTGTGTTTTAAAACATGCTAAATCTTGTGTTTCACTTTGTGGCCTGAAAGGCCCCAACTCAGCTGAAATATGAAGCAATAGCTCAATGATGCTAAAATACATTCTGTTCACAGGCCCTTTTCAAGGCTGAATCTGATCAGAATGGTATGAAGTATCTTTATAGGGCCACTCGTACAACACACATCACACCGAGCAACGCAAACACACAGTGGAGATCAGTCTCTTCCTCTCTCCAGTATTTCCCTCTCAGAAATACCCTTGCAAAGCAGAGTGTAATCCTTTAACTTAATACTTGCAAAAATATTTTAAAATTTTTGGATATGACAAAATTCTTCCAGGATTATGGAACCCTGCCAGAGTGAAGCTTACTGATGATAGGCCTGCTTTTTAAAAGCATCTTCTGAGAAGCCTTGATAAACACGCACTGAGACCACAGGATCCATGAACAGAGGCTGAAAACCACTGAAACATAGACTGGTAGAAGAACAATCACTATCCACAAACAGCAGGCAGGTCTAGGGACTCTCTTCATCGAGAATGGGTATCAATATCTCAGTCCTGCCACACAGAACTTGATGTTCATTCAATTTGGATTTAATATTTCATTATATAGTTTTTTTTCTTTCAAAACCAAACAGGCTAACCTATATATATTTTTTTTAATAACTTCCATCACCTAGTTCTTAATCTCGATTCAAGATTTCTTTCTAACATGCAAATCCAAAATAATTTTTGCCTCTCATGCCAGCTTTTGCTGTTTATATTTATCAGGCTCTGAAATCCAGCCTCAGTTGGTTTTACTATAAGACCGGTAAGAGAGGTGAAGACACTGTGTTTTGCAATTTAAGGGGTGAGGGCGTTGTCTGTGATGAACGCAGCCTTTAGTCACAATGCTAATTAGTCACTGAAGTTAAACAGGTGCTTAAAAACCAATCCAAGGACAGAGAGGTTGAATCATCCTGCTTAACAGCGTCTTCCATTCTTGAAAACTACACTTAATAACTCTACTTTACAAGCACTTTCACAAGGTTTTCCAGGTGACTGAGGTTTCTTTAGCCTAAACCTTATCTACGACTTTCATGAAAACTTCACCACCACGAAAATAATATAAATAGTGGTTAAAAAAAGGAAAGAACTCTCAACCCTTTACAAACAAAACAAACCAGACTCCCCCAAGGCTCCATGAATAGTTCCTGTAAACACCATTTTTCTGAGGAAAGAGGCAACTTAAGGTGCTGGGTGGCCTCCTAGTAAGAACTATCAAACCGACAAAGCTGAATTTCAAACCTGCTCAACAACGCGAGTAAATACTTACATTAGATACATACGAGGCAGCAGAAGGTAACAGAAGATGAACAGGGAGTTCATATTCTAAAACACAACTACTGCTCTCATGTGAACTTACTTGTGGAAGAGAGTACAAAGCTGGACGGCCTCCGTTTATTACTCTTGGTGAAGAGGACAAGGAGAGCATTTCTACCCTCCTGCAAAGCACCGTGGCTCTTGGCAAACTTAATCAGGTTGTGCTCTATTCTGTTGTCGAATACATGTGTTGTAGTTATCAAAAAGCCATGATTGGAGCTGCCATTTCCGACCCACTTGGAAACCTGGTATTGAGAGGGAAATGAAAAACTGTTGCTTTGATATTGCATTACAATTAAGCAAGGTTTCTATTTGGAAAAGAGAGCAGGCAGCAAGCTACGAGAGCATAAGAACCTGTATTAACAGGTATTAATATTAATATTATAATATGTATTAATAGAGGAGAGGTAGCTGTGTAGCTGAGACTCAATTGAGTTTAATATTTAAAACAGTAAATCAACATTTAAAAAAGAAAATACCATATGCAAGCCCCAAAGAGATATTTACAGGAAGATAATAAATTTCAGAGAATTTACTAGGAATGGATGATTCTAAAAGTTAAATTAACATTAAAATAAACCTTGGCTTTAGTCAGAAATTTATTTTTCATAGCAATCTTACAATAATATGAACTCTCCAGACTTTCCATACCATTAGAGCTCATTGAAATCTACCCAACATAGCATTTCAAGAGATTAATTCACAATCAAGCAAATTTACTTTATCTACTTGTTACAGTTACAGACCAACAGATAAGGCCAGCCATTCTCAAGTAGAGCTATCCTGACTTAAGATGCAGCTCAAACAATCAACCAAGCTGCTCAGACTGATAATAAATCTCAGACAATGGTAAACATTGTCTCAGAGTACAGATTTAAACCCAAGAAACTGTTTTAAACCACATTTGCCTTTTTTGCTATGGAAAGACATTCATATATTGTTACTATTTGAAGGACATCTTCAAAACAAATCCAGAAACTAACAAAGAAAGAAGCTTATAAAGGAAGTTGAAAAACAATCCAACCATGGCAAATTCCAGAAACACAATGTCAAAGCACTCTGCACACCTGCTCTATAGTAATATCACTAGAATAAAAAGGAGAAACAAAAACCTAGCACACAATATCATCTCCTTTAGCAGCCTAAAGGACTAACACATTTTAATCACGGTGACATACTTGGCCTGATGCCCCTTCTAACCACTAGGTTTGGGTTACTCACTTCTCATCACGCCTGTGATGCTAGCAGCATATAAATGCTTTCCTTTAATTCAGACAGCACTAGGTGTATTTTTAAGTGTAGAGCGAAAGCTTCTCCCTCCACTGTCCTTCAAGTTTGAGCTGACCACAAAACCCAGGTCACCACTGAAGTTATAAGCTGTCATCTTAAGAGATTTACAATTAACATCAGAATTCTCTGCTTACTGTCTGTGTGACATTGAACACTTCCCAGCCTTCTGTGTACAGGGACAATAATCTTGATGCGATGAGATGCTTCTCTCGCGGCTTACTTCCACTCTCCAAGACCTCATACACCTCCACCTTGATGGGAGCAACACAACAGAACAGTTAAGAAATCAAATCAAAGCCAATTTCTTTTCCTGAAAGAAAAAGTAATTTGAAGACTATGTACATTTCTGCCACATCATAGCTGTAGAACTGTATTATAATTCTAACTCAGGCAAAAATCAATTTTTGGACAGCTTCACGGAAAAACAAGTACCACTACATACATCTACATGTCTTCAGAAGCAGGATACTGCATAGCTTGATACTATAGAACAACATCCTCATCAGCCCTTTTCTGTCTAGCTGTAACATGATACCGTGGAAGTCTTCTAGTTGTTCCACATCTTTACGTTTACAGAAAGTCAGTTCTTCCTTATGCCAAAAGGACTGATACACTCAACGTCAGAATCCTCACCTTTCCACAACTGCTATTATTATTTTTTTTAAGCGGCTCAAGCAGATAAATTTCGATTCGAATTTCAAACCCCAGAAAAGTATGGTATGAAATAGGCCGGGAGAGCTCATTGCCATAACGCACAAAGGCTAGCATACTGCCAAAGCCTTGCATCTACTTCCGTGCATACTGGAAGCAAAGAAAAAGTGAGAACAAAAATCAAACAAAACAATAAAGCAGGTTTATGTGGTAAGTGGTTCTACTCCTCATTTTCACAATTAATGATGAAAGCACAAGTACGTGTTTAACTGGTAGACTATTTCCTCACTTACTCTGCAAAAGTGTTTCACATCAGACCTGCTAGACGCATGGGTCCTCTTCAGTTTGAAGACCCTGAACTCAGCTTTCAGCATTTGTTCACCCTTCTCCATCGCACTGATGTCGAAGTAGAAGTAGTTCTGGTTCACGTGAACTGGAAAAGAGGCATCTTTAGGAACAAGGCAACAACCCGCAAAATCAGCGGTACACCCGCGCTTTCCATAGCAGTCGGGTTTGCGCAAATCTGCCGGTGGGGACGCGGGGCGGGAGGTGAAAGGGCTCCCGCAACCGCTCCCCGGCTCGGCAAATGCCGCCGCTGCGCTCGGCTCGGCTTCCACCACCCCGGGCCCCAGCCTACCTCGGTCCTCGAAGCTGCGCACGACGTCCCCCTCCAGCAGCCCCGGGTCGCGGGTGATGCCGTTAGCGTAGGCCACCTTGTTGAAGAGATCCACCATGAACTGCGGCGGCTTCTTGTGGGGCAGGAAGTCGGGCGGCAGCTCCTCGACGTCGAAGACCTCCCGCAGCCGCTGCAAGGCTGCCGCCAGGACCTCGTCCCGAGGGCCTGGGAGTAGGGGCAGGGTGCTCGCCGCCGGCAGGCTCAGCAGCCTGGCGAGACCTAGCCAGAGCCAGAGCCAGCAGGCTTCCATGGGCGACGAAGATGGCTTAGGAAGACCACCTCGAGTACCCCGTGTCGCTTGACGACCGTGATAGTAGCAGGGTGAGGGGACAGCGGTCCTTCCGCCGGCCCCGGCCCGCCAGTGCTGCAGGTGGCGAAGCGAGTGTATGATTATTCACCTTGACGGGGTGCTCAGCGCGGACGGCCGCTGCCCCCAGGGGTAGGCGGCCGCGCCTCGCCCGGGCCATTAAGGCACCTTAAAGGCTTCAATGAAGCATTGCCGCTCGCAAGTTGACAGCAGAGGGGTGCCGGCCGGGGCCCGGGGGAACGGCTGTTGGTTTCGGGGGAAGCCAAGTGTATTGAAAAAAACCCCGCACCTGTGAAAATCTTATTTTTAAAATTTACTATTTAAATCTGAGCCCAGATGCTGTTTCTTGTCACTGTCAGAACACCAAACCATGCACTTGAAAATTCGCATTAGCCTCTAACTCCGGCCCTGCAACTGCCCAGAGTGAGGGTTTAGGGACAGAGTCCGGGTGCCTGTTACTGCAGTGCAGGAAGAGCAGTCGAGCTTCAAAGTAACTAGAGATGGGGGGAGGCACACACATTCTGGAAAAGCTACTCTAAGGCTTAAATAATTCTCAAACGGAAACAGCTTTTAATAGTGTGCCTCTTTTAACCCTCCTTTGATTGAGTCCCACCTCCACTCCGAAACAAAACAAAAAACTTAAACCGCACCCAGAACCTAAGCATCCTGCATACATGTCCTTTTTAAGGCGGTCTGGCAACTTAATGAAAAGCAATTATACGTTCCTGATGGTTCAGGCAGCAGTGCCTGTTGTGCATGTGCCACACATAGGCCCATGTTTCAAGTGGGAAAGCAAAGGGAGGTGGTTTGTGGGGCAGAGTGGTGAGAGACTATAGCTCCATACAATACCAAATTAGCCATTTGAAGAGAGAAAAAACAAGGTTTAATGTGAATTGTTCAAACAGCTCTTACTCCGGAAGCACTCACCTTTTGCTTAAGTTCCTAGGCACTTGGCTACGTGGCTCTTCAGCTCCAGAACCCCTCCTATTGTCACGTGTTCCAGCCTTAAGCTATTGTACTCACTTATGAAAAAACAAAACTGAACCAACCAAGCAAACCACCCGCAAACAAACAAACAAAAAATAAACACCCACAAACAAATCACCAGAAACCAAAACTTTGGATCGCTATTATTATTTTATTTACTTTTTTTTTTTCCACCAGGAGACAAACTGGTGACAAAAGATACTCACAGGAGCCCGATGATTCAGTTTGCCACACGAGATGCAGAGGATGAAAATGAGCGGCAGTGATAGATTAATCTGACCACTATAAAGAGTACTATTGCTTCACATAAAGCTACAGCAAACTTCTCAAAACTCTCCAGTTGTCCTCTAAATACTGTAGGTATCTCAGTTTATGGCTAACAGCAGTGCCGTCCATTCAACTATCTCTGCCTGAGAGCATTGAAAGAGACTTTCTCAGCCACCCTAAAAGCTTTGCTTCCTCGCCAATGCTTCTTCACATGCTTATCCTCACAAACCCCACCCTGCCCTTGGGCCTCTTCATTTTCTCCTGGTATCCTCCCTATGCATTTACCTCAATTTTTACTCTCATGGTGCTGCTTTCAGACATTAATGTCTGGAAACACATAGCTAGGGTTCCCAAACAACCTTAACTCTGCCCTAGAGGCAAAGACTTATGAAAAATCCTCTCTGTTTAATATAAGCTGGGACCACAAACAACGAAATGCCTCAATCATAGTAACGCAACTACAGAAATTCTAGCCTACAGTTAGCCAAACGTAACCCACTGAGTGCTGTGTTCTTTTATTTTCATACTTCTGATTAGGCAAACAACATAATGAAAACCTCGCTCCCTATTCTTTTGTAAGACTCTGTGACTCATCACTTATGTAAGCCTTATGTAGAAGTTGGTCATAGCTCCACTGATGATACTATGTACTGGTTTGCAATTAGTGCAAGGCTTCAACCTCCCTGTTCTATACAATAAAAAGAAGTTCTCTCAACTTACACGTTGTGAGAAATGTGGCTTTGGGAGCCCAGGAAAAGCAGGGAATCTGTAGGGAACTATGACAGATGGTTAACAACTTAAAATCATAGGTGGATTCTCTAAAGAGTTCAGCATTGGCATTGCTTTTCTTTTTCCCTCTCTTACATGACTGGATATACAGCTTGGAATATCTGAAGTGTTCTAAATCAGCTGGCTTTCAGGCATATCTTATGGGTGATAACAGTGGGATTTACTACATGGCCTGCTACATCATCTTTGATACCATTATAAATAATAAGGGAGAGGTACTGAAAGAGCTTGGTTACCACAGGGTATCATTAGAGAAGACAAATCAAAATTTGCTTGTGAGCTTTCACTGCGCATTTCAGAACCCTAGTTTGGACTTAAATGCATATCTAGTCCTGCCATTTGGAAATGAAGAGCTCAGCTCAGAATATATTCTCCCTCTTCTATTAATTTCCTGCTAGCACAAACAATAAGAAACTAGCGAATAGAGCAGGCTGGGACCTGCTTCTTTCTCAACACAGCTGCCTGACACTTCTTCATACATTCTCTGTGTAGGGTAGTTCCTAGCCATGTGACTTGTAACAGAGCTCTTCCTTCTGGGGGGAAAAAAAAAAAAAAGGAAGGGAAAAAAAAAAGGTTTTCTGCTCCCTGAACCCAACAATGATGCACTGCAGTCTTCACTGTGGCTTTTGCAGGCACGGAGCACTCATTTCATAGCAGCTGTCTTAGGCCCATTTAAAAAAGAGACATGAGCCTTGCGTGAAAGATGTCAGACTTCTCTTTACTTCTAATGATAGCAGAGGCAACAAAAGCAGTTACCAACAAAAGTGAATCATTACTAAGGCAATCTTAATCTTCTAAATCTCAGCTGAAAGGAAAGGACTGTATCACATCAGTGATGCCATGTGACGTAGTAGTGCTGACATCACCCTAGAGCCTAGAATAACAATCCCTTGAGGCCTGAGTAGATGGAGAGAGGCACCGAGTTCATAAACATATTCAGCATTTAGCTTGAATGTTGGAGCAGGGAAACTCTAAATGGTCCTAAGTAGCACAGAGTGGTTTTACCATGTATCTTTATATATAAATACCTCTCCCAGAGGAGACAGACTCCCAAGTGCAGACTTGCAGCATGTCCCAACTTGTGCCCTACTCAGGCCCTTCAAAATCTGAGCTCTCAGCATTTTTTAATGATAGTTTTGTATAAACTACCATTGCTGAATTAATGATCTAGACGATAAGATGCCAGGTTATTTCTGGTTTACCAACTAGGGCTTCTTTATATGGTGCTATCATTTCCTGAAGGACTTGAAAGATTTCATGCCTTCCCTGAAAGACTCTTACCAGATGGGGAAACTGGTGCAGCAAGAAGTATAGTACTGCATCCAGAGTCACATAGAAATTTATAGCAGGATGTGACCGGTTTAGGCTGTGCCTTTAAGAAAGGGACACTTTCTGAACACTCTGGGCGAATGTTTTGATATTAGAATGAAAACAATGATATGCTAATTCAATTTCATTGGCGGGACCCAGTTGTAGTTTTTTTTGTTTAGTCTTTCAGTCGGGGAGTCAGTCAGGCAGTCGTCTTCTTTTTCCCCCTGTGCTGTGAGCTGGCTCGTTTTCTCTCTACGATTCCTCTCTAACCAGATAAGAAAACTAACTTTTTGCATTCGCTTTGAGCTTTAACAAATTTTTCCCCTTTTAATTACCTTCCTTTCTCTCTCTCTCTAACCCTTTTGGGATAAAAGGGGAGGTAGGGAGGGAGAAGGGAGGGACAGGCCGAACCCCCCTGGCCGAAGGGGGGTTGGGGAAAGGTTTCCTGTGTTACATACTTTGCTGTATATTTCTGTATATATTGTAAATATTGTATATTTTTGTACATATTCATTGCATTCCATATCTGCTTGTAGAATACAGCTTTCATCTGCTTCTCCGGCTGAGTTAGCTGTGGAATTCTTTTGTGTGTGGGGGGAACTTTCCTACTCCACCACACAGGAGAATCCAACTCTCCCTGCTCCTAAAAGACCAAACAGGCAGATCACTCTAAACCATCTCAGTAACTATGCTACCTAACTTAATTCCTTCCTAATGTTTCCTCATGGTTTAAGTAATTTCTGGACCCATACACTGGGAGTAAGCCAAGTTTAGATAAAGCTGCCATGGGGTCTCTTCACATCTAAGCTTTTCATCATCTTTGTGTGTAATTAGAGAAAGCACAGCCAGCATCAGCACAAGAGACATCGTCCTTTCTTGTGGAACTACTGAGATATGGCTGTTTCTCAACACCTCTCAACAGCTTAAACTGTTAGTGTTAGATTTGACATAAGAATCACTGCAGTATGCAAAAAGAATGCAAGTTAGGTATTATCCCACCAATTTTATTATTAACCTATCCAGTTTCTTGTAAAAATAAGTATTTTGTTGGAGAAAAGCATTTCCAAAGAATATCAGTCAAGACACTGCTTTCTCTAAGACCGTTTTGTCAAATTAATTGCTTCAATTACTGTTTCCTGTGACAGCTTTCCCTGAAGAATACATCCTGTACCTACTTTAATACTGCTTTTCTAGTTCTGTGATGCCTACCTGGATAGCTTTGAGAAAGTCTGGTGTATCATTATAGGTAGGGAGGGTTTTTTCTTTTTTTTTTGGTAGATCTCAATGTGCAACATTTTAAAAGCTACTGGAAAATTCCCTCCCCAGATTCTTCTCTGATTTTCACAGTTACAGTTTACCAAACAGATTTTGTGTTATGTCCTCAGTCTTTACATAGGCAAAACACTGTCCCACTGTGAGGAGCTTGTACAGAAAAGACCTTTGAGACCATCAAGTCCAACCTATCACCCAACACCATCTAATCAACTAAACCATGGCACCAAGCACCCCATCCAGTCTCTCCCTAAACACCTCCAGTGATAGTGACTCCACCACCTCCCTGGACAGCCCATTCCAATGGCAAATCACTCTTTCTGTGAAGAACTTCTTCCTAACATCTAGCCTAAACCTCCCCTGTGTGGCTTGAGACTGTGTCCTCTTGTTCTGGTGCTGGTTGCCTGGGAGAAGTGACCAAGCCCCATCTGGCTACAACCTCCCTTCAGGTAGTTGTAGACGGCAATAAAGTCTCCCCTGAGCCTCCTCTTCTCCAGGCTAAACAACCCCAGCTCCCTCAGCCACTGAACAGAAGAACAAATATTTCCTTGTAGTTTCTTACATTACAAGCACAGGAGCTTTTTTTATCTATTCAGTTAAATCCTTCATGTATAAAACTCCCATGTTTATACTCTGTTTTTCATATGTACGATCCAGAAATATCTTATACAAGATACATTCGTTACTCCCATTTCTCCACTGTGGAAGGTGAAACACAGCAAACTAATACACCTCAGCTACAGTTACCACCTTTTCTCCCAGATCACACACACCAACAAGCCAATCCTATCTTCTGGTTGAGTGGTTTCCAGAGTCAACAGGCAAAGAAAAGCATTTAAAAAATAATATGTAGATGTGGAAAATACCCTTCTCTTCCAAACAGCAAGGATGGCTTAGACAAAAATGCTTACTTGAGGAAGGGGCAAACCTCTTCATGCATATTGCACTTAGGAGTAAAATTGGAAAAGACTAAAGCTGTCCTTCCTATGTCTTTCTCTGTGTGATAAGGGAAACGGTACAGTTGCAGTATAAGCAATTATACAACAAAATCTTTGCAGTGCACCAAATCTTGGCATTAAGTTGGCAGTTTCCAGGATACAAGCTATATTCCAATCAGATTATGTTGTATTAATCATATTTGCACACAATAAAGCCAGTATTTTTCAAGCCTCATTTCCCCTTCTTTTTTATTGAAACAGTTTTCCTTACATACCAGTGAAGAGGCATTTTGGGCCCCGCAGTATTCATTGTATACCAAACTGAGTTGACTGGTAGATGTGAAAAAAAAAAAAGAAGTCCTGATTCAATTGCATAATTAACCAAGTGCACTTCCTATGGAACTGTGACTGGGGAAACAAGACACAAAGGTATTTTTGGATGGCTACTAAAATCATTGCCATCATCTACCTCTGTAATTTTTGAAAAGCATATATAAAACTGTTATCTGAAATTCAGCCCCAAAAATGGAGCCTACAAGATCATTCTTTGTGGAAAATCAACCAAAATCAACCCACGCTACAGGCTTTTGCTTTTTAGGAAGATGACTCACCTCCAACTGTCCTTTCCATGCAGCAGTACCAATATGCATGCATGAACTGGAGAAAGGCAAATGTTCTGTGGCTGTTTCAATCACATTTGTGCAGCAGCCCAGAAACACACTTTTGGGCTCTGATGAAGGCTAGTGTCAGAATGCTAGCTCCTTGAGGAACAGTATCAGCCCATCCATGTCAGTGGGCATTTACAACAGCTGAGGAACTGGAAACTTCTTAGTCCTAATAGCTCAAAGAAGGGAATTGCTGCAAGATTTGAAGGGAGGTTGTAGCCAGGTGTGGGTTGGTCTCTTCTCCTGGGTGGCCAGCACCAGAACAAGAGGACACAGTCTCAAGCTGCACCAGGGGAGGTTTAGCCTGGACGTTAGGAAGAAGTTCTTCATAGAAAGAGTGATTTGCCATTGGAATGGGCTGCCCAGGGAGGTGGTGGAGTCACCATCACTGGAGGTGTTTAAGAAGAGACTGGATGGGGCGCTTGGTGCCATGGTTTAGTTGATTAGATAGTGTTGGTCTTTTCCAACCTGGTTAATTCTATTCTATTCTATTTTATGAAGAATAAAATCCCAAGTCCTTTTGAAAATCTTGTCATACAAAGTGGCTACTACAAATTGGAGCGCTGCATACTTGGGAAACTGAGAAGGCTACAATATGAGCTTTAAAAACAATACATATAGTTTACCTTTAAATAAATGGCAAACTACATAAAGTCAGGAATTGTTTCAGATATTCTTTGAAGATGTGAAAGGAATTCACTTTACACAAGTAAGGCCAAAAAATGAAATAAAGAGAATCAAATAATGCCTTATGGAATAAAAACAGGATCATTGTGCAATAACTGTTCTGCTTCAAAATGTATAGTAGCTGTATTATATTACAGAACAACTTTTAGCTATAAATCAGCCTGTAGACCTTTAATCACATACACTTTGGAGATAAAATAGTTAAAGATATTATTTTGAATATTTAGCTAATATATATTGTGTCTTTTAAACACTGTGAACAAAAGCCGGCACTGGAAAACATCTAGTCACTAGGATGCAGAATTTGAAGTTGCATGGAAAATGGAAAAGTACTTAAAACAACAATATGAATCATTTAGTAAAAGCCATGCTATACAGGAAAAGATGGCCCTCCCCAACATACTTTCCTTCCCACCCTCAAAGAAGACTTCTACAACAGACTTTTGAGTTTGCTTTTTTAATAAGTCCACAAAAGTCAAGGATTTATCAAAAGCACATGCAAGTCTATTTACATACATAAATCACTGAGAAGCTGCAAACTTTCATTAGTACAGGACCTCTGTCTTTAAGATTGGAAGCAGTATCTAAAACAGGACACCAGAACTGACCCCTGAAGTGGCAACAGCAGCTTTGCTGACAGCTGAGTTCCTGGTGTGTTCCTGAGGCATAGAGATGCATGGGAGCATGACACCCAAAGTCAACTAGAATTCCTTGTAGCTTTGGGGAGAACAGCAAAATTGGTTTGTTTTTATTCTTTTTTGATCCATTTTAAGTTCCTATCAACTGATCTACAGTTTTTGAAGTGTTTTGTAATTGCAGCCCATATTCTTGGTTTCATCTTTCTCCTGAGAGAAGGAATGGAAGTGAATATAAGTGGGATCAGAAAAACAACTGTGAGGAAGAGGTGCAATGGTCCCACCTTAAAATGGCATGAGTCAAAAAAATTATGCTCTTGGGCTGTATGCCCTCTCCAACTCCAGTTTGTGAAAAGCCAGCTGACCGGTTATTAAAACGGTGAGGCTCCACTTTTGGAAAATCTCTACAGATTCTTTAGCACTGAGCAAAAACAAGAGGAAAGAACACTTAAAAGATCTTAGAAACTTTCTTTATGAGATTAAATTAACAGTGTGTATTCTTGCTCCACCATACATGTGCCAATATTTGTACTTTCACTTGAAGTAAACAGGACACTTTCCACCGAAAAACTAAAAGTAGCTCAGCTTTCCCTTTTCTCTGTTGCTTAAGAGACAGGAAAGGCATTAGGTGTTACGATTTAACTGTTCCTAGTTTAACCCATACAGGAATTTAATGATGCTACCAGAATGTGCATGAATGTGTTTTTTCTCAAGATCTATCAGTTTTTACTTCCCTTCTACTTCCCTTAAGATTTCAATATACAGTACACTCTATAGAGAGACCCAATGTACTACTTGGGTTTGATACAAATAGTCCAGTCCTTCCTTCCGTAGAAGAAAATAGGTATTAGAACTTGTGCGACTGTCAGGAAGACCAAGGATTTCCGTGTCGACAGAATAGGTATGACTTGTAACTTCTGCATATGCTCCAATTATGTCTCTGGCCAAAAGTGATTATGTTTAGTAAATTACAGTGAAACCATCCCCCCTCTGACCAATAAACACCTCAGTCTCTGCCAAGGTATTTAAGTGCTAACAGGGAACTGGAAAGTTTTTGACATAAATTACAGTGAGACCCATGAACGTTTCATGGGATTTTAATTATCAGCCTACACTCTGTGACAAACATAAATTACTATCACCTCAGTAGTAAGAAATACCTTACCACACAATTGCCAGTGGTGTATGGGACCGTAACTGAATTAATGATTAAAGTGTAAATGTTTTTTTCAGTAATATAATAAGTTTTCCATAATAATCAACTGTCAGTCAACTCAATATGCTGCCAGACTTTCCCTTTTTTGTTATTAAACCTCCGTGGCAGTAGAATTATTTTCCAAGTTAATTAGTGATCTAAGTTACAGTATATATGCTAGATACTGGCGACAATGAAAGCACCAACATTGAAACAAAATTCTCACTACTGAGGGAAGTGTCACACAATGACTTTGCGGTACTTGTGGGTACAAGTGAATACTGACCACTAACCATTTAAAAATGTTTTTTGTTTTAAGTGGTACACCGTGTGCCCCATGACTGTTCAAGTATCATACAAAAGAGCTGAGGGAGAAGTTCTTGTAATTTCACAGAAATCAAATAAAAAAAATCTTACAACCCACAGCAACATCCATGGTCCTTATTGCAATAAAAAGTCAGAATGTACTCTTCATCCCATTTACATTAGAATTTCTTCTAAAAGAAAAGGTGCTGATATTTTGGGTTGTTTCATCTGTGAGGTAGATGGCACTTTCATATAAATAGTGTACGTCAGAAATTAAGTTGGCTCCGAGCTTGCAACAAGCACTGCACACCACTGACTGCTCAAGTCAGTTATTAAGTTATGAATATGAAATAATTCCTCATTTTATAAAAGAAACAGCAAGTCTTTGAAAGGAGAGTAGTGGTTGAGTGCACAGACAGGTGCCTTCCCTTGACAAAGGTCAGCGGAATTCTGGCTTCAGCCTCCAGACACCTTCACCATTTGGGCTCCTGTGGAAGGTGCAGAGGTTACGGAGCAGTTCTCTAAAGACGCAGGAGTGCGCTGCAGGCAGTTTGGACTCAAACTCATGCAGCAGCTCCTGAGTGCTCGCCTCGCCGTTCCCACGGGCCTGGAACGCGATGAAGTTACGCACGCTCACAAGCAGCTCGTCATATTCTGTTGAACACGGGGCTACAGTGGGTGCTTGCTGATGATTCTCATCGCCCTCGTTCCCTGTCTGCCGTGGTAAAAGAAGGTGATTTCTTGCTCTCATCTTAGCTAATAAAGATGAAGAGTCTAGTGCGCTGGACGATGATTCTCCAGATTTTCCATCAAAGTGCCCATTGGAACTACCCTTCTTTACATTTTCGATCTTTACTGTATCTGCATCCTGCAAATAAACACAGAGACTATGGAGAAAGTTGGATTTTGAGGTCCACAGAATCTCTTAAACAAAATATGTCTGCTGTTTAGACTCAAACAACAAATCTGAACATTCAGAAGTTAGTCATCTGTAATACAAAATAAAGAGAGAACTTCTTCTGGTCTCAACTTTAGAACTTCAGAAGCAAAAGTAAAGCTTTGCTGATTTTGAGACAGATAATCAGACCACGCTGCAATTTGTGACTGTTTTATCTAATTAGACTTCAGCGACTGCTCTGTCAAAACATAAAGGGTCAAATTAATGTTTAACTAAAAAATTCTGAGATTCTACATAATTGCATAAGGAATGGACATGAGACATTTACAGTATAAATCAGATTTGTTGCATAAATCAGAGCATTTCACATATACCAACTATTACATGAGAAATGTTAGTTTGTGTCTCTTACCTTGCACTTCTTTGCAGGTGATGCACAAGTAGAAGGTGAAGAAAGCAGCCTGGAGTTTCTTTTTTGACCAAATCGACTCCTAGAAACCCACAAAAGAATTAAGACCATAAAACATCCTTCTCAAAATGATTAAGATAGTTTTGCCAAAAAACTGCCTGGGTTTGCATTTTAGGGTTCTCAAGAGCCCTCTGCCAAACTCTCTCTCCTCTACTGTGCAACAATAATGCTTTCTTTGTACTTCGGAATGGACTTTGTAGGCTTGTAATATGCCTTCACATCTTGATTAAATATAAACTGTGAAATTCCACTTTGATATACATTACTGTGAATATCAAGTGCCAAAAAAAGATAAACCCATAGCATTATAAGGAACTCTTGTCTTTGGAAAAGCAGTGTGAGGACTGAACTTACTTTATCCCTGATGGTGCACCTGAAAGACCACTCACGCCTGTCCATGTTGGCACACCAGAAGCAGCTCCTAAACACCGCTGTCGAGAGACTTTTAAGGCTCTTAAGGCATCCTGGGCCACTCTGCTTGCTTCTGCTTCCACCAGCACGTGATCTGAACTGGAAGCTTCCATGATGACATCATGCTTCATAACACTATGCACCCCTAAAACACAGATGATACATATGAAGGTGAAAGAGGACATCTGTTAGCTTATGTGGTTATCTGTAGAATTAAAATATTCACTGTTTCAGTGAATGCCAAAATCACATTTTTCCCTTTTCAGGTTGATTACATTCAGTACTTCAGTATTGTAAATTCTAATAGAGAATTCCCTTCTAGCAAACAATCAATTTGACAGCAAACCACTTCTGTTGTGCTGACTGGGTCATTACAATACAATACAATACAATACAATACAATACAATACAATACAATACAATACACCAGGTTGGAAGAGACCTTCAAGATCATCGCGTCCAACCCATCAACCAATCCAACCCACCCAACAACTAGACCATACAGCCAAGCACCCCATCAAGTCTTGTCCTGAACACCTCCAATGAAGGTGACTCCACCACCTCCACGGGTAGCCGATTCCAATGGGCAATCACTCTCTCCGTGTAGAACTTCTTCCTAACATCCAGGCTAAACCTGCCCTGGCACAGCCTGAGACTGTGTCCTCTTGTTCTGGTGTTGGCAGCCTGGGAGAAGAGGCCAACCTCTGCCTGGCTACAACCTCCCTTCAGGTAGTTGTAGAGAGCAATAAGGTCACCCCTGAGTCTCCTCTTCTCCAGGCTAGACAACCCCAGCTCCCTCAGCCTTTCCTCATAGGGCTTGTGTTCCAAACCCCTCACCATTATTCACAACAGACTTGGCAATTATGTATGTAAATTGATCACTTCCATTGGTAGGGGCAGGGTAGGCAGAAGTGAAGCCCTTGCGTAAATTAAAGTTTGTTACATCCTTATTTCTGAAAGATAACCTGCACTGCTTCTATATCCAGAAGTGTTTCTGGAAGGCTGAAGATTTCTTTGATATGTTTGTACCAAGGCAATTAGCACATTCATAACTGAAGCATTTCAATGATGTTTCATTTTAATGTTTCACCACAGTAACAGAACAGATAAAACACATTTTGTATTGTAGCACCAGAATAACATTTGCCTAAGTTTGATACAGCTTTGTTTCAATGTCTGGCACAGCTAAGCAGCCAAGTATCAATGGTTACCTGATTTTTTGAAAAGCTTCTCCAAGACATAATCATCATTTTGCTTTGAGTCCTCCTCCTTCTCTTCACTGTTCTCCCTTTGGTATCGCTTTTGTTTCACTAGATGAGGAATGCGCTCTCCTTCAAATTTGGCATCTTTGTGATGTTTCTTCTTAGACTTATCTTTGTGGCTCTCACGTGACAGCATACCCACCCTATGCTTTGTTTTTGAGGTACATTTAGAATGATTATCTAATTGCCCATCTTCAGTTTTAGCAGCTTGCTTTTCCCAAGAGCCATCAACACCACATGTAAAGCTAGAATCTCCCTTGACATTTGCATTAGCTGCTTCATGTACTTCTTCAGCCACTGTGGAATTCACACATTTGGCATGCTCTGAAGACCCTGCATCACCTGGCAACGACTGGGCCAAAGATTTCCCAGCTCTTTCCAAGCTTTCCTCCTTGCTTTTATCCAATGAGTTTGTATCAGTAGAAGCTTGTGTATTATCTTTTATATAGCTATTTTGGTCAAAGGCTTCCAAATTTCCTTTGGTTTCTTCACTTGCCTCTATCTCTTTAGTAGAAGAATTTGTCATGTGGGCAGTTGAGTAGGAACTGGATGACTTGCTGCACTTAGGTGAGCTGCTTTCTGTAAGATCACCTTCAGAAGTGACATTATCAGGTGGCTTTTCGAGCTTTCGTTTCAATTGGCGTTTTGGGACTTGAACATCTGAACCAGTACCTGAGGGACAAATGAAATTAGTATCCATTTATCAAGCACTTCAAGCTTTTTTCTTCTTTTAAACAAACAGAAAAATGTGTACCTGCAAAAATTGCACTTGTTTCTGTCCCCTGAGACACATCCGGGCTGCTCAGAGTAAAAAGCTCATAAAGATCATTGGACTTGAAAAAGCGCCTCTGCTTAGGGTCCTTCAACACTCTGTTCGTTAAAAACTGTTTGAAGATTTGTCTAAAAGAAGAAAAAAAGAAGTCCTTTGTGCATGCAACAGATGTCTACCTATGTTAAAGTACTGAATGAAGTACTTTTTTTTTTTTTTTACAGGAAGATGCCTAAGTACAAATGTTACCCTGCCAAACAATTAAGTAGGGGAAGATGATGTTATTTTCCAAAAGACAACCTTGAGTGAGTAACTTTCAATCAACTCCATAAGACAACAGGTAGCTACCATCCTGTGGCATCTCTTAACTAAGCAATAACTAACTTGACAGCTAGAATTTTTTTTTTGGCCCATTAAAATGGAAAAGATAGAATATATTACAATGAAATGATCAGAAAGTTCCTGAAAGCAAAGCACAATTCATGTCAAACTGCTAGCATTTTGACAGTTTGTTTAGTTGGAGGAATCAAAAGCAGTGGAGTAGCTCAGTCTTACAGTGATAACCAGATGACAATCACTGGAAAAGAAAATGTGACTCGTGGCTGAGAAAGAGGATAAGAAGAGTCCCTTTGCAGAGGAGTGAAAGGAACAAATCTGGGGGAGAGCTAAACTGAAAGAACTCTTCTAGGATTGGTACATCTACTTGTATGCCACGTTTGTACTACACAGAAGTTCTAGGCACTGTTTTCCTGTACAAAACCCACATCCCTAAATTATGATGGAACTCGGTTCTCAAGAAGTGCTTTTATCATGGTTTTGGCTGTGCAGGCATTAAGCAGGGAAACTTTTTTTAAATCCAACTGACAAAAAACTAAGTTTAAACATAGGTCCCAGATACTGTAGTATACCCATGAGAAGACTTTAAAGCTTTTAAGAATTAGCTGAGCTTCACAGCTTCTTGCAAGGCTGATCACATATTTGTAGGGAAGAAAATACAGGCAGAGAGAAAAGTCAACTTGCTTAAAGTTTGAAGTGCAGTGGCACTGTTCTAGAAATAACTGAATTTCTGATGGCTGTCCTGACCCTTAGAGCCCACTTCCTTGATGTGGTCAGTGCTATTTAAATACTCAAGCATGCCAGAGGGACACCAGCCAACCAGCAGCGGATGCTTTGTGTCCATGTGGTAAAACAGATTAAACAAAGGCACTTAGTAAGTGTGGGTATTTCATTATTTAGAGCTTTTCATTCATCTGTGTTTTCAAAGAGGGTATTCCAGTTGTAAAAAGTAATGCGTAGAGAGAGGATTCCCATGTACATTCATCTGGAATTCATGAGTGTGGGGCTAACTACTGAGAACTGACAGAGAAAGCAAACCAACAATGTTTCATTGATTTCAAAATACAGCCACTTGAAGACTTTAGCTACATTGTGGAATAAATAACATGAATATGACTGGTAGTTTTGGGGATTTACTTCTCTCACTTTGGAATGAGTTGGGAATAAAGTCAAATTGGGTTTGTGGAATAGTAAACGGACGTGTGTACCACATACATCTCTATATATCCTAAAGGCAGTGCAAAGAACTTGCTGATTTCCATTTGCATTTCAGCATTGTTGAGTCTTAACTTCTGAGTAAGGTTCTCATTTTTTCTATCTGTATGGCTCATACTCTCTCATTTACAGTGAACTCTAGATGGAATGGATGTTTAGCATCTGGGTCTTTGAGCTAGAGCAGCCCTGCAGCTGGGAATCTAATTAGAAGGCCTGTTTCTCAGCAGAAATTATAGAAAGTTTTCTGAGATGTGCCCTCAAGGCTGAGGGTTATAGGTCATGCAGGCAGAGGCACAGGTGTGTCACTGTTACATCACTGCAGATTGGCTAAAAACATTTTCTTGGTTGTATTCAAGCAATTGTTCTGACTGACCTGTGGTAGATTTTCTCTTCAATAGTACCTGCAGTAAGAAGTCTATACACAGTCACCTGTTTCTTTTGGCCTATTCTCCAAGCACGTTCTCGAGCCTGGAACACAGAAGGTTTGGTTATCACACATTAGCCTTAGACATAAGTTTGACAGAGCCATCAATAGTGTTGTTTCAAGCCTAGTTTGGACATTGAACAGACAGTTCAAGAAGTTACACAGCTATGGTATTTCTACAGCACTTGGACAAATTAGTTAGAGAGGAAGACAATTTAGAAAGTTTACATGGGTAAAAAGACAAGTCTCCAACTGTACCAAGAAATCTATGCCAAAAAAATTATCTCAAAACAAAAGAATTGTTAAAATTTGAACTCATACTTCATACAGACTTATTCCAAAAGGGATCTATTTCACAAAAGATCTTTAATATACAAATTGCCTTTGAACTTTTCTTTGTTTTTAACCAAAAGCTTTCCTACAAACATCTTGAACCCACTGTTAAAAACCAGACCACTCTACATCATATTACACACTGCCAAAATAGTTCTTAGCTCTCGAAGATGTAAGCCTCATATACGGTTAATGGATCTGATAAACCAGACTCTTACTGCACCATCAGATAAAGCACAACTTATCATAGTATCAGCTTCATCAGAAGTTTGCACCAGAAATAGCGTGTCCAGCAGGAGCAGGGAAGTCATTGTGCCCCTGTACTCAGCACTGGTTAGGCCACACCTTGAGTACTGTGTCCAGTTCTGGGCCCCTCAATTTAAAAGGGACACTGAGACTCTTGAATGTGTCCAGAGAAGGGCAACAAGGCTGGTGAGAGGTCTCGAGCGCAAGCCCTGTGAGGAGAGGCTGAGGGAGCTGGGATTGTTTAGCCTGCAGAAGAGGAGGCTGAGAGGAGACCTTACTGCTCTCTACAACTACCTGAAGGGAGATTGTAGCCAGGTGGGGCTTGGTGTTTTCTCCCAGGCAACCAGCACCAGAACAAGAGGACACAGTCTCAAGATGCACCAGGGGAGGTTTAGGCTGGCTGTCAGGAAGAAGTTCTTCACAGAAAGAGTGAATGGCCATTGGAATGGGCTGCCCAGGGAGGTGTTGGAGTAACTGTCCCTGGAGGTGTTCAAAAAGGGATTGGATGTGGCACTTGGAGCCATGGGGTGTTGATTGACAGGTTGGACTTGATGATCTCTGAGGTCTTTTCCAACCTTATTGATTCCATTATTCATAAATGTACTTAAACGGCTTAGCAGCAGTTTCTAAGCTTCTTCTAGCTGCATACCATTATTTAGTGACAAAATCAATTTAAACAATGCTTGTCCTCCTTCTCTTACCCTGCATTGCTATCATGAACAGTCATGTTGTTGAAGAGCTTGCACTACTCTACTCTCTCTTCAGCAATGTCTAGTTAATTTTAATGAACAAAACCCAACAACACAAAAAACCCTCACAAAACCCAGGCCATTTCATCTGTCTGCTTGGCTACACTCTAAACAGGCTATATGAATCAACAATACTGCAGAGTGGTAAGGTGTAACAGCATAAAGGGGATGTGGTGGGAGCCTCTTAGATTGGCTTCACCACAAGAGTAATCATAATGTGGAACCGCACCCTAAGCACCTATTTCTGGGAACGACGACTTAGGGAAGAGCGACATAGTGGTTTAACACCAGTTGAGGAGATAAATGTCACTCTGTCTTCAGCTCTATTTCAACTTAGCTGGTAAATAGAATGTAATGAACCAAACTCACCTGTGTGTCAGTACTGGGATTCCAGTCAGGATCATAAATAATTACCCGGTCAGCACCAGTCAAGTTAACCCCAATGCCACCAACACGAGTTGTTAGAAGAAAAATAAATATGGATTTGTCCTATAACATAAGAGAGAATTTAAAAAGCAAAAAATTTAAAAACCAAGAATTGTCAAAGTACAAGACACCTTCCCCCCCCTCCAACTTCCTGGATTCTTTTATCAGAATCTTTTTCTGGGTTCCACACATTGGCCACAACAACCCCATGCAGCACTACTGGCTGGGGTCAGAGTGGCTGGAGAGCAGCCAGGCAGAGAAGGACCTGGGGGTACTGGCAGATAGTAGTATGAACATGAGCCAGCAGTGTGCCCAGGTGGCCAAGAAGGTCAATGGCATCCTGGCCTGCATCAGGAACAGTGTGGCCAGCAGGAGCAGGGAGGTCATTCTGCCCCTGTACTCAGTACTGGTTAAGCCACACCTTGAGTACTGTGTCCAGTTCTGGCCCCCTCAGTTTAGGAAAGATGTTGACTTGCTGGAATGTGTCCAGAGAAGGGCAACAAAGCTGGTGAGGGGTTTGGAGCACAAGCCCTATGAGGAGAGACTGAGGGAGCTGGGCTTGCTTAGCCTGGAGAAGAGGAGGCTGAAAGGAGACCTTATTGCTCTCTACAACTACCAGAAGGGAGGTTGTAGCCAGGTGGGGGTTGGTCTCTTCTCCCAGGCAACCAGCAGCAGAACAAGAGGACACAGTCTCAAGCTGCGCCAGGGAAGGTTTAGGCTGGATGTTAGGGAGAAGTTCTTCATACAAACAGTGATTTGCCATTGGAACGTGCTGCCCAGGGAGGTGGTGTAGTCACCATCACTGGAGGTGTTTAGGAAGAGACTTGATGGGGTGCTTGGTGCCATGGTTTAGTTGATTAGATAGTGTTGGGTGATAGGTTGGATTCGATGATCTCAAAGGTCTTTTCCAATCTGGTTAATTCTATTCTATTCTATTCTATTCTATTCTATTCTATTCTATTCTATTCTATTCTATTCTATTCTATTCTATTCTATTCCATTCCATTCCATTCCATTCCATTCCATTCCATTCCATTCCATTCCATTCCATTCCATTCCATCTCCATTCCATTCCATTCCATTCCATTGCACTCTATTCTTTCCCTGTAGAAAACTCAAGTGTGAAAAAAAACGATCATCATTTTTCCCCTCTCACAAAGAAAGTGACTGTACTCCCCAGTTTTGTGTCTCAAATCTGAACCAGTATCCTTAATAACAGACCTAAAAGGAGTGCAAGAACTCAATAATAGGCATTAGCATGTAGGGTGCAACATCTCACCTCATTGTATCTTGTTATAAGGGGCTGCCTGGAGGCTATTGTTGTGGTACCATCCATCCTGAGGTAGGAATAGTTTCTGTCTCTCACAAAGACTTCAAGTATCTGCAGCATCTGTTGTGAAATCCAGATGTGAGGAGTGGGCAACTGTCTGATCAAGTCATAAGAATTTGATACTAACTGCAGTGCTAATCAAACAAACAAGATGATGACTGAAAACCGGTTAAGATTAAATGAGTAGAAAATTCATTGCTTTACTGCTGAATGCATGAGTGGAATGTTTGTGCTTGTTTTGGAAATACAGAGCCATGGTCTCCAGACAACTAACCAGGTAAATGGTGCATCATTCCAAGGGAATTCACAGAAGCACGACAAAATTGTGAATACTTACGGAAAACAAAGGAAGGTCGTTGCCTGTGATACAGGCCCAAAGCACACAATTCTGAGGATTAGACACGCAGGTGCACCAAACAGAGCAAGCAACTGACTACCAATTCTATCCTGAACCTACACAGCAGGGACAATATATGTATCACCACTGCTTCAGCCTGGCATTACATAGGTGCAAGCAGTACAACCTTTCACTCAGTATAGTGAATTTGGGCAGCGCTGTTACAATGCCATGTCATCCTAGTACAGCTTACTGAACCTGAGCACTGGTCTCCAATTATTCCCAAAACAGTCATTTTTTAAAAGATTTGTTTGTTTGTTTGTTTGTTTTCAAGAGGATGTTAATTTTCTGAGAAGGACTACAGAAAAAGTGGTTCTAATTACAAGTCTTGCTGGGACACAGACACACATTTTTAGTTTTCACAATGACTAAACCTAAAAGCAATTAGCTCATCTTACCTGTCTTGACTGAGTAAAAAACAACACTCTGTGACCTTGCTTGTGCCATATTTTCAGCAAGGATTCTACCACTATCATTTTTCCAGAACGTTTCCAATATCCAAACTGATCCATTTCCTCCACCTCAGCATCTGGTACACCTTTCAAAATCTTGGGACCACCAGAGAAGAGGTCAGGGTGGTTGCAAATCTTTCTCAAAGCTACCAGTCCTGAGAAAATCTAAAGAATACAGAAGAAAAATGGTTTTATTTTCTTGGCAAATAATTGTATCTATATAGGTTGTGGTTGAGAAGAATAACCAGCAATGGATGAATCCAGTCATCATTAAGAAGTTAATTTGCAATAGTGTTTTGCTCTTTAGGGAAGCCAATGGATGCTAATACTCATTTCATTGAAAATTTTAGGGAAAAATGGTGCAAGAGAATCACAGAATCACCAAGGTTGGAAGAGACCTCAAAGATCATCGAGTCCAACCTGTCACCACAGACCTCATGACTAAACCATGGCACCAAGTGCTACGAGAAGATCAATGAAATTTTATGCTATTGTGAGCCTGTTCTGGTGACAGTGTTAAAAGAGTTCTGCAGCAATTCAATTTCCACATTATCAAAACCAGTTCCTACATGTAACTCACAGTCATTTTTTTCCTATTTAAAAGGAAATTATTGTGCCCTTCCTCCCAGCTTCCCACCATGTTTGTAGGAACTTAAGATGGACCTTGAGGACAGCAAGAATACCCAGCAGAATGTGTGGTAACAAAGAACAGGCAAGTAAACATATTTGAACAAACATATGAAGCTGAAAATTACCACTCTGAATGCCATGTTAAAAGGGTTCTGTTCAGTTATTAATTAAAAAAATAAAATTACAACTGTTACTTATTCTTCTGATATAATGGACACTCACATACAAATGGACTAGCTTGAAACAGCAAATCATAGTATCATAGTATCAGTCAGGGTTGGAAGGGACCACAAGGATCATCTAGTTCCAACCCCCCTGCCATGGGCAGGGACACCCTGCACTAGATCAGGCTGGCCAAAGCCTCATCCAGCCTGGGCTTGAACACCTCCAGGGACGGGGCCCCAACCACCTCCCTGGACAACCCATTCCAGGGCTTCACCACTCTCATGGTGAAGAACCTCCTACAAGTTGGAGTGCTCAGAATTTATGGTTTGTTTGTACAATGGGATTTTTGTTTTTCATCTGGGATTCATTGCTGCAATCACAAAACATCTAATAAAAGCATTGACATTTATTGTTCAGAATTTTCAGAATGCTGGCAAATATGATAAACCATTCTGTAACATAAATTTGTGCAGATGGTCTTGTACAAGCTGTCTCTTGAAGACCAACCTCCTTAGAATAATTGTCATTGGGATAACTAAAACTGCCATGCACTTGAAAAATCTTGGCCACTATAACTTTGTACGATCTGGATAAATTAAAAAGTCAAAACAGTGATAAGGTGAAATTCTTCACAGAAAGAGTGATTAACCATTGGAATGGGCTGCCCAGGGAGGTGGTGGAGTCAGCATCGCTGGAGGTGTTTAAGAGACTGGATGGGGTGCTTGGTGCTAGGTTTAGTTGATTAGATAGTGTTGGGTGATAGGTTGGACTCAATGATCTCAAAGGTCTTTTCCAACCTGGTCTATTCTATTCTATTCTATTCTATTCTATTCTATTCTATTCTATTCTATTCTATTCTATTCTATTCTATTCCTATTTCTATTCTAATATCTGCTTTCTATGGTACTGCAACACATGTGGCTCTGCTGACTATGTAACTAACTGGAGCTACTGGGGGTAAGGGGAGAAGGGATTTCATAGTACAGAAGACAAGGAAATGTGGTAAAATTACACATTATAACCAAGACATACTGTTTTTCCTCTTACAAACAATAGGTCTGTATCCTGCAGCTAATATGTGAGTGACAAACGTCCATTTGACTTTCTATGCAGTGGACCAGATTAATGCACTGTAGGAGTCACAGGGAATACACCTCCTCACACAGAGGAGGTCAGAGGCGAAAGATGTTGAAGTGACTAGTAAGACATAACAAAGGTGCTTGCTGTTTGCTGTTCTCTATGTTAAAACTGTGTGAAATAATCAACTGTTCTCATACCTGAACTGTACTCTTGGGACAAATTACTCTTTTCTTTTGGTTCACTTTTGCAACAGGCTAACAGCCTGCATAGTTACCTACAGCAGGTCATACAACAAGCCATAAATTGTTACCAAGAACACAAGCACACTGCAAAGCACATTCCATTGCTACTTTTATCTGGCCATGCCACTATGCATGGAACACTACTTCACATATCCCATGGAACTTGTCTGAATAAAAATAAAAAAAAAGAAAAAAAAAGAGCAGACATCCATAAACCCAGAACTGAGATCAGCTTATTTGCTTCCCTTTCTGCTCAGAATCCAGATAGCAGAATGCGAAGATCAGTCCACGATTTATCCATCAAACTCTATCTGCCATTAACCTTTAATAATGCCAACCTGCATTTCTCCATCGAGAATCTGGTAAACTTCTTTAGAGTTGATGAAATTTTGATAGACTTGACGCTGCTCATCTGTCAAACGGCAAAAGAGGACCTACCAAAACAAACGAAACAAATTGCTCAAGGCCAAGCTATAAACTCCAAGTAAGTTTTACAATGCGCTACAAAGAATCTTCAGAGATCTTTGACAGACTTATTGCCATCTACAGCTACCTGACGGGAGGTTGTGGCCAGGAGGGGTTGGTCTCTCCTTCCAGGCAACCAGCACCAGAACAAGAGCACACAGTCTCAAGCTGCACCAGGGGAGGTTTAGGCTGTTTAGGATCTTAGGAAGAAGTTCTTCACAGAAAGAGAGAATGGCCATTGGAATGGGCTGCCCAGGGAGGTGGTGGAGCCACCATCACTGGAGGTGTTTAGAAAGAGACTGGATGGGGTGCTCAGTGCCATGGTTTAGTTGATTACATAGTGTTGGATGATAGGTTGGACTCAATGATCTCAAAGGTCTTTTCCAACCTTGTTAATTCTATTATTTCTTTTCTATTCTATTCTATTCTATTCTATTCTATTCTATTCTATTCTATTCTATTCTATTCTATGCTGCATAGAAATTACTAGGAAACAAAGAAGCCCAGAAATTTTATAGAATGAACCTAATCATTAAGATGGGATTTCATGAGTTTTTCTGTGTTCTTTCCCTGTTCTTATTCCTCTCCCCCCCAAATTGCTTTAGTTTTGGAAATGCTGCCATTTTCTTGTTTCAATGAGGTAACTGTGCAATGTTTAGCATTCTCTTAAAGCTACGTTTATAGCAAACACTTTCCATTGTGTATCTGTTATGTCCCTTAAAGTCTGCAAACTCTTATTACTTCATGGAAAGGTTAGCACATGTCATTTGTTTTCTCATTAGCATTTGAATGCAATGATTTTTCAGATGGTCTTATGGGCTTATCTAGAACAAACACACATTCCTTGCACCATGCAAAGCAGCCAACGTTATGCCATAAGTCAAACTTATGTAGTACCCTGTGACTTGACAAGAACGAAAATCAAGTTTGTTTAATCTGTTCATGTTTGTGTTCTTTAAAGTATTAGTATTAAAGACTCATCAAAGTATTTAGAAATCAAAAATTTGATTGAAAAAAGACAGTAGAGTGCAGTGCAGAAACTGAGTATGGCCCACTCATTTACTAAGTACCTTGCAGCACTGTCTTAAAAAGGCTAGCATGTCCACTTCACATTCAGAGGGAGGAGACAGGAAGGAAAAGAATGAGAACACTAGTAAACCTGAAACACCGAAAGCAAAGGAATCTAATAATTACCACAAGGAATTTCAGTTGTTTTCATAATCTTTTCCACCTCCTCTACTTTCCTAAAATTTCCACCTCTTTGCAGAACAAACAAGTTTTAGATCAAATGATAGTATTTTGGGAGTTTATATGAATGTACAGACCCAGGTAGCTTGCAATATGAATAACTGCCATCAAGTATTTCTCTACTATTTGCTGCCCAAATTGACCTTTTTAAAGCAGTAAGTAATGTAAAAATGTTCAGGAGATGTACACCACAGGAAACAATCCACAGACAATTCATTTGTATGCACCTGAGATATCTAGGAGACAGTATTAAGCAGACCTGACTACACTTCACAGAACCTTTGTTTTTTTTGATGAGAGTGTAATTGTAGAGACCCCGAAAGAATATGATTATTTAATACTCAGAACCCATGGGGAAAACAACATGCAACTTGAAAGCTCTATATTTTCTCTTCATTTAAAATAGCATTTCATCTGTTATTAGCAGAAACTATTTCCCAATGTCCATGAAGACTGGATTGTGGGGAGGGAGAGGGTTCAGATTTAATAGCAAAGATAAACAAACCTGTTCATTTTTATCTGGAAGTGAAACACTCATTTTCACATCAGCCTTCATTCGTCTCAGCAAATAGGGGTTTATAGTGTCCCGTAACACACAGGCACATTTGTATGCAGTTTTGACCTGAAAAGGCAAAAGTTGTACATCAGTTCTTGGTATTAATTTCAGCAACAAGCAAAATTCTGTAATTAGCAGTAGGAAAATCCTACCAAAATGACATGGTTTCATGATTTATATGGACCTACAGTTACATATTCAACATTACGTGAAATGCAGTAAAATTCATGTTAGCAACAGTAATATTGAACAAGTAAATCTTCCTCAGATACCATTGTTTATCTTTCCCAATTTAGTGGACTTAAAAAGAGACCATTATTTATCTTTGCCAATTTAGTGGACTTAAAAAGAGACCAGAAGTGAGATACTTCTTTTAGAAGCCAATCCAGGAAGTGAGTATAAATTTGCACAGAACCAAAATCCTCATGGAAAAACTTCTAACACATACAGTGAAGATCAAAAAAGGAGCCTGCAGCAATGGTAGTTACTAGACAATAAGTGAAGATTAGTGCCCAATGGGAATATTATTAAAAAAAAAAAAAAATCAGTACAAGAAAATCCTCATGATCACAGAAACTAATGGTCACTCTGGCCTTAAGTGGAACATATGGTTCTATAATGGGTAATGGATGTGTGAGATGGGTATTAACTGTACATAATGGCTAAAAATACCTTAATTTCTCTTCAAGCAAAGCATATAATAAATTATTGATATGTAAAAAAACAAATTGCTTGTCCAATTTAGTAACTTACTAAGCTTCAGACAGTGGAAGAACTTAAAACTAGAAGAAAAATAAACTTTAGAAATATATGTAGGTAAAACATTAGAAAGAATATTTCTAAAGACACAAGTTTAGTAGGATTTATATGAAATTTAGGCTGCAGATTATGCAGATAATTCATTTATCAGCTGATTTAAAAGATATTTAAGAAGTCATAAATACTGAGGACTACAACTAAAGACTAACAGAAATACTCATTCAAAATAATATTCAAATAATTTCTGCTTTCAAAATTAAATGGTTTATCTACTTTCAGACTTCCAATATCTACTTTAGCTTTCTAAAAGGAAAACAGTTTTCAGTTTTGTTTTAAGGATTCTTGTACTGCTTGATATCAAACAGAAAAATACAAAATCAGTCACCTCCTACCCCAGTTTGCTTATGTTTACATCAAGCAATACTTCTAATGATTTAAACTTCAGGGCTTCTGAGAAGAAAACTTTGTGCTTAAGCTATACCCTTGTATAAATGAAACAGTCTAATTTAGTCAAACACTTCTTTTCAAACACAGCAGTAAAGCACATAGGCAACTCTCTTTGGGGTTATTGTCTTGAACACACAGCATGAAGTATATTAAAAGTCAGTTTAGAAACAATGTAACAGTTTTCTTCAAGCAAAGTGATATTTTTGACGCATTTACCTGGACAGGAGAGGCATTCGCATATCCTCCCATGGTTATTGGAACAGAAAATTGCTCCATGAACACAGGTAGTGTTCCCAATTTCCCTGGGAACACGAAGTCAAAGAGGGACCAGAGCTCCTTTAGGTTATTTTGCATAGGGGAGCCAGACAAGATAATTCGATGGGGTGTACGGAACTATTGATACAAAAAACACAAAACCAAAAGAAAGTTATTTTCATGGTTCATGGTGTAACTGAGGCCTTCTGCCTCAGGGGATATTCAATTTCACCACCAATGAATTCTCATTTTAAAATATGTGGCCATGTATTACCGAAATAGACAGCTTTCTGCAATATATTGCCCATAAACCGTTAACAGACAATGAATGCCAGCAAACTAACACTTATCCCTAATGGTTAATTCCTACACAATGTAAAAGTTCTGATTTTGTTTCTGTACCATCTCTCTGTAAGTTTACTGCTGTAAACTCATTCTAAAAATGTTAAGCAAATGAAACAGTCCAATGCAGACCACTGTGGTTTATGCTTTTGTTCTTTATTAACGGCCAAACATATTTTTTATGATAAAGTAATACAGCCCTATTAGATTTTGGAACCTCTACCCGGAGCGGTGGACAGGTTTGTATTTATTTTTTGCAGTGAAGTACCTGCTTGCACGCAAGTGTGACTGCAGCATTTGGATTTCGGATTTTGTGACCCTCGTCCAGAATCACATAGTGCCAGTCGTAGCTGTGGATGTTATCCTGCATCAGTCGAATGTAGGAATAAGACGTGATTAAAATTCCATGGCACGCGGCAATTTCATGAATTAGTTTCGTCTAAAAGGAAGAAATGCGTGCTGTCAGTAACCATGAGACAGACAACTGACACCTGCTGAACGACGGGCTTGCTGTTCGAGGTACATATAAAAAGTTTTGGAAAAGCAGATATGTTTTCTTTGCAAAGTAAATGATAAGTACAGGCAAGGTTTTGATTATATGATTCTCAGCTCATCTGTAAAAGGATAAAACACTTGGACACTGCGTTATAATAGAAGTGTGGGCACAAGGAAACACTAATTGAATTTTGGTGGTGTCTTTTTCATTAGTGTTCCTCCCCTCCTTCCACCCCTCCACTCCCCCCATGTTTTTTGTTGTTGCTTTCTTTGGTTTTTTTTCAGAATAGAATAGAATAGAATAGAATAGAATAGAATAGAATAGAATAGAATAGAATAGAATAGAATAGAATAGAATAGAATAGGAATAGGAATATAATAGAAAGAATAGAATAAACCAGGTTGGAAGAGACCTTCAAGATCATCACGTCCAACCTATCAACCAATCCAACCCACCTAACCAACTAAACCATGGCACCAAGCACCCCATCAAGTCTCCTCCTGAACACCTCCAATGATGGTGACTCCACCACCTCCCGGGCAGCCCATTCCAATGGGCAATCACTCTCTCTGTATGTAGTTGCTTTTTAAAAATCACAATGAAACATAACATTTTATTACAGTAACCAGTTTCTTCAAGTTTTCCTATATTCACCATACACACTCAGCTTTGTGTACTACAAATATATGAGAGGAAAATTAAACACATTAAAAATGGGGGGGGGTGAGCACAAAAATCTATTTGGTTTATCCTAAATTCTGGCCAACCCTTCTCCTTAATAGGATTAGTACATTTCTTATCAATCTTCAAATTCTGTGCTTCTCTTGTAAGCTATATGCTTTCCCAAGTTTTTGCTAGCTTTTATAGCTGTAAATTATGTTGAGCAGGTGCAGTCTATAAAACACATTCCACAGCATCACAGTATATAGGATTCATCTTTCTTGCATTTATCACACACATAAATGTAGAAGACTTAAACAGGAGATGATGGGCTGGGAAGCAATTATGGATGAAACAAACATACCCAATGTAAAAGAAAAAATTGTAGGACCACCACAGAATTTGTTAAAGACAAAACTCTCGTTACTAGAAGTGTCTGTAAGAATGTAACAACAAAAAAAACCCCAAACCTCAACAACAGAGTGCAAAGCAAAACAAACCTAGTGAAAACAAAACAGACGAATCTATCTCAAAGACTCAGATAGTGTTCAAAGTCTACAATCTCTTACTATAAAATTTCTTACACTCCCCCCCCCAAGATTCAAAAAGCTGTGCTGCACTCAAGAATTTCTACTTTCTGATTATTATCCCCTGATAAAACCACGACACATTATTTAACATTGACATCAGGATTCTCAAGAGAACACGTAATCTTTAGAACAATTTGTGTTACAGAGAAAGTAGGATTTCTAGGCAGGCGTGGACATCCAAACCTTAATTTTACCTGGTCCATTACCCATAGTCTACAACCCTGTCCTAGAGTCTCAGCAATGGCCTATCATAGAATATTGTAGACATCACTACCCAAACACTTAAGACAAATCATCTCGGGCGATTTCAAATTAAAAGCTTGTAAAATATGTAACCTCTCCTAGTTTTTGCAATTAATAGGGTATGTCTGCAATTAGCCTGACTTACAGAATGCTACACTGTTGTCATTAAAAGATGTTTTGTGAAAGTGCTGCTGTTATTATGGAGGCTCAAGAGACCAATCCCTCCTAGAGGGCAAACAGTGGACTAGTAGAAAACAACAGCCATAAATCACGTTGTCAGGTAGCAGAGAGAACAGAAGTGAAACACAGGCACATGAAGGCCATTCACTGTAAACACACCATAGCAGAATTCTAGTCAGGATTTACTGAACCTGTAATTAATTAAAGTTTCCTTCAAGCTAAATTTTTAATAAAAAGGATTTGTGCTGACAATGAAGAAATACAACACCACAATTTTATCAACTCACACAACAGATATTAACTCTCATTTTACTGCATTGGGTACTTTCTCAGCGGTTGCCTTCATTTTAATTGCAGCTCTTGCAATAATTCAAAATATTTTAAAATGTGGTAACAGATTTAATATTGGATGCACACTGTTGGCTGTGGCATTTCTCAATTTATGTTATTTTATCATAGATTCTTCAAGGCATAACTTCTGTTTAGTTTGATTCAGGCATGGTTTATTTTTGGTTGGTTGTTTTTTTTCCCCTTTCTCCCCTCAGGAAATACACTCTAATGAAGTATTTCAGGACATGCACCATTAAACTGAAAAAAACCAAACCAACCCCCAAACTGGGTAAGAAACACAAATCCTACTAATACCAGAAGATTACACAGCAGTTACCTGGCTTTAAAATTTAAAACTCAGGCCTTTAAAATATGCTAATGAATAGATGAATATGTGAGTAGCCTGAGTAATGTAGTTCTGTTCGGCACAGTATTTCAGGTCTTTACAATTCAAGGACAGTATTTTCCCCATACTTAGGTTATGTTGATTGTGTTGCCTTGTCTTCACTGGGATACTGCAATATACAAAGACTGGAAGATTTTTGGTAAGTACTCTATTTTATGGATAAAATATTTATGATTTATTCTAAAGTTTATTTCCTTGCTAAACTTACAATTTTGTTCCTAAAAGTACAAAAGCATGACAATTTTTTTGACTGATGCTTACAGAAATGATGTTTCTTTTCATTAGCAGAGACTTAAAAAAATATTTAATAGGACCTGAATTATTCTATATTATGTATTACAAATGGTAATTTTCTGAACAGAAACATGTCTTATGACTGAACTTGAAGAACTAGACTAGTGACAACTACAAAATTCTCTGAACACCTTCAAGGCAAGTGTGAACTTGAGAGGTAATATCTAGTCACACAACCACATATCACTTGTGAATTGAAAATGCATTCTTCAGCAGGCTTATCACTTCTCATAACTATCCATTAAGCCCAGAGATCCATAAATCCAACCTATAAAACCTCTTTATTATTTCCCCACCCCCAACAAAACAATATAAATGGCACCAGGAAGAGGCTTCAAAAGAACACATTACAATGTTTAATAATGTAAAACTTGCAATAAAAAGAGCTAAAGTACTTACTACATATTTAACAAGAATGCTACTTCTGTAGTGTGATACTGAGTTTGGTCCTGAAGTCAGAAATAGTGCTTTTGGATAAAACAGAGGTTCTATATGCACTCATGCCAACAACTGCAACCTCTGCAGCTTATTTGCTTTACACACATAGATTGAATAGTCTACTGTAAGAATAAAAGGTCAAAGAGCTTCAGTGTATAAAGTCATTTTCAAATAGGTGGTTCCACAAGTGCAACTATCATGAACTGAGTATTACTTCTGAGAGCTGTGTTCAGCATTTGACCAGAAAAAGGGAAGGTAGAAATTAAAGTCTCTGCCTTGATCTTAAAAAATAACACCTGTCTTCCATATGCAATATTTTAAACCAGGATAATCAAAGTTCATGTTGCCTCTCACATTGTATGATTTACAAATGCTCATGTGTCATCTTTTCAAAGAACAGAACAAACTCTTTCTACAGCAGTCTTTTTTCTTATGCTTACAGAGCTCTCTCTTGTCCCTTACCTTCTGTTCTATGCCGTAAGTAAACCAGTATTTGATAAACTGCATTAGATTTCTTATTTATTTTCTCTCATGCTTGGAGGTCTCATAGCACTTGATCCTTACAAGTCACTTCAAGCTACATCAGATTAGTGTAACCCATAGTACGGGTTATCAAATACTGGAACAGGATCCCCAGAGAGGTGGCAGAATCACCGTCCCAGGAAGTGTTTGAAAGGCACATAAGATGTGGTGCTAAGAGACAGGGTTTAGTACCATGCTTGGTAGATTTAGATAATGGTTGGACTTGATGATCTTAAAGGTCTTTTCCAACCAAAACAATTCTATCATCCTTTGATTTTATGTTAATATCAAGACAGTACCACAGGGCATATTTAACCACAAATGCTGTACTTTGTGCAAACTGAAAGCTGACTTCACAGGTGAAGACAACCACTTAAAACTGTTTTTTTTTTCCCCCTACTGCTTCCAATTTAAGCACATCTACTGTCATAGAAGCAGCAAATAATAATAATACACCCCCCCCCCCCAATGTTTTACATATCATCCAAACGATTCTCATTTACTTTATGATAAACAGAGATATTCTAACAGAACAACAGGCAAATTCTGGAACTCTCAGCTCAATTCCAAACAGGTCTGTGCAATATTAAGATCACAGGTGCACAGCAACTTGGCTTTTTGCCACATAACATTAATCTCAAAGAACAAATGTATGTTCTTATGCAGTCTAACGTCAATGTTCTTATTTATTTCTTAAAGCTTATGCCTTGTGCTGGAGCATATGGGTAGCCTGGTCCCTCAATAAGGAATATAAAGTTAATACGTGCAAAAGCAGTCTTCTGTAATGCCATAGGTTATCAGGAGATGGAATTGTCACGAGATCAGCACTAACATATTCACAGAAAGAATGTATAATGAAAAGAAATTCTCAGCAAGAGTAAACCACCTGGCCTATACTTTATCTGATATATTCGGTGTACAAATGTAATTTAAGCTAATAAATTAGTAGTAAACTTTTCTTGCAGGTTTAAGAACAAGAATGGGAAAGTTTTGTGTTTGTTTTGTTGTTGTTCTTTATTTAATCATAAGCATGCTATTCTCTAATTAAGAGGTATCTAGGGAGAAAAAGTGAATGAGGTGAAGACTACATCAGCAACGACATGTTTAAAGAATCCTCTTACAGCTCTCAAAACAATGAGGCATTAGGCAGAATTAGAGAATTGAGCCTACCTAAAGTGATGATATGGTATCCAAATTGCTTAATTTTAAGTTGTTGAGTAGGCATTTCTGGGAGAACAATTGAAAGTTGAAGTCCTGAAAGCCTGACTATTCCTGTAGATGGAAAAATTTCAGCCATTCTGTCAAGTGCATTAATTAACAAATACCCCCAAATAAGCTCACGTGATTTAATTTAGGAAGACATGAGAACATGTCATTGAGGGCAACAGACTTTTAGGGTTTGAAAACATACCAAGTTAATTGAACAACAGGAAGCTATTAGCACATTAGAGCCTGCCATGCCTCTTTTGCCATGTACTGTGACTGCGTCAATTACCTCTGAATACATTTAATCAAGTGCAATTAAGCACTGTATTATTATAATGTTATTACAAGAAATTCAATAAATATTTAAAGAGAAGTTTAAAAATGCTTTACTGAATCCTGAAAATCCATTTAAGCTAAGGGAAAACAAAAACCTAATTTTTCCTTGCTTTCTTCCTGCAACATACCAAGGATGGAAACTTCAGATGTCAGACTTGTCAACTCAAGAAAGGGAATAAGAACACACATATTAAGAGACTGGCCAAGAACATTAAGTCAGAAAAGGCACTGCTTGAAAAAAACAGAAAATTAACAAAGTAACACTGTCACTGAAGGTGGTATCAACTGACACACTGACCAACTGAAGAGAAATTGCCTGTGCTAACAAAACATATTTAATATTAGAGCAATGACACTGATGCATGGAAGTATAAGGAAAGAATGCAATGTACTAGAAGCATGTTATCAGGTATACAAGCAATCTAGTCACGAACTTCTAGCATGGGCTACAGTACATGCAAAGATCAAGCAAGAGGCCTGTTACTATGTTTAATGTGTCCAGGCAGTTTTAGTCTATACCATCATAATACAAATTTAATCCATCTCATCCCCTTTTTGTTCAGTTTCCTAACCAATCTACAGAAGACACTGAACCTTTTGTTCTTTTAAAATAATCATAAAAAGAGCACAATCTCGCACAGAAACATTCAGTAACAGAGGATTATTATTTTTTACCTTGGATGCCAAAAAAGAAAAGAAAAAAAAAAAAAAAAAGAAAAAGAAAAAAGAGAAGCTTCTGGAATTACAAAATAGATGTCAACCATTACCTTCTTGTTGGTATAAGAACCAGTTTCATGGAGAATGGCGACTCTAAATGGAGGCCACCAAGTGTGGAATTCTTTTACCCACTGATGCATCACAGTAGTTGGACAAACAATCACTGTTGGACCCAATCCCTGGTACCTAAAATGAAGAATTCCAGAAAAAAAAACAACAACCACCTTTAACATGAAATAAGTACTCTATATAAAGTGACTCATTAAATTACACATACCTAAATGACACACTTTATAGTTCAAGTGGATTATGAGAGCTGTGGAAATTAATTGGAACTTTGTTTTCCGGAAGTCTGTTTTATAAAGGAAGAGGAAGAAAGGTACTGCTATGAGAACCTATCCACTGAACAGTTAGTGGGTGCATCCATCAAGACAAACACTAAAATAGAAAAGCTGCAAACAATAAGGCATAAGGGAACTTCCTCCTGTGGTAATACAAATCAGGTTTGGATGACTGCTACTTCTATAAGAGAACAGAAATCATTAACCAACAACTATTTTATTACTTCTATTAAAAAGAATGTGTAGCTAGAGTATCACAAATGGATTTTCACACAGGTATTCTGCTTCTTGTTGGTAATATAGTGCACAATTACCACCATAATTTACAGATAAAACAAGGGCTCTAAAGCAGCAGAATATATCATTCATGCAAGTTAAGGTCTGAGCTAGGCTTAAACTGCCTTGTAAGTTTCTTAATCATATGATTGTTTCCAAGAATTACTGAGGATGTTTGAAACAAAGTCTTCTGTAGCTCAAGTTCAGAGCTCCTCTTAAGGTTAAGAACAGGAAAAAAAAAAAAAAATCTCTGGCACAGAGTTAAACAAGAAATATTACCATCACAAACACACACAATCACATGGGAAATACACTAAGTAACAGTTCCTAGTAGGTAGTTTTCTAACACCTACTCTCTAAAAAACAGAGCAAAAGGGCTTTGCAAAGGAAAGCAGTAATTACAGTTTCCACACAGTGACCTGTGTCTGGTTGACTATGCACTCACTATTCACAGAATCACCACGGTTGGAAGAGACCTCAAAGATCATCAAATCCAACTTGTCACCACAGACCTCATGACTAAACCAAGGCACCAATTCAGCTGGTAATAAATAAAACAACTCAAAAGATCACAGTAGACATTCCAGATCATATATGCATATAGCAATAAAGGATTTCCCAGACACCAGCCATACCCTTCTTTCTGACATTAAGAATTAATATTCTTTATTAAAAACTTATATTCATGCAGAATAACAACCTAGATGGTGCTTGTCTCTTTCATTGGGAAAAAGTATTATATAACAACCTTGCACAGGCCATTTAAAAAGCCCCAGCAGTCCAAGGGGAAGTAAGAAGTTGGAGATGCAAAAAAAATAGATTCAGCTATGCTAGTAATCAAAATAACTATTACTCTTAAAAATACCTACAGAAAGCATGTCAACTTTCCCAGAACATACTTGTTTCTCATCTTCATGGGTAGTAATAAATTACCTGTTTATTCTCCTAGTCAGTATCAAACAAGATCACATATTAGGTTTATCCTGTTTCATTGTTTTTTCCTCTCTGAGCTGGCACAGAGTTCAAACTTCCTTTGAGCAGTTTCCAGAAAATCCACCCCCTCAACTCGGTTGTGTGAAGCCTCTTCTGTGTCTATCCACTTTCCACTAGCCAACATTTTATTCTCCTCTTGAGAGTTTTTATTTATTGATATAAGAGAGTAATCTAACTTCTCCCAGTCTGTAGCGTTTCACAAAATTAGACAAATCACACACTTCTGGTTTCTGCACTTATGAGGCATCCTTCATTCTCCAAATCACTGCAATAGATTTGCTCTGCTGCCCATCCAATCTATATTTGCTTTCCTTGAAAAAGGTGACACAAATAATATTCCAAACTAAAGACCAGTGCCTCATACCAGGATACTAGTACTGCCCTACTTCCTACACCAAGTATATTGTCATAATGTGCTCTGTCCCTTTTTCACAGTTGCATTATACTAATAGCTTATGGTTAATATCATACATGATCAGTATGCCCAAATCTCTTTCTTCTTCTGTGCTTCTGGTTTATAAAACCCAAATTCACAGCAGGTATCCTTTATTAGTTCCTATTTATTTGGATGTGATTAGAATTGCAAATAAGATCTATTCCTGCAACTTGGTACCGAGGAAGCTGTAGTCGTGCTGTATTTATAATCTTCAAGTACTCAAAAACTTAGCAGAGAAAACATGTTGGATTAAAACTAACTCTGTTCCCAAGACCTGGCAAATTATGCCTTCAAAATGAAACTAAATCCTAGTGAAAATAAAAGAACACACCAGCAAGAGCAACACAAGTTTTCTGGGGCAATGGACTTTTATTTATGTAAACACCATGGAAATTAATCCCACTGCCAGTCATAGTAGATACTGATCCTCTGTGTTTAATGTGTATGGTTATATCTCAGCAACTTGAAGAGCATGGATGAGTAAATAATCACTATATAAACTTTATGACACAGCTTTTCCTCTGGTCTCTCAGATCTACAAAGTCTGTAGCAAAAGGTAACATCTTTGTTAAACAAAATTATGCATTTGGAAACAAGGAAAACTTGTCAACTCTCAAAGGAGAAGGTCAACAGAGTTCAACCTAGATACAGTCTAGATTAGAGATGGGCTACTTGAAGTTTGCTCTTGCTGTGTTTTTTCTTGTGAAGGAACCATTGGTTTGAAAGTTGTGCCTTGTTCCAATTATCTCAGCTTGTCTAACACAAGGCTTCTCCCCTCCAGCTTCCCTTATATCCTTACCTCAACATTATATTCTTACATGCAGTATTTCTGATTTCTCAGCATGACATTTGGGTTTCCCCAGCTATATGGCTAAGTAACTGTTAGAAATGAGACATTTTAATGTTGTTTCTTTTAATAGCTACACTCTATATAACAAGTAGATCTTTAGCTAGACTTCAGGCTCTTTTAAACACAGCAGAACGCCGGAATCAGAAGTAGTTTACAAGAGTAAATTTCTATTTTGTTGATATTCAAAATATTTAGCTTTATTTTCTATCACTGAAATTTTCTGCAAAAGCAGTCTTTAAAATAAGTGCAGTAGAAATTGTTTCCTTCCATGGAGTTACTATAATGATGGACTTAATGACATGCATCAGTGGAAAAAGAAAACCAGAAACTGAGCAAATAATGTTCTGTACATAAAGAACACTGTGACTTAGGCATGCAATTATATTTTGACCTTTTCAAAGTTTTATTGTAGTTTCACCACATTATCTTAGGTCTTAAGCTGTAACTGTGCAATAATGTCAAGAGATGTTCTTGAAGGATTTCCATCAACTCAGTGGTCCTCCAATGGGGGCAGGGAATATACCTACACAAAATATAGATGTGTGGTAGCACCCTGAAACCAGGCAGCCATACCAGAGTTAAACAACTGCTCCCAGTGATGGAGGACCTGGAGTTTTTTACATAAATGCTACAGTAGAAAGCAACTGGAGAAAAGACATTCGTATTCTCTCCTTTACACATTATTCATGTACATGCTGAACATGATTTAAATATGCCTCTACATAAAGTTAATGATTTTTGTTTAGTCCAGTACTATGATATTTACTTAATGGAATGCAGAAATTTACCTCAGTTAAACAGACCAGCAGAACTAGAAGAATCAGATAGTATTCATGCATGCATTTGTAAACCCAAAAAAATCCCTTTCCAGGAATTTCATCTATGAAGAAGGAATTTTAAAGCATTGTTCAGTACCAGTAAAGCATAAAAGATCTTGTTAAGAAAGGCCAGTAACTCTGACAGTTTTGAAAAGCAACAGCAGCAACAAAAAAAAGCAAATGGGAATGCCTCTGTGTAAGTTGCTGGTTTTACTATTACTACTATTTTTTTTGGCATGGGTAATTCCCCTGCTGATCAGAAACTCAAACTTTCACTGCAAATCAGCTTGCTACTTTCTGTAAAGCATTTACCTGGTGGCTTGCCAGAACAAATATTTTAATGTAAAATTTAATAAATGGAATGAAGGTATTGCATCCCATTTAAAATTCCATATTGTGTAAACTATTGATATTAACGTAATTGAGTTTGTAAACAATCCATTTGTGGAAGCTAACCTTAGACACTGTATTGACCCAAAATATCTAGTGTGGCTCATCTGCAAAATGAGGCATCAATGCCTGGAATTCATTAAAAGCGTTACATGTTTAATTTTTCCTGCCCTACAGCTCCATTGTCTCGTAAAATTTTTCCTTTGATGTCCCCCACTAAAAGAATTAAAGGAATATTGTAATTGAAATGTCATTAATAATTCACAGGACCCTCCTCCACCAGCAATACATCTGATGAAATATTAATTGAGCTCCACAGACTGACAGTCTGCAGAGGAGCACTTGCCTGTAATTTGAACCACGAGTCCTGATCTTGCTGTAGCTCAGACCTGCCAAGAAGGCAATTATCTGGATGGTCTTGCCCAATCCCATCTCATCTCCCAGAATTCCTCCTGCCTGCTGGCAATGCAATTCCCAGAGCCACCTAACACCTGTCTGCTGGTACCTAAAACAAGGAAAAAGAAGATGGCAAATGTTTGATAATACAGATCATAACAGAAAGTACTTATGAATTAATCATTTGGCAAGGACAGACCAGGACATTATACTAGTTACAGTAACATGCTGGATGTGTGTTTTACATGAGTGGTGTATTTTCTGCGTCATACATTTTTGATGCACTCACACATTACATGTGACTTTCGTCCTTTATGAAACACTAGAACATTTCTAATTAAACTGACAGTCACAGTAATTAGAGAGTATTTTATTTCATGCATATTTTGAGTGTTAAAAGCAGCTTGGAAGGCTACTCTAATGAGGCATTATCTTTTGAAAGTAGACCACACAGAGTAAATGTTATTATTTAGAATACACACCTTGATCTGAAGGGAAAGCTTGACTTGTAAAGGATACAGCCTTTATACTCTACTGTGAAAACTGATCACACCTGCCAAAGCATGCTTTCTTTTTAGGTAAATTCATTCAATAACATTCAGTCTCTTTCAGTGAGGGAAAAAAAAACAACCAAGGCAAAATGTTTTGGAAAGCAAAACAATAGAAACTGTTCCAGTGAATGGAATGCAGCACAGCATTATTACATGATTGGATCAGGGCAGTTTCTACTCCAGCTATTCAGAGGAAATTTTGTAAGCAACAATGCAAAACACATTCCAGTTAAAAAAAGGGGACCAGAGAGCAAGATTTACAATGAAGCTCAAAAGGTAAAGATGCTGGACTTTCAAATGGCTTTAGGATGTGGTTTTTTGTAATGATATGAAATAGTGAGATCATTAGGAATAATATGCCACGTGTGGGGGGGTTAAATTGAAAACAGTATAGAAATAAATGATGAAACAGCGTATTTAAACTATTATGTAAGAAAAGAATACATGTTTCAGCATTTCTGTGCCTTGTAACTTAGCCAGTATAATTTTTCTGGATGGCATGCATTCCTGGAGTGCAGAGCACAGATAAGAGCAAAACAGAAGTACTGTTTTTTGGTAGAGCAGGGATTGGTCATTTCAGGGCATTATCTTGCGTGCATTCCAAGAGCATTCTTTGAACAAATAATATTTAGCACTACTGACAGCTAATGGCATTAGTTCTGGTACTACGAAAAACTATTAAAAATACTAAACAGAGACAAACAAATCACTTGAGCAGTTAGAAAAAGATGATTAAAGAACATGCCTAATGGTTCAGACATTAGCGGATGGTGTCTCAAATGCTTTATATCAAGAAGCCCTTAAAATGCTCTTTTATTAGAAATTAATTCATGTTACAAATGCAGCAATATAAAACCAACTATGACATGGCTTGCTGGATTAGTTATAATTGGTTTAAGATGCTACCATTACTACAGTTTTATGAAGATGAAACATATTCTGATGGAAATATTAAGGAAGTGGAGATACCCCAGTTCTAGTCAGAAGTGGCTCCCCCACACTAATGTCCAGCATCTCTTCAGAAGACAACCATTCAAGAACTTCACAGCATTGTTTTGTATTATTTCTTGGGATTACAACCAGTGCTTAACAAGTAGCTGCATTTATAAGAATCTTCCTCCATCTTTTCCAACCTGGTCTGGTCTGGTTCTATTCTATTCTATTCTATTCTATTCTATTCTATTCTATTCTATTCTATTCTATTCTATTCTATTCTATCTCTTCCCCTTCTCCTGAGCAAGCTTTGTAGTACAGAATTAAATGTGAAATATTCTACTCCAAGGTTATCCAAAAATGGGAAAGATGCAGGTGCTTTCTCTGCATAATCATACAAACATGAAATGATTGCAATTATGAAAAGGTCAAAGCAAAACCAAACCCCACCAGTAATTTTTTATGGTTATATGGAGAGATAATAAATTATGTTTAATCTTTCATTGCACTGATTTTTACTTTTTTTTAAACTCCAAAACCACTGTAGAAGTAAAATAAAAATGTTGCCTGGTCTTGCAGAATAGCTATGTTTGGATTGTATTTCACATGAGCAATCATGCTGTGACCCACCCCTCAAAATTCACCAGTGTTCAGCTGCATAGTTGCTGAGAACACATTGCATTTTGATGTAGCAGAGCAGTCACAGACTGAAAACAAATAATGAAGGAATATGGTTCCTTGTATATACAGTGTTCTCTCAAGCTATGTGCATATAGCTTAGTGCAGTTTGAAAGTCAGTCTTGCTCACTGTGTTTAGTTTTGTTCCATGGAAGCATCAGTGGTGTTCTTACTGAACGTTCCTCAAAGCAAACAAGTATACAGGGAAGAAACAGATGCTCCACTTAAGCGAGCTTACTGACAGACAAACATGAGGGTCTACTATTTCTAGTGTGAGCTGACTTCCTTGGAATTCAATTCAACCACACAGGAAGATCACTTACAGTATACTGGTATACACCTTGGGTCAATACACTTCCATGTTTTGCACTAAACTTGTTCAGAGCTCAATGTTTAATGCCTATTGACTATGGGCTTTCCTGCATTGGAGATTTCAGCATTTAAGTTACAAGATGAATCATTCAAGTCAATTGATCTTTCTAACCACTTAAGTTTTGTCAACTGACTCATGCTTGCAGGGATACCCTTCATTAGTGAGGCTGGTATCTCTAAAGATTAATTTTTAGTCATCTGCTTTATTTCAATTCCCTCCAAGTTGCTCAGACCACACATCCGTCCTCTGGATGATTACTTCTGCAGTGCCTTTGCATAAACAACTGGAGACCACATATTGGCTGGGTATTGTCCTGGCAACCAAGTCATTAATTCAATTCCATTTTAGAGCTAGTGTTTTCCTTCTGAGGAACTGCAGGACAACAGTAGTAATTTCTTTGAGGTTAAGACTAAGTGGTTTAGTTGGAAGGGATACCATACACATCCATTACCTACCCAGGCTTCCTACTCACTAATCGTAAGATTTTATAGAGTTAGCATTTAAAGAGTAGATATTTTTTCCTGCTGCATGGAATGTTACTGACAAAAACTCAGGCCTACTATGCATGGAACTTAAGGGAGAGATTAGGGGTGAAGATAATGTAGGTGCTAGCTTGTTTTGTCTGTGTTTTGCAAATAGCTTTTTGAGGTGAACTTGAAAGTGGGACTGGGAGCCATGGTTTAAAAAAAAAAAAGAAAAATAAAATAGAAAGCAGTCATGGCCAAGTTTGCAATGCACTAAAAGACTAAACCATGAGCTGTAGAGTGTTTTCCACCTGCTAAAGAAATGAAGAATTCACATTCTATCTTTTAAAACTCTACTGTGCAAAATGTTTAATAGTATTTTATAACATGTATTGTAAGTAGTTACTTTGAGCAGACTCGAGTAGCAATTTCAATAAAAAGTCATCTGTTACGTTTTTATTGGCAGAAAATCTCCACCCTATCACAGAAACACCCATGTTTCTTGTTTTCATTTATCACAACTTGCCAACACAACTTCTTCAAAATACAGTTATTCAACCACTCCATATGTGAATTAAAAGCAAGCACTGATTCATAAAATAAATCATTTATAAAAACAGATAAGCAGAGCTTTTTAATTTGTCGTTTAGCTAAATAGGCATTCACAGTATTCACATCAGCCAGTTGTATTTTCATGTAACTGCCTTTTGTATTCATAACAAATTAGTTTCTTTAATGTTTGATCCTGAAGTATTTCTTTTTGAAGAAACAATCCTATAGAAACATCTGAAGTAGAAGCTGAGGCATGATTCACTGAAGTAAGAGTTACAGCAAAGGGCATCCAGAAACCACCATGACTATTACTACTAATATTATTAACAGCACGCAACATCATAATATTAACTACACAATACATACTTAAAAAGCTTTTTGAAGAGAAATCCTGGTACTTTGAAACCCTCTTCAAATTCAGTGTCACTTTCTTCAGAAAGTTCCTCAGCTGTTTGATGTTCTTTCTCCTTCAGACGTTCTTTTTGCCACCTCCTAGAGTAACAGAAGGAGTCAACATTCAGTTACTGCATAGAAAAGAGACTACACAAACTACACTGAATTTGCCATCAGGTAAAAACCCAACAAAAATGAATTCTCCGACATCAGGATTGAAACAGGAATCATTTGGAGGAGAAAGTTATGCAGGTAAACATTCAAAATACCTGACATATTAAAAGGTATATGCACTCCTGCCTATTTAGTTACAAGCCTTCAGAATTCATAGGTAGCTACAATTTTCTGTAGGAAAAATAAAATGGACTCAAGAGCTAACAGCACCAAAAAAACCCCAAGCCCCATGGTGACCTTAAATTTCTAAATCTCCATTAAGAATAACAAAAATATAAATAATATTTAGGTATTCCAAAGCTTAATTAATGTAGTCATTAATATATAAATACATGTCATGGAATGAAAAGCAGAAAATCCAGGCCAATATAGAGTAAGTTAAACCCCTAGCACTGCAATCCACTGTATTAAGTAACAAACAGCCTTTTGAGTGAGATGCTGGAAAACTCATCTGCCCAGTCTTTTAAGTTTACATTGAAAAATCTCTAGAACAGTCCTGGATGGAGGAAAAATTAACAAGAAATAATAGTTTTCCAGTATACCTCCAGTTTCTGAATGAAAAAGATTACAGGCGAGTTAATAGTCATTCACCCATTCTTAAGTTGCCTTTGTAGCAGCACACAAACCAAAACAAACCCCAAACCAAACACCAAAAAAACCCCAAAACAAATCAAAAGGGCAGGATAATGGCTTAGCACTACATATTCTAAGAAAAAAGATTACTGAACTATTTAAAAAGGGAGGAAATACACATTTAATACTTTATTTCAAGCCTTACTATGCCCAATCCAGTGTGCTTTAAGTTTATGTGCTGAGTGCCTTATGTTTTCAGAACTACTAGCCCAATTTTATCCAGATCAGGAAAAAGAAGCATAATCATAAAAATGTTATTTAAATCTGGGCCATAGTTGACAATGTCAGCTATGGAAACATAAAATGTTTCATTGTCTTTACATCACCCAAATAGAGTGAGTTAGAAACACGTTTTTTCTCAAACAACTGCCCATAAGACAGCAAATCATCCCTGACATTGTGCACTTCCAACCTGGCAAGTAAACCAGAAGACACTGTACAACATCTAAAGTGCTGGCTCAAAGTCTTTAGGACTTCAGCCATGCTGCCATCTAGCTTAATCACGTTAAGGGCAGACATAGTTGACACAATGTAACTCCACCCAGCCTGATACAAGAAGTTCCTGTGTTCCCCTTGTATGTTTTAATTACATAAGCAGTTCTGGGGGCAATGATGCCTACCTTCCTAAAGGCACTATTTTGCATTCTCTGGTATGAAATAAACTGAGAACACTTAAAAGAAACTCTTCTTGCGGTTAGGTCATTCAAAATCATCCTCCATGGGATCTGCAAGCTTGTAACATGACTCAAGTTCAAGTTGCATTTTCTCTAGTGGCAGCATTAGTAAGAGTTTCTCTGGTCTTCCTGACTACTGATTTCAGTAAAACTTGTAGGAACTTAGACTTGAAGGTTTCTTGGTTTCTGGCAAAATTGTTTAATAGAAGTTTGGTTAGGAACTACAGGGAAGAAATTCAACACTTTATATAGTTCATAACTATTCATCCAACCATGTAACCTTTCTCACAAGAGAAACGTAAGTATGGCACGTTTCTAGATCAGCTTTCCACCATCTCTAACATACACAAGTTACAATAGCTTCCAAAAATGATGGCACTGAAAAACTGAGTAAGATAATACAATGCTGGATAGGTTTAGATTATATTCACTGAGATATATTCTGATCTGTTACGACAGGAATCCTTCAGAAGCAATAATAATGATGAAGAGGAAAAGTAGTATATGCAGGGGAAAAAACCCAAGAAGGACAAAGATAGTTATGTTTTCTGATTAAAAACTGATGTGTTGCTATGTTTATTATCAGACTGTTCTTACACCAGTATATGAAATTATCATAGAATGGTCTGAGTTGGAAGGGACCTCCAAAGGTCATCCAGTCCAACTCCCTACTGCAGTAAGCAGGGGCATCCTCAACTGGATCAGGCTGCCCAGAGCCCTGTTGAGCCCCACCTCCCTGGGCAACCTGTTCCAGTGTTCCACCATCCCCATAGCAAAAAGCCTGGTCTTAATATCCAATCTAAATCTGCTCTTTTCTAGTTTGAAGCTATTGCCCCTCGTCCTGTCACTGCAGGCTTTTGTAAACAGCCTCTCTCCATCCTTCCTGTAGGCCCCCTCCATGTACTGGAAGGCTGCTATTAGGTCTCCTCAGAGCCTCTTCTCCAGGCTGAACCACCCCAGCTCATTCAGCCTGTCTTCATAGCAGAGGTGCTCCAACCCCCTGGTAATTTTCACTCCATCAGTTCCTTCCTATATTGAGGACTTCAGATTTGGACACAGTACTCCTTAAGCAGTAAAGAGAACTTACTAAAAATATATTAAGTGCCAAAGTTTTCTCCACAGATATTTTTATCTATCTCTCCTAACACAGGAATGGAAATTTCTGGTTTAGACTATAGTCTTGTTAAATGTTTGATTTCAGAAAACACCATTCATGCACTGGAGACTAGCAGGCAGATATGATACATTCTAGGGGCACAGTACAAAAATGCATTTATTTTTGTTCAGTACTACATTTGTTTTTGTTCAGTGATGTGCTATCTGCCACAGATGGCAAATTAGCCTTCTGAGTTCTAGAAAAAGCTCAACAATTCAAACTAACAAATACCAACAGTCATTGCTTCAGACTGTGACATTACTGGAACTGTGACATGTCAGAACTATTATTTTATCTGACTGGATTATGAGAAGACTCAAACCAAGGAAGAAAACTACTTGCCCCACTGAAATAAAAACAATTGTACATTACAAAGCTTCTGAATCGGCAGTTTGGTAAAGAGTCCATATTAAAGTTGAGCAGGGCAATAATTTGCATAGTAGTTTGCTTCTAATTCGATATTCCAACATCACTTGACAGTAGCCAACACTGGAGCTTCAGGCTCCCCTGGGAAGAAACAGATTGCCCTCTAGTGTACATGAGAAAAAGTGATCCAAAAACAAACAAGCAACAGTTCTAACACTAGTTTGTAGCTGCCCAGGAATAGAGGCACTTCACCCTAATATAACTGCTGTATTTTCTGCAAGAAAATTAAGATATTAGATACCAGGATGTGTATCTAGAATTTGAAGTAATAAATACCGTACTTAATTTTATTAAAGTTTATTTTATGAACATGGTATCTGTTCCTTTACTAAAGTGTATAGTTACACAAGGCTCTAGAACTACATCTCTTTCAAAGATCTGGAGGTTCTTTTCCCCTCAGTTACAAGTTTAAAGGAAAAGCAGCAATTTGTGGTTACCACTACCAACTTTCAGAGTCTGAAGAAGTTACTCAATTTCTGAAAGACTCTGAGACACTGCATTAAGATATTCTACGTTAAAACTTCTTTCTTTTATTTTAAAAAGTGTAAAGATGTACAATAGCAGAAGCAATGGCAGGACAACCGCTATTTGCTACATCAGACCTGCCAGTTATCAGTTTGGTCTTGTACCTTTCCCCAGAAGTCAAACTTTGGAAGGAGAAACAGTAATACGTTAATATTTTACTTAACTACCCAGTAACATATTAACCATTTGATCAACATATTCCTTACCCACTTCAGTTGAACATCATTCATGTGCTCAAACAATCAGAAGATACAGGTTTTATAATATTGGCAAACCATCTCGAAAAGAAAAGCCTGACCTTTAAGAATTCTATTTAATGTTGTTCATGGTCACTGACATGAATACAGTTTTTATCCTGAAAGTGCAGTATGAAAGCCATATATCATACAGTTAAATCTTCCTCAATATAAGGATGCATTCAGCTACTAAGCCCATTTCCCACTTACTGCAATACCCTAGAAAGAAATTCTGCATCCAAAACTGTTATGAGCACAATTAAAAAAAATAATAATAAAGATTCCACCCAACAAACCAGTCATGAGCCAAGCTGAATGTTTAATATAGCTTGCACTTGAGAAGCACAATATGTTTTCTATTTTGAATAGCTAAGAATCCCTTGTAGATTATTCTAATTTGTTAAATTGAAGCATTCAGCATTACTTTTCTGCTTTAACTTTTTATGGCCTATATGGGTGAATTTAATTGGTACATCCTAACAGATGAAATACATGCAGTTAGTACCGCGAGTCTCCATAAGAAAATTAAGAGTGATGTAGATAATTACACACTGGAGTTTAGAATGAAAGGTGTACTCAGCGAGCGAGCCAAAATATATCTTCATTTGCGTCTTGGCTTTGTCATTTTAAAGAGCAGTTAGGATGCTCTAAGAAAGTATCTTTCAGGAAAGGTAATGTTTAATCCTTTTTTAATTTATAACTCTGAACCATCAAGAGACTCAGTGACAGATACTTCAAACGGAGCTAGCGCATGAAATCTGATCTGAGAAAAACAACTTATTTGTAAGCAAAATTTTTGCTTGATTCTTTATGCCAACTGCTTTGTGCACTGATAACCATGATTTCCAGCTACTCAGCTGCTTGGATGTCACTTGGGAGACATGGATAGAAGCAGCTTTCCTAGCCTCCCCGCTGAGCACTTGACAACAATTGAAGAACTCAAGCAACCGTACTCCACGAACTACACAGAACACACAAGAGAACACAGATACAGCATTTATCTCTTACAGCGTGACATGTAATTCCTTCCTTGAAGCAGCAGGCAGATGCATACTGACAACTGCTATGGGAATAGTGACCTTATAAGACTGTGATTTTTGTGTGTGATGATAATAATGTAATGCATTAAGTACATATATTATAAGCAGTAAAAATAGCTTGGATATACTTTTGCATTGCATTTTAACACATGCAAATGGAAACTTTCATAAACATGCAAAACAGTCCCAATAAACTGCAGTTTCCACATCTGCAAAGTCTTCAGAGTAATACAAGAGAACCATGCAGCAGTTTTCTTGTTGAGAACAAAGAAAAAGGTTTATTTCCTACGCATTTAATCTGCATGCATGTTACATAAAAGAAGCTGAAAACAGGTGCATTTTCAGTCATTCCACAGATCTCAAAGAAACTGGCTCAGCCATGACCTGAGAAAGCACAGACCCATGCAAGGGAAAAAGAACTGAAGTTACTGAGAGCATGAGGTGAATTCTGTATATTTAAGTAGTACTTTTTTTCATGTTCTGCTGATCACATCTTGCTTTGAGTGACCAGGCTGACCACTGAAAATCATCTGCAGGACAGAGTCAGGTACTATCCTGGCTGCCCTGTTTACTGCAGATAACACCAGCTCCTGTTCTGAAAACAGTTTCCTGTTCCAGAGATGCTTTGCAGCCCTGCAGTTAGCGAAATTATCATGCTTTAACAACACCATTGTAGTTTCCCCTTGACACAGACCGATCTCTCCAAGTCCCATCTCTGAAAAGTTAAGGAAACTAATTTTCAATCTTTAAGAATATAGGACTGCATTGGTGCCAAGCACAAGACTAGATGTTCAGAAGATTAAAGTAATCCTAAAGGATTTTCCCCTGCTTCTCTGAGGTAAAATATACCATAATCTCACCCATTTGTTTGCATTCACAAGTAAAACTGACATGAAACAAGATATAAATGTAAGCAAATGACAGCATTTCTGTAGCATTCTTAATATGTTTCTTAATTCACTACATTTTATTTTCTTATGGCATTTCCCATAATGAAGATTACCTGGGAGTACCAGCATAAACACATCAATGTGGACAGCTGCAGCTTAACAGTCACAATAACTGTAGCTATGAAATTTTTAAGGGATGTAGCGTTTTGGTAGCAATTACAGTTACTGATATTTCTAAAATTCATTTAGGCTTTTATTGTAACTTTAGTAACCAAAAGAAATGTAGTCTACGATATGACTTTGCTAAGGATAAATTGTCACAATCTCAACATTATTAAAAAACGTGTCTGAATGAATTTGAACTGCGAGTCATATTAAAACTTTCAATCAAAATAAATTACTCTTGATGAAAACACTGAATTAAAAATGATTTAATATTGGGCTAATTTAAATGTGAAAAGCATAGTTTTATTCAATAAAGTAGTAAATATTTTACCCATTAAGTACAATTAATTTTTGTTAATGCAACCAATAAAAAAACGTCTCTCTTTTTGACCCTTTGGACACTGCTCAGCTAAGCCTCTTGCTGAGCTCTTCTATTCAAGCACAAAAAAACTATGTTTTCACTCTGAGAAGCATCATCCTGGCACTGCAAACCTATTGCCTCATATCTGCTGCTGATCTGCCTTTGTAATACAGGATGTGAAAGTGAAGCTGGACTCTTCCTACCTAAGCTTTTGTTACCAGTAATTCTACAACTGTGAGAACCTCTGCTATCAGGAGGCATCCCTTCATTCACAGCAACTCAGGCTCTCACCACAGGGGAGGACAGTGTTTATGCCTCTACCTGACCCTTTCTCTGATACAGTTTCATTTAAATCCATAAGATTTTGTATTTTCATGGAAGTGTAAAATTTGTCTCTCCCATGTATTAATCAAGTTCCTGTGCTAGGACTTATCACTACATCAATCATACTTCACTGACTGCCATCATATATATTCTTCCTTCCATTCCAGAGCAACTGTTTTCAAGTTGGAATCCATGATTTTCTAAAGGACTACAAAACTACTTGAAGGCAGCTAAAAAGCAAGCACGCTATCAGCAAGCTGAAGTTCATTATACAAAGCTCAGTCCTTATACTAGGTGAAAGAAAATATGCCAGTGGTTAGAGACTGATTAAAACAAAACAACTATTTTAGTGATCTTGATCTTCTGACTCCCAGTATGCCCAGAAATGTTTCTTCTTCACTGGCATGTTAAACTGTTAAAACACTAACCAGACAAGTTACATGTCACTTTTGCCACTTCAAAATGTTTTCCAGGCAGGTGTGAAAATTGAGACATTGCACAGTTTTAGGAGCTGAACAGCTATACTACCAGTGGGGAAAAAACCCACAAACACAAGCCAAAACCAAGCAAAACTCTCTCAACAGCACACTGCAGCTACAGAGAGATCATCCACATACAGGTTATATAAATTTCATAAATCATGGATTAGCACAACGTATTTCAGCTGCCATTAAAAAACCCACCAAAACTAAAAACCAAACTACTAAGCTGTGTTCTTAACTTCATTTCCTCACTTAACACCAGATTTTCCATAGAAACCTTACTCGGTTTATAACCTTAGGTAATCATCACAACAGAAAACATCACTACTACCACCACTGTCACTATCTCTTTGGATAACGGTGGTTTTTATCCCTCACTTCCATCATGAACAGAAAGAAAAATCAAACAGAGCAGTTCTTAAACCTAACAGCAATGTAAGTGTCCAATCTTCATTATTTGTATCTTCTACTAGAAGTTAGACAAGAGATATTACATGCTAATGATCCAGATATTGTCCTTTCCAGTGTAAATTATTTACAAGTTTAAATTCAAAAGATTTTTAATAATGATTTTTCAAACAAACCTGTTAGCCATATAAACTATATGTAATTACCTTGTATTTCAATAAGCTAACAGATTATGCAAAACCACTATGTAACTATAGTTTACTCAAATGATTTCCTCTTGACTAGCAGTTAATTACTTAAAGCAAAAAACTCAGCATCTCACTCCATTCCAAATCAAAGATTTCTCTCTCAGTGGAAAACTGCCATTCCTCTGAAGAGAGAGGGCACTGCATGCCTGCACTGTAGCTTTGCCTATCAGGCAGAACACATCATCTTTTTATTTTTTGAAAGGTATGGAATGGGCTGCCCAGGGAGATGGTAGAGTCACCATCACTGGAAGTGTTTAGGAAGAGACTGGATGGGGCACTTGGTGCCATGGTTTAGTTGATTAGATAGTGTTGGATGATAGGTTGGACTTGACCTCAGAGGTCTTTTCCAACCTGGTTAATTCTATTCTATGTATGATCTACAAACAAAGGCAACAACTTAAGTATAATGTTGCCAAGTAATATGTTGTTTTATATACATACATTTTAGGCACATTCACAGTTCTACAAACAACAAACACCTACTGATACTCACGTAACATTATTGAAGGACCTACAACAATCAGAAAAATCTAAGAGCACATTCCTTGTAATTAGCAGGCATGCCAGGCTATGATCCTTCTGACTGTCTCCTTTTCCTTACTTTAGTTCCTAGCAGTGTATTGTGGACATTGACCTTTGCATATTCAACATCATTTGTTAATGCTTCTAATAATGTCTAGGACTAACCTTAGTCTCTGTTTATAATAGCCTTCGTCTCCATCATCTCTCCATCTCTTTACTTTGCGCTTCCCCAATGCATGCTCTTCTTCCTCAGAGCTTGGAAAGAAGTCAGCATCATCTTCAGCTTCTTCAAAATCTCTCTTTGATGAGTGTTTTCTTTTTCTTGACAAATTCCCGAGTTCATAATCAGAATCATTCTCAGCATGAGAAGATGCTTGTTCTTCCTCCTCTTCTGCTGCTTCTGGATCAAAGAGCTCCCCATCAGGTACATACTCAGACTCTTCACTATCATCCTCCTGTCGACACCTGAACTTCCTGGCCTCAAAATACTTCTTTTCTTTTGGAATCTCTGCCTTTGATTTAATCTGAAGGGCATGCTTCTGAAGCTTTCTCATGTGTTTTTTCAGGCGCTTATCTGTTTTTGACAAGGCTTTACCCCCTTTTTCCTTTTTAGTCAACGCAGGAGCTGCACACTTCACATTTTTAGCTTGTGCTTTCTTCTTTGCTCCTTTGCGAAGGGATAGCTTTTTTCTTTCAGATGACAGCTTGGCTTGGTCAGCTAAGTACTTCTCAAAATCAGATGCTTCATTTAGCATTAATTGTCGCACCTTCTTCTCTGGCTTCTGAGGTATTTTAGTCCCAAATGGTGTCATCTGGCCAGTGCGAATAAGCTCTTCCCACTCTGTTTCCTGAACAGGCATAAGCATGCTGCCAAGACACGATGGACCAGGTTCTACAACAAAAATCAGAACATCCAGCATGCCTTTAAAACCTCCAGAATAACTCAAAACATGGGAATGAGGGTGGGTTGGAGTCCCCCTCGTAAGATTTATATGCATTCAGTTCAGTTTGCACATTCAATTCAAAAGCATTACACACGATACTTGAAGTTCAAAAAAGGCAAAACTCACACAGAAGTGAAAGTTGGAGCCTGACTTTTTTGGTCTTCTAACTACTCCTCAGACTTCATATAGGAAATATTACACATACTAGCAAAATGCAAATACTTTTGAAACAACATAAAGTAGCAATAACAACTACAAAATTACACACACCCCCCATGGCACATGAACTCTAATGTGCCCCTAGGTTGTCAATTCCAGCCACATCACCATGTTCAGTGCAACAAACTACTGCATTCCCATGTGCAGCAACATTGTCCATTTCTGTGTTATTATCGCTTTTTAAACCCCCATAAGCTTGAAATTTGACATTTCCAGTACTAGGACAGACACAAATATTATAGAACACATAAAAGATTGTCTTTCCATGTTTCCACCTCCCCCTCCTCAAACAACAAAACAAACGAAATCCATCTTCCTACTCTAAAATACTAGTCAGGATTATGACTTTGAAAGCCAGATTAGCTGCACAGCACCTTTTCCTAAAAGCACACTTTGGCTGAAGTGCACACACAGTTATTATGCTTCTTAATACGAATTATAATTGGTGTTTGAAACCAAAGAGGGAGACAAAAGCTCTTGAATTCAGGAAGCTATAGGTGAGTTTCAACCTGAAATTTATTAGTAAGGTCTAAAATTTCACAATAGCTGTACTAGAATTGCCAGCATGGCACACAACTGTGTATGGTCCTACTTAAAGCAATGTATTTATCACCAAAACACATTTTATGAGTATTGATGATGTATTTGGCACAAAACTCCTCCCTCTCCACCCCCTCAGTTTCTCAAACTACTGAAACTATTCAACACCAGTTCTTCTGTCTTGGGCTCCATTCACCTCAGAGTTACACTTCATCACACTGGGTACTTGAGTTTTTCTGCATGAACCCACTCAAAGGCAAAGGCTGAAAGGTATTTTTCTACCAAGAGAAGTCTACTGAGATTTTGACTCCTGTAAGTTTTGTTGAATCAGGACAGAAGCATGAGCTCTGTGAGATCTGGATTCTACTCCAGCCACACCTGCGATGTATAAATAGCACAAAGAGTCTACGCCTCTGCAAACAGTATAACCCAAAAGTGATGTGCAGATGCCAATGAGGTCCAAATTTGCCCTGCAGAATACCACAGATTAGTGACTGTGCCCAAGACAGCCAAGCTGGAGCTACAAAAGCTCATCTCGGTCTGCAGGCAGCAGTGAGAGAGAACATCTAGTGAAACACTGAAAGAACAAATATCCTGTTTTGGAAGAAGCCTTATAATTTTTTTTTTTTCCAATTGCACTGCAGCCTGAAAGAGAGAAGCAGTTCCCCCTTCCATTTCTAGTGATACTTCCCAACAGTAAGAAAAACCAATTTTGTTACTGCTGATTGATAACATCCCGCATATAAAATGTAATTCAATCAGATGTTAGCAATCTTTATCAAATTAGCTGTGAAAAAATGTTAGGATCTCCAATTTATTAAGCCCAACACTCTAATGTGCCTCAGCTATCCCTACTGAGCTGAACATGGAATTAATATCCATTTTCTAAAACTCCCCACGTGAATATGCCAAGAGCTGCAATTCTGCAGGTGCAGAGAATAAATGTTCTTCGCTCTCTTTCTGAAAACAAACCACTGAAATTAATTTCCTTATTGGCAAAGATCTTGCAAACTAGCTTTGCACAGAAAAGGCATTACAACAAAGTACAACAGAACTTTCAGCCTTTTCCCATACCTTCATCTTCCTCGAATTCAATCTCATTTACTTTGTCAAGAATCTCTGTTCCACCAAGAAATGACTGCAGACGCTTTTGTTTTGCTTTGATCTTCTTTAGCTGCTGCTCCTTGAATGAAAAGTAGATACATAATTTAATATGGTTTGTAAACTTGCTATCCTTTTAAAAAAGGCATAAATTACTACAGTATCTTTTCAATATCTCATATTCAAATCTTCACAACATTGCACCTGAGACAAGAAAAGGTTGGACTTGATGATCTTAAAAGGTCTTTTCCAACCACAAGTATTCTAAGAAGAGTACAAAAACCACCATTACCATACAAGTCTTGGAAGGTTTTTGTTAGAAAGAAACTGAAATTGCCAATTGGTCCATCATCCTCATACACTGTTAATTCAAGAGTGGTCACAGCTAGTTTAACAGCAAAAAGTGGAATGGACTTTAAAAAGCATAATCAATGTTACAGGTGCTCTAACAAGTATAGTTAATTACTGCTATGAAAATAATTCATAGCTGGCTCTTCTGTTACATCTTTTATCTGATTGTTATATCCTCAGCTGTGTATTTACCGGTGATGTTGTGATTCATTGGTATTGCTAACTTCCATTAGTGAAATGAAAAATTCCACACAGTAAAGCACAGACAGAGGCAATGTAACTTCCCACATTTGTACCTCTGTTCTTTGAAAAGCCTTCCTTACCCAGAGGGGCAAGCACTTCGGTAAAAATCGAGCTCATGCCAAAATGTGCAATTGTTTTTTTCATCTTTTTGGTGAAGAAGGTTTCATTAACCTGCCAAGGTCTTCAGGCAGCACTTTTCAAACCACAAAAGGTACCACGTTCATGTATGGTGTGATATATTATTTCCTATTTATGCACTATTATCCTTACTCAGAGAGAATTGTGCATCATAAAACACTCCCTGTACTGCAGCTGTAAGAAAATACTTGCAGCAGTCATTAATTGCCCATCTGTCTGAATAATAGGAGAGTGCCATAATCTTTGACCACCTTTTTTAAATTTTTTTTTTTAAAGGCACTTCTCCACATAGAAAGCAGCTCAAATCCAGGACTATCTTTCTCCAAACAGCCTCCAAAACACTCTTGAGGTTATTAGGACCACTTTTACAGATTGCAGATTTCATATAGGGATTTATTCTTACACTTCATGGTTAAAAAACATCTGAATGAGTCACTGGCAAGTGGCCTGAGATTGGGAAGAACTGTCAGAGGGGAAAGGGCAGTAAATTTTCAGTCAGGTTTATCATTAAATATTCAGGTGAACTTCTATCAGACTATCTGATCAATGTACTACCATCCTGACCAGCAGAAGTTTTCTTTTTCTCCTGTGTCCTCTGTCCTATTTACAGCTGTATAGGCCTATTGCTTGTATTACCCTGATGCCTGCCAGACTGCTCTGCACCTTTAACTTACTACTAAGGCAGTAGTACTTACTACTGAAAAAAAAAAAAAAAAGCTGGAGCAGTTTCTGACAAATCAGTGAGTTAAAATGTCTCACAGAAAGGAATGATATGTACTGGTACAAGATAAATACAGACAATGAAAGAAGATGAAGGAAAGAAAGGTAGGGAATGAAGATCATAAGAGCTGAGATTTAGGTCAGCTATTGAATCACATGCTAACAATGCTTGCTAATTCTTCCAATACTACTGGGAGGGACTGAATTAAAATAATGCAAATCAGTCTTCTGAGTAGGTTCTGGAACTTCTGTTTTATAGCTTATAAACTTAGAATTAAAAACAAAAATTAATCTCTCACTTTCATATCTTTACGTAAGTTATTTAGAATTTTTGTCAGAAAATGAAACCGTTTCAAAGGGAAGAAACAACAACTGTAGACTGACTCCGAACTATATAAACAAGAATTACATAATTAAAACATTAAGACAAAGTACAAGCTGTCAGCAGAAATACAATACAATCACCTTGTTATACTTTTGCCGTCTTACAGAATCTAGTTTTCTGTTTATGTCTTTGTTGTTGGCAGCTTGAGGTGAGAGCTGCTCAATAATTTTGTTTATTTGTTTCAGGGAAGTTGTACACGATCTGAAAAAAACCCAAGAAGATACTAGTCAACTCCAGGAAGCAAAATAACACATTCCCAACAATCCAGAAATTCCAAGAGACTTACTTAAGATTAAAAAAAGGTCTAAAGTAAGTTTTTAAATAAGCAACTTCTATTTAAACAACACAGAAATACTAAACACTTCAAAAAGTTGTACATAATAAAATATTTGTAAACAAAGTTTTGCTGATACCAAAGTTCCACAGGCAAGGAAACTGAACAAACCACTGCAATATTCAGTACTGAACTTACAAGTCTGATGGTTGCAATAAGCAAGTGATAGTGGTTGCTTCTATTACTCAAGATAGACAAAACACACACAGATGAAAAATGTTTCATTTTCTAAAGCTGTTTGATGCCATCATATAAGGAAGCTTGTTCCTTTTAGCTTTATAATGTCTTTTACACAGACTTCAAGATATGAATATAGTTCCAGGAAGACAGACTAGATAAGATGAAAGAATTAACGGAGCATCAACATTAAACTTTCCTTACTCAGGCACTACTGTTTCTTCCGTTTCCATATACAATATGAAATGCAGGCCGAAGCACGGACTGTAACCTAATATAACCTGTATCTGCTGTTGGATTTGTTTGCAAGGATGAAGGCACTGTCCCACCACCAGAAGCAACAGGTCTACATTTGTTAATTCTGATAGCAGACCATTTCTCAAGGATATGCAACTAAGTATCTCAAAGCATTTAAAAAGAAAAAAAAAAAAACTCTTTACAACACCTGCAAAGCAGCCATTATTCCCCTCCTATGCAAAGACATGCACTATGTAAGTATCCTCAGTTGTCAGGGAGGAAATTGGGCCATGTTTCCCTCCAGCTTTAATCTGGATTCTACCACTGCTCTTCCACAAGACTTATTCTATCAGCTCTCCAGCTATCACTGCCACAGTCATTCTGTTTCAATGCTTTTCAACTATCTGTTCCAACTTTCTTAGTCTTCTGTTCTGTTACTTTGAAACATTTCTTCTTGCATGTCTCCTACCTTTCAGCTCTTACTTCCTTGGCCTTAGGGGTTTTTGACACAAATTGCTACTTCCCTTTTCTACAGTGCTTTGTTTAACCAGACAGTGTAACTTAAACCAGGATTTAACTTGAACCGTTTTTTATTCTCCTTCTGCTTAAATCTGTGTGTCTGTTACAGAATCACGCAGCTTCTACTATGAACTCCATGCCAAAAGAACCCCACATCTTGCCTCATTTTACCTCTAGTCATACATTCACTGTTACAGAACTTTAAGTTACTCTATTACCAACTCTACTCATATCTTTACTTACATAAGCCCCTCCGCTCAACAACCCAGCTATACCTCTGCTAATTTTTCCAAAGGCCAACTCTCAGACTTGCACATTACATTTCACACAGATTGCCATTTGGATCCCCTCAGGCAAATCTCATCTTACAACTTTAAGTGGAAGGTGAAAATACAGGGGAAATGAAAAATCACAGCTGTTTCTTAAAGAAAACCAGGAAAACATCAATTAATTGCCAGTACTGTGCACCACTCTTTTGGTAGCCACATAATCTAACTGCAAGGGTTACACTGCGACATTCTTCCTCACAATGACCATTGTACTCATCATGTCTTTCTGCTGCATAACAGCTGAAATTATCTTCTAGTTCACTTCTCCACACCCAAACTGAAAAACCAACAAAATGCATACATTTTAGCATACGCATAACAAGAAAGCTGTGCAGAAGTTCCCATTGGCCGTAAGAGGCCCACAGCACTTGGGCACTAAAACCCGTCATTACTGCAACATCTATCTGCAGTAGTTCACAGAGTAGCTCTCCAATGAGGCTAGAAACAGATAGGGAGATCTAAGAGCAACATTCAAAAGACTAGAGGCTACTCAAAAACTTCTACTATCAATATACCATGTTGATTAAGCATTTTTTTATGGTGTCATTAAGTATTTCATACAAGTGCCCGTAACAAGGCTGTTTTCGTTGTTGTACACTCATGATATGGGGCCATCAAGTTACAGAACACATACAACCAGAAGCAGATAATCCCATGAAGCATACAGAATTGAAGCAGCACTACTTCTATTACTTTGAATAAGAGAGTATGATGCAGTTCTCCATTGCTCAAAAACCAGACATGCATGTTGGCAGGGTAGGAGACAAAACAGAAAAAGGAGAGGCACTGTCCTCTACTACCTTGATGCATGACTGGACTAACCAAATATGAGCAATGAAGCAATGCTCTGATGTGAAAAATATTTTTTTCTGTTTTAAGAAGGTGAGTGACTCAGAAGAGTACACACCATCCAGTGTGTTTCAAAACATCCTTTCATCTTCCAGGTTCCAAAAACATGAGACACTGACCCTCTTTAGATAGTCAAGTAACAGAAAGGCACAGTAAAAAAGGATACGACTTACCTTAAGTCATCCAGCACTGACTGATATTCTTTCTCTGCATCTGCTTTTTTTGTTGCTTTATGAGCTTCGTTAATTGCATTATCTACTTGCTGAAGAACTCCTTGCTCCAATACATCCTGGTCATAGACATCAACTCCTAAACCTTTCAGCTCAGCAGCCTGTGCATTATGTGAGATGGACTGAATCTGTTGTCTGTTGATCTGTAAAAGGGGTTGTCCTCTTCTCGGCATCTCCAAAGGGACAGCCATGAAAGTGGATGACTGACTGGTAGAGCTGGGAACTTTATTATCCAGGTCACTGTTACAAACATCATTTTCTTGTTCATTTTCCAATTCCTCAGCATTATGCAGGCAATTATTGCTTGAAGTAGTAAGAGAATCTTGTTCCTGGATATTGTCTGGCAGGTGGCTGTTGTCTGTCGGCATCCTCTGCTCAAATGCAACAAAGAACCACATTATCCTAAGATCATTCACAAAGTTTCTCATGAAGAACGTGCCCAAATAAAAGTAATCAAAACAATGAACAGGTTTCTTTAGAAGAAAGTCTTGTTTCCAACTCCTAGTAGTCTGCTCCTCCATGAGTCCTCCCCCAAAAAGCTTCTCCACACTAACTCCTCCCACAATCAAAAGGTGAAAGTGCCCAAACTTTCCAAAAGGAACTATATGGAATGCTCCTGGAAAATCCTGCTTTCAGACAAATAAAGCAACCTGTAAAAATTACTCTTTTTGCCAAAGCATAAGCTTAGTCTTGTGAGTGGTCATGCTACAGAAGACTACAATGTAACAAAACCATACGCAGCATAACATATCCAAACATCAACAACAGAAGTGTTTGAAACAGAGTGTATTTTACCAGTGAATGCACTGATGAGAACAGCTGGCTGTTAGTTCAGCTTTGAAGTGGTGCACAAAAGCCTCTTGGCCAGGAAATAAACACTGGACTGACTTATCCAGGCAATAAACACTGGACTGACTTACCAAGGCAAGCCTAGCACTGGTATTGCCTGGAGCTCTCAGCGTGGGACTGTCTTTTGAAAGGAAGAATTTTTTACTACTTTCAGGGAGAAACAAGAGTTATAAAATTGCAGGAAAACATTAAGAAGGTAGGTGGGCTTCATCAGCAACCCCTCCGAGTATGACAGCCCATAGTTCTCAGTTCTAGCTCATGCGTCTCTTCCATCAGCTCCGACCGCACGCAACGCGTTTGGCCCTGTATTCAGGCAACGTTTACTATGACAACCCCGCACCGGACAGTTCCCCTCGAGGGACCCCGGACCCCACTCAGCTCCCACCTACGCCAGCCCCCGAATTCCCATGCTTCACCACCTCTCACGGCGAGCAAGACAGAGCCTGCCGGGCCAAGTCAAGACCGCAGCCGAAAGCTGTCTCTCGCGGATGGCAGCAAGGCCTAGCCGGGTCGGAAAAGCGCCGTCTACCCACGGCCTCTGCCTGGTAGCCCCAGGTTGCAGTCGCGGGGAGGGAGAAGCCGCTAAGCGGTCCCCGATGCCGACGCAGAACTCACCTCACTGCCCGGCTCCCGGAAGGCCACGGCGCGCCTCACCGCCCCCCTGCGCCGAGGCACAAGCGTCACTTCCTCAGGGTCGCTGGCATCAGGGCTGCGCAGGCGTGGCAGGGAGGTGGCATGCAGTGAAGCGTTCTCGGCTGTCGTCCCACGCCTGTGCAGAGAAGAGCTGCGCCCAACTGTTCCCATATCGCCGACAGCCACTGGCTTTTTCCGGCAGCTTGTCAGGCTGCCCTGTGAATGAGTTTTTACCTGATACAAACCCGGCGTATGGACCCTGTGTGGGCTGGTTGCTACGACACACACGTCACCTGTGGATGGTTACCGTAGCACACTGGTCACTCCGGGCTGGCCACCCTGCAGAGAGTTGACGCTTGTGGAACAAATGCCTAGAGACCAGAGGAACTACTTACAGGGGCCACTTCAGGAGTTCTGTTTTCTGTCCTGCCATACTTCAACACCAAGTGACCGTCCTTTGAAAGGCTAGGGAAAGAAAACATGATGTAGTGGTTGCAAGTTGCCACTGAGCAAATAGTTTGCACTAAGGTTCCTTCAAGGGAAAAAAGGTGCTCTGCATCTTGGGATTTAGCAGAAGGGCTGCATTATACACAAGTGGGACAAGCAGTCTGATAAGGGCTACAGGTCTTCTGCCTGCTGGGATCTGTAGCAGCACTTTAAGTTTTCTGCATTCCTATGTGTTTTGTCCCTAATTCTGTGGTAGTGACAAAAGCAGAAAACTAGATGTTTGCCATGGGTCCTTTTGCTTTCTCTACCTTTTGCCCCTATCCTAGTGGCAGGAGAGTCACAGAATACATCTGTGCAGCAGAGCTGAATTTACTGGCTGACAGCCTTGAGCCGACTGCAAGAGGTTAAATACATAGCAGAATACATTTGGAAATATGTTGTTAATTAAATGCTGCAGCAGATAGGGTTTAACTCTTTGCTTTGGGGTATAAATTGTGAGTCAGTTTGACCATGGAGCTGCTTTCTTCAATTGCTTTTCAATTGTCCTACTCTCTGTATTCTTAATGTCATCTCTTAGTGAACAAGATGTAGATTGGAAAAAAAAACACATATTACTGTTTTGTAAATTATGTAGGGTTGAAGCCAAGGCATATTTAGGTAAGCACAAAGGCATGATACCTCCTGCTTCTCACTCGTAATTTCAACAAAACGCTACTGACCAGCAATACATTTGTAGTGCACCTTTGATTTGAAGAAATCCCAGATATTACTGCTTAGTCACCCTGGGTGTAGAAAACTGTGATTGTAGCTATGCAGAAATGTCACAGTTGTTTAACTGAAGAATAGCAGAGGTAAGTAGATGCAGTGTTTAATCATGAGACTTTAAGGATATGGGTTAGGGTGTATAGGAAGAGAAGATAACTTGTAACGTATTTGGGGCTTTGTCTTTACACCTCTAAATATTTGTACACATTGATGTGATCTCTTCCTTCTTCTTTAGGTTATACAGACCCAGCTCTTTTCAGTCTTTCCTCAGAGGGGAGGTGGTCCAGGCCTGACTCATCTTAGTGACCTTCTGCTGGAGTCTCTCTAGTAGCCCCACATCTCTTCTGTACTAGAAAAGTACTAGTTTCTTTAGGCATCTATTGTCTGATATTTTCTCAGCTGTATTCCTACAGAGAAAATTCCTACAGTAAAGCACTGTTGATAAATGATATGCTCAGCAATTCAAGGCTTTCAAACATCATTAAATTTTTCTTTTGCCAATTTTTTGTCATACTTAACACACCCACAGAGTCCCTATGCATTTGCTCCAAGAGTAGGAGTTCTGTTACTTTTTCTCATAAATCATCACCACTGGTAGTTTTCATAAAATACTGTATCCTACCAAGCTCTCCATGTTGCCAGCTCTCAATGACACAGTGTACCACTTCCTTTAATACCTACTGGTGTGAATATTAATGAATAACTCTCAAAGTTGTTGATTCCTTTATTCTGGGTTTATTCTGAATCACAATTTCAGGTCCTTGCCAGAAGCTGTTACTTTTCTTCCATTCCCATACTCCCTTCTTCCCTCAGTGTCTAGAAGTCGTAAGAAAATACAGAATGGGTTCTCTAAGGTCTGTAAGACCAACATCTGAAAGGTCAGTGGGCAAATAAAGCTGTGTCTAGTTGATAGACTGTAGTTTGTTCCCTTTGCTCTGAAATATGCTATTATTGCAAATACCTTTTACTTTGTATTTAATGACTAGAATGAGGAGGCTTTTTTTTTAAACCTTTGTTACCATGTTCTAAGCACAAGGAATGATGTTTTGTAATTAGTGAAGCAATTGAACATGTAGAGAGCAAAGTCTATCAACAGAATGAGAAAAGCAGCAACAAGGGGGCATTTAAGGACAGAACAACATCAAGCTGTTGTCAAAACTAAACTGCTGTATGGAGGGATAGGCCCAGTTTTCCAGAAGCTGATTAATGAGGGGGTAATTTGTTCTGGAAGAAGGAAAAAAGATCTTTATATTATTTGCTAAGGGAAAAGTTTTCAAATCAAAGGCTGCTTCCTTCCCAAGTTTAAGGGGAAAAGGACTAAAGATTTTCCCATATGTTAACAGACTTCTATGGGTTAAGAGATTACTAATATGGGAGATGATAAGTTCAAAAGAGGCTATAATCCAACATTAAATAATATTGCTTCAAGGCAGGTACTTGCAGAACAAAGCAGTCACACTGGTACCCTGACTGTGACTGATCCCTGATAGGGCTTGCTCATGAAGTTCACTATTGTGCTTTTCATATGATGAGATACATGGGACTGAAGATGATCTTTGTAGAATTGTTCTTAAACTGTGACATGAAAATGTGTCAGGCCCTTCAATCAGAGATGGCCAATATTTGTGAGACACCATACACACTGGGAATGATATATAAATAGTAAATATATTGTATGCACAGTCTGTTGCAAACTGGGTCAGGGTCCAGAGTGGTGTGAATGAAAGCTGTTTGACTCAAGTGTGCTGAAGCCAGATCTCCTAGCATTTGAAAATCAATGTGGCTCCATTAAAGTTATGTCAGAAATAGATTATAAAGGTCTTTAAAGCTCATTCTCTGGTGGTCTGTTCTTGATGCATTTGCAACACTAAGTCTTTCATTACTTCTATCTCAACACATAGTTTTGCCCAAGCAGGCGAGATTTATGGTTTTGATCAGTTCTCAGCCTCAGCTACTGCCTGAGAACTGTCCATTACAACGGCTGTAAAAAGTAGAGAAACTGCACTATAAACCAGAATGACCTGAAAGTTATGTTTTCACACAGAAAATTAACCTCTGATGAACTGAAAGTTCCATTCTGCTCTTAGCTACACACACGGGGCTTCTGATCTTTTCCCATAGCATGCGTGCATATCTGTTTCTCTGTATTGTACTGAAGTATTTAATTACACTTACTTTAATTACACTTTCAATTTACTTTATTTTATTTTTCTACTTGCAATTTATTATTTTTTTTTTTTGTACTTATAGATGGCTCCTAGCTGCCATGCAGCTACTTTGTGGTTTCCTGGGCAGAACAAGTTCTGCTTGTTTGGTTAGGTTGGTGTGTTTTTTTAAATGCTTTAATGTAGGCAAATTCTTCACTCCTATGCCAGCATTAGTGATGACACCAAATTCTTGCTGGAACTGGTTCTGGTAACTTTTAACATTTGGCATGTATGCTCTTTTACTTGAACTAGCAAGACTGAGGAGTTAGACTGCATGGATGTCTTCCCTTTCTATCAGCCTTGCAGGATTACTGGGAAGGATCCTGGCAGAGCATGCAAAGTGGCAGCTCAGAGCTCAGCTGTTGATTCTGGAGGGCTGCGGGGAAACACAAACAGTCTTCCAAGGATTCTCAAGTAGAATAACAGCTTGGAAAGAAAGCAGTTTGTTTCTGCGACTCTCAATGGGATCATGAAAAATCAGATTCTGTAAGTTGTCAGTGATGAGGGGGAAAGGGGCAGTGGTTTAATTTTTAGTCCATAATTTTTATTAGTTTTCTACACTAAAAAGTTATTCCGAGAGTCACAGTGTGGAAATCCTATGATAAATACATTCCAGTGATGTACCCAATGTGTCCAGTAATCGCCTGCCATGTATAAATCTCCATTTCATAGCAGGAGATGGTCCTCTCAAGCCCTTTAGTGGCCTGGTTGTGCTGTTAAGGGCGTGCCCTGCTGAGAGTTGGCCAAATCTTTGGTCTTGTTTTTTTTCAATTCAGCCTTTCCTCCACAGATTTTAGTACACATTTTGCCAAACTGTAAGCTAAGGAAAGGCTTTGTGACACAACATATTTATGGATTTTGTTCTGAAGAAATCCTGTACGTGAGCTATGATTAATTGCAATGGAGCAACCACACAGAAAAGTGTGGACTGACCAGCTAAGAAAAATATAAATCTGCAACATTACATTTTTAGAGTTAGGTGACCCCAGGATTTGAAGATCTTCTTCAAACTCTCATCACACAGTTACTTAGATGCATTAAGGTGACCTGAGATGGCTGAGCCTGAGGCTTATGACTGTTTATTTATGAAGCAGTCCCAGGGGATGCAGTGCTATGCTGAATATTTAAAGATGCTTCTTGTCCCAAAGTGCTTAGGTCTAAGATTTTCATTTCTTCATAGATTCATAGAGCTTAAGGCCAAACAGGACCATTAGGCCATTTTTTTATGACCTCCTGTGTGACACACAGCAAAAATTCGCACTCAGAAACTCTTACACCGGGCCTGTTTCATGGAGCTGAGGGAGTACAGATGGCTTGGCAAGACATCACATTTTGATTTTAATACATAGAACAATAGAAAATCCATTCCATGACTTGGCAGATTGTTCTAGGGAGTAATCATCCTTGCTATGAAAAAATGTTTCAAGTAGCCTGAAACACTTTTTTTTTTTTTTTTTTTTTTTTTTTTTTTTTTTTCAGTAAGGGCCTGCCCAGTTACAGAAGGGAAGGACTCCAGTGGAATTTTGGAAGAAACCTCAAATGCTTCAGTGTGCTATGGCTGCTGCTAGAAATGCTGCTTTTGTGGCTGAGCTGATCAGCTGGGTGCATTTGTCCTGCCTGAGGGCAGCTTCAAAGTTGAAAGTCCCAACATTATGCTGGAGGACTCAGGTGTGGAGTTCCTGGTGCCCACAGACAACACTGATCCGTTCAAAAAGCATAGCAGTGGCAGAATTTAGTGCATATCATTTTGGCGTTTCTAGTTCTCGGTCCTTTCCTGATGAAGTCTCAGCTGTGGGGCTGAGCCAACACCCTAGGAGATTTATGTGCTGTTGATGAAAATGCTGTACGCTGAGGCATGCTGACACTTCTAAAAAAATGCTAAAGCTGTGAAGTTGTGATGAAAATAGATAATAAATGATTTAGGGGCTGTATTGCCTCTTAGGAGGGCACAGAACTGCTGGCAGCATTGGCAGAAATGGGATTCCATCCATAGTAATAAAGCATCTGTATCTCTTTGTACCAATGAGTTGAGTGGCCTCAGAGCCATAGCAGTGTAATAAAGCTAATACACCGCCTTAAGAGAGATACTAAACTCTTTGAAAATAATTGTGTAGTTGGCAAGCAATAGCTTTTACTGTTTATATTGCAGAGAAATAAAACTGTTTTTTTCCTCTCCCCTTCTCCCTGTCATGGTGCATTTAAGAAATGAGATGCAGACATCTGCTCCTAATGCACTATTGGGTTGGAAAAAGTGCGACTGCAAATGGGAACAAATTGCAGAAGTGAAGATTTCTGCCACTGCTTTATTGTGGTTAGATTTCTCACCTTTTTGTATTTACAACAAATATTGCCAGACAAACATCATATGTAAGGAAGTTCTTGACAATACCAGATTTTTAGGAAGGTTCCATACTTGTGCTTATTTGTGTTGCATGTTTCTCTAGGGTGAGAAAAAACCAAAAGATTTTCTAGTTGCTTCTGCTACAGCTTGTAGGGAACTGTTCCTGAGAATGCAGCAAGATGTCACACGTGTCTTTGCTATCTGTCTTTCGTGGCTGTGTGTACACCTTTTGAGGCCCTGTGTTTAAAGCAGACAAATAGATACGAGTTTTAACTACTGAGTAAATGTGTAATAGGATGTTGCCAGAGCGGTCGCATCAATCTCCTGCAGGTAAAGAAGGAAATTGAACTTGGAAGTTCATTGAGTATTTGCAAACCAGCCTTTCACGTTTTCTAATGATGAAGCTCTGGTACCCCAGAGCCAGAATCTTCTGCTGCCATTTTACCCAGACAGCTGTAGGCTGCTACTTTCTCACCTGCTGACACCTTGTGCTAGGTCTCCTTGCAGTGACTAGCATGTATGATGACTGGCAGAGTCATGATAAGATCACGTTTGAACTGTCAGAGTGTCAGAAAGAGAAGCAGAAAGAATACCTGAAAATCTCTCATCTCCTCAAAACTGGGCTGACAGAGACAGACGCGGTAGAGGCCACCTACCTGCTTTGTCACTAGAGGGAGACATTGCCTAAAAGAAATCACAAAAGCTTCTAAAATAGCACTATTTAAAAAGATTTATGTGTCTTGGAGGGGGACAATATACTGATTTCTTTTTAAAGCCTTTGTTTTTATTGGAATAAATTGTTGGAAGCCTCATTCGTTGTCCAGAATTCTCTTGGACAGAGTGAAATTCAGCCTTCTTGATGAGGCAGGCAGATTCAGCTTGCACTGTTCTGCTTTGTCTTAGCTAGCCTCTCCTGGGACAACCTTTTGCACAGGGCCTGGAGGTAGTTCAGCCTCTATAAATAGCTCATTGCTGAATTCTTGTGTGCAGCGGATTTTGAAGGCTGTGCCGAAGGATAAAGAGTGGTGTCGGTTTAGTTCACTTTAGACTGACATGCTCAAACAGATTTCCCTGTCTCTGGCCTCTGTGCTCAAAGCAGAGGCCAGGAAGATGAAATGTCAGTGCCTCACTGTATCTCCCCAATTACAAACCTATGAGCAAAATAATAGGGATTGACTTAATGATGGTTGTGGTCCCTGAGGAAGCTTTCCCTCTACCCTTTACCCCATTAGCTCTTTCTGTTGCAGTTTGGATCCTGTGCTATATAAAGGGTGGATAATGTATAGCTCTTTCATGGATGGACTGCTTCCATGTTTGTAAATTGCATTTTGCTAGCTGCAGAAAAAGGCCATAGAAAAATGTGGACGGTTATTTGAGGGCTCCACAGCAGCTGACAGTAACCTAGAATTATGTAACACATATATTGTACTGAGCAGAGAATTGGAAGTTACGTTTTTAAAGTAGGGACCAAATAGCTGAAAATTCCAGCAAAGGGGAGAGGGAGTTCTTTCCCCTACTCCTCATTATCAGCAATAAAGGTGGTTCATGAAGAAGGGTCCTGGGGTAGGAGAAAGGGTCCAGGAGCTCTGGGTATCCTGCTCAAATCTTTCAATGAGCTCTGTTCAGTGGAGTTCCTTATTTATTCTTCTCCTAGACCTGAATCTGTCTTGCCTGGGCTGGTGAGCACAGATATACCTGCAGAGAAAGTGAGAAAAATGAGCTTTGAGGAAGTCTTTTCCAGTCAGGTAGGGGGATAAAACATTGCTGAATGAGCAAGTGGAAGGATGTGCAGATGGGGACAGAAACAGATGTGAGAAGGGAATGTGTAGAAGAAGACAGGAGAGAAAATTGAACAGATGTGAGGAATGAGGGAGTGAGGGAAGGACTGTTATGAAATCTGGGGACCAGAATTAATTGTGGTTTGGGGCAGTCAAGAAGTGCATGGGTAGCTGTTTTGAGTGGACTTAAATTTTTGAATTTAAGTGAGGTGTAGCATTCATGCTCTAAGATCACTGTGGTGAAGGTCTTGGGAGATAGAAGGTCTGTTGTCAGAAGGTGCAAGCTACAGACAATTACAAATGGATGTCAGGAATTTAAAAGAAGAATAACATGCTTACATTACAGCTATCAATACCTTGTTTGGAGTAATTTAATCTGTTCTGTGAATTTGTCCTTTAACTAGATCCAGGCAGTGCCTTTTGTCCTTTTGGCAACATTTAAAGTGTCCTGAGTCTTCACTGAAGTGGGACTTGGTCCACTGCTTCTAATAAAGGAACTTTCACACTGTCTGTCTGCAGATTCATTCTGTTGAATCCCTTGGACACCTCATCATCTGCAACTCTCACCAAAGGCCTTGAGATGTGTTTTGTTAAACAGCTAAAAGAAAATTGTATTGGGAAAGCTGCTGATGTGGTTCCTTTTGCCTTTCAGAATGTAGTCCTGCAGATCTGTAGTTATTATAGTAGATTTCTGTTTAGAGGAAGGAAGATTTCTCAAGGTGCTGTTTAAGAATTCCTGGTTTGTGCTGCAAATTGTTAATCAGTCCATGACAGCATAAATAAAATTAAAGGGTTTAATTAAAACTAATGAATGAGTGAATGGAGAATACACAGCGTGCTCCACTTGCAGAGCACTGGTGCTGTGAATAATTAAAATGTCACAAAGTAGGAGATGTCTTAGTAAAAATGTTGGAGCTGCAAAAATATAGGCCCCTGAACTTCTGTAGTTTGGGAATTTTTTTTGTCTTTAAATTGGTTAAAATCAGTTTATGTAAGTTAAGGGAAAGATACAAATGTGTACATGACGCTGATTTTTATGAGGATTGAGTAAAAGTTGGAAGCTTGATGCCAATCAAACCCTGCTGCATTTTGGATCAGTTTGCATATCTCTGAAGATCTAACCGTTTTCATAAAACCACATAATCAGGGGATTAGTTTCTTCTTTTGACTCATCTGTGACTGTATTCTTGCAAAATAAATCTCTTATTACAGGGTATTACATTATTCTTACTTGTTAATGTTCTGTCTACTCAAAGCACAAGCGTTCTTTTGATTTAAACTCAAACCTCAACCACAGCCTGTGTTTGGCTCAGGTTTGGTATATGGCAAGCTAAGAGCCATGAGAACAATTTTAGCTATACTGTTTTAAACAGATCCAAGGGACATGAGGTGGGATTTAGAAAGATGAGACCAGCGGGATGATCAGAGTGTTATAAAGTTTGAGTTTAGAGATTAGAAAGAATATCAGTTCTAGGAATAATAGGAAAACATCTTCCATCTCGCTGCTTTATACTGGCGTGCTATTGTCTGTGGTACAATGTGTTTGATACCACCATTCTGTGACCTATACCATGACTGGCATTCCTTCTCCTCAGCTATGGACTTTTCCCCAGATCTCCTGACCCTATGACATCTTCTGAGGCAATGACCCTGTTAGAGGATGAAATAGGATATGGATAAATGTCCTGGCTATCGACATCACCGATGAAATAGTAATGCTCCACAGCCTGCTTTCTGTGTCATAATGATTCAAGGTGAAAACCAGTGAGAAACCCTAACTGCATGCTTTGGGAGGTTTAAAAGGTACCATATCTCAAACAAGTGCCTCTAGAGGCCATGATCTAATGCTATGCAGCACTGGATGCAAGTTAGAGTGGGGTGAAGAGGTGAAGATCATCTATGAGGTAAAGGGCTATGCTGTTGTATAATCCTTGGCCTGTATCCTGTAATTTCTTAGGGTGGCTGAGTAAATAAATCTGTCTTCAGAATTAGTACCAGTTTAGCCTGGTATGTTAAGACTAGAAGAACAGTGCAACGTTCAAGTGGCACCACAGAGTATTCCATGTCCAGAGTGGGTATACAAAGCCTCACTACTTATGCTATACAAAATATATTTCCTTTCAATGCTTGGCTGTCTGTTTAGTGGAAGACAAGACTAGATTATGATAATGACCCCTCAGAGTCTTAGAAGGAATGAGTAGACTTTGCCAGGAACTCAAATGATTTCTAAATGTTACCTTAAATAACATGTAAAACTATGGCATAACCCTAAGATACTTGCCATTGGATTAGTGCCTTGGCAGTACAAATGATGTGGAAAAAAAGTATCTTGAAAATATATGTCTTTCAGGAGAAAAGACTCTAGTGGAATATGGAGATTTTAGGCATGAAGTTTTCTCTTTCTGTGTATGTTTTTGCCTGGTTTTTGCCAAAATGAAAATATTTTGGAAGCAAAACATGGAGAGTTTACCTAAGAAAAACCATAATTTTTCCTTCATCCCACTTAAATTAATAACCAACAATTGGGGCTAATTAGGTATGGTCAATTCCTCATATAAATTTTGCTGATTTATGTGAATTCTCAGACTTTAATGGCTACATTAATAATTAACTGCAAATTAAAAATAAACACAAGTGCAATTGAGAAAATATCTTCACAGTAGTTACTTTATGACTCAGTTTCAATTTAAGAGTTTGGTACTCGTTTTCAATTCAACCAGGTCTTGTATGCGGCTTCTGGTGACATCACTGTAAATACAGGGTGATGTTCTTGTGAAGTCAGTGGCATGGCTCCAGATTTACACAGGCCTAGCCAAAAGCAAAATAGAGTCCATCAACTAAAGCATTTCCTTATCTTCAGAGGGAATTGGTTTCATCTCTAATAAAAGTATCTCAGGGCAGCTTAGGCTAAGCCTAGTTATTTGGCTTTATAGAGACTCTTTGTGTGAAGGAATCTTTGTAGATTTGAGCCTAGAAGGTTGAAATCCATAAGCAACCTTCCATAGATTTCACTGGAGCAGATCCAGACTGGAGCCTCTGCTAAGAGGCTTTTGCATTACAGCAAGATGCAGCTCACATTTAAAAAATGTGTCAAGCTTGTCATAAGCATGTATAACACCCCTTATATTTCCTAAATTCCAGAAGCTGCCAAATACTATTACAATGTAGCTAGAAGGATGGAGAGATTAATTGTCTGGGATTTTGTCCATGCTGGTCTGTGTTTGGAAAGGATAGTTCTGGTTAGCTGTATTCTCTTGCTGTATATATCAGCCCAATATTTTTTTCAGACATGGACCAATCAATTGTGAAGTGATCAGAAGCCAAAACTTCAGATTGAGATTAATTTTTAAATAGTCCCATGGTTTTAACTTAGACTTCATGAGTTTAATGTTTGCTACATGGTAGGTTATATGATGTGTACTTCTAGGATGTAGGAACTCTGGTTTACATTTTGCCATGTTGTTAAGTATGGCAAAGCAGAGCAATATTTTTGTTTATGTATGTACAAAATGTATTGCTATGCTTTCTGTCAGGGCAGATAGTAGGAACTGTGAAGTAGTAAGCTCTGTGTTAAAATATGTCTTTGCTGAATCTGTTCAGGATGTCAACACACCTACACTGTTAGACCTTGTTGCAAGACTAATGTAAAGTCGATCTAGGATTGGCTCTGTAAGAGCCCCAGATTTTTATCTGATAGGCTGTTTGCATACCCCTGTCTTGGGGTAGGCTGCTGACCTCAATATGACTTTGCCAGCATTCAGTGTGCTCTCAAGTTGATGAACAGGCTGATCTAACAGATCTAGGAGCTCATAGCCCCTTCGTCAAAAGGAAGCGTGCAAGAATTTTTTCAACATATCCATGCAGCTATGTAGATAAGAGGGGATTTTTCCTTTGACTGAATGGGTTCCACCCTAGTCCTTTCACTGTTAGGGAAACCTTTGTCTCTTGATCATTTTGGCTGAGGATGCACTATTTTACAGTCCTTCTCCCTGTGGAGTAGATGGGGATAGCATTATTTTAGAACCAGAGGTATTATGACAGCATCAAACTCCCAAACTTTATACTAAATATTGAAGAACTTTATGACAACTAAATTTATTATAGCTAAGTCACCCTACAGAAACATCAGAAGCCCTGCAGCGTGCGTCACACACAACTGAGATATATCCAAACCTGGGAGAATACTGTGTAAAAAAGAATCATGGATTGTTGTATCTGGATGACAAACTAAAAGAACAGTAAGGAAAGTAAAACTCTGGGACAGAGATATGGAGATATTTCCTTCCCTAGTATGTAACCCCCTGGCAGGGGGTTTGGACTTGATGATCTTTTGAGGTCCTTTCCAGCCCCTAACATTCTGTGATTCTGTGTAATTGGAATTGCCCTTGTTGCATCTTATGTGTTGCTGGTTGTAGTATTAATCTGATTTTAGACTGTTTATGCCAGCAGGCTATGGAGCCGTGCAGCTGTGAATCAACTCCAATAACCAAGATAGGATCAATACCTAGTTCTATAAAGAAATCCTGTTTAAAAGGACAGGAGAACAAAGCTAGGATTAATAGAGACTTCCAGCATACACCTCAAACTGCACGTCAGAGAGTTGTCAGTATCCCTGATACAATTTGCACTGCATCAAAAACACAAACCTCAGCAAGTACAGAAAGTGAAAGCAATTTTGGAATGATCTGTGCTGGAGTAATTCCCTCCACAATAGGTCTAAGCTAGCCCAAACTGATGCTTTTTACCAAAATGATTATAAATAGAAGCCAAAATTTTGTCAGCCCAATAGTGCAAACTTAACATATTGGCCCCATGGTGTCATTTGAAGAAAATTAATGCAGAGGGCCAAAGAGACAGAGTCTGCAATATGCAATGCTCCGGAGACATAGCTGAGATTTTGTTCCTAGTGTAGCAGAAATAAATGCTCTTGGCAAGTCATGGGGGAGAAATAAGACATATGCATAAGTAAGATTAATCAGTAAAGCCAGTGTCTATCTCATGAGTCATATCTGACATCAAAAAGGCCAAGGTTGTTGCATGTTGAAGTTGTGCTAACATAGCAAAGGGAAAAAAAAACAAACCCAAACTGAACAAATAATTTCTTGTGCAAATTGTGCCATAGATTTGGAGGACATGCAGGCAATAGTAAGAATGGGGGCAGGGGAAAAGGAGGGGGCTTCTCTTTCCTTTCTCAATGGAAAATTTAGAATAGAATAGAATAGAATAGAATAGAATAGAATAGAATAGAATAGACCAGGTTGGAAGAGACCTTCAAGATCATTGTGTCCAACCTATCATCCAACCCACCTAATCAACTAAGCCATGCAACCAAGCACCCTATCAAGTCTCCTCCTGAACACCTCCAATGATGGTGACTCCACCACCTCCCAGGTCAGCCCATTCCAATGGGCAATTGCTCTCTCTGTGTAGAATTTCTTCCTAACCTTCAGCCTAAACCTCCCCTGGCACAGCTTGAGACTGTGTCCTCTTGTTCTGGTCTCAATTAAGTATGGAATCATGGCCCAAGCAATTTCAGTGACAATGCTCCTGTTTCTCTTAGTGGGACTGGGTCCTGCGCATGATTTGTACATACTGGGTTACATTGGAAGGGATGAATTTTCTCAGGTAAACTTTCAGGGAATGAAGCAGGAGGGACAACTGGCTAAAGAGCTTGATTCTTTCTGCTGAAAATGCTAGACCTGTTAAATGAGAGGGAAGGGAATTTTTTCTCAGTGAGGGTCAATTTAGGCTTTTCCTATGCTTTTATGAACTACGATAGTGGGACTGAATAATGGTGGGACCAGGGAAAAAGAAGTGGTTGGCAGAGTACACAGCTGTGTTTCTTGGGCTGCAGATCCCTGCTTACCTTCCATTCCATGCATATGCAGGAATGACCTGATACAAGAAGTGCCTGTTGTGCACTGACCAGAGACTGCTTGGTGTGTGCTGCTTTGTCTCCTTTTGCAGCAAACCACTCTGCTATCTGTCTGCCCTTTCTGCAAGGACAGGGAGGTGTGGAAGGAGAGTTACTGGGTTTCTGCAGCATCACTCTGTTTCACTAGACATGCTTTTGCTCTGCATCAGACAGCTCTCTACAGGGTCAGGGAGAAAGCACATCAGCAGAACCAAAAGATGTTCTTTCAGTACATGGGGCAAAGACGTCTCATCTTGCTTTTTTTAAGAAGTGTGTTGAAAGCAACAAGTACAAGGACTCTTTATGTGTGTGCTGCTCTTTTCCTGCTTTTTCCTTCCCCATCAGTTTTCTGTATCTTTAGCTCAGTGGACATGTCAGGCAGAAGCCACCCTCACTGTTAGTAAGGGAAGGGAGCAGTGCTTTCAGCATAGCAGAGATGACTGTCAGTTGGTAGAAGGACTGCTCCTCCTCCTGGATAATCACATTTTGAGTTTCTGTAAAGGTTTTGCAGCTCAGTGATGGGCCCACAAGGGCCCAAGACTTCAGGCACATTCTTGTTCTACTAATACTGTGTCAGTGGTTGTATAGGCAGGTTCCCCTAGGAGTGAAATGAGAAACCTTTTGTGCTGAAAACACTTGGATCTGTCCAGACAGAGCTAAAGTGGGCTCTGTAATTGAGGTTTGTAATGGGCTTATATCCTTGGGGAAATCACCACAGGGCTTGGTAAGGGGGTGAATGAAGACTGAACAGACAGTGGCAAGTAGGGAAAGGCCACACAGGTGTTAAGTATTGGGGAATCCTGGGCACCAGGGCAGGAAAGTGGGCAGACGAGGGTCCATGTTTCATTTCTATGTCAGAAATGGGTATGGAAAGCACTGTGAAAGAACATTTGCTGCTGCAGTTTCAAAACTGAGCTGCTAAGCTGGAGTTTCATCTTGCTTTCTTTGTTAATTTTGCTGTGCTGCTTCCCTTTGGCAGAGGGGAGACTAGCTAACAGCTATCCTGCTCTTCAGGAAAACTTTTCCCCTCTTTGTTAAAAGTCTATTATTTATTTACCAGTTTCCCCAGACAGGAAAACCAAGTGGTATCCTAACACAGTTTAGGAGATCAACCACTGTGCTGACAAAATAGGACTCAGTAGAATAAAATCAGAAGGGGAAAACATGCCCTGCCACACCACCAACTCACCCTTTGTGAAGCATTCAAAAGGGTTTTGGGTGCTGAATGCCAGTAGGGAAGAAATCATCACCCATGGGCTCCTGCTGGATGTGGCATAGAAGGAAGGTGTAGCGAGGCTGGCTGATGAGCTGGTGGTAGGAGCAGTGCCAGCGGGCTGAGAAGCCCTGGCCAGTTGGCCTACTGGAGCCTGGGTGCCTGCTCATGTTTTGGCTCCACAGCATGCTTTTACAAGGCACCAGCTCCCAGTTTATTGGAATATTTTGTAAGTACTGTGCCCAAAGCAGCATGCAGATACAGAGCTTTTTAAAAGCGGCATTACTTAAGCTAGCTCTTGTGTGCGGGGGGAGCTGTTAGTGTAGGAATGCGCTAGCTGTTCTGCTGCTGGCTCATTCATACTAAGTGTCTTAAATAGAAAGTGCAGACAGGATTAGTTGCCAAATGCATTTCTAGATAAAAGATGTAAAGATGGAGTTAAAGGTCAGGCTGTGTATCAGTCATTTAAAGGTTAAAATCACAGTGTAATTGGCTGTGGAGTTCTAGGAACTTCTGAATACAGATTACGTTGTCAAGACAACCCGTCATGTTAAGAACATGCAATTTTTGCCTTCAAGTTATAAGGATGTAAACCAAGTAAAGATGATAGATTTATATTGAAAAATGTCTGTCCCTCAGCCCTGCCTTGCAACTTGTGAGAAGAAAGCCCAGTTCATGTGGTTAATGCATGGATTTGCGTGGTAAATGGACCTGTTAGCTACCATGAACTTTATATCTTTGTCAGTGTACAGACATTCTGTGTTCCTTGGATGCAGGGAGGGAATGAATGGATGAGTGTAGGTGCTAATAAACTTATCTGCTTCTGGAGTCCTCACATAGTGCAAGTGTCTTGGGATAAAGCACTTGCCCTGTGTTAGAGAGTTTGGTGACTTCGGCCTTTCTGTCTTCTGATCCAGCTTTGTATTGTCTCATAGCAGAGACATCCTTTGCTCTGCAGCTGTCATAACACTTGCAAACCACCCACTCTTCACAGGAGCAATTACATGTAACCCAACCCCTTGCTGTATGTGCAAGCTGATCTCTCCCACTGCCCTAATTCAGGCTCCAGAATCCCTTTGTTTTGCAACGCTGTCACCTCTATAGCAATCACAGCCGAGCGGCTTCATTATTTTCCAATTTGTGCTCCAGGCTCTGAGACCTCAGACCTGATGGCCTGCTCCCAGGAGAATTCCACTTAAGCAGCTCAGACAGGGTGCTGTCTGCTGGAGATTCCCTTGCCTTCCTCTTTTGGAATAATTCACAGGCTGATTTATCTTTCTCCTAATTGTATCAAGTTATTTGTCAGCCATAATTTTTGCTTCTGATTTAATTGTCTCCTCTCTACTCCACAGGAGAAATTTGCCATAGAGTTTAGCTTATTTGTGCTGATTTATTTGATTCATTTGAGCACTTGTTGCAGTTTACCACAGCCTGCCTTTCCATTTCTGTGCTGCTGTATCCTGGGATGATTTGAATGGAGATCTTGACGAAGAGCTCTGACGAAAGAGGATCCCTCTCCCTCCCATAAAAGTTTTGGATTGTTTCATCCCACATTTTAGATCAGGAAGTTCACTATGGTGGGTACAACTTTCCAGAGATGTTAGGACTGTGGTTGTTGCCACTGCTAAGTTTACTCTTCCCAGCCAGTGTTTTATTTGAGTTGAGATGTTTTGACTGACATCTGGATGTTGGTCGCTCTGCAGTTGGGTGTTTGTATCCGCTCAGAATTTAGCTATGAACTGCTCACCCTACCAAAAAACAAACAAACAAAGAAAGCCAAAACCAAACAACAAAACAACAACAAACCACTAACAGATTTCCTTCCATAAAAAATATATATTAAATACCCAGGCTTGACCAGTACAGCTTTTCTGTTTCTCAGAAAACTTCCATTTTAGTTCAACCCAAAACACATCCTGCACTGGCTATTAATACACTGATATCACCAATAGTTTAGTTCACAGTTATTGACAGTAACTTTTATTTATCCAGCTTTGCTCTGCACAACTTCTGGAAAAAAACCCTACTGGATCTAGAAATACTCCAAAGACCTGCACATGATCCAGCCACTCCCTCTGTCATGTCCTGCTCAGGTAGTTCAGAGTTCACAGTCAGGATATGAACTGCTGGTCTTGATTTAGGAAACTGAATCTGGGTTACCTACAGCAGTGCCTTTGCTGTGGGGTTCTACTCCTCTCTTATAAGTACCACAGCCAGGTCACTCTGACCTGTCAAAAATACACTTTCTGTCAACAGCCATCTATAGGATTGCTGACAGTGTCACGAAAATATGGGCACTGATGTAGGCTAGCCCTTTCCTGTCCCTCTGTATTTTCCAGAATCATAGAATAGTTTGGGTTGGAAGAGAACTTAAAGATTGTCTAGTTCTAACCACCTTGCCATGGGCAGGGACATCTTGCACTAGACTGATTTGCTCAAAGCCCCATCCAACCTGACCTTGAACTCTTCAAGGAAAGGGCATGCACAACCTCTCTGGGCAGCCCTTTCCAGCACCTCATTGCCCTCACAATGTATTGAGACACACACAAAAAAAGCTGATGTGTACTTGAGGGTGTGTGCATGAGGGGAAAGCAACCAAGTGGCTGATGAGTTTGTTCAGACACAGTGGCCAGGTGCCAGTTTGACATTGGTTTCACAGGTCTGTGATAGTGCAGATACTGGCTGCTTTCTGGGACAGACCTTCAGTAAAGGGGTCAGTGGTTGTCTAATGCCAGAATCAGAAAGTGGAGGTGCATTTGGCTTCGAGTTACAAAAATCAGAGAAGCAATACATTTTTTTCTGGCCAATAGGTGGTGCTCTGCAGCTGATTTTCTGTCGAGTGGGAGTTTGGTAACAATTTGACGCCAGCCCTTTCCTGTTGTTAACTCCAGTAAATTTTTTTCAGAACTGGGTTGAAATACCCAATTATTAAACTCAACACAGGAGTTGGAAATTCTGTTCAGAGCACACTTGACCTGAATGACTAGGCAGATATTTTCCCATTTGCAGTTAAGGTTTTGTTCAAAAGATTCTGTTCAAACTTAAAACAATGGTTAAACAACAAAAAACATTATCCCCCTTGTACAGTGTGTTGCTGGCAGCCTGACAAGCTTATGGCTCTTAAATACACAATAACGACCTAGTACCAAATAGGAACAGAGCATGTTCTTAAATATGCTATCAACTAGGAACACAGCATGCTTTTAAACTCCCTGAAGACTTGAATAGTCAGATTGTGACAAACTAATACAATGAGGTGGTAGGTAAAGCAGGGCAGAATAGTTCCTTTCTGGCACTTGAGACCCCTTTGTAGAGGGTTACAGCTAATTAAAGCTAACTGACAGCTGTGCTGTGCTTGAACAGGGTGCTGTTGTGCACCCCTCTGCTACTGACTGGGCATTTGCATGCTCCCTGTGTGAGCAGTGCTGGTGCTGCGGCTGTTGAATGAGGTAGGTCAGCTAAGTGTAAACTGGGTAGATCAGCAAGTGTGTCCAGTCTGTCTCACAGCCACACAGTTGTTTGGCCTAAGGAATAAAGAAGCATTTTGCTGCTGAACTTTCCTGGGTTTGCCATCAGCAGCCTGGGCTAACATTGCTGTTAGGCAACTGCTGCACACTTTTACCTAATTTTATGAAGTCTTCTCTAACAGTATTCTGGTTATCTCACTTTTGCTGAAAGGTAGTATATGTGTCTCCTGCTCTTGCTCCAGGCTATGACATCTCACCCCCTTTCTTCTGCTAATGCTGCTGTTTGTTGGATTAATCTGTGACCTGATTCAGTTCACTAATGTAGGTGAAAACTTTCAGTAGAGAAGGTCAGCAAGACCCTTTCATGCTTTCAGCCACAGTGAGCCTGGATATCAATTTAGTTTGCTGAGGGAACTGTAGCCAGACCCTTCAGGAATCTGATCTTGCTTACAGTGAGGTTGATAGTAATATTCTACCTGACATGGACTGCAGAAGCAGTTTCTGAGCTCCAGTGTTGCACGTGGTTGCATAGATCAGCCCAAGCATAGGCTTTGTTCCTCTGTGGCATTAAGCATACCAATATATGCCTCAAACAGCTACCTGTTGTCTGCATTTGTCACCTTTAGGAAAGCAATATTTTAAAGGACTCACAGCTGCTTACAGGAAGGCAGTATATCACAGGGGAGAGATGTGTTGCATCAAAGACAATGCTCTGCAAATGCTACATCTGAGATTAACTTTCCAGCTGTTTCTTGATTTACTTATAATCAAGGGCATGTGAGCTGCAGCTTCCTTCCTTTACTCTTCTTTGTCAAAAGAACCTGTTTAATGCAAAGCTAGGAAGTATGACCTGAACATTTCTTTATGCTTTGTTGGTGGTTTATATGGAGAGCACTAGCCTGGGTCACTTTATTGGAGGTGGGGAGCACATTCTTCCGTGTTAGCTCAGGAGAAAGTATCCAATGTGTTCAAGCTGGCTGGATTTTTTATTAAGTCCCCTTCCCCCTAAAGTGTTATCACAACAATCTAATGCATTTTTATGGCTATGAAATCTTCCCCTGATTACTGAGCTGAGGGGAGCATGCGAGCAGTTTGTTCAGGTTAATAGCCAGGAGACCTAACTTGAAATAAGCTGGAATGAAAATGAGTGTAAACCAGATGCAGAGAGAACAGAGTTTCAATCTGTTGGAGAAGTGCTTCATGTTCCTTATGCACATTTTTCTTCAAAACAAATATTATGCTGAGAGTTCACAACACAGTACTTTGTTCTTCCACTGTGACAGCACAGGTGCTGCTGACTACAGAAAAATCTTGCTTTGAACAGCATGTGTGGGTGCAAATGAAGATAGTTGGATTGCACCTTTGTAACTCTGGAATGGGCTTCTCAAGTGGCTGTTTTGACTCTGTCAGATGCGCACAGGCCGTTGCCCTTTTGTTGTTGTTGCTGTTTGTTTATTTGTTTTGTTGTTTTGTTTGGATTTGTTTTGTTTAAGTTAATGGCCAATATGTTCTTAGCAAGACTACCTTGGGTTTTGCAAAACTTTGTTTCTGGTTCTTAGAGCCTATGTCAACTGATAAACTCAGAGGAGGCATGTAGTTTTATACCTTTGTTTCCATCTGTCTGCAAAAGTAATAGAATAAAATAATAGAATAAAACAATAAAATAAAATTGTTTCTCTTGTTTGGTTTTTTGTTGTTTTTGTTCTTTTTTTTTTGCTGTGTGTGTTTTGTTTTCTTTTGTTTTCCCCTCCCAAGATATTGTCTACTTGTTTTCACACCCAGAAGGTCTATGTCCACTTCATTCTCCAATGATGTCCCAGAAGCAATTGGAATGATTCAGAGACAAGAATATAAATTTGTTGAGATGAAAAGGGGAAATCCACTATGCTGTCAAATCTTGCTTGTGCTATTATTGCTATATTAGGGAGCATCAGTCACATGCCTTGAAATAATCTAAGGCACGGAGACTTGCTAATGGCAAATCCTGCTCCTAGCACAACTGGCACATTAGTGATTCTGTTAACTGTCATTGTGGATTGGTCTGAGACACAAGGTTGGTCATTATCTAGATTTGACAGAGTTTATGGAGGCTCAGATCATCTGTTCGGAAACAGATGTTAGCAACAGTGTGTAGACCCAGAAGCTATATGGTGTTGACAGCTGACTTGGAGTTGCATCTAACAGCATCATTTTGCAAAGTGTTGGATCCGTGCCAGAAAGGGAACCCCAGCTCTTGTTGTCTTAGCAGCTATGTATGACCACTGCTTAGCTCTGTATATTTTTGCTGTTACCTTACAAGTTCACTGGTGCTGCTGTTCTTTGTCAGAAAGTTTAATACATCCCAGAGCACCCAATCAGTGTCTGGGTACTGGAGGCTGTGTCCCCACTTCACAGTGTTTAGTTTTCTGAAGCTGAGTGGGTGGCAACCATAAGAAAGAGTCTACACTAAAATCAGAGTGGTTTAATTTTTCTCTGACATATTTCTTTCTCTTAACAGAGTTTAAATACTCCTTTTACTGAAGGGCAATTATGAGGCATAGGGGTACCTTGGTCTTTCTATAAATCTCAGCCATGACAGAACTTCACAAGAGGGCTGACACAGTTAGGCTAAGGAGGATACACAACTCTACCTTCCAGAGAGCTGTATATAAGCAATAGCAGTAGATACTTTGAAGATTAGCATTTTATTTTCTGCTACCTCCTCACCACTGAGGGTAATGTTGTATGTACCTGTCTTGCTAACCCAACCACAGCTTGTCCTGGTGCAATCTGGCCAGCACAGAGAATCCCTGGTCTCCATGGACTCTGCTAGTTTAGACCCTGTCTCAGCACATGAGGGTTTATTGCCACCATCAGATTCAGGCATTTTGTTTAATCATCAAGATTTTTTACTATCCAGGTGGGAATGGCCAGAATTACTTGGCTGCTATAGACCATCTATCTGCCAATTATTTGGATGAATTATAGATATTAGCAAGCCTGAAAAACCAATGTTTAGGCAGAGCTTGCTTTCTTCCAGCTTATTAAGCCATTTAACATTGCATTACTCTCCAGCTCACATAAGATATATGATAATCTGACCATCTCCATTTGTCAAGAGCTAAGCCTTTACTGAAACACAAAACAGCCATGGCTTAGTTACCATTAGAGGTGTAGGCTGTTATGTTTATTTAACAGAAGGAATGTAAATCTAGGCAGAGGAGCTTTAGAAATGCTATGGGAAAACAACTTTTATAGTAAGGCCACCTTCTACTGTACACTTGGGTAAAGCAGTGGCTCGAGAAATATGTAACAAGCAGAAGGAACTGACTGTTCCTCAGATTCTGAGAAGTCCCAAATGCTCCAGGCAAGGCTGTGAGTAGAAGTGTGACCCTTTCACTCACATAGTGGCTCTTCTTCCTGCTCCCTGCACAGCAGAGTTTGAATGCAGAGACAGGGAGAGTGGGAAGTGAAGGAGGCAGGACATTTATTTGTGGGTATTTTGCGTGGCTGGAGAGACTCCGCAGAGTCTGTGTAATGGCTAGTGAATGATGCATGCTCTGGAAGTGGTTCTTTCCAGAAAGCTTAAAGGATCACAGATTCTGCTGTGGTCCTGAAGATTTGTTTCCTGAAATTATATTTTCCCTGCTTCGTCCACCCAAAAAAGAAGAAAGGAAGAAAACCAAAAGGTTTCTAATATTGTTGAGAAGCTGCTCACAGACATAAGAAATTAAATCTGTTAGTGGCCTTGTCTATTCTGATAAGGATGACCTTGCTTATGTGGCAATTCTGTGTGGCTCATTTGATGGAATTGTTATTATCTTTTCTTTTGGTCTGGCTTGGCTGGGGCACTCTGAACAGCTAAACAACCAAGCCCATTCACTCAGTAGCATTTGCTGTAGTTTTACTTCACAGTTGTTTGCAAAACATTTTGCATGTGACTTCATGTTTAATGCAGAGTTTTAAGCAGAAGAAAGCCACAAATGAACTGCAGTTGAGAGTGAAGTGGGACAAGAGCTGTGTCCAGGGAAAGAGTTAGAATCATAGAATCATAGAATCAGTCAGGGTTGGAAGGGACCACAAGGATCATCTAGTTCCAACCCCCCTGCCATGGGCAGGGACACCCTACACTAGATCAGGCTGGCCAGAGCCTCGTCCAGCCTGGTCTTAAACACCTCCAGGGACGGGGCCTCAACCACCTCCCTGGATAACCCATTCCATGGCCTCACCACTCTCATGGTGAAGAACTTCCTCCTCACATCTAGCCTGAATCTCCCCATTTCCAGCTTCATTCCATTCCCCCTAGTCCTATCACTACCTGAGATCCTGAGAAGTCCCTCCCCAGCCTTCCTGTAGGCCCCCTTCAGATACTGGAAGGCCACAATGAGGTCACCTCGGAGCCTTCTCTTCTCCAGACTGAACAGCCCCAACTCCTTCAGTCTGTCCTCATAGGAGAGGTGCTCCAGCCCTCTGATCATCCTCGTGGCCCTTCTCTGGACACGCTCCAGCACGTCCACATCCCTCCTGTAATATGGGCTCCAGAACTGGACGCAGTACTCCAGGTGGGGTCTCACCAGAGCTGAGTAGAGGGGAGAAGCACCTCCCTTGACCTGCTGGCCACACTTCTCCTGATGCAGCCCAGGATCTGATTGGCTTTCCGGGCTGCAAGCGCACATTGAGAGCTCATGTTGAGCTTCTCGTCCACCAGCACCCCCAAGTCTCTCTCCCCAGGGCTGCTCTCCAGCCAGTCACTGCCCAGCCTGTATTTGTGCCTGGGATTGCCTCGACCCAGATGCAGGACCCTGCACTTGGTCTTGTTGAAGCTCATGAGGTTGGCTTGTGCCCACCTCTCCAGCCTGTCCAGGTCCCTCTGGATGGCATCCCTTCCCTCCAGCGTGTCTGCTGCACCACACAGCTTGGTGTCATCAGCAAACTTGCTGAGGGTGCACTCGATGCCACTGTCCATGTCACCCACAAAGATGTTGAACAAGACAGGTCCCAGGACTGATCCCTGAGGGACTCCGCTTGTCACTGGCCTCCACTGGGACATGGACCCATTGACAGCCACTCTTTGGGTGCGGCCATCAAGCCAGTTCTTTATCCAGTTCTGATACTGACTTCAGTGGCGCAGGCAGACTATGTAGTGCCTTGAACTGATGGGGGAGGCGGTGCTCTCCCTCTTCAGTATGGTGACTCAGTCTAGTGCTATACACAAAAACCGTCAGGGGAGTATAAAGAAATATTCAGTCATACTTCCTAAGTTTGTGTTACAGATGTTATTTCAATAGGGAAGACTGAAGGATGGTACAGTCCATGCTGTCTCTGATAACAGATATATTAAAAGACAGCTGAGGGGTTAGTGCCCATTGGAGGATATGGGGATATGAGTATCTGAGTGGATGCTGGGAATTTGTGAAGTGAGATGTTTCTTCTTGACTCCCTTCATGCTTCCCAGCTCTTCTGAGAGTCAGTTCTACTGGCATTTTTTTTCCAATGGAAAAATCTAAAGTTCAAGAAAACTATAATTTTCTTTCAGTACAATACTGAAAAGGTACCACAGTAGCCCTGCTTGACCCACTACAGCTAGGGACAGAGTTGGATCACTATGAAATTTTTGGCTCAAGTTCAGCTTTTCTCTTTCTTTTCTGAAAGGGAAGCAGGTCATTGTTCAAGATATAGTGGCTAAACTACCAACCCTGACTTTTTACATTCAATTCAGCACCTGAAAGCATAGCTTGATCTAGCCCCATGGTGACTGGGAGAGAAATAATGCAGATCAAAATACATCTAAATCTAAATACAGATGATGATGTCTCATATGCTTCAACGCACAGTTTTCCTGCTACAACAGAAATACTCTGTAGGGACAAGCTGTGTAATTTTAATGTAAGATTCATCAGTGCTCTTTTCTCCTTTTCACTGATACATTCTTCACCCTCAGAAACACCGTACAATTGCAGTTTGCTCCTCAAATTCATACTACAGTTGGTTCATGACAAGTCCCCAAACCTGCAGCACATCATTATCTCTGGCAGCATGCGGGTAAACATCCTCTGTGAAACTAAAGCATAAGGCTGAAGGAAACGCCCTGCAATTTTGTTGCTGGGGGAACCAGAGAGCTGTTTAATCTTCCATTTCCTAAATACAGAGGTGGTCAGCTGTGACCCAGACTTATTGTAATCTGGAAGATTTGAGATTGTTTACCAAGTCTAGTGTCTGAACTGGAAGTGAAAGAAATGCAGTGAAAACTGAGTCTTCATGGGCTTCAGCTTGAGCAGAGTTATGACAGCTGAGCTGGAGATCCTAAACCAGAAGATACCATAGAGGAATGTAGCTCTTTTCTGCAGCTGACTTCATATCCACAGGTTGATCTCTGGAAGAGGACCTCAGCTAAGGTGTATATGGTCTCTGTGAATACAGAACAATATCAGAGAGACCAGGCAGGCCTGGAATAAATGTTGGCAGAGTGTTGGTAGTGTGATTACTTCTTTTTCATTCATTGGGCTAGGTATCCTGAATGATTTGCCTTTACAGTGTGATGTTGCCATGACTGAGCTGTGTATGATGTTTGAAAACAAGATACAGTTTTGAGCAAGAAAGCAGGGCAAGTGTTGGGAGGATGGAGCCAGGCTCTTCTCAATGATGTCCAGTGATAGGACAAGGGGCAATGGGTGCAAGCTGGAGCATAGGGGATTCCACATGAACATAAGGAAAAACTTTTTCACTGTGAGGGTGACAGAGCACTGGAACAAGCTGCCTGGAGAGGTTGCAGAGTCTCCTTCAGTGGAGACATTAAAACCCACCTGGATGAGTTCCTGTGTGATGCTAGGTGATCCTGCTCAGATAGTGGGGCTGGACTAGATGGTCTTTTGAGGTCCCTTCCAACCCCTAACATTCTGTGATTCTGTCACGCAGTTTAGGCCTACTTCTGCTAAACCAGTACTTGTTTCTATTGCCATGTTCATAGCTGCCTAGGCACTGAACAACTGCCCAAGAGTTAACAGAGGTTGCAGAGGTCAGAAGCCATTGGGAAAGCTCCGAGGTTTTCCTGAGCAGGGCTGTGAGGTCCAGGCATGCACCCGCTCACGCACACATGCTGGCCAGCATGCTACAGTGTTTCCCAAAGGGCTGTGAAAAAAATAACTTGAAAAAGGAAACTGTGCTGTTGAGAATATTTTGAGAATGCAAAATAAACTCTGGTCCAAGAAAAGGTATTACTTTGGAAGTAAGCCAGAAGGCAAATACAGCCATGACCTGCAATGACCACAGCTTCTCTCTTTTGATCCTGTCTAGCTTCTAGTCTCCCTAGGGAGTGCAGTATTGGTTAAAGAGAAGGCCAGCCGTTTTCACCCTTTTTTGATCTTTACAGTGAAAAGATCAGATTGTCAAGGCACTGGAATTGAACTGTGCATTGGTTTGGTGAATAGAGAGTCTGGCAAAATAATCCCATCCTGCACTTGCAGGCTTTCTTGTGAAGAGGAGGAGGAGGAATGCTGCAGAAAAATGTGCTCTCTGAACAAGAGCAAACCATGTAAAACCTGTCTCTTCTCCAGATACAAATTCATTATCCTTACTCAAGGATATGGTTATTTTAATAAGGAAGAGGCATTTTTATTGGATTTTGTCAAAGCAGTTACCTTTAAGATTCACAAAAAGTGGAAGCATTACAAGATTCATTCAGGAATTTTTCTAAGCAGTAGGTCAGTTTGTAAATATCGCTAAGTATCTGCAATCTACTCAGGCTACTAGAGTCAAACCAACAATGCGTCCTTGCAAACAAACTGATGCAAAATTCTTCATACTCATTGAGATTCTCCCTCTTGATTTAACAAGTCTTAAACAAAATCTTAACTCCTTTTAATTAAGAATGAAAAAAACCCCACAACATCCAAACAAAAAACCCACCAAAATGTAAAACACACAAATGAAAACCATCAACTTGATGCAAAACTGCAGCACTGTGGTATACATGTCTCGGCCACATGAATGAGAATCATAGAATTGTTAGGGTTGGAAGTGACCTCAAGGATCATCTAGTTCCAACCCCCCTGCCATGGACAGGGACACCTCACACTAGATCAGGTTGCTCAGAGCCACATCCAGCCTGGCCTTAAAAACCTCCAGGGATGAGGCTTCTACCACCTCCTTGGGCGCCCTGTTCCAGCATCTCACCACCCTTGTGGTGAAGAATTTCTTCCTGACATCCAATCTGAATCTACCCATTTTATTTCTGTCCCATTCCCCCTAGTCCTATCATTACCTGACACCCTAAAAAGTCCCTCATCAGATTTCTTGTAGGCCCCTTTCAGATACAGGAAGGCCACAATAAGGTCTTCTCAGAGCCTTCTCTTCAGACTGAATAGCACCAACTCTCTCAATTTATCTTCACAGGAGAGATGCTCCAGCCCTCTCTCTGCAGAGACTGCATCTGAAATCATAAGAAGTATTTTTGGAGAGTAGAGGTCTTCCAAGTGTAATGCTGCATATTCTGTCAGTTTGAGATTCTCCTTTACGGCTCTTCTGGGTGACTTTCACTGAAGAACAGCCAACCTGCATAAAGATTAGCACCGCTTTCAGTGGTGCCCACTAATCAGTGCTTCATCTTCCAAGGCTTTTTGATTTGACTCTGCAATGCTCCATCTCTGGAAGAGGTGGAGATAGCTTTTCAGAAAACCTGGACTTAGGCTTGCATATCTCAGCTGTGACTGGCCTTTGCAAATCCAGACAGGTTGCAGCAGCAGGACAGGTCTTGAACAGAGGGGGACTGCTGTAGTTAGAAAGGCTGAAAGAAATAATTTAATGAGTATGAATTAGTTGTTTGGTAAGACACCTTTGAAAAAATAATCTCATCATGAGCAGTTTCACCTCAGTGACAGCACAGGTGGGTCAGGCAGAGTGTTTTGCAGTTTGTGTTCTGGGAGTGAATGACTTTTCAGAGCCCTGACAAACAGCGCACACCCAACTTTATTGGAACTAATTAGCTGCCAATGGAGGAGTGTGTTCAAAATGATGTATTCCTCTCACTGAGCCCCCTTGTTTCACATCTGTGGCTGATTAAGTCTCTTAAACTTTAAGGCAGCTGCCTTACAGGTTCATTTTCTTAGGAACTCAGGAAATTACTTGGGAAAGCCACTGACACTACCTACCACTTACTGCCAGATCTCTTTCATTCCTCACGTGAAGAAGCCTATTACTAGGAACTGCTGGCATGCAGCATTGTCAATGGCAGCCTAGCAATTAGACTGGAATTCGTAATGAATGATTGCAATAGTCCCTAAATGTTACCAACTGATGTGTATTCTCATAGCTTATGGACCATTCCCCAAAGACTGTGGCCCTTCCTTCCCACTGACAAATAATAAGGGATTCTACAAATTACACTGAGATCACAACAGGATTGATTAGGTGTAAGGGAGAATATATGAAGGAGGATGTAAAGTGATACTTGCTTGCAGATCATTAGTATAGTGAGGGACATGATTGTTGTAAACACTGACTCAAAATATTGGCATTGTTTTTTGCTCCATGGAGCAGCCTTCAAAGTACTGCGAAAATGTCTGTTTCACTTTTTATTCTACTTTAATCTAGAAACAGATAAGTGACTTGGAACAACTGAAACTCATTCCTCATCTGGTTATATTCCTGATAAAAATGAATTGAAGGAAAAATGGCAATTTCTTAAGTTCCTTGCCAACTACTATACAGCAATTCTAAAGGGTATGCAGCTCACCAGTCAGCTTGAATGTGAATTTAGGGCTTTTGATGTCGTTGGTTGACTCCTCCTTTAATTCTCAACATGCTGGTTTGGGCTATGATCTCATCAAATCTCAGAGTTAAGCAAGAGTCAATCATTCCAAAACTTGGATAAGAAGCAGGCAAGAAGAGGTGTTTCAGGAAATGGGGTTGGGTTATTGAGATAATTTATGAAACTGATGTTACAGCAAAGTTGTACAGTCATCGTGCTACTGAAGTTGCTTTGGTGGAGATATAAACACCGAAGTCCTGCTTTTCTGGTAAAAGTTTTTTAGTTTTGTTGTTGTTGTTTTTTCCAAAGCATAGCCCTGGTTGCTTGAACATCCTTGCCAGATAAATTGTGGTGACTTTTCTCATGAGTTTTCCTCTTAATTTCTGCTCTTTGATTCTGAAGACAAACAGATCACAGACCGAAATATGTTTGTATGAAGCACTGACCAAGTGGTTCAGAAAAAGAAATTTGCAAGAATCAAGGGCTGGTGAAAATCCGTAGAGCCACCCCTGAGTCTGTGCTGGTCACAAACTCTCCACACACAAGGTTTGGGTTGGTTATAAAATGTATAATTCTGTATAGTCATATGTATGTGCTGGCATGCAAGTAGTAGGTCTTCTGAGTACTGCTGAGTTATCTGGAATATAAGAATGTGTACTCCACAAGGTAGACAACAGAATGAAGGTTTTTTGAATTGTGTTTTTGTTGTTGTTTCATCATATAAAAACCTACCATTAAGTGAGTGGAAGTGACAAGAATATAAAGAAGAGAAAGGTATAAAAAAAAAAAAAAAGAAGGTCACTCTAAAATTAAGATCTGTACAAGCAAGTTCCTGAAATCATCATCACCACTGTGAGGAATAGAGTCAAAGCAAGGAGTGGGGAAGAACCTGCATCAAGGAAAGGGTAAGGAATAGCATTAGGAAATATATTCCAGCATAAAATGAAGACTCAAATAAATACCACAATTTTCCTAGAAAGTCACAGAGATACTGTATGTTGCACTTTGGGACATAATTAATAATTCAGAGTTTTCATGTCTTAAATATCCTTCCTCAAATTCATTGCATCTGTTGTCCCTTCTCTCAATAGTAGTGTTTGATCTTGCTCTCAAAATAGATCAAGAACTTTCAATATTTGGTGGAGAATGGTGTACTAATACATGTTTCAGAAGTTAAAAGAGGACACTCTGGGGGAGTGCAGATAGATGAAACTTTTTAATCTAACTCTGAGTGACAGGTGTTTGTAAAATATATATGAGAGGGGGTAAAAGTAAATCTGCAATTTGTTCCATGAAAATTTAAAGCTGGTACTGTGATGCTGGGATCTAGCCCTGTGCCAAAGAGTGTGGGATGAGTGTGTAGCAATCACCTTCTTGGAAGAAAGCACCTGAGAAGAAAATTCAGTAATTCAAAAGCTTTATGTTTTGTTGGCTGAAAGATAGCATTCAGCTCGTGAATGTCATCTAGGAATAACTGTGGGCCACCATACCTTGTGGTGCTGAAGGACCTGGCTTTGCCAATTCCCCTTAGCATGATCAGATCTGAAGAGGGATTTGGGGGGACCTTTGCTGAAGAGGGAGGTGAAAGTTTCAGGCTACAAAAAGCAGGCAAGACCCCCACCTGTCAGATGACACTTTTAGGGTGTACTGAACAGAGGAAGGCAAGCCAAAGTGTGCAAAGAAGAGGTCCTGAAGAAAATGGTGGTGTTAGTCCACCTGTGTGTAACAGGTGCTAAAACCAATAATGACTCCACTCTTTTGATTGAAAGTGTTCATTTACATCCTCCTCTTAATTCTAAAGTGGTACTAGGGGCAGGACCAGGAATAGCTCCTCCTGCCCTGCCTGTATGGAACCCTGTATTACCTGCACACTGGCTATGTATGCAGTTATAGACAATGTTTACAGTCAGGAGACTCCTATGTTCCTAGCTGACTGTGACTGGAAGGGGTGAGCACTATTGGGGATTTCAATAAAGGGAGAAACATCTGCAAAAGAGAGGAATTTGTGGGTCCAGTACCAGTTGTCTGGTTTTTAAAGCTTTCCAAGATTTTCTGGAAGCTAGAGAGCTGTAATCAACCAAGCACTGGGTAAATGCACGGCAGCGTTTGGGTGGGTTTTGTTTTGTTTTTCTTTTTAATTTAAAAATTATTTGTTGGAGGGACAGACTAAATTAAATCAAATTGCCAATAGACCACAGGGGAGCTCTAAGAGATCTTTTTTAAACTGAGTGCATAAACTTTAGCTGACATTGGTTGGGTGACTTTGGAGTCGTTAATCTTTGTTACTGTTTATTTTTCATAGCTGTCACTCTCTGTACTTCTAATTATTGGTTTAGTTAGTGGAGTCGTCAAGTGTCCTGTTGGCTCAAAGGCTGGTGCTTGGAAACCTGAAGTTGACTGGCTGGGTTGTGACAAGTGCATATCACTGGAATCTCTACAAACTCCTCTGCAGGATTTGAAATAGCTTTGACAATTATTTGGCTAGCTGAAAAAGAGACAGTACCAAAATTAATGAAACGTGTTCCAGTAAAGCAATTTCCTTTGCCTTTCCCTGTCCTACTTTCCTACTTTATTTCACCTTTTGTCCCCACAGAAGTTAATTTTAAAATTAAAGAATGCATGCTACATGATACAGCCTTGGGTTTTTATGTGAGCCTAGAGCTGAAATCAGAGAGGCAGTGGGAATTAAGTTTGACCTCAGCACTTGCCAAGCATGTAAGAAGCACGTAGATGCTTCACAGTCACCAAGGTGAGCTGAAGAGGAACTGTGACATCACAGATGGAGCAAGCGTTGCTGAGTGGACCTTAATCCACCAGCTAAGTAATATGTGAGCTGCCCTTCCTCTGCAGGCTTTGCACCTTGCATTGCAGGACTATCCAGATAACACTGCTTTTTCATAGGTTTTTTTAAGCTGCATGTAAAAAATGTATTTCAGATTCCTTTCAGAGTTCCCTTCAAGGCAGCAATTTTATCTAAAATGTCTTTTACCTACCCTTGCAGACTTGCTGCTTATGGGAAGGTGGAAGAGCAAGTGGGATTGTAATGCAGCTAACTTTCAAAGGTATAGCCTAAAACTGCCTTAGGGATACAGGGAGAGTGAGAGTGAGTTGCAGGGTTCTTCATGGGCTGATTCCTGCATTCCTGACTAAATTCCAAATACTCAGTAGGGCTGAAGAGTGGAGATGATGCTGACTTCATATGTAGGGATTCAGGAAACCTCCCCTGACTGCACTGGATGATGGTGACAAAGAGTAAGGGAGTTTGGAACTCAGATGCTCACTGGCTCATAGCTTAAAAGTGACCTTGATGTTGATCTCAGTAATCGTGGATGTGCTATTGATTGAGGAGCTCTGCCTTTGGTAGAAGTTGGCACATAAAGTACCTGCATGGTGACTTTTGCAAAAGCTATCAAGTCCCAGTCTTACACTGTTCGCTGTCTGTTTTGATGCTGTTCTGCTAAATTTAGGATGTTCCTACCAGTCCAGGAATTAGTGCTTGTGTACTAGTGTAACAGGCATTTAATCATTATGTGAGGCTGTTATGACTGCAAGGAGGCAGAGCCAGAGATGTAAATCTGAATGAATATCTCAGCCACAGGCAGTGGGCTGGCTAGTGGCCACAAATGAAGGTCAGATTCTGGACCTGGATATCTTTGCATGTATCAGTGTAATACATCAAATGCTTTTAGATACTCAATGTACTGATGTGTCTGGATGCAAATGAATTCTTAACTGTTTGTACCTCAATTCTTGGCCACAGCATAATGTTTGCTAAGCTTGGTCCATCATATTGAAATTGCTTTGTTGTCTGTCCAGATGCAGCTGTTATCCCCCATCTGAGGAAGTATCTCCTCGCATTAGAAAGCAAATGAATTTGATGTCTTGTGTAAATGCAATCTGCTATTTTTGCATTTCACTCCAAGCTAAGCCACTGGCTTCCGTAAATTATCACCTCCTGCTGGTACAGGAGTCTACCAAAGAGGCCTTTACTAGAAAAATCTAGAGTTCCAATGGCAAATGTCTGCACTCAGCTTACAATCCTGAGCATCTAGTCTTAGGTCAAGCTAGATCCTAGCTATTTTGCTTCTCTTCCCTGGATGCATGAAGTAGGTTTGCTAGTTATTATTCTTCAACACTATCAAAGCTATTAGAGATTCTCAAAGAATCAAAGGAAAGGCCAACAGAATTTTGCATATCTGCAAAAAACTTTTAGCTGAGATTAGTTATTTTGTTTACTTATGCGTGGAACAAACATGGCCCAAGGCAAGCTGTGATGAAAAGCAGGTTGAACAAACAACTAATGCTGATAATATTGGCTCAGAGCTCCATTTAGCTTTGCAGATCTCTTTAAAAAGAAGCAACCAAAAGAAAGAGCTATGAGATTCCGAGGGCTGCTTGTTTGTGTTTTCACATGCCGCTTAGCTGGGGAGGTGAAAATACCCATCAGTTTGATTCCCTCTTTCTCATGCATTGGTCAGTCGTTGAGGGCATTGCATTTTCAGTGCTGGAAGGGCAATGTTGAAACCTACCTTTTAAAGATCATGGAGAACGTTCTGCTAGAAGAAAGATTTGCATGTGTTTTAAAGGTTTTGTTTGGTCGGTTGTTTTGTTTTGGTTTGGTTTGGTTTGGTTTTAGTTTGGTTTGGTCTGGTTTTAGTTTGGTTTGGTCTGGTTTTAGTTTGGTTTGGTCTGGTTTTGCCAGCTCACTTTTCTTAGCTTTGTTTTAAGGCTTTTTTTTTTTTTCTTTAAATAACTTGATTATTCCTACATGTAATTGTCGTTCATCACCTGTGATTCACAAATTGTCTTGCAGGTAATTTTCCAGTCTGAAATCTCCTAAGTGGATTTTGCAAAGCTTTTGCAGCATGGTGATGCTTTCTAGGCAATGGTAGATAATTGCAATTTCCAAGTTAGACTGCTGTTATTATTCCCATATGTTCCAGTTCTCTAGTTGCCTAAATATAGTCGTTGGTGAGGGGTTCAAGGCTTTCAGGGCAGAAGGTCAGCTTGAAAGGAACTTAGAGTTGTAAAGTAAGCAATTTCTGGATTTTGAACCTTATCAGCTCTCACTTTGAGTGTGACGGGGAAGCTTTTAAGCTGCTCTTGTCAAGCTTGGGAGATAAAACTGGCATTTCTGGGCTCTTTCTCACAGAAACAAAGTGCTGAGGTCTGAATCAGTTTGGGGCACAAGTTTCATTGGTGTAAATTTGCTCTACTGTATTGACATCGGTAGATCTTACATGATTTGCCCTGTATAGATCCTGGCATCATCAATATATGTATTTTAACTCTAAATGGGAAATGTGAGTAATACAGCCAACTCCTCATCTTGTCATGTGGGGAAAGAGCAAGTGAAGAGATAGTGCCTTTGGAGCCATGACATTTCATCCTTCATCTGAAGAAACAAACGTAGACTGATGTGGAGTCAGCAGTAGAACTCGGGATTTCAGTGAGGCTAAAGGAAAGCTGCTCTCAATCTGATGAGCTGCAGCTTGATCTCATGTCACACTTCGATATTTATGTACTGAAGGCTGTTTTTTGGAAAATACTGTCCTTTTCCCATCATGACTGTCATGTAGCCACCTGTGCTAACTTGGCTTGCATGTCTACATATCATAAAAATTATGCATATTGTAGGTTGCTATTCTGGAGCTTAATAAAAAGGGATGTGCAATGAACAGCAATGTAGGGAAAGAGGATTGTGATCTTGTTATCAAAGAAGGCAGTGAGTGCGTGGAAAAGTCCCTAGTCTTAGCCAAAGACCTTATTCTGATTCCTACATTAAAAGCCCACTGACTTTGTCATTGTTGTGCCCCTCATTAAATCTGAACCTACTCTTTAACTTTACACTTTCTTGTTTCATCCACTTTTCAGGATCTTTCTTCCTTTCTCATTTGTAGTGGGGCACTCTCCAGTTTATTTTACAATCTTTTCTTGTAGAACTGTAACTGGTCCCCTCTCTACCTGACCGTTCCACTTCCTCTTGCAGTTCCCTGTGAAGCAAGGTAACTTTTTACCTATAAACCAGAAAGAGTTAGCCAGAAGTATCTGGCAGAATCACTTTCAGTCAAGAAGTTATGATGAACATTCTGTTTTTCACGGAAAGCACACATTTTTTCACATACTCTAAAAAATTCACTTATTCAAGGATCTGACTTATCTCCAAAAATCAATTCTGACAAAATTTTCAACCAGCCCTTATTTTGCTTCATCAGGAGATTTTAACGAGCCCTATTTTTTCCTTACCAGGGTTTTGTTTTCTCCACCTTTCTTTTGTTATAGCCTCTTGAGCAAAATAAGATCCCCATAAACATTTGGGTACTAGATGAACTTTCCAACCTATGGTATTTAGGTGGATTAAAAATAAGGTGCAATAAGTTTGCCAGTGCCCTATTTTTAACAACTCTGGCCTAGATGCTTCCTTTATAGGTCAGTAAAAGCCTTGTTACATGTTTGTAGAGTCAGCAGAAAAAGCTGGCTTTCTTCATACCCTGAATCAGTCCTGAAACTCTCTGAAGTCGCTGAGATAAAGACCAGGCCCTGAGAAAGAGAGCACATACACACACACAAAATCACTAAATGCACCATTCTGGCTGTTGGATACATCAAAATCTTTTGAAGCAGATAGAGGGAAAAAATAGAATCCTGCGCCTCCATCCAGACTACACCAGACAGCTCAGCGTTGCTGTCAGCTTTAATCGCTGATGTGAGGGATGAATTCTGGTGTGTCCACACCAAATCACAACGTGCAACAGCCATGTCTGAAGCCCAGTCAGTGAGACCACCTGAGAAATGTAGCAGGCAGGGAAGGAGCAAAGGCTGTATGGCATTTCCTCCACAACAGAGGACAAGGTTCCTCCACCCCTTCTCTCAGCTGTGGGATGTCAAAAGGTGTCTAGATATGCAAATACTTTTAGGTCTTTTACTTCCTGCTAGCTGATATCTAAGGGCCACAGGTTTGACCATGGTGTGGAATATGCCAATAATACTTGCAGGGTATTGTGTAGTTTTCAGTCTGTCCCCCTTTATCTTGCCTCAACAGCCTAATCTGGTTTCACCATATTTCTTTTTGCAGCCTAGGCTTTTTCTCACTTGCAGGGTATTGTTGGTGAGGGGACCTGGGAGACAATCAAGTAGGAGAATATGACCCAAACCTGGGAAATGAGTGTAGTCTGTTTTAAACAGACTTATTCCCTGGGAGAAGAGCGATGCCTAGTCAGTAAAAACAGTTCCTAGGGTACACAAGATGAAAAGAATTTCTCTATGAGAAGATTTCTGGTAATTTAATTACTACTAACTACCATCCAGTGCTGCTAGCGGAAATGATTGCAGTTTTCAGCTAACTTGCTGTGAAGACTGAATGGGGCATGAGGGTAAATTAAATATACTCTGCCTTAGTGATTAGCATTTGTGTTCAACTTTGCAGCCTTTAATGGGAGCTCTGTGGCTGTGTGCTCTCTGGTAGCACTGGTTTCCATGACAGCTTGTGTGTCAACTATTTTTCACACATGCTTTATGACTTATTGTACAGCACGTGTTGTTTAGTTTCACAGCCCATGGTACATTCTTCAGGAAACCTGTCACTCTCTAATGTCTACATTGCAAGGAACAATTGCCTGCCTCCTGTAAGGAGTGAGAGAACAATGAGCAATCCATACAACAAAGGTGGAGAAAGCACACTAGTATGTTAAAAATTTGGATTTGTCACATTAGAATACAGCTGGCAGGAGTGACAGACTCAGGAACATCTGTGAGGACTTGGACTGAAAGGAGCTGATTATTAGCGATGGTTTTTTGTCACTTTGCAAACTCACCAGTGCTAGATTTTCAATTTACATCACATTCTCCAAACCCCTTGTCAAGTGCTGCCTGGGGCCTCTCTCTCATGTATATGCCTGCTTTGTTCCCATGCCCCAGATGTCCTGTATGAAAAGCTCCTCACTTGTGCCAGGAAGACATTTCTAAAAATACCAAGAGAGAACTGTGCCAGGCTGGGCACTTCTATGCAAGACTGCATTGAGTCAGTCTTGCTACCTCAGTTGAGTTCTCACCATGTTTGTGCCAGGAAAACCTCTTCTGGGAGTAAGATGCTTGTTCCCCTTCCCTCTAGCACATGGGCGGCTTGGAGAAACAGTGGCTGCAGCTCCTTTTGGGGGTAGCCCTGCTGAGAGCCTCTAACTGTTAACGGACAGCAGATGGGGCAAGGTGGGACCATGTGGCTGCATCTCTGACTGAGGCATCCTTGGAGACTGTGTCTGAGAAGGGTGTAGGCTACTGTGCTTCATCACAGCTGAGAGTGTTGGTAAATTGCTCTCTGAGAAGGATGTACCAGAAGACAGAGGTCAATGAGAATTTGCTTGCACAGAATCTGAGGAAAGTCAAGGGTCAAGCCTGCAACAGCGCATTGAGCCCAGGGTGGGTGTACGTGCTCTGCCTAAAATAGAGCAGCCAGAATTGGAAATGGTCCTTTGGCCGAGTCCCTCAGAAAGGAGCTTTCCAAAATGACATGTGCTCACTGTGAGGCGGTGGTGGCCCTTGCTGGGTTGGAAGAGAAAGCCTGCCACTGCCTGCTGCCTCCCTCTGAGTAACGCCCAACAATTAATGCTGCAGCAGGAAATAGGTGGGAGATTAACAAAGGGTTTGTTGCTGAGCGGATTGTCTGGCCCCGTCAAAAGGAGCTGTAATTCCCACCCAGTCTGATTATTTCTGCCCGGACTAGCACTGTTGCTTGCTTCCCCATTCAAATAAGGCTAACACCTTCAAAAATTCGGAACTTGCTAGAGACTTGGAGTCTGCTGGAGACAGTGGTTCCCACCTCCCTGGGGTTTTCTGTACAGTGCTGGGAGTTGGTGAGGTTTGAGGGTGGAAGGGATGCTGGACTTTAGACTGTGAGTGCAATAGAAAGATAACTGATGGAGAGCAGCACTCCAGGCTGGGATAGGCTCGTTTGTCATCTGCCAGGTACCTGTTAGATTTTGCAGTCCCTGAGAGAATTTGTTCAAAAGTGAGATTTCTGGTGTCTGAAGACCATCAGAGTTTGATGCAGGAAGTTCTGTAAACCTCACTAACCTCAGTTAATCTGAAGAACAGACGTCATGACATAAACCACTTAAAACCCCAGAGCCAGTCAAGAACTGTTGCACCCTCAAAACTGTGTCTTCTTCCCTGGCACTGATAAAGCCTCAATTTTGTGTTATCCAACTTCCATGCTGTCAGACTTGCTGCTGGCTCAGCTTCAGAGGAAAGATGCAAACTGTTTGTGGTTAAGCATGATTGATGAGACGTCCTGGGTCTTCCAGGGAACCTGCACCTTGTCCTGGCCCTGACTCCACCAGGCACCCATGCTCTTCCGGTAAATTTTTTGTCCTGCTGTGGAGAGCCTGTGGGGAAAGAGTCTTATAGGCACTGGAATTTATGTATAACTTGTCCTAAAGCCTCTTAAAATGTGAAGTGTGTGCTGCCTGGCAGCTACATGATGGAGATTATATCCTGGCCATGCTGGGGTGAAGGTCAAACACTTTCTCTGCTTGGGGTGCCTGGAAAGGTAGTGAGCCACGTGGGTGCCAGGGCAGGATGGTGGGTGAGGATGTTGTTGTTGGCACTGATGATATTACCTCACACCTACCTGCACAACATGCTCAGGCCTGCAAAGAGAAGGACAGATCACAGAATAGAGTGGCATGCTGTAAGTCTGTGGCTTTGGGGCAAAGCAGCATCATGAGGCAGAGTTTGGGAGAGCAGTGATACTAGAGGAACAAGGACTGCTTATAGGAATGCATGCCTGGGATGGAGGCAGGTGTAAAATGGAGGACCATGAGGAGGTGTGGATGGTGGCAAATGGGTGGGGGCTCTCTGGAAGTACATTGTGAAAGTGGAATGGGCTGGTGCATGGGAATGGAGCAGATGCTGCTTGTGCATGTAGTGGGCTTCTAAGCAGGAGCAAACTGGGACGAATTGTTCACCAGAGCTGGGCTGAGTCCAGCTGGCAGCAGGGTGAGCATGCAGCTGCACTGGGATAGGGAAGCACAGTGGCTGTAGAGCAGGAGTGAGACAGTGAGCTTGGGGAGCTGCAGGTCTGCAAGGAGCACTTAGTAGCAATAGCATGGGAGCAGGTCTGAGTCCTTCTCCTTGTGCTTCACTTCCCTGTTTCTTATCCGTAAGATAAACACACAAACTGTATGTGGCAGACCCCCCTGAAGAGCTGGGCCAGAGATGTTCTGTTCACTGTCTCAGCACTCAGGCTGGGAGCCCAAAATCATGTGTGGCTGCAGCTCCACCCAGACAGAGCTGTTTATTTTTGAAGCAGCTGGGAGATGCTGTGGAAGAGGTGGGTAAAATCCATATGGGATTGTTTTTAATACTCTGTGTCTAGAGGGAAATTCAGAGTTCTGTTTGATTATAGCTGCTTTTTCCATCCCAAATGTGTCTGCTTGCATTGAATGAAATACCTGCCATTTTCTGTACCTCCCTATTCACTTCCACTCTCCCCTTTTGGTTGCCCCCTAACATGCTCAGTTTGGGGCCAAGACCCTGATGATGCACTGTTCCTAGTCAGCAAAAAGACCAAGCCCTGATCCTCTCCATACTCTTGTGATCTATCTTTATGGCTTGCTCCCCATCTTCTGTGCAGGATGAAATCTACTTTATAGCAGGCAATTTATCATCATACTTGGTGACAACACAAAGCTCTCCTGTTGAAGTCTCTGAGTATGTCCAATGGCCAAGATACTGTTTTACACAAAGCTTGGGGAATTAAGCTGTATTACTGCCTTTATACTAGGCTGCAGCTTTGCTCTGGACCCTCTGCCAGGCTCCAGAGTGAGTCAGTAAATGTGGAGTCAGCAAGTAGGCTAGACTGGGTGGTGGAGGACCTACACTTACACCCTCATTCTGCCTCTAGCCTGTGTGTGACTTGGATTGCCTCATTTTGGCTACTCTTGGTCTTTACTTCCTGACCTGCAAAGTGAAGCTGACAATACTGCCCTGCCTCTTAGGGATGCTGAGGAGATAAAGGCATTAATGTCGGTGTTGCTTGCTTGCTATTGCTTGCTGTTCCTTGTTATACTTGCTCTTAAGGAGAGACGAGTTAAATAGCAGTTGTGGGCTGATGGGCAGCCAGATTTTCCTCTCACTCACACCTCTACCTTCTCAAACCACTTGGGTGCCTGATATTTGTAAGCACTTATATGTGTGTGTGTGTGTTTTTTCATGATGCTACAGCATCTCTCTTACTGGATTCAAAGCAGATGTTGAGATGACAGTTTGATCTCCTTCTGCTCTGGCTGAGCTGAGTGGGTGGAATCTGGGCTGTAGCTCACAGTGGAGTGTCCAGCCAAGAATCTCCAGGCCTTTCTCTGACATTAACAGGACACCCTGAAAGTTTGGGAAATTTTGTTATGTCAGTGTGCAGCTGGAGAAGCCAAAGCACATGAAAGCGAGCAGGCTTTCTCAGTGCAGGACAAGCTGGAGCACGGAGTCTGTAAGGCGCTCTTTCCGGGCCAGGCCACTAGGTGGAGACATCCTTACCAGATCTGTGGAAAGAGCGGTACTCCTGAAAATCAGTCTCCCAGTGGTTTCTCAAGGACCTGCCAGTGAAAGCATTGACATTCTTCCCAGCGGTTTCACAGCTCATCAGATCAGGACAGTTATATGGGAAGGGGCTTCTTGGTTTAGTGACAGGATATGAGGATTAGCTTTTAGAAGAACTGCATATTTTGAGTCATCTCTCTTTACTGAGTACCCTCCCAGCCATGCTGTGGAGAAGTCCCTCAGATCCCTCTGGAGATTACAGAGATCCCTAACACCTTGCTCTCTATTGCACAAGGATGCTCTGCCAGCTCTGCAAATCACAGGGAGCCCAGAGGTGACTACACCTACAACTGCACTCCGTGAAGCTCTTATTTAGCACACACTCTGTGGCATAGTAGTGGTGATATCCCCAGAGCAGCTCAGTTTCAGCCACCTCCATCCTGTGTCTGGCAGTTTGCTTTTCTCTGCCTCACCACCAAGGATCATAGATATGGATTAGTCTCTGTCCAGATATTTAATTTGGCTTAGACACGAATCATTCAGTTTAGAGAGGGTAAAAAAGAAGGCAAGAAACTGTGACTTCAGCTGTGCTTGGTGGCTATTATATCTCACTAATGTACATTTGACTTTACTTTCCTCTGCTTTCTGGACTTGTTCTTCAACTGGAAGGATATTACTGACTTTGACTTGAATCTAGTTCTCCCTTCCCTTTCCCCCCTTTTTTCCCCAAGTCCAGACAATAAGCTCAGACATGAGCTCTGAGTCAGTGTCCAGTCACACGCTGGTATGTCTGTCCCTAGTGTTCTGCAGAACTTCAGACTGAGACGGCTGACTTTGTGCTGAGTCACTACAAGAGGATCTGCATCTCCTTTGAGGAGCAAATTCTCTCCTCTTGAAATGCTCTGCCTCTTGAAGCCCAACATGAAGCAGTGGCAAATATGCAAGTTCTTTCTGTTCTTATGGAAGGTGATTTTTATAGAATCATAGAATGGTTTGGGTTGGAAGGGATTTCAAAGATCACCTATTTCCAAAGCCCCTGCCATGGGCAGGGACACATTGCACTAGACTAGGTTGCTCTCTGAATCACAAATATTAGAAATAGAGAGAATGCCAGTTAGCTAACCCCACCAGCTGCTGGCCTGCAGCATGCTGGTATCCAGCTCTGGGAACAACTAATCCCACAGAGGAGGGATTGCAACAAGTGTATGGCTTCCATTACCTGATTTGTCCACATACCCAGTGCCTATATACCCACTCTCTGTGATTTCTTTCACAGAAATCAGGAAAATAATAATAATTAAAAAAGCAGTTCAGGATGCAGGCACTTGCCTGGGACTGCATGCAAACGTGCCCACCACCAGACTCAAAGCAGCCTGCTCACTGGTACAAAGTCAAAAGCTGTGTCTAACATAGGAAGCAAATGAGAGGTGGATGAGTTTGTGAAGGTGCTAGTTTAGGGAATACAAGCACTCAGGAAAGTCTGTTTTAAGTTTAGTTTTGCTCTTAAAGCAGAGAGAAAGTTGTATAAAAGCAATGTCTGAGAGTTGAGATCAGGGAGCAGGGAAATGCAGCCAATATTCCTAGCTGGAGGTGAACGGGTCTTAGTGGAGGCACACAAAATGTCCCACAGGGCTGGGTAACTGCCAGAATGGAGCTTGCTTTCACTAATGCATGTTAGAGGGAGATAATTTAGCATCATCAATATACCTGGATGTGATGGAGATCTCAACATCAAGTCTTCTTCCCTACTGGTTACCTTTTTTTCTGTATTCTTATGAAGATATGGATTTGGCAAAGGAGAAAATGTGGCTCAAGGGGCTGCAGCTCCACTCACCCCAAACTCAGCTCTCATTACTGGAATGCTCATACTGGAATACAAGTTATATAGTGGCATACCTTTTCCATGTCTAACTAAAGATGAAAAACACACTCAAAATGTCTATACATCTCCTTTCTTGGAAATGGCATGCAATTTTGCAGCCTTAAAAAAATAGCTGGAAAGTTACTAGGGGTTTTCTTACTATCATTATTTTTTTCCTTTCCTGTTGACCATGCCCATTGGCTAAAGTCCATCAAATAATAAATGAGGTGATGAATGCAGCTGGAGTTCAGCTCTAGGAGTGAAGTTGCCCCATGTTTGCCTTTGAGTCCTAGGGGTACTTGCATGCCTGTAGGAGAAGCAATATTCTACAGAAAGAGTAATATCTCCCCAGCTTCTGAGGGAACTCAAAGTGCTTTGAAGCACAAAAATAAAAGAAAACTATTATGTTCAGGAATTACTATCACCATGTTGAAGTCCAGTCCCATCTCTGGGCAGGGCAGCCTGTTTACTATCAAGGTTGTGCAGCAAAGCAGGGTGCAATGGGAACTGAATCACCAGCGGGAATGTGGAAGGGCTTAGACAGCACTTCCCTAATTGTTTCGTGGTCAGGATATCAGTGTTTGTGTCATGCTTCTCACATGTGTCAAAAGATCACCAGCAGCACAGGTGCTTATTGGCCAAAAGAAGATACTTGAGATGGCACGTGCCTCCTGATGTTGAGGAGGATCATGTAAGTCTGAGAGGAATAAGGTTTTGCTCTTGATTTGTGTAACCCAGAAATTATTTAGGAATACAGATTCATTGTTATATCACTCTCCTCAGATCCCTTCACATCCATGTTAAACATTTCCAGATATGGGGTCACTGGGGAGACATAAATAGTTGTGATCACGCAGTGGTCCTGCTGTAGGAAGGCCATAATTTAAAAAAAAATCTCTCTTCTTAATAGGACTATCAAACCTCTGAGTTACTCATCAAAATCCCAGCAAACTCTGAGTTACTGCCAGTCTCCTCCAATTTCCTTGCACTGAGCTCAAAATCCAAGAACAAAGTGTACTAGAACCTCATGGTATGTCAGTGTGTTCTTAATGTCTTGTCTGTTAAGGAAGGAACTAATATCTACAGAAAAAGACTTTATGACTGAGGCTTTAGAAGTGAGGAATAAATCATGTTCAGGCTAACAGAAGAGAGAATTGGGAGCCCTGAGTTCAGTACTCTGTTACTGACCTCTAAGGTGGCTTTGAGCAAATTCCTGCCTTTCATTGTGCTAGGCAGAGAGAGACCTGGGGGTACTGGTCGATGGTAGGCTGAACATGAGCCTGCAGTGTGCCCAGGCAGCCAAGAGGGCCAATGGCATCCTGGCTTGTATCAGGAACAGTGTGGCCAGCAGGAGCAGGGAGGTCATTCTGCCCCTGTACACTGCACTGGTTAAGCCACACCTTGAGTCCTGTGTCCAGTTCTGGGCCCCTCAGTTTAGGAAGGTTGTTGTCTTGCTGGAACACATACAGAGAAGGGCAACAAGGTTGGTGAGGGGGTTGGAACACAAGCCCTATGAAGAGAGGCTGAGGGAGCTGGGGTTGCTTAGCCTGGAGAAGAAGAGGCTCAGGGAGACCTTATTGCTCTCTACAGCTACCTGAAGGGAAGTTGTAGACAGGTGGGGACTGGTCTCTTCTCCCAGGCAACCAGCACCAGAACAAGAGGACACAGTCCCAAGCTGCACCAGGGGAGGTTTAGGCTGGATGTTAGGAAGAAATTCTACACAGGGAGAGTGATTGGCCATTGGAATGTGCTGCCTGGGAAGGTGGTGGAGTCACCATCATTGGAGGTGTTTAGGAGGAGACTTGATGGGGTGCTTGGTGCCATGGTTTAGTTGATTAGGTGGTGTTGGATGATAGGTTGGATTTGATGATCTTGAAGGTCTCTTCCAGCCTGGTCTGGTCTGGTCTGGTCTGGTCTATTCTATTCTATTCTATTCTATTCTATTCTATTCTATTCTATTCTATTCTATTCTACTCTACTCTACTCTACTCTACTCTACTCTACTCTACTCTATTCTCATGTGTCCCCCCAGTCCCAAAATACTACTGACAAGTTCTAAAATGTTTTAAGCTGAATTCAGGTATGACCCGAGTGTTCTTGCTGACTCTCTGGTGGCACCAGAGTTCCTGAACAATCTCTTACTATAAACACCCCTCAAGCTGAAGAAACTCCCTCACCATTTTCCCACTGAGTAATAAACCGTTACACTTGTTGGGGGTTTAAGGTAAAAATGAATGATTTCCTTCCTGTTCTGAAGGAGGTCCTACTTCCGGAATCTGGGAAATTCTTTTCTTAAACATTCCATGTAAATATAATTCTTTAAAAAAAAAAATAACAGGCATGGCTTAAGTCATCACAAGCACAATGGTTATTGTATATAAAAGAATTGGGGCAATATTTTATAACTAGGTAAGTGCTATATTTAAGAAACTGAATAAATTATGTTCAAATTTGCTGATGTTAAAAATGCTGCCAAGAGCCCTTGGGGAGGGCGACGAGGGTGTGCTAAGGGCCATGAGTGACTGAGGAGCAGTCTCCTGGAAGTATTGCAATACAATATGGAATACATTTTATTAAAAAATAATTAAAAAATGAACATTGTTTCATTGTTTCCTGCACTTGTGATCTCAAAGTCTTATATTGTCCTGATCTGTACTCTAGTCCCGAAAGACTTGCAAAGATCCTTCATAGGAAGAAAACTTTTACTTATTGTTTGCATTATTATCAAGGGATCTGGGGTATGAGAAGGATATTGCCGGTAATAGATTTTCTGGAAGCTCCACCTGGTTATTCTCACCACCTCTGTGGTGGGGAAAGCCCTCTTCTTTTGAAAGACTGGGCACCTTACATAAGATGTCAGCATGGAAAAGCTGACGGAATGTCAAAGTTGTAGCATTCACGCTGAAGGAGAGACCACACTGTGAGGACTGATTTCAGCTTCATAGTTAGGCAGGGCTGAGTTTTGGCCTCAGAGAGCAACCAAATCTTGCCCAGGAGGATGGAAATTAAGACCTACAGTCAAATGTCTCTGTGAGGAGGGGAGTGTTTCACAAGTCTTCAGGGGCCCTTCAGCTGTGACCCATTGTGGATATGTGTGGTGCAGACATTCATTGTGCAGACCGGCTTTGTGGCTTAAGTTGGTTTGAAACCTTGTGGTTTTGTTTCTGGAGAGCTATACAATCACTGAAGCTGGCCACAATAGCTGATGTTAATTCAGCATTGTCTATGAACAAAGGGATCCCAGTGGAACTAGACTATAACTCCCAGAGGACCTGCTGCTTGTGTGACTTTGCAGTGGTGTGGCACAGCAGGACTACTGGGACTGCTAGGCTGCCTGCCAGAGCAGAGTGGATCAGCAAACCCTAGATGAGTGTCTCCATTGACAACTGAAATGCTGTGGCATGTCTTCTAGTGGTATGAATGACTCCTCTGTGTGAGCCCAAAGCACGCCACAGGCTTTGTTCTGCCTACAGAAGATACAGCCTTTGCTTGAAACTTTGCATCATAGCTTTAGGACACACCACCATCTGAAAGTACGCTGCAAATGAGGTACTCAACTCTCTGTTCAGCTTGAGCATCCCAGCTCAGTCTTTCCTGCGGACTTGAACTACATTAAAGAGTGGTGCCAGAACTGTCTCTGTCCTGTTCTGCTCAGCATATATGTCTCTCGTGTCTCACAGAGGTATGCGTGTGTACCACAGCTTAAAAGACTCTTCCTTACAAAGATGCTTTGGTTTTATTTCATTTCTGACCAGTCAGCTGCAAAAGCAGTGGTTGGGGTCGTAATCATAAAGCATCAGTGGAATTAAGCTGTTAGAAACAGTTCATTCTTTAAATATAAAGCTCACACTCATCTGATGTACATTTGGCATCACTTCTTGAAAGGATGAACTTTGCCCCAAAATTATGAACAAGACTAGGGCATATGAAATTTTCAGTTTGGAGTGAGTCCAATCTAGGCTATAACCAAATGTGAAATACTTTGTTGTGCGAGTAACTCTTACTCACCCGAGGAGCTCTGCTCGTTTCAGTGGCATCGCTAATGTGATTATGGGCTGCCAAATGGAGTGTCATGTATATGATTTGTATTTTGTGGAGGGAAGCCCCTGGAAAAATTTATTCTTCTATAACTTCACTTAAGTCTGGCAAGATCATCTGGCAAGCCCAGACCACAGAGGGAACTGGTGAAATAATTGTGGGCAATCCCTACCACACATTGTTGCATGTTAACAAGACAATGCTACATGCATCACCAATCTTTGGGTGGCGGGCTGGAGAGGAGCCTGGAAAAAATAATCAGGGATTTCAATTAGGAGCCACTTAGCATGGGAAAAATAATAGGGCTCTAGCTTATGTAATAATATACAGCAATTTTGAGTTAAGGCTGATAGATGTTTTATGACTTCAGATCTATAATTCTTCAGTGTTTCCAGCCAATTAGCAGGTCTACTGTAAATCATAACAGAGCTGCAAGAAAAGACACCCTCCAGGCTGCAGCAGTAGCAGCACCATACAGAAGAGCAGCATTTCACTCCTCTGCAGTTGCTCCTGCACGGCACTGACATACATTTTTTGCTGGAAGATGCAAGACAAGGAGGGTGTCCCTGTCACTTCTCTGAGCTACCAGTTGCCATTCCTGGTGACACATCAAGCTTGTGCTTGCTCTTCTTCCAGCTCAAGCACTGCTGACCTTTCATCTGGGAGACCTCAGCCTCTGAGCAAAGCTGAGGAGCTTGAGGGTATTGAGTCATGGGCACCCAAGGGCGTAGCTGGAATGAGTGGTGAAACTGCTGTCTTCAGCTGTTTGTGTCATCCCTTTCTTGGAGGTTGTTTCCAGCACATCTGGAAAACCCTTTAAGACATCAGGCAGTAAAATATCATGGTTCAGGAAGAGTTTTGTGAGCAGTTAAGCCACCCATGCTGCAGTGGCAGCAATCTCTGAGAGAATGAGGGGGTGGAAACATGGGGAAGAGTAACTCAATCAACCACCCCAATCTGCTGCTGCTTTTAAGTGAGGTCCTCCCAGCTCTCACCTCATGAATCAAGGACAAGGAGGGATGCAAAGGGATCTCTCTAATGTTACTTTATATAAGCTTAAGCTCAAATGGTGAAACATCTAGAGGCTGTGTGTACATGTAAGAGCATCCTCTAAGGTCTGGTTGGTTGAGATGAAGGTGAGTGGGAACCTGCAGCAGATGATTTGCATTGTGAGATATTAGAAAGACACTGGCTGTGGGGTTTTGGAAGTAAAAGCAGGTTTTCACTTAGCATTAAGGACATCTAAAATAGTTCTATACTGGCATAAAATGCAGATGACCAGACTCTTCCCTCCTCCTGCCTGACTGTAAAGTTCAGTGACTAAACCACAGGAATCTTACTAGACAAATCTTAGAGAACAGAGTCTGGGAAAGGCAAAGAACATGGAGCATAAGCCTAAAAATTAATTAAACCCACAGAACTATTTGTTTGTAGATGGATTTGGCATGGATCTGTTGCATGCCAAATCACCCTGCAATGCACCTCCCTGAGTTGTCTCTCTGCAAGTGGCCATGGAGATGAACTAAGAGGAAAGGTTCATGAGGAACTGCATAATGATGTGGACATATGTAATCAGGTGGTAAGTCTTTCCTTCTGCCTCCTGAAGGTACAGCAGGAAAACCTATGACTCCAGATTGTCTCTTGCCCGCTTGCCCATTAATACAAAAGTGTCATTCTTTCCTGTAGCAGTTCAGCTTTACAGGTGTCTGACCTGAGGCAATCTTGATCCAAATTGCCAGGATATAGATTTCACATGAGAATGTAGCTATAAAAAAAGTATTGACTTAAAGGCACTGGTGAAAGTAAATTAAAATGGCATTCTTACACAAACACAACAGAGCAGCCTCGTGGAACATTTCATTCTTGTCCTCTGTTTGCTTAGGATAATAGGAATATTATGGAGAGCAGATTGTCTCCCCATCATCATGTTGTGTCTGCATTTCTGTTATAAACCCCATTTTGACCTTCCCTCTTTGAGGCTGTAATTTCATGAGTGCTGGATTAAGTTCCCCTGGCTTAATGCCACTCTTTTCTGTCCCCAAAGTGTATTCCATCTCCCTTTCCTTTGTACTACCACAGCTCTTTGGATGTCCCCAAGGAGGAGTAGATTGGGGAAGTGAACAGTATTAAACATCATATAATTTTTCCTGGGCTAAACCCCTCCTCTCTGATTTCACCTAAGCTTTTTTCTATCCAAGTTCAACATCTTGGATAGGCATTATGCAAAAATTGGATGTTTTCTCTCAAGGGAACTCTTCATGTATCACTATTCATTTTCATTCCAAGTTGGGAGAAAGAGACCAAATAACCAATTTGCTTCCCATTGAAATTACTGTGAGGAAAAATGTGGAATCAAAAATCTCAGAGTGGATGAGGGATGTAGTCTGTAGAGCATTCAGGTGTGCTGCACCCTACTTTGTGCAATATCTAGGAGGTGCCAGGGCCAAAAGCATTAAACTGACTAGGAGTAGAATGCTTCTGCTCAGCTGACCAAGACAAAATATTTTGATTTTGTCTTAAGCAGCCCCAAAATGTAGCAGTCAGCTCTTGGTTAACTGCTGGTGGAATATCTAGGTTGAAAAAGAATCTTCTTTTAAATTGTATCACACATACAGCTGGATCTGGAAGTGAAGTTTGTGGCTTTTCCTTGGCCACCAAGAAGCCTTTCTGCCATGAAGCACATTGGGGTGATTAATTGCAAAATAATTCAATCTGTCTTCTGATAACCTACAGCTGTAGTGCTTTTTTTTTTTGCAGCACTGCTAAGTATCATTGTTCCTGTCTACTCTTTTTTAAAAGCCTCACCTATGGGAATGGGGTGACTGTGAGACTTTCAAGTCTTCTTAAAACACAAAACCAAGCCATGATAATACATTAAGAGAATATGAGGGAAAGTCCAAAATGGGAACTTAAACATTTGTGCCAGAAGGAAGATGGATATTTAATTGATTTTAGATGTCCTAGTTTTTGGAGGGTGGAGCAGAAGGCATATCTCATTCTGATTTTGATCATCAGGAACATCAGTAATAATTCCTGATCCAAGAAGGATAATTTGACTTAGTAGTTATCTGAATAAAGATTCAGATACACACAGGAGTTAGTGTGTGTGATAGCATAGCAGCGCACATCAGCTCAACTGCAGTGTCTGTGTCTTTAGCCCTAACGTGGAAAATGTGATATCATTTCAGTTAGCTTAGGCCCCAGAGAAAGAGGATATTGAGCTAAAATTAACAGATTTGTAGCTCATGGCCAGAAGGGACCATTATGATAATCGATCTGACCTCATGCATAACAAAGGTCACAGAAACTCACCCACAAATTCCTTCAACCCAGCTACAAATTGTACTTTTTATTTATTTTTTTTTAGATATACATCATTTATTTAAATGCTTCCTGTGATGAAGAATTTACCCTGTTAGTTTTTCCTGCTTGAGTATCTCTCTGGTAAAATCTGCACACTTGTAATGGAAGAATTAAGTTTATTTGTATGTTACTTTTGATTATTTAAAAGAATTTTCTGCTAGAAATGTTTAGCTGTGTTTTTCACACTCATTCATGGGACATAACATATTTTTCTCTGACACTGGAAATATTTATGGTTGCATCATGCTTGCATCAAGAAAACATTTTTGCTGTGATTAATGGAGAAGGTATAGCAGATTATCAGCGGTCAAGTTTGATGCTAAAAGTGCAGTAAGCGTATAGTTATCCCTGGTTACTAATAGGACCACAATGTGTGAATTTCTGAGGCATTTCATTGGAGCTTCATAATGAAATTGTCTGCAAGAGGAAAGTGAAATGGGGAAAGAAATCACCCTTTCTGGAGATGTCAGGTTCACATACCAAAGGTAAACCTGTGCTGCCAATAAACGCAAGTGGATTGTACAATAAGTGACAATTGTGAAAGTATGAGAAATCACAAATTGCAGCAAAACCTGAATCCCAACCCAAACCCCCAAAGTTAAGTATGAAAAGGTGGTGTAGGTTGAAAAGACAGAATCACTGCAGCTGGATCAACGTCCTGGTCTTAACGGGAAATGGTCAGTTGGCTGAAACACCATGGTGGATGCACCTGCTTAGGTCATGGCTTGTCTGTGGACTCGTAGGGTGACCTTGAGCATGGTGGTCAGTCAGGGTGCTGCTTTGGTGACAGCACGCCTTCTGAGTCATACACCAAGCCCTGGTTTAAGCACTTGAGATCGCTTCAATAACTGTGGCTCAGGAAGGAGTAACAGGAGTAACAGACCTGCCATGAAAACTCATTGTTCAGTGAGCCCTGAGAGCACACTGGTAACCCGGAGCCGGCAGTGTTTGGCCAGAGTTACATTGCTGGTCATTCCTGAGCTGACCAAAGCAGGGTCAAGTCTGTCTTTCTTTCACAGTAACAGAAGGGACTGCAACGTGTTCATTGGCTGGGTGCTCAGCAAAATGTCATGGGTCAGGGATAATCTTTACAAGATACTTGTGCATACCTAGCACAATGGAGCTTCACTTTCAGCTGAGGCTGCAGATATAAGCCTAATCTGTGAAATAACAGTTCAGACTATGAATTCATTGATGTCTGTGAGTCAGTGCTGAAAAGAGATAGTTTCACCTTCCTAGTGACTTGTCTCCTCTCCTGAGGCTGAGAGGGTAGCAGGAGCTCATACCAGTGAAGCCTCATTTTTGACCACAGGACATCAACTGTGCCATCTCCCATCCCTGCAAAATAACATAGGCACTGGAAAATGACCAAACATTAAACAGCATCACACTGCTGGAAGCCTTTTCCCGCTCCCAATTTTATGACCTTAATTAACACAGGCCAATCCATAAATCAGATCAACACCAGGAGATAACAATGAATCATGTGGAAGGCAGCTTTAATAGGAGCCTAATCCCCCAAAGAAGTGGACAGTGCTGGCATTTTAAGTGCATGTGTGAGGTTGAAAGGGAACAGATGTCCAACTGGGGCTGCTGCAGGCAAGGGTAAGTCTGCAGGGCTGCTGGATTTCCAGAGAGAGACCTGGTCTGACATCTTAATGGCAAGAGTGTCTGGCTGCAGCCAGTAGAGTGGTGATAAATACACCTTCCCTCCGTGGGTGATTGCTGGGCAAAATGGGGATGCTTTCAGGTTCAGCATGCCTGGCAGAACACCGTCACCACCTTGCTGGGGTGCTGAGCAGGTCGGGGCAAGAGGGAAAGTAAGCTGTAGGAGTGACTGTCTGGAAAGCATGAGAAATTGAAGGGGAAATATAGATGGAATTTCAGACTTTCCCACCACAGCTTCAACTGGTAACTTGCCAGCAGCCCAGTGCAGAGTGCGCACAGAGAAACAGACAGAGGCAGCCTTCTTTAGTACAGCTGGGGAATGACAGCTGGGATGGCAGGTCCCAGGGCTGGCTAGTCCTTAATGACAAACTCCCTGCATGTGCAGTGGCAGGTCTTCCTGCAGGGCCTTTCCTGGCTGTTCCATCTGAGAGAACCAGCAGTCTATAGCTAGGAGATCAGGACTGCTTTCCATTTCCTGCTCCAAAACTTGAGTATCTGATGGTTATGTGTAGTTCTACTTTGAAAAATGAAGCAGGAAAAACTGTGCTTTGGTTAGTGCAGCACAGAAAGTCCAGTTCACATGAACTCCCTTTACCAGGAAGGAAATATGCTCTTATCCAGCCACTTGCCCTGTGTATCCAAATGGAATCTGACAGTCAAACTGGTTGATGCCTTGCACAAAAAGATGACCTTAATCTTAGCAGATAGATCTAGTGCCAGTGCCTAGGCAGGAACAGACTTCAGCTTACCTGCTCTTGGGCTAGCTAATGCACAAGGACAATTATTTCACATGTTCAGTTCTGTGGGGCTAAGTGGAACAGGGAAGTTGGAATGTATTCTGGAGTGAACTGTGGCAGCTCAGATTTTCTCAAGAGGCAGATAAGATTTTGCAGGGAGTCATCACCCTATTAATGAAGAATAATTGATGGGCCTGAAGAGGGACCATAGAGTGGAAACTCCTTCATTTCCAGAACTCTAAGACCCTTCTGTGTGATCCTTCACACAGACACCTCTGTCCCTCTAAGTGCCACAAGGAGCCTCTCCCTTGTAATCAGCAGTTCGGTGCTCTGTTCGGCAGATTTGGAGGGTGTCCAGTTCTTGCTTTTTCTGAGCCATAGTCAATGATGGATTCTAACTCGGGCAATAGAAAGGAACCTTTATTATAGCTGGGGACCACTCCAGTACTCCATCAAGGCCTTCTTAGTATTCAGCATATCTGCAGCATTTAGTGTATTTCTCAACCAGGATACTGCTGAGGGAAGGAGGGGTGAGAAAGAGAGAGGATTTTGCTACAATATATCATGAGAGCACTGAGCTATGACATTCTTGGATCTTCACAAGAGATTGCTGTGACCTCACTCTATGAAACATCTTTGACTTCATTGGTGAATAAATCTCGCTGACAGCTGAAGGATGAATATCACTTAGGACTGGAGCTGCAAGTGCCAACGATGCCATTACTGAGTTTAGTATTTCCTGAGTTTAGTAAACAGATGCACTGTGAAAAAAAAAGAAAGAAGATCTACTGTAATTCCATCAAAATTCAGATCTATCTGCTACAAGGTTGCTCTTGAATTAGTTTGCTCATATTAAACCCTTTTCACTTTTTTTTTTTTTTTCTTCCCAGTGTAGGTAATTTTAAAGGAAAATGTCCATTTTGAAAGCAAATTCTGACCCAAATATAATTGTAAAAGCCAACATGAACTATTTCAGCATTTTCAGAATGAGATCTTTCATTAATACAAAATAATTGGAATTTATTTTTTATTTCCCCCTCTCAATCAAACCTATTTAACTTAAATGTGCCAGTAGCTGTGGAGGTCCTTTGAGGATATAATCTGGTCTAGAATAAGAGAGGGAGATGTGATGTAGAGCTTGGCTTTGAAGTCTCTGTTACCAGTATATGTAAATGCATATAGACTTGATGTGTATGTGTATTTTGGATTGCCAGTTTGTTGTTTTATGAGGGTTCAGGGAGGTAACAAATTCAATAAGGAAGCTAAAACCTCAATGAAACTTTCAGCCACTTGTTCCCTCATGAAGATCTCACTGTATTCTATCTAGTGAATGCTTGGCATCATAAATCATTGCACAATCTGCCAGGCAAATTAACTAATAGCCAGATCTCAGAAGACAAAGCCATGCTGCTGTCCCTGCATGCATCTCTGCACATCAGAGGCAGCTGGGTCCCCCCACCCTGGGAATCATGGAGACCAGGAGTGCAAGGTGCCAAATGTCTCTGGTTGAAACTCTACCCTGTAGGCCTGCACTTCAACCCACAGAAGGATTTGCATGGCCAAGGTTCTTACACTTTGTCCATTTAGACAATCTCCTAATGTTGTCCTGGGGTGCTGCGTACCTCACAGAGGGATATTGCTACAGGGGTGGGTGGGCAGAGCTCTCATTTTTCTTTTTACCCTTGTTCCTGTGGTTTATCTCCAAGGACTGCATGTCTCTCTACCCTAAAGCAGCCTTCAAGTACGCAGTATTTAGGAAGAGGGTAAAGGACCTGTTTTGGTTTATAGCACATAACTTCTGTTCCTCCCCAGACTCTCATAAACAAATTTCTCATTGAATTCCTCCCAAAATAGCTCCTGCTCTCTTAGCTACCCAAAAGCAATCTCTTCATTTGTTTCTTCTCCTCGGAGTGTGGGCTTTCTTTCAGTACGGCTCCATGGGTAGCAGGAAAGGTCATGGAGTACTTGCAATGCCTTGCCAACCAAAACTGGATTTATTACAGATCAAATTACGAGTTGCCTGAGTGACTTGAAAGTTCAGGGACAGGAACGTTATGAACACTTGGCAAAGGCACGCAGGAGGGTCTCCTCATCTGCAGTTCTGATCAGGAAAGGACTACCAGATTTTTTTTAAATAACAACTGTAAGAAGTAGTGTGAAGAGGAAAGACCTACGTGGGAACATTTATATATGGGCTTGATTTGACGGGATACATTCACGATGCTTCAAACCTGGCGTTGGGTTTATTTCTAAGCTTTTCTCACCCACAGCTGCTAGCTTTGCTTAGTGAGGATCACACTGCAATATGTATTTGAGGGTTTTTTTTGGACTTCAGCCCCATAAATGGTATAAAATCTGAGGCACTCACTAAGGCTCTGTAGTCATGAAAGAGACCAGCTTCTCCGGAAAGCCATCAGAGATGTCCAGCTATCAATTATTTGAATAGACTCTGGAGGAAGTATTTCTGTCCTCTGACTCTCAGGAGACCTGTGATATTTGCTTCATATATGACACTTTGATTTTAAGTGGTATTCTTATTGAGAATTTCTGGCATACCTTAAAGCTCCAACAGTGCCTGGTACAGCTAGATGGGAGATTCACCATTTGTAGAGCTAATTTATCCTTTTCCCACACCTTTTTGTAGCCTATGCTTTCATAGTTTATAATATTTTGAAGTTCATCCAGCTCAGGCAGTGTGAGGGTCAGACAGGATTCAAGCAGGGAGGTGAGTACTCAGGCTGGATCCATTTCCTTTGCGCCAATCCAAAATGGCAAAGGGGTGGAGCAGACGACGAGGACAGAACAAGCATCTTATGATGGCTTGAGTTCTTGCCATCTACCCTTGCTGAAAGGGTACTTGAGGACATGTCCTGGGACTGTCAAGGAAGCAGGGTATGAGTGGCTAAAATTCAGATCACTCCAAAAGTCCCTAGGTGGAGGATGGTGGCCTGGAGGTTCCATCAATGGGGTGAGAGGGTGGGAGGAGTTCATCTTCCCATCAGACACACTGGAAAACAGCCATGGTAGCTCTTGTTGATCAAAGTAGCTGCTGAACGGTCTGAAAGCCAGCAAGAAGGTGAAAGGCTAAGGCCCATGGGGACCTTAAGAATATATTTCTCTTGTAAACCCATGAGGATCTGTTATTTCAGTCCTGCAACTTTGCAGTGTAAAATATAATCTAAACAGAAATGTGCAGTCAATAGCCTTACATTAATTTGAATTGGGGTGAAGGAGAGTGCTGGCTGAAGTTCTCCATAAAACCAATGGGTAGGGTTGAGTAGCAGATGATATGCTCACATTGCTTATTTAAAGAGTTTTTCTTATGAAGCATTACATAAATGCAGTGCTGGCCAGGTCTCCATGGTGTGCTGCAGGAGGCTGCTTTAGTCCTTAGAGATAAACCACAGCCTGCATGGATGCAACGTGCTGCGAAATACCTTTGCGACTACAGGAACTCTGTGTTTTACTACTCTCTGCTCCAATGCTGCCTTTTCTGCCCAGCCAAATTTCCCATTAACTTCAGAAAAAGACCCTCCAACCATTTATACTAGATCATTTCCCATTATCAACAAGAATAATTCATTACTGTATTAGGAGGAAAAATACAAACAGCAGATAAATCTGCCACTCTGAAATGTTTCTAAGGTAACAGATCCAAGATTAATTTAGTTCCTAGGCCATTTTTTTTTATTTTTTAAGAAGAAAGGAAAAAAAGAACACTTTATTTACAAAAGAGGCCTTTGATGTAGGGCATACATTTATTATAAGAGTATTTTTTCCAATGGCAATGGGATTTTCAACAGCAGTAGGATATGTTTTAATAATTAAAGGGATTTAGCTTCTCTGCACAAACAGCTTCTGTTCTCACTTACAGACTACAAATCACACATAGCTTCAGTGTTGTTTCTTGTATTAGCCTGGTGTAAAAGCAAGGTTTTGCTGAGACTTGCACCAGGCCCTTTGTGGTTTTGATTTGTGGCCATTCCTGGTTACTTTCCAGTGTTAACTCTAGCAAAAATCTTGCAGCGCCAAGGGGAGCCGAGCCTGCTGCAGCTTCTGTGCCACTGTGCACAGTACAGATGCTGGGATAAGCAACAAAGCTAAACTCTCTTGGTTTTTTTAATGAGGGTGCTAATCTGCAGAAGAGGATCAAGCTCAGAATGTGAGCCTGGCATTTCTCTCTGGCCATACACAGATTTTGGTTCACTTTTGGAGAGGATGTTTGTAATGCACAGATCTTTGGGCAGGTGCACTCCAGAACTGGGGGTTTGATTCAGGTGTGAATGTGGACACGCAGTTCAGGTGGACATCATTACTACTTCTCTCTGTGAAAGACACTTTGCTCTTCTGATATTTCCTGACTCTTTTCAAACATCAGACAGAGATCTTTATTGTATTTACCTCCTGAGTTCATCAACAGCAGCCCCAGAAAGATGATATTCTATCTCACCTCAGCTGTGTGAGCATGTGAGCTGAAGTCAGTTGATCATGGCATTGCTCTGTGTATGTGGATTCATGGCTTAAAACTAATCTTTCATTTGTTTGGCATTATCACATCATACCAAAATGGTTCTCAGTCAAGAAACAGGTCCTAATTTTGCTTGGCATGGAATGGCCACAGTGCCTTAAAAGTCTCCAGGAAAGGTTGCTACTGAAGAGAAAGTGGGTTGACTAAGAGGATTTACTATTAGTGCTACCCCCATGAGCCTGACTTTCTTCAGAATCTGACTGGTCACTTGGCTGCTTCCCTCTGCTTTTGTGTGAAAATGCAAAATGGCAGGTGTGGAGGATCCTCTCATCCTTTTGGAATCAACATATTTCTCCTTGCCCAAAGGCTTGTGTGAAATGACAAGTCTTCTGTATTAAGTATGTGGGAAACTGAGACATGGCCTTTCTTCAGGGAAGTGCTTACCTGTGTGCACAAATCAAGGCTGAAGTAATTGAAAACCTGACCATTTTTTTGGGTCATACACAAAGCTGAGCTCACAGCAATATCATCTAGGTGCCAGTGTGTTCTTTAAGGACTGCTGCTGGCTTTTGCTCAAATAGGTAAGAAATAGAAATAGATCATAAGTTCTGTCAAATACTTTGTCCTGTCTTCTCTTTCTGCTAGGGATCAGTATGAAACGCTGTGAAAAGGTCCTAAGAAATCATAGAAAAATTCTTGGTGGAAAAAAATTCTCAGAGCTTGTACTATTCTAATCTCTGTTAAGTGGTGCCTGGATAATTCCCCAAGGCAGAGTCAGGTTTATATCTCTTCTGCACTATGAAGTGATTTCCAACTTGTCTGACTGTGATTGTTCCCGCTATTTTTGTGTATCTGGCTCCTGACTCCCACTCCCAAGGATCCTCTGGAAATGAGTTCCACAGGATTACAGAGGATAATGATGTGTTTGGTAATGAAACTTACGCCACAGGAAGACATGAAATTAGGTCACTGGCACATCCATTCAGGATGTTCCTACCATTTAGTTTCCTTCATAAATAAGTCTTAACACAGGTAACAACCACAGATTCTAGAGTTCAGGTATTTACATTCCTGAGAGAGTTACCTGGCCGGTCAGCTCTGAAAGGAGATGGATTAGAAATGGGACATTTAAAAAATTATTCTCTGCAAATGGGCATTTGCACAGTCCTCTGTCTCCCTGTATTCCTCAGAAAAGAACCAAACCAACCAACCCAACAAACCCCCAAGCCCTTCAACAAAAACCAAACATAAAAAAAACCCCAAAACCCCAAACAAACACCAAAACAACAGAACTTCTACCAACTAGGAGACAATTGTAATGCGGCTTCTTGTGCCAAAGGGCACCCCTAGGAGAATGAAGAATGGTGTGTGAAACTGTTTGAGGCTTCAGTGCAGTGTTTTCCTTTCCGGCCCTATCATACAGGAAGGCTTGAGGGCTCGCAAATATCAGAGCAGTGAGGGGAGGTAGGTAATGAATGGTGGCATGACCTTATGCAGGAGCCAAATTAAGTGACATTTACAATCTCTGTTCGTTCAATCAGGGGTACAGAGAACAGCTGTTCTTAAGAGAGCTCTATCTGATTTCGTGTTCTCCCTGTCCTCTTCTTTGAGCCCCTGGTTCTGCTTCTCCAACATAATAGCTTTAAAAATAAGCCTTTTGTGTAGCCTTTGCTTATATATAGATTTATTCAGGGATCTCAGGCGGAACCTCTCAGTGTTGCTACTGACTCCTAGGTAGTAACAAACACCTCCCTCAACAGTTTTTCAGTGCTACAGCACTGCCATGACTTTCATTGAGTAGCATCTGGTCTTAAGCTAGGGGAGTTAAAGACTGACATTTTTGCTGCACTGGTAATTTGGCATTTAACCTCAACTCTGGCTGTTTTCATGTGAACTGCTCCATTTAGGTCTTTGTTGTTTTGTGCTTTTGACTTTTTATAACAGCGGAGAAAATACCTGGACTCTCTTTCCCACCCAAATCATAACAGACGGGTCACTACGTGGTGATTCTCATGTTCAGCAGGAGGATCCTGTGCCTTTGATTCAGCTCTGATTTCCTTGCTGCAGAGACCAACACATTCAGCGTGAGACAGCCCCAAATGGGAAGGCTGGTCTTACTAGCTGGAGCAGTGGTGGAGCAAGTGTTGGGTTGTAAATAACACAGGCTGGAGCTGCCAGGGGTCTCACAGGCACAGTGGCCATTATTATGCCTATAGTGAAACTGCTGTCAGTTCTTTTCTGCTGAGCAGAATATGATGTGAGCCAACACAAATGGCTCTCACATGTTTTCATTGATGCAAATGAGGCATTCAAGTATAAAACTAGGCAGTTGCAAGCTGATCAGCTTGAGAGCTGAGGCAGAAAGCTTTGGATAAGGGTAATAACTTTGGACAAAGTAATGTGTGCCTCACTGATGAGCCCTAGCAAGGCTCTGACTGATTTATGAAACAGATCTTGAAAATATCTTCTGTAGGCAGAGCTGATTAGAAAATCCTTCAAAATGATGGTAAAAGACTTTTATTGAAAGTAAGTATTTTTCACCAGAATGAAAGAGAGTGTAATTGCAGGGTTTGTTTCTCTTGAACAGATATTTTTTGGGAAATAATTTTATTTCCATGTGGAAGTGTTATTTCTACTCAGCAAGGAACACTCACACATCAATCCGCTCCTCTGTTCCAACTGGCAAAGCTAGAATAATAACAGCGAAAATAAAAAGGCAGATTTTTAACTGACAAATGCTTTAAGGACAGAGGATGGGAAACAAAGTGAGTCTTTGTTTTATCACCCATGCCCATTTTTTTTCTAATTTTCCTGCAGGGAAGCCATTCTTTCTTGATGAAGTAATCTGAAATGATGATTTCTTGATTCCTCCCCCCCCACCCCACCCAGAGAACAGAATTCTCTTAATAGGATCTGAGAGATTCAGCTTCATATTCTGCACCTCTTAGGATAAATTCCTCTCCAGACCTGACTAAGGTATATTTTCTCACTGGAGTTCTTCCATTCGGTTGTCTCAGAAATGATCATCAGGCATTTGTCAAAGAGATGCTATGTTAAACTGCTTGGCTACTCAAGGGAGCAGAATTTGTGAAGAGAGGCTTTTCATGCTAACAAAATGGGAAGAGAGGAAAAGTTAGGTATTTCAAAGAACAGGAAACTGCTCTAAATAATACAGAGGTGATTTATGCAGGCAATGGGTTCAGAGATGCTGTCTCTCACAAAGTCAGTTCAACTCAACCCTGCAAGCAGGCTGGCTATTCCTTAGCAGGACAACCCCACTAACCCCTGTATTAACAGATACATGATGTCAGGATTAGCTGGCTAGTGTAGATGCTGCATGAGTTATGGGATGTGAGTTATCTCTCTACCCAATTCATTTCCATGAGATGCAGTCAATAATACCTTTACTTTTCCAGCCCAATGAAGATCTCTTCTCAATGACCTTTCATTTTGCTACTACACCTTGCTCATGCACTGTGCCCAGACCTTCTCTGCATGTATTCTGTGTTATACATGTTGGCACTGTTTTTATGTCAGCCTTCCCCCATTGTCTGGGTAATTAATAGCACCGTGAGTTCAGGCTGCTGTACATCTAACACACTATTGAACTGATGAATAATTTAGAGCTATTTAAAAAAGTGTGTTTCTTTTCCACCATGGCACTTTGGTTTCAGAGATCTGCCTCAAACTCTGAAAACTTAAAATGCATTTTTCTCTGAAAGGGGAACAATTTTTTTTTGGTCAGTAAAAAACTACTCCCTCCCTTCCCTCACCTCTGACACTATCAATTATGCATTAAGAAGAATGAATCCAGCAGATCCAGGGAGGTCCTCCTCCCCTCTACTTCGCCTTAGTAAGATCACATCTGGAGTACTGTGTCCAGTTCAAGAGGGACAGGGATATACTAGAGAGTCCAAGAGAGGACTACAGGGATGGTTACGGGACTGGAATATCTGTCTTATGAGGAAAGGCTGAGAGACTGGGGGCTGTTTAGACAGCAAGAAGAGAAGACTGAGAGGGGATCTTATTAATGTTTGCAAATATCTGAAGGGTGGGTGTCAAGAAGAAGAGGCCAGTCTCTTTTTAGTGGTACCTTGTGACAGGATGAAGGCCAAGAGATACAAACTGGACACAGGAAGTTTCACCTCAATATGAAGAAGAACTTTACCATAAGACTCATGGAGTGCTTGAATGGGATGCCCAGAGAGGTTGTGGACTCTCCTTCTCTAAAGAATTTCAGGATCTATTTGGACACCTTCCTGTGTGACCTGCCCTAGATGATCCTACTTGGGCAGAGGGATTGGATTGAATGATCTCTGGACATCTCTTTCAGCCTCTACCATTTCATGATCCTATAATTCCCTCACACCTGTCTCTTTCTACCAACTTCTCCAATCAATACATTTTGGCAAACTTTTTCAGTTTGCTAAACTACAACCTTTTGAAGAAAAAAAAACCAAACCCACAAAGTAATAGATGAGACATTTTCTAAAAATATTGCTTAATTGCTAATTTCCAAAATAAACCACAGTAAGAGCTGTCCTGCTGTACTTGTTTACAGATCACTTACATAAGGAAGTGTCAGAAAGAAAGTGAGACTACTTCAGCGGACCAAGATGCAGAACTCTTGCAGCGAAGATCTCTCTGTGTCTCAGTGTTGCAAAACTCACATTTGGCATATTATAAATTTGGAATGGAATTTTAGCATCTGTCTACTCCAGTCCCTACAGGAACCAGACCATTAAGGCACTTGGAGAAATCTTTTGTATAAATTCAGGAAGAAATGATGGGTCTAACATTTCCCCATACTTAGAAGATTTTAGTTACAAGCTAAAATTACCCATGGACCACTTGAAAGAGCCACTTTTGCCTCTACTGTCCAATTGCCTTCAGCACATGCTCATCTTAACTCTTGTTTATGTCTCAGTGTGACTGTTGTGGTTCCTGAAAAGCTTCTCACCCGCAGTAGGAAGGTGATACAAGAGTATCAGGAGATGAGACAAAGGCAGCTCCATGTTATATATGTGTACACTGTGGTTCTGAGATTACTCTCAAATTCCTTTCTCCCTCAGGGCAAAATCATAAGATGTGTAATAAGATATTGCTGCAAATATGTCTGCCTGAATATGTGTCTGCCCAAATTCATAGTTCTCACTGTGACATGTGAAATGGCTAATTAGAACTTCATGACATCAAAATTGATATAACTCCCATCCTCTGGCTAACTCTCTAGAATATTGAAGCACTTTATAATTCTCCCTGTATTGCTTCCTCTGATTCCATGCTGCTTGTAGGATCTGTGGACAATCATTGCTAAGGGATGAATCAACACTTGTGTTCAGCCAGAGTCCCTGGATGGTTCATGCTGCCTATTACCTTCAGATGGTCTTGAATTCCACAGTGACCCCAGCCAACCCTGCAGCTGCCAGAGAAAAGAGCTACCTCCTCACTTTGGAGTCATGCTCCTTTATTTGGTAATTTAAACATGACAAAAAAAGTTTTTTCGTCAAATGCTGTCTGTGACCTCCATTGTACTTGGTGATGGGCCACATGCTTATCTGGGAGCATAGTGCAATTCCTGTTTATGGCAGGTGGGTACTGGCTCTGTGATCATAAATAATTATGCTTCGTGGCTGTAATCATTTGACTGGTTTTACTTTGGTTTTCTCATCTGTCTCAGGGCCTGAGTTGAGGAGAAGACAACAAATTGCCCATTGGAATCGGCTACCTGTGGAGGTGGTGGAGTCACCTTCACAGGAGGTGTTCAGGAGAAGACTTGATGGGGTGCTTGGCTGTATGGTCTAGTTGTTGGGTGGGTTGGATTGTTTGATGGGTTGGACGCGATGATCTTGAAGGTCTCTTCCAACCTGGTGTATTGTATTATTATTGTATTAAATGTTGGATCTGTAATGCACACCTAAGGAAGAGTTTTAGTTCTTCCTTTTTGTCATTCTGCTGGAGACTTTTGCTTATTTGGATTTGATTAAAAATAAAACTTCCTTTCCTCACAATTTTCATAACGAAAATAGATTTGGAGAAGGCTTTCATTATCCTTATGCTCTAGAAGCTGCTGAACATATTGGTCAAATTTTCAAATTATTTCAGGGAAGTATCTGAGGCTGGAAGATCTCAGTCATTACAATTATTTTTTTCAGGAACCGTAGTATATTTTACTGGAAATTTACACCTAGAGGTCTTACGACCAGAATTTGCTTGCATGCATTTAGTGGATGCAAGGGAACTTTTCATCTGCATTTATAGCCTTGTTCTGAAACATAGTTTACTCTTCATCAACAAGGTCACACTGGATTATACATCTGAGGCAGCATAAGAGCTCACCAAGAGATCCTATGAAGCATGGATTCAATGCAGCCAAACTAATTCACTATGAGGTAATATGGTTTTATTAGATCAGACTATAGACTGGGAAATAAATTTTGGCTATGTTCAGTAGAATAGTGCAACTTTGTGAACAGATTACTTCATACTCATTTTCTCATAGATCTGTTTATGCCCAGCCAATGCAGTTGAGGATCTACTTTGGTGCAAATGCATTTGAGTAGGTCTCCTAATTTACAGCTTTCTACACCATCTTGCTAGCTGAAAATTACTTTAAAAGTACCAGAGATTGGAATGCACCAATGAATCACCCTTGCTGCACAACTCTAGAAATCCAAAGAGGTAAAAGGTATTGTGTGTCTCTGTTAGTATTCTTTAGGAGCAGTTTCATTTCATGCTGAAAGAATCTAGTGACATACTGTAGACATGAGGAAAATGACATTTATTAGCACTAAAAGTGGGTTGTTATATGGCCGAAAATGTTTTGGCTCCACTGGAATTTAAACTTGTCTGACTGCTTGAAAAATGTTCAGGTTTAATATCACTGATACAAACACACAGTCAAAGTTCTGTGTAAAATCCTCTTGTGGGGTAAGTGTCTTGGTTAACAGCATCTGAAGAATGATTCTAAATACCCTCCAGCTCCACAAGCAATGTAAAGGTGCCAGTTTCTGTAGCTATCACATTACTGCAAGCGTTGAAAATGCAAATCAATGTCAAATTTGATAAATATGCGTCATCCACCAAGGGGTTCTGCCGGGAATTATTAGTCAGAGTCTTTCCTAAGTGATATTTCTCTCATGTGCTCAAGAGCATTTCATTTTATTCAAAGCGCAGCAGCGATGAAGTGAACAAATAGGAAAGAGAGAGGAATACAGAGAAACTGACCAAGGATCTTTCACAAAATGTTTACCTTAGTTTAGGTACTTTCATCTCACAGATTGGAAGTTTTAAGGCCAGAAAGAATTACTATGATCACCTAATCTGCCTTTCTTTCCTTTCACAAGTCAATGCATTTAGCATCGATCCCAGAACTTCTTGTTTGGGTTGTACCTATGCTGAGCAGGGAACTTGAGTCTACTTCTGTTGTTTTTTTCATCTCCTGTGGCTGCTTCTAATAAGTCCTTTCTAAAAGCTAAAGCCCCTAAGGCCAGACAGTATTTTGTTTCTGTCAGCATAAATCAGAGCAGCCTCAGTGGAACCAATAGTTACTCCATGCTTTCGTTTGGGGAAACTCTCATCTAATGTTATCCTCAGTTAAGAGTATAAAGAATGGAATTAAACTCTGAATTGCCCTGTAATGTGACCACGTCTCCCTCTTATGCCTGATCTCAGTGATTACAGTCCCATTGACAGAGAAAAGGATTTTTCTTCTCGAGAAATGCTTGGAGCTGTGGTGCTGATGGCTGCGGTTCGTCACTGCCCCCAGAACGGGGTCACTTACATATGTTTGTCCTGCGTCCAGCTGTGCCGATAAATTGCTGTTAGTTCTGATCAGGAATCGTTAAGATCTAGTGGTGCCACATCTGTGTGGAAATTGAACAGCCATTGTGTAGTGGGAAACCGAACAGAAGGCACCTTGCATGGGAAAGCATTCATCCGTAAAACTGTTATTTTTGCTTTAGAGACCATTTAAAGCTGGGGCAGGGTGGGGGAATTCATTGGCTACTGAAGAAAATGTTTTCTCTGTTTTTTTTTTTTTTTTTTTTTTTTTTTGTGGTCAGAGCAATCCTTTTTTAAACTGACAACTCTTCGAGAAAAGGAGTGCAACGTGGGGGAAGCAGACTCATCTGTGCTCCGCTGGGGAGGAACAGTTCGTTACCACAGGCAGAACTGGCCTTCAGGCTTGCTTATTTTTGGCTCCAAGTTCCTCAGTTGTGGGAAATATGTGTTTTTTAATTTTTCATTCGTGTACTTTTAATAAAATCTGCACATTGTTATTTGCTCCTCTCCGGTGGGGGTCTGGATTGAGGCTGTGAAGTGATGTGATGTTTGCCAAATTTGTAGCATTCTTTTTAACAGATTTATTCATCTTTCTGCGGGGGCAAAGAACCTTATTTTGAAACCCCAAAGACTTTCCCAACATATGGGGGATGAATAAATACTCAGAATGTCTACAACTGCTTTTACTGCTGCAGCTGCCAGGGTTAGAAATCAACAAAGCCGTGTGTGCGCATGTGCGCCTGCGTGCAAGAGGCAGAGGGAGAAATACAGTGTGGGCACTCTTGGGGTCAGGAGAGCTCTCTAATAAGAAACACATTTTACAGGCAGCAAGAGAACTATTTTTACCACGAGCATTTACAAGTCCTCGGGCAGTGAATTTTGTTGTGCGGATATTTTTAAGGCTAATTATTTATAGCACACAGGGCTTGAACCTGCAGATCTTAACTTGGCAAAACTCCTCTTCACTTCAAGGGGTGCCCTGCATGGTCTACCTGGTGGAGGGGAGGAAGAGCTGATGGGCACATGGTTGTGAAGGATTGTAGAAAAACTTGCTGACTTCAGCAAGACCTGAAAGTCTATCTCCAGTGACAGAATTTATATGAGTCTGGGGTGGTGTGGTTGAAAAGAGTAGTTTGGTGGAGGATTTCTTTGCCACCATTTCCATACAACTTGCCTGAATTTTACCTCCCTTTTTTTGGCATGGCATTATAAAGCAAACTTTTATGGGATATTCCACACACATTTTTATGGTGCTTCCACACAAACACACTGAGTTTGGGTGTTCTAGCCTTTAGATATCAACACTGTGATTCTGAATGCTGTCCATAAAAGAGGGAGGAATAGCAATCTCTCTTAGTTTCCATCTGGTACCAGCTATTTTTCATTCAACAGAATCCATTAGTCTCTTTTGATTGAGGAGATTTAAAAGCCACAGCACAGCAAGAGGAGGACTGAGAGACACCAGTGAAGTCAAGTTTTCTGAGTCAGGAACCATTTTTTAATACTGTATTTAACATGCTTGCTATGAGTGTATCCTCTCCAAAACGGATGCTCCTAGGCAATTAGGATGATGGGGATGATGGTTGTGTCAAATACTTCACGAGGATTTTGTTTTGCTAAGTACTGTTTGATGATCTCAGTGCAGCTGGGCTCTTTCAGCATTCAAGGAGCTTTTAACAGGACAATTTTCAACGGCATTGACTTGTGCAAACCACCTGCAAATGAATATATTGCTCTCTATGAATAATCAGCATGTATAGAATTTGTATCCACTAGTAAAAAAGCTCAGGTGACTGCCAAATCGCATCTAGGGAAACAGATTTGATCCTATTCAACTATGTCATCATTCCCAACCGTTTGCTCAATTTCAGCTATAAAGCACTGATACATATCTGACTTTGAGGAAGAGAAAGTTCAGTTATTTTGAGAGTGAGTCCAGCTTTTTACTTTATTGTTTAGAAGAGCAGATGGACAATGAGTGTGCTACTGGTTGGATGGAAATTTCTACAGAGGGGTCTAGGGTTCTTCTGGAACAATAATATTAGTAAGGGAAGCTGTTGCAAGGGGAGCATGGCCTTTTCTATACACAATTTCTACCTGAGCATAAACAATAGAGCTCAAGGAGCTTACTGCTATGGGACTTTCAGGGAGCTGTGTAGCCAGGCAAGCCAAATAATTTTCTCTTTTTGCTAGAAGAAATACAGAAATTGCAGGAAATGCCAATGAATGAGCCCTCTCTCTTGGAAGGAGCTACCAGAGATTTCATGGCATTCCAGATAGGGTAATACAGAATTCAATTGCTTTTCATACCCAACAATTGAGTTTCTCAGCTTGCTTCTTTCTTAAAAAAAAAATAAATCCATATTCAAATCCATTGAGTCTTTCATCTCCCTTTGTTTTGTCTGTCAGAAGTATGAGATCTGGAGGTGGCTTCTCTCCCACAAGGCAGAGGCTGAATGGGAGGCTGATTCCCTAGGTTCGCAGAGGGTGCAGCCAGCTAGGCAGCCCAAAAAGTAAGTGGAGTCTCTCTATGGGCTGTTGGATACCCAAGGCAGCTTGCTTTCTCTACTCAATTTGCCAGGGATAACAGGATACTCCCATGACACAGGGTCAGGTTCCCACTGCCTGCATCCATGTTGCTATTGACCTAAGAGAGCTCTCCTGAAGGTTGAGGTTTCCTATGGGGTTGTGGGTCTCACTACAGACTTTTTCTTGCACATGGAAACTGAACTCTTGAACGAAGATTTTTTTGTCTAGGGTGGTGGCTAGAGATATCTTCTGTTCCTAGGCTTCCAAGAGCTGCTGAAAACCTGATGGGACAAAGAGTCACAGAACCTGCTGAAAGTGTTTGCTAAATCTAAAGGCAGAAAAAACTTCTCCTGGTGTCTTTCTGTAGCAACTGAGATCATATTGTTTGGTACATTAGATCCTAGATATCCCATGAGCTTCAAAGTCTACCCAGAATGAAAACCAGCAACATGTGAGTCTTGAGTCATTATGATACCTGAGCCCCTCTGCCAGTATTGATCTGCTCTGAGTCAAGGTAGGCAATGAATGGGAAGTCTGCAGGATGTAACTGAAGGATCGATGTACCTGGATGCTACTGCTTCTCTGCCAGTCTGTTTTTCTTATTTTTATGCCCGCCTCAAAAGTGATCTTAGTAAATGTACCTACCTTTTGAATTTCTAGCTGATGTTAAGTGTTGTAATCACAGTATCACAGTATCACAGTATAACCAAGGTTGGAAGAGACCCCAAGGATCATCAAGTCCAACCCGTCCCAACAGACCTCACAGCTAGACCACGGCACCAAGTGCCATGTCCAGTCTCCTCTTGATCAATTTGCAACAGAAAGCAGAGTACAAAGCCAAATCAAAAGTTCATCCAAATGTGTGAAAAACACCTTTTGCAGTGATTTTCTTTCTTCTGAACATCAACCATAGCATGTCCAGTTAGTCTATTTATTAGCTTTAGTGCTCCTGTGCATTCAGAGACTTAATATTCTGAATCGAAAACTTTGTAAGAATGAAGAAACATGTCACAGCATTTTCATGCAGAGTTCTTGTCCAAAACTTGGCAAGTTTTGTATTTGGAATACACCACACTTAGAATCTCTTTCTAATCTAAAGAACTAGTTGAAAATCACATTATGTAGATCTGCAAGTGGGAAATGAAGGCGCATCTTGGACCCCAAGCTTATTAATAAACCATAGCAGAATTCCTCTCCTCTAACACTGTTGATCCTAAACAATTCATTCTTTTACTTCAAAGCTGAATGATCAACAGCTTTCTTTCTTCCTGTTCCCAAGGAAAGCTCTACAGATTCATGGTGAAAGGGTTTCTCTTGTAAATGCTTTCTTTGGTTTTTAATCTGTATGTCCAAGGTCTGAGGTTAAGCATACTCAAACTCAAACCATTTGAGGTCAAAAGAGAGAATGTCTTATGGTTCTGACCTGGAGCTATAAACTGATCCAGTGTTACTCAGTTCTAGTATGGGGGGAGGGTGGTGTCTCTTGAAAATGACCACAAACTTGAAGGAACTTAAAATAAATCATGAATCTATAGTACAGCTGCAATGTCAGTTTGTGATGAATATTTCCTACTGCTGTATTTCTAAGCTACTCTACCCAAAGCAGGAAACAATACTGAAATGGTATTGTTTGAAACCTGCTACCCCTTCTCTTAGAATATAAATGAACTTTTTCTGAGGAGAATGATGTGAACTTGTAGATAAAGACTGCCTTGGAAGTAGGTGCCCAGTTGGATTGGAGCAGCCTAGTAGAACATCCAAAAGATGGGTGGTGTTTCATTCTTGGCCTTCATGCTGAGATTTACCACCAGATCTTGAATCCCTTAGGATTCAACCTGAAGTGATTCTTTTGTACTTTATTATAGTACAGCAGACTCATTGTCTCCAGTACATACAGAGAGAGTCTGCTTGTACTTATCTGCTAATGAAGTTTCATGGGACAACAGATGGTCTACTGCAAATGAATCTAGACCCTGCTTCAGGTCTCCAAGGTCAGTTTTGTGCCCTGAACATTCTTTGAGACTTTGGCCATGCTATTTTTCTTTCTCTATGTCCCAGTTTCACGTATGTTGTAACATAGTTGAGCAGGGACTGATTAGGAATGATAACACTGGAGACTTTCATATGCTACAACAGTGGAGACATATAGGTAACTAGAATGGATCATCTCTTAATAGGTCCTTTTTTTTTTTTTTTTTTTTTTTTTGGTGTCCAACTTATTGTCAGGTATTCTGGAAAGATTTCTCAGCTGTGAAGAGTGTTGTAATTAGGTATATATGAACAGAATCAAGCACATTTGGGCCTTTACTGGCCAGGAATTGGATGTATAGCTCCTGAGGTACACACTAATCTCCTATTCACTAATCATATCAAAATGACATAGCTGCCTTTTATTTTTTTTTAACCTATGAAATCATCTGGTTTCATTTTGGGTACTTGATTCCACTCAGATGTAAAATGCCATGTAAATCTGGGCAAAGCAGGCTATAAACAACAAAAAACCCTTGAAGGAGCAAAACTCACACCCTCCACACAAACTCTGGCTCTACGTGATGCCAGAGGAAAAGTCTCATAAACCACTACATTGGTTTATGCACTGCAAATCCCACAGAATGTATTAAAAAAGGTAGAGTCCAAGTCTGAGATGTTACAATGCAGATCAGTCTCCACAGAGATGAATATTTAGGTCTTTTGCACAAGCATCCCATGACACTTTACCAAAAGATGGCAATCAGCAAGAGCAGAGGGCTGAGTATGCCAGGAAAATCTATTGTAGGGGATTTGTGTGTATGCTCCAAGGCCACCTTAGCAATCCAGTATTTGTCAGGAGTCACTGAGCAGAGGGCAACTTAGCACAGCACAGCCTGGGGGAGCTGATTTGCTTGATCTGTTCTTAATAAAGTTGTTGTCTATGGAAGATCAAGCCCCCAGGTCAAATGCCATTTAGCTATGGTAGCATGGCGGTACTTATGTGCCAGATGTGGGAGGGCTTGGCTAATTGGTTCTGTCTGCATTGGTATCCAGCTTCCAACCAGCAGACATAACATTATCTGAGGAGGTAAAATAGTAAATGCAACCTCAAAAGTTTTCCCTTCACTTGGCACTGAACTGGGAACCCAGTAATGTTATAGCTTTATAAACATCGCTGAAGCAGGGCAGCAAGTGTGACTTGTACAGCCAGAGCTGCTTGCAATTTTGTTAATGGCAAATGAAGAGGGAGAGGACCTCCAGCCCAGCAGTAATTGTATGTAGCTGCTAACCCCACGAGCAAGGGAGGGTGGCAGAGTACATGTGGGATAAAACCATATCTTAAAACACTGAGGTCACCAATAGTTTGGGGCTTCAGCATTGTCATACGTCACCTAGTTTTCCTGCTTCCTCTCCTTATACATGTGCCTTTTGAAAGACAAATGACCAGGTGGCAGTTGCCTCACACTTCCTGAAAAGTTAAAGGCACTGCTATTACAGGACAGCTAGCTCATTTTTATGTTGAGAGGAACAGAATGGTTCAAATTCAGCCCAAACAAGGCTGCTGGTTAGTTTGCCTCATCTGAGAAAAAAACTCTACAAAAACGTTTTTGCGTGGAGAAACAGTGACCAGACTTGATTGACATGGTTTGACTGGCTGATAATAATTAATATTGATGTGCTGAGATCTCTCTGCCTAACATTCTCACAGTTCTTGGGGAATGCCTTTTCTGTTTGTACCTGCTTCCCATCCTTGTGTTTACTGTGGGATCATCTTTAGTGGGATCATCTTTAGTGGGATCATCTCTGACTTTTCTCAGAGAAATCCTCTTTCTCCAGGCTCCTTGGTACTACATCTCACATCCATTTGTCCCAAATACTCTTAACTGAGATGCTGAAATTAGGATTTCTATTACCCCTGTCTTCTTTTTCAACCATGGTGAGAGACAAGCATAAACAAGTCCAGATGTTAGTTGGACTGAATGGCATTAGTATAATTAAAAAAGAATTAAGAGAAGATTTCTTTTAATAGCAACCACTGGAGTAATACTCAAAGCTACCCATGGTCAAAGTGTTTTGCACTCCAGGAGTTTACCTCTCAGCTTCCCTCTACCCTGGCTTGCACACATTGATGCATTGCCTCGTGCTCTCCCTGATCCTGCTTCAAGAAGGAGAGACTCAGATGCCAATGCTCCAGCAGAGCCCTTTCAAACAAGACGTGGACGTTAGATCTCCTAACATCAAACCTGACTGCAGGAGTTGAGCCCTAGATTCCATGTTGTGCATGGTCAATAAAGCATGCTATGCGCGCCTATGGTGCCCCAGAAATAAAAAGCAGTAGCTGTAAACTAGAGTTGAGATGGAAACCACCTTGGATAATGGTGTGGTTGTCATAGATACTCTGTAACCCAGGTTGACTTCTAGAACTAGAGGCGGATGAAGTTTCCCAGAACATGTGAAATGCTGACATAAATTCCCAAATGGACTGAACTGAGCCTTCACAGCCTAGCCAAAGCCCTCCAGCCAGATTTCAATAACATAAACAAGATTGGGTCACCTCCTCCCTTATTGAATTAGAGATGGTAATAGTCCTGGCAGCAGATGATTGCATGCTATCAATCATTTAAGATGCTAGTTTTTCTGAGTTGGCACCAGCAAGAGAGGAACGAAGGCTGAAAAGGAGTCTAGGTTGCTGTCCTGCCTGTGTCACACTGCTTGTGAACAACTCAGTAACAGCTCCATGCCTCAATCAGTGCAGTTGTTAAGCCGAGGAAAAGCAGGATTTTACTGAAAAACAGATGTTTTGCACATGAGCTGGCTTATTGCAGTTAATGATCCAGATAGAAAAGAAAGCAAAGCACATGCACATACACACACAGACAGGCATGGTCAGTGCTTTAAGGAGCATTTAAAAAGTGCAGATACAAAAGTTGAGATACTTTGAAAAGCAAAACTCTTCCTGTTTCACAGTTGCTCCATGTAACCTCTCAGACTTTTTGTAATGCCAGAATAGCCTTTTGGCTTATTTTGTATGCATATGTATGTGATGTATATGTATGCCTATGTATGTGATGCAGGGTGACAATGTATATGATGCAGGGTGTATGTATGTGTCCCCTATGTATGTGTCCCCTCTTATGTATATGTATATGATGCAGGGTGGCAATGATCGCACTGAAGCCGATTTACATGAAATAACATTGAAAGTTCCCAGAGTGATTGTGGCACACACTTGCAAAGTTGCTTTTATCACTGTTTTAGATGATTAACTAAGAGGAAAGTGAATTCCCAGTATCTGCTTGGGAGATTTAACTGTGCTAGTATTTGGAAAATGGTTTCTACAATAGCAAAATTGACCACATCTTTATTCATCAACTGAATTAGAGACTGAGCTTTCAGGGTTACAAAGAGCTCCTGTGGTGATGACTTTTGAATGCATTGGTGTATGAGTATCTGAATGGGGGTGCTGCAATGAAGCTGGTTTCCAGGGTATCACTTCTCAGCATTTCCTGAAAGCTGGTACCTGGGATATGTTTTAGATTAAATGCCCATCTAAATTCCCAGTCACTGTTAAAGAAGTGGCTACAGATTCTTATTTGAGATCTTTGGTGCATGTAGGATCACTGACCACTTTGTCAGAGGTCAGAAATAAGAAATACAAATATACAAAGAGTTTGCAGCCATTTCGGTTTAATACACCAGAGTCTGTCTTGGTTCTGTACAGTGATACTGAAGAGGTGAGAATTAGAAACTACTTGGGGGAATGTTTATTCCTTCTCCTTCCCCTCAGTTGATTTTTTCACTTTTCTGGCAGAAATTACAGTACTTTATTGTTATAATTGGTCTCTGTTTAGTAATATCCAATCTCACCTTTCAAAGGCATCAAGAATGGGAAGTTTTCAAAGCATGACCGAAGATGTGGTCATTAAGTGTGACCAAACCCCAATGTTTCCAGCTCTTGGAAAACTTTTGTAGGGTGTACTTATATTCAGTTTTCAATTAGTTCTTTACTGCTGTGTAGTGGAAATTCAGAAAACAAGTCTGAGAAATTCAACTTATCTGGAACTGCTTAGCAATGCTGCACTATTTCATTGTCAGTCTTTCAAAACATCTTTGTCCCAGCCGTGGCAAAACTTGATCAAATGTGAGATGCTTCAGAAAAAAAACGTTCAAGGAAGCAGTGTTTACTGATGAAACATTGTTTAGTCGGAAATTTGCAAAGCAGCTTTGGCTACAGTCTTATATCTCTCTTGCACAGGTTTTTTTCTTTATACACATATTCACGTAGAGCTTGTGTTAAATAGATGTTATCAAGTATTTACTTGAAAAACAACACAATAAGTTTTAACCTGCTTGACCAAAGAGCCTTTTCCTCCTTTCTGCTGCTGCCAAAAGGATTTATATAGGAGCTAAAATGCATGTGGTCAAGCCTGGAATTTTGCTGTAAAGTTTTTGCTGCTGAAAACCAGCTGCCCATCAGTTTAAGGGAATCTCTTGAGAGCCATTCCTTGCTTACCAGTAGCATGACTGAATCTCTGAAACAGTAACACACTAGAAAATGACTTCTTCATGTAGCTTTTCCTCCCTCTCTTTGGCACAGGCCACCCCTGTAATTCTGAGGAGTGCAAATTCAGCTCTGAACCTGATGGGCTAAGACAAAGTGCTCTAGTGCTACTTTATCTCCAGCTCTGCAAACCTCTGGTTCCTCAGCTCTGCCTGCATCAATGAGATGACCGCATCTGAAGAAGAATTTCGTGCTCTTTTGGACATTTCTGCTCCAGCTCCCAGTGCAAGTTCAGAAGTGAACATTATGACAGTATAAGTAACAGGAAAAAATACAGTTATTTTTCACCATTTAGCTCTGCAAGCTCCATATAAGATCTCAATGAAGTTTCTGGGAGTGTTGTGCATATGCATGTGTTATTTTTCCTAATGCTTTTCTTACTGTATTTGTTACAACATTTCTAAGTTCTTACTATCAGTTCATCATGTGGAAACTAAAATCTCCACATAATCCCCCAGGTCAGCAGGATCTGAAACCACCATTGTTCTGATGATCATGAATGCAATGTGCATGAAAAGAACCTTGCTGTGCTTACATTGGATGAGGGTTCAAGCACAGCTATTGATAGACAGTGAAAGAAAGTATGGCTCAGTAGAAGAAATGAGATCTGCAAGCCCTGAACCTTAATCAGGTGATTAATTAGCAACAGAGTCCTTGCGAATACGTGTTTAAAAGAGTATTAAATCTTAGGAGGGTAATGTGAAAGTCTTCAGTATTTTATGCTCCTGGTGGTCAGTTCTATGTGCTCCCAGTGAAAATCCCCTGAGTATCTCAAAGAGAAACCTGAGTTCACCAAGTGAAGTGATAGGTATTGAAAAACAATTGGGACTTAATTTCTAAGTGTGCTTCTGGCCCTCAGGCAGAAAACTGTGAGAAGACCAAATGATAAATGACCAAGTACTGTATCTTGATGGGGAGATGAGGTAGGCACTTCTAAGAACAGATCTTCCAAAGAGATAAACCCTGACACAAATGAGCAGTTTAAAGTATGAAGCCAGCCCAGAAAACTAGAGTGGGAAAATTTACTGAGTTCTGGGTTTCTTGGGGGTATCCTGGTGGTTGGTTGACTTGGTTTTTGCCTGTGGTATTCACTGCAGAGGAAGGGGTCACCAGGTCAGTTGTATTGGTGGCATATTAAAAAATGATCAGACAATATAATGATTGATAATAGCATGGTAGTTATGTCCCTGAGATAAGTGTAACCAGATATCTGTCTCTGGGGCTTGAACAAACAGTCTCACTTGAAAGATCAAGTGGTCTTTAGAGGATTACAGATGTGAATGCTGAATGTTTCCATTTGTGACGCTGCTGCCAATGCCCATGGAGCTGTGCAGGGCAGCAGGGACACCGAGTAGCAGATACTCCAGCGTTGCCTCAGTAGCATTGTACCTCTGGGCTCAGATAGAAGTCTGACATGGCAGTCGTGGCTGCTGGCCCTGCCTTGTAAAGCATCACTATGATGGCTCCAGCCACAGAGGTTCTGGGAGCTCAGTGAAGCTCTAACATGATTTATCCCTGCAGATAAACACTGTACTGTTGTGAGGTACACCACTCTTGTACATGCATCTCTGAGATCCTAAAATGAGAAGGGTGTGGGGGACAGGGGTGGCCGATGTATAGGCAGATCTCAGAGTCAGACAGTGTAAGACTGTAGGTGCCCCAAATTTCAGTCACAAGGTCCCTATTAGCAGGTAAGCCTACTGGAGGAAGTTATGGGTTTTACATCTTTGAAGACTAAAACTACAGAATAGACAAAAATAGCTGGTTCTGGTACCTTCAAGTTTTAGAGTTCATTCACTACCAGCCAGCACTACATGATTCAACTAAACTGAATCCTGTCTGTGATTTGGATTCAGGGAGACCAGGGGAGCAAAATCTGCTCTATACGTGGATTAACCTGAAGGCCAGCTCCACTCGTGTCTATTCTTGGCCACAGCCCTGTCCATGTAGCCCTCAATACCTGCATTTCTGTATTCTCTATTAACTCCCATATGCAGCCAGCAAATCATTAGAAAACCTTGTTCACACACTTCTGCACTCTGCAAAAAAACCTTCAGACCAGACAGACTTCAGAAAAAAAATGTTTGCCAGAGATATACTTGTGGTCCTGAAGTGCAGCAATCCCCTATGTACCCATCATCTCCCCCACAGACACGTCATACTAACTTTCAACATTCTCTTCACATGCTTCCCTTCACATATTGTTATACAGGCAAAATTTGATTAGCACAACACAACAGCTCCTCTCATGCAAGCCTACATGTTCTTAGCTCATGAGTTTTACCATGAATCCCATGAACATTCTGTGAACCTTCAGCTCCTGCATTCATGGGAACAATAAAAATCTCAATGTGGTTTTTAGGTTTTATAGCTACAGAAAAAAAAACCCACGCATAAATATGATCTAAAAAGCCCCCAAACCAGAAGGCAAATAAAAATAATTCCAGAAATGTTAGTGTTATGTTGATTAATCCAGTGATTTATTTATTTATTTTAAAAGCTGCCTTCTTCAGGGGACCTCATGTATGGTATTTGAATGCTAGAGTTGGCCAAACTTGTGAGAAACACCCAGGTCTCATAGAACTCTTTCCTTCTAAACCTCACACAGGCACTTCATAGCACTCCTAGTCGCTTGTTACCTTGGGATCTGCTGTAGATATCCGGGGTGAAAATTGGTCTGTTTTGATTCAGCCTGCCTAAGACACAGCTGCAGCCATTAAAAGAGCAGAGTGAGAAGCAGACACTAGGGAGGATGAGAAATGGAGGCACTAGGGATCTCCAAAGCCACTTTAATGTCTGTGGCTTCCTTGGCTTAATGAGGTGAATGAGATGCCAGAACAAACAGCCTCTTCTCCCTCACACTCAACTGCTGAAACAATGTGTCCTGCCTTGGAGGAGCTGCTCACGCAAGCTGGTTTCCAAAACTCACCCTGGATGTATTTCACCCTGTCCCACTGCACATAGTGGTCATTCAACTCTGGACTTTTAAGCAAGAGTAGTGCTTAGTGAGATATGGCTTAGTGAGAAGACCTTTCTTGTGACAGCTCAGAGATGAGTCTGCTAGGTCTGCTGACAGTGGTCTAAACCATGATGGCCCCACTCTGTGCTGGGCTGTGCAGCTTGCAATGTGCACACAAGGTTTTTGTGCCTTCATATAGTGCAGCCGTCCCCCACCTCTTTGACTGGTTTTGTGCCAAGTGGTGCCCTTGTTTTGGAGTTGGGTTTGTTTCCCCTGCTGGGCTGGTTTCTCTTGGCATGCTTAGTGGCAAGGAGTGGAGCCAAGGGGGCCTGGCCCAGTGCACCGTAGGTATCATTGGCATTGCCTCTCTCCCCACTAGATTGTGATGGGGTGATGGGATCATGAACAGATGTGGACAAGGAGATGATGTCTCTGCTCTCTTGCGCTAACCTCACTTTTGACTGCTGAGGAAGAAAACACAACCTGTTATATGCCTTATTCTAAATGGCTACAGCCAGGTCAGATGAATCTCCACCTCTGCCCGATTGGTCCGTGACTGATCTAAAGGAGCTACTGAGCAGAGATGCATGGGAACAACCTCAGCATAATTTCCTTGTTTTGTATGTCTAACTGGAAGATTGCTCCCCAGCCTGTTATACTAGGCAGTGCAGCAAAGTAACCAGAGACAGCACTAACCTGACCTGAGAAGCATTTCAACATTTTGTGGCTGTGTGATCCTCTCCTGCTCCCACTCAGGCCTGTGATACCTGGAGAGTCTGTCCACAATCTTCTACTGGAGCAGCTGGAGAGGAAAGAGTGATGTGAATGAAAACTCTCCTGAAGAAGAATTTCTCCAAATCCAAAAGGGCACTCAGTATTTTTTCTAAGGTCATGGATGTTTTGCAAGAATTATAAGTCATGGCAGTTACATACTTCACGGTCATGTCATCTGGGAGTCAGTTGGGAGTTTTGGCTGAGTGAATTGGCACTGAAGTTATGGATCTGACCCAGGGCAAGTAGTGAGTCTGTGGGTGAGGCTGACCCTAAATGAGATCTGAACTTCATGAATAATCCACTTGGGTGCAGAAGACAAAAACTCTGCCACCAGGACCTCTTGTGGGCTGGAGCAATAATGCCCTGGGAGACTTCCCATAATGGCTCCAGCGGAGTCTTACTGAGGGTGGAGAAAAAGAAGAGAGAGGACTGAATTTCACCAGAGGCCCTTCTTGTTCCTTCTCCTTTACCTCCAATGCAACTACAGTCTTTGCATGACCTTAAATGCCTAAACTCTTCAGTTTTAAGAAACTGAGAAATATATAGGGATCAGGACAAGAGACTGGCACTAGATCTAGGATGGAAAATATTTTCTAAGTTTGTGAGAATTTCCAAAGCACTGGAAAAAACTTTTTTGTCTTGACAGAAGACAGATAGTCAAACTCTGAAACACATTGTGAACTGAAAATCTGGAAGAGAGCATAAAGGTTAAGGTCAAGTGCAGCACTCTGTTTAGATAATTTTCAAGTGTTTTAGTTCTGGATATTTATAAAGGGCTTCCAGCCACTACAATTAGCTTAAATTTGGAAATTAAAAGCTACTTTAGAAAGTAGGCATTTGAGTAATTTGGAGGAGGAAGAAGCTTCAAGCTGGAAACTTTTGAAGAAAAAATTCTTTCCTGGGGAGAAAAAAACATTTGTAATGAAATGTTATCACATTATGAAACCCCGAGAAAAAAAAATTGACCTTCCCTGTTCAACAGCTGTGTCACTAGGGGAACCGGTGTTCCACCCTCTGCTTCCAAGAGTTCACCTTGAGGCAATGCAGCTTGTCAAAGGTTTTTCTTTTACTGCCCCAGTCTGTCCCTAGGACTTTCTTTCCTACTCATGGAAGAGTCTGTGTTGTCTGATAAACACTGAGCAGAACCATATGTGAGTTAGGTTGCATTATGCAATAAGGGAGGATGGGTTAGCATCTACTCTTCGGCTTGCAAAAGCTTTTCTTTTGGGCCAGATCTCAAGGGGCAGGGTTAAATTACATTGCATTTCATTTCTGATTGACATTGGATGCTTAAAATTTACTGCCAGTGCAGAGACAGACTTTTTTTTTCCTGCTGAAGAAGGTCTTATATTCCCCAGCATTTTTAGATCAACAAGGGTCTGCCAATGCCAATTCTTGCTTTACAAGCAACTACTAGATCCTAAGGCTGAATTTATTGTATTATTTCCTTGTAAATGTCAGATGCAATTTTTGGAGAATGCTCAGATATATCCGATACCGATCAACTCCCCGTTTTCATTAGGATGTAGTCAAATCAAATGCAGCTGAGATCCTTGCCCATACCCGTGGGGATGCCTATTGACAAGGTTTGGAGGGAAGCTTTGGAAGTAATAGACCTGAAAAAGTATAAATCCTATATTAAAATTTTATAAGCTTCATTATACAGTGATATTTCAATTACTCTGTGGGATATTTGGATGAACCTACAGGAAAAGGCAAATGCAGGACTGGCTAAGACTTCATCAACTTTTTGCTTTGCTTTAGTTCTGGATTTTCCCTTTTGAGTAGAAATAGGAAATCCCTTCAGCTAAGGGGCATCCCTGGAGCAATTTTCACTGGAAATGAAGAATTTAAGGCACTTTGCAATGATCCCTGATTCTATTTAATTCCAGTAGATTTTGAGACTCTTTGCCACCTCTCTGGTCACTCCCATGGAACTAGCCAAAGAATTACCTTCTGGTATCCAGGGAAGAAGCTGCAATGTCATGTCACCTGGCAAAACTCCTTATCCAGTGTCTAATGCCTCCAAATGGGATCCAAAGCAGTATTAGTTACCAGGAAAATTATAAGCCTCAAACCTATGAGTCTTTTCCTTTGTACTAGGGGGCTGTCTCTAGTCGTGCTGTGGTTAAAGCAATCTGTAGAATAGATATTCCCAGAGTCAATACCAGATTGGAAGTCAGTACCAGAAATGGACTGGTGTCATGTATGGAACAATGTTTATCCAAATCCTACTTAAATTCACATCAAAATGGAATATATTTGGTGACTTCAGAAGAGTCCAGGTTGAATGACAGTAGTCTTGTACACGTCTGAAAATTAGTTTGTATTTTTAAATACAGCCTTTCCTATGAATAGCAAATATGCCTTCAAAAACCATAATTCCCATGTACATGGCAGGTTTCAAGCAGTAGCCAGATTCAATGCTTTCCCTACCACAGAACCACAATTATTTCTGGGGAAAGCAAGGCAGCAAAGCAGTGCTATGCCTTACTGTAGGCAGCTGTGAAAGTCAAAGCAGGGCTCTGGAACTGAGAGTGCTGCCCCCTTTTTTGTATTTGTGTTGCTCACATTGCTCTTTACAACAAATGCACATTTGAAAATGTGGAAGGACTTTATGGGATCCCTTGTTCTCTAACCCTCTTTCTGGACAGCAATTATAATCATAAGTATTACAGAAATGAATCAAACTAGAGCCTCATATGAAAATGGAATACATCTACCCTCCATTCATTTGTGAGAAACCTTAGCAGGTCTACAAAACAGACATGGTGGTGTCATTGCCAATAGTAGCAAGAAGCTGGTTTTCTTTCGCAGGATTTGGTTCAAAGTACTTGACCTTTAATCGTATGTCTCCTGTCTTTTAGGAAGGACCATACTAAATTCTTATCCCTCTTCAGTTATAGAAGCTGTGCTTACAGCTATTCAGTCTCAAATTGTATGAAGCTGTCCCCAGAAACACAGTTTCAGAACTGCCTTTTACTAAAGAGAACAATAAGGCTTAATATAGTGCCTGGAGTGATATTATAGAGTTAGAGGCAGATCAGAGATTAGTACATTGTTTCTGCCACGGAGGATTTCTTATGAGGACATTAATAGAAAAGGCTTTACCTAAGAGTATTGTCTGCAGGCTTGTTTTGTTTTACCAAAGTGATATGCAAGTCCCTGAGTGTCAAAAGGGAGCAAAGTTCAGCTTTCCATTTTCCCCTACTGCTAAATAAGGAGTCCTGAAAAGTCTGGAGCTTGGTTTAGAATGTATCTCACCACAGTGGAGAGATGAGTGTTGTGTTCCTTGCAACTGATTTCTGAGCCTTTAGAGGTAACCTGTGAGTTACGTTTCTAAGAATGGAGGCAAAAATCTGAAGTGGAGAGAGAATGCTGGATGAGATTCACATATAAATCCTGAGATTTCACAATCTGGACTTTTAAGAAAATCACCAAGTTTCGCAATATCCACAATCAGATTGCGAGAGATGGTGACTCTTCAGCTCTGAAAGGACTTTTTCAGTTTCATCGTTGTTGGCTCTTAATTCGGGTATTTCCCTTCCTTCCCACATGTGTCCCTCTCTTTCAGGGTCATGTATATATTGTACATTGGGAAATCTGTTTTTTCAAGGCATACCACTCTCCCCTACCTCTTTTTCTGCAGCTCTTACAAGAGGCAGGGTAGCTTTCTCTGCAGCTCCTCTATCCCACCTCATTCCATACAGCTTTGGAGGAAAGAAGGTATTTATTCCTCCCATCTGCTATTAATTGTCTCTTTCTTATGCTCTGTAGCTCTCTCATTGCACCTCAAGTACCCTTGCTTCAGGGACAGACTTCAAGAAGAACTTGTGCTGTGCTAAAGCCATCTACCGCCAGCTAAATCCCCCTCAAACATTGCCATTCATGCTGTACTGCAGCTTGCTCTTTCCATGCCAAGGTTTGTTTCAGAAAATCCCCCAGATGAAGTAAAAATATTGTTTTGCATTTGTTGGGACCTCTGCCCAGTGCTGCCTGGAGTGCAAAAGCTGTGTTTGGTGGTAGTTGGATCAAGGTATCTCAGAACAATCTCATGCCTGGGTATTGGCTCTTCTAAGGCTGTTGGCTCTTCTAAGGCTATTGGCTCACACGCTTATACACGTGCACACACACATACACACACACATAGTCTCTCTCTTCTTTAAACAGGAAACTCCACTCAGCATGTGGTGAGTAACCAAATATCAGCATAGACTTTCTTGCATTTAAAAAAAAAATCTGTTTAAAGAAAAGAAAGAAAGAAAGAAGAAGAAAAAAATAGAAGAATTAGAAAAGAAGTCCTGTGTTAAAATAAACTCTTGGGTGCAAATAGGTCAGCACAATCGAAAAAACTGGCTGGGATTCATTAGTCACTGATTCAATTGGAAGAAGTGAAGCTACCTGGTGCCTGGAGGTTTTTTAGAAGTTTCAGAGAAGTTAAAAAAACCCCAGCAGATATGCTGTGGACATGGGATTCAGGCCTATGATGTAAGCAGGCCCAACTCTGTTAGAATAGGTTGGAGATGTGCAAGTGGTTTGCCTTTGGCTCTGGAAATAACACAGGTGTAAGTTCAGGACTGATTCATTGCCTTTAAGCCCACGGGGATTTTTATTGTTGTCTGGGTGAACATTCTGTATAGCATACATCTGGGAGACCCTGTGATTAATTTTTGAGGTCTGAGTTGTGGGAAAAACAAAGAACATATTTTAAAAAGGAAAGATAGTGTATGTTGATTCAAAGTCTTTGAGAGGCAGAAGACCTGCCAAGACCTTTGGTTATATTAGCCAGGGGTTAAATACCTCTAGTTGCCTGAACATGGATGATTCTTCTCGCTGATCCTCATGACTGACCTCTGCCCTCATGGCATGGAAGTGGATTTTCGGTACCTGTCTCTCCTCAGCCTCACTTGTTGTATCACCAGCTGTGCAATTGCAAGATGAATGCTGCTTTTGTGTTAAAGGTAGTCGGAGCAGAATGAGAGCTTTGAACAGTCATGATGCTTCCTGCTCACTCAGACCCCAGCCTGAGGTGATGGGAAACCGAGCCTGATACCTCCCACTGGGTAAGGACCACAAAAACTGGGGCATGATTATGCAGACTCCTGAAATGCCCAGTTTGCACAGGGAACAATTTACTCATGTAGTAAATTGCATATCATCCCTTCATGTTTGAGGAAAAACTGCTAGAAAGAATTTTGATGTGAAATATGAGCTCTTTACTGTGCAATTTGAAAGGGTCTGGTGATTGTATTTTACTTCATCTTGGCTGAGGCAGATGCTTACCATGGCTAGTTAAGAGTCCTGCACAACCGAAAATAGAAGAGCTGAACATCGACATCAAGGTTTGGTCTTATGGATCTTACCAAAGAGAAGGTATTTCCTGGACGAGGAGTAGCAACAGCCATGTAGTTCATACAAACTCCCAGCAAGAACCTATGATGTTGCTGTTTGCAGAAAATCATTACCAGATGGTACAATGATGGTAGGTGCACGCAAATCCACGGGGTGCAATATAATGGATGAATAGCTTCTGTCTGCGGCACATCGAAAAGTCAAGGTGATGGCAAGCAGGGATCTTGCTTCCTTCTCACTGGTCATGCTCCATTCTGTCTTTGTGCTGGACATGGGTTCTATGCAATAGGGAATGTGTTATGGAAATAGCCATGCCACCCAGGGCTTGAAACTTCCACCTTGAATCTAGCAGAGGAGAGTAATAGCAAGGACAATTAAATCTCAGTTGGTCTTCTGCTGTGCTCAGCATGAAGGAGATTTCTCTGGGTTCGTTAACACAGCTCTGATTCATAACCTTGAATGGAAGGAGGCCAACAAGCACAGCATGCTATTCCTCTGAGTGAGCTGTTCCAGCTAAATGGAAGCAAAAACTGCAGCACACTCCCTCCCAAATGACTAGAGAGGTGCTCTGAAAGCTTCATTAAAATGTGCCATTTAAATGCCTTTTGTGGTAAAGAATGGGTTACTCACATTGCCAGGGAAATTAGTGTGTTACTATGGTATTTCACCAAATCCTGGCTTCTGTTGTCTGAGTGGAAAACAAACTCACCCCCCTGTGAAAGGTTTTTATAAGGTAAAAACACCCAAACCACCAGCTTTTGAGGATGACATGGGGCAAAATAATCTTTTTTTTTCAAGAAAGCCCAAAAGCAGAGTCATGTCCTCTCTGGAACAGACACTGATCTGGGAGCTTGGGATCACATCCTTTTCCCAGCCCAGCAGAACAGCTCTTGAACTTGAGATGGTGGTAGGACATTGTGCATTCCTCAAATGCAGAATCTTTTTCTGCACATTAACTTTCCAGGACCAAGGCCATTATCTCTCTGGATTTGCTAATTTCTCATAATAGATTGACTGACAACTTAAACAAATTTGGTTGTGTATGAACTACCTGTGTATGAATTACCTGTGGGGTAATTAGCTCCTTACACCTGCAGAGCTGAGTAAGCTACAAATTTTTGATGGGGTCGCTGGAGCTACTTTTTTTCAGAAGATAAAAACCACTAAGATGACTGTCAGCAGGGCTGCCCATAATGTGCTATTGTAGGAGCATTTACAAACTAGAGCTATTTGTTGAACTTTATTAATGAAATGCAGGATTTGCTAAAGGGCTTAAAGGATCTTTTATGACTGGGAAACACTGATCTGGCTGAACTGGAGGAGAGCACACAGCCTAATTCACTGAGAAGGCTGCTGATTAAATGATTAAAAGGGATTTTATGTCCTGACTTTTATACTTGCTCTAAAATAAAAGCTATTTTTCTAGTTGCAGATGAATCTCAGCCAGCTCCTAGAAATGCCAAAAATCAGAATTTGCTGCTTCTTCCGAATATCAGTTTTGTACAACAATTGAATTCCAATGATATAGAAGGGATTTGGGGAGAGTTCTTAATGTCCCATATGGCTTTGGGATTCAAAGAATTTCCATCTAATGAAGTATTGTCTTCTGGACTTTTCCTTTTCTGCTTTATACTTGGCGGGTGGTATTATAACACTAGCAGCTTGGGGCAGTTTAAATTTCATATTAGGACTGTAGGATCTGAACGAAAATCCCAAAGGGGACTTTTATCCCTTTTCTTTTCAGCATGTGTCAAAGGAAACAGTCCTCTGAAGGTCAAGAACAAGTGCTGTCCCTAAATATAGAATTCCTTTGGTTATCACAAAAGCAGTGTTCACCACAGGAAGGGACTGGACTTCTGAGAACAGTGTTTTGATTTCTTAAAGTTTATTTTGCAGAAGGATAGTGGACAGAGTCTTGGGGACTGGTAAGAATCAGTAAGATATTATCAGTCCACAGCAAGGTTTTATGTTCCAAGGCTCCTGGCATGTAACCTGGGTCCTTATTTTCCATGCTACTGATTCTTATATTACATTAAATAAAAACAAGCGTAAAGAAGAGTTTTAATAACTGTGTTTTCCATTGCAGACACAAAGCAGATCATGCAGTTAGGTGTAAAAGGGGCAAGCACAGCCTATAAAATTTATTTGAGAAGAACCTGACTGAAAGTAAACTTATCTCAGCGTTCTCATCAGGAATATTACACTAGTGTAGCCTCACCTCTTTCTTATTATGAACATAAAGAGCCAAAGCATAAATGCATGTGGAATGTCCACCTCATAAATGTGCTGTAATCCTTGTCATGAGAAATTTTTACAGGCTCTTGGTGGGAGCTGGTCACAGTTTTCTTTCTCACTTTTTTTAAAAAACCTGAAAGTTGATGTAATGAAAATATGAGGGTATTATTTTTTTTTTTCAAGAGGATGGTGTTATTTTTTTTTTCCAAGATTTTATAAGTTTTGATCTTTTAGAACTCCTCAGTTAACATTATCTAGAAATAAGGTAGCTTGAAATTTTTGTTTTCCTTACTTTCCCTGCTTTTCTCTCACATTTTTCATCCTCTTCTCCATCACCTCCTACTCTTTTCTTCATTGATAATCTTAGAAAGTGTGAGTTAGATGAGTGAACAGTGAGATGGATTCAGAACTGGCTGAATGTCAGAGGTCAGAGGGTTGTGTTCAGTGCTGCCAGGTCTAGTTGGAGGCCAGTAGCTAGTGGTGTTCCTCGGGGCTCAGTACTAGGTCCAGTCTTGTTCAACATACTCTTTAACAACCTGGTTGAAGGAACAGAGTGTACTCTCAGCAAGTTTGATGATGGTACAAAATTGGGAGAAGTGACAGACACAGCAAAAGTCTGTGCTGCAATTCAGTAAGACCTTGACAGACTGGAGAGCTGGGCAGAGGTGAAAGTCTTGAAGATCAACAAGGGCAAATGTATAGTCCTGCACCTGGGGCAGAATAACCCCATGCATCAGTAAATGTTAGGGGTTGACCTGCTGGAAAGCAGCTCTGCAGAGAAGGACCTGGAAGTGCTGATAGACAGCAAATTCACTGAAAGCCAGCAATGTGCCCTTGTGGCCAAGAAAGCAAATGGTGTCCTGAGGTACCTTAAGAAGAATGTGGCCAGCAGGTCCAGGGAAGTTCATCTCCCCTTCTACTCTGCCCTGGTGAGGCCACACCTGGAGTATTGTGTCCAGTTCTCAGCTTCCCAGTTCAAGAGGGAGAGCTGGACTATTGGAAAAAGTCCAGTGGAGTGCCACAAAGATAATTATGGGACTGGAACATCTCTTACAAAGAAAGATTGAGACCTGGGACAGTTTAGTCAGGAAAAGATGACTCAGAGAAGATCTTATCAATGCATCAGCCTCACCTCCATCCCTGGAAAGGTGATGGAGCAACTTATCATTGGTGCTGTCCTTAGGCATATCAAGGACAAGAGGGCCGTTAGGAGCAGTCAACATGGCTTTACCAAGGGGAAGTCACATCTGACCAACCTGATAGCCTTTTATAAGGACACAACCAGGTGGATAGATGATGGTAGAGCAGTGGATGTGGTTTATCTTGAATTCAGTAAAGCATTTGACATCACCTCCCACAGCATCCTTACTGCTAAACTGTGGAAGTGTGGTCTGGATGATCAGGTAGTGAAGTGGATTGATGTTGAAAGGAAGAAGTCAGAGAGTTGTGGTCAATAGGACAGAGTTTAGTTGGAGGCCTGCATCTGGTGGAGTCCCTCCCACTACTGGAGGTCAGTAGTGGGACCAGTGCTGTTCAATATATTCATCAACAACCTGGATGAGGGCACCGAGTGTAATGTCAGCAAGTTTGCTGATGACACTAAACTGGGTGGAGTGGCTGACACACCAGAAGGTTCTGCTGCCATTCAGAGGGACTTGGACAGGCTGCAGGGTCAGGCAAGCAGAGATTTAATGAAGTTCAACAAGGGCAAGTGTAGAGTCTTGCACCTGGGAAAGAGAAAAAACCCCATGTACCAGTATAGGTTGGGGACTGACCTGTTGGAGAGCAGTAAAAGGGAAAAGGGCCTGGGTGTCCTGGTGGATGGAAGGATGACCATGAGCCAGCAATGTGCTCTTGTGGCCAGGAAGGCAAATAGTATCCTGGTTTGTATTAGAAGTGGTGTACACGGTCAGTAGGTTGAGAGAGGTTCTCCTCCCTGTCTGCTGTGCCCTGGTGAGACCATGTCTGGAATACTGTATCCAGTTCTGGGCCCCACAGTTCAAGGACAGGGAACTGCTTGAGAGAGTCCAGTGCAGAGCAACGAAAATGAATAAGGTTGTGGAACATCTTCCTTAGGAGGAGAAACTGAGGGAGCTGGGGCTCTTCAACTTGGACAAGAGGAGACTAAGGAGTGACCTCATTCATGTTTACAAATGTGTAAAGGGTGAGTGCCAAGAGGATGGAACCAGGCTCTTCTCAGCGATGCCCAAGGACAGGATAAGGGGCAATGGGTGGAATTTGAGGCATAAGGAAGTTCCATGGAAACAGGAGGAAGAATTATTTCACTGTGAGGGTGACAGAACACTGGAATAGGCTGCCCAGGGGTCTTGTGGAGTCTCCCTCTATGGAGATATTTAAGACCCGCGTGGATGTGTACCTGTGTGACCTGATACAGGTGATCCTGGTTTGGCAGGGAGGCTGGACTAGGTGATCTCTCGAGGTCCCTTCCAGCCCCTGACATTCTGTGATTGTGTGCTATATCTAAAGGGTGGAGATCATGAGGATGATGATGGGCTCTTTTCAGTGGTGCCCAGTGATAGGACAAGGGGCAACAGGTACAAACCAGAACACAGGAAGTTTCACTTGAACTTCAAGAAAAAATTTACTTTGAGGGTAACAGAGCACTGGACCTGGCTGCCCAGAGAAGCTGCAGAGTCTCCTTCCCTGGAGGCTTTTAAAACCCACCTGGATGCATTCCTGTGCAATCTGATCTAGATGTATCTTCACTAGACGATCTCTGGAGATCCCTTCCAACCCCTACCATTATGTGATTATTTTGGATTATTTTTGGTTTTTGGCTGGGGGTGGGCTAAAAAACAAACCCCAAATAAAACCAACAGGTAGTGAAGGAAAGAGACCTCTAAGAGTCTATGATTCTGTGATTCTTTAAGATACAGGGAGAAAGACTAATTACAGTAGAGAAGCCAGGCTCCAGATCCTTGTTCTGCTATGCCCATTTCAAGAGAGATATGGTGCCTTGGCCAAGGTTCCCACTGCTTGTCAGATAGTTTGCAGTCTTCCTACGGCCACCATGTGGCAGATGCACGGATGTGGCAACTGCTTTTTCCTAGCAGGTCCACAGTCGGGTGCTGGCTCAGGCAGCTATGTGACAGATGTGTGTATGCATCTTTTGGGCTCTTGGTGCTTTCTAGCCGTCATACTTGGGCCTCACTGTCCTGGGTGTGAAAAGAGACATAAAAGCTTTCCTTTTCTGAAAGCAGTATTTGAAGGGACAATCAGTAAAAACTGAGAGGTAGTGAGATACTACATTGAGAGGGTCATAAAGCAGCTGTGACAGCTACCTGTTGTTAAGATAGGGAAAATGCTGTGCTGCAGTTGCTTAGAATCCCTGAGCTGAGATGGTTTTTGTCAGTTCTCTGGGAGGTCCTGCAGGCTGGGTCTATCAGATCCTCATGTTCCTTTATGAAACACAGATGCTGATGCTTGGAACATTTGTCTCCACCAATTACTGATATATAGGTGCCATATGGCTAGTCTTGAACCGAACAACTGGACTGCAGCAAGTAGGCGTTGAGGTGAGTCTTTCAGAGCAGGTTTAGCTAGACAGTAGCCAGAAGACAACAGGAGGTAGCCAAGTGGCACAGCTCCTTCCTCGCATGCCTGGGATGAAGTGCAAATACGTTTGGATTTTCTTCCCAAGCCAAGGTGTCCACATTTGTCAACAGCTTTGTTTTGTTGATGAAGTAAAACATTGAGTGGCACAGCTCAAAAAGTAGTGTGCTAAGGTAGATGAACTACAGTACAACAGTGTGGGTGATGTAGTTCTACCACCAAAGAAAATTTCAACAGGCAGGTGCAGGCAGGTGGGAACTGAAAACTCAAAGAGTTTAGCTGGATGCTGAGAAGAAAGCTGAATGCTAGTGAAATATTGTTTAGATTGTCCACAGCATGAAAATCCTTTGGTGTCAATCTTTATCTATGCTTATGAGAACCACTTGCAAGACACTGTAGGCACGAACCTGCTTTAGGCCTTTTCTTTGCTGTGGTGAAGCCCAGAGTAAGCCTCCTCTGGTGCTGAATACTGTACTGAGTACAGTAACGAGCAGATTCCAGCTTGTGTGCCTCTCAATGGGCTTTCCTTTCACAGCTCCTAAAATTCCCATTATACCCTTAAAGTGTTGAAATCAGCTTAAGGAAGTTAATCCATTGTTTGAGAAATCATTGAGACTGTCAAGTTGATGTTCTCTGTAGTTATCCAAGTTCTACAGCCCTGAAAAATAGAGCTCAAAAGAGAATTGGCAGCTGACCCTTAACTTCAAATGTCATTGCTTTAACACTGTAACATGAATTCTTGTCTGCTTTACAAATGTGAGTCATTCACTAAAGACCCTGCTGTGGGCTGGAGTCTTCAGATATATTAGTGACAAATTGTACTTATTCTGCAAAAACCCAGAGCTCAGTGCTTGAGTGGTCTCAACAGCTGTCATAATTTTCCCAGGATACATTAGAAAATATTCTCTGGAGTTGCTGTGAATCACAGATGTTTGTTCTGAAGGATAGGGTTGGTGGTCCAGCACCATATGTAAGAGTGCCTGGATGAAATTCTATGTGGGGGTCAGTTTCAGTGATGTTGAAGGAAACATTTCCCATACCATTGTCCATCAGCAGAAAAATGCTAACTGATTTTTGATGCCTCAGTCCCTACTGTAGAGAAAGGCAACAGGAGGCGGAAAGAGGTTTTGTTGTCTTTCCTGGTAGTTCACTTTGCAGTCTTCAAGATCCATCTGCTTACAAGGAGTGGGAGACATTCAGAAAGAACATCTGTGAATATCCCATGTCATTACACTTCCAAAGCCAATGGCAAAGGCCTTGGCAAGATTCAGGGTTTTCAAACGTGAGTCTTTTCTGCAAGTGTTTAGACAGATGGTTTGCTACTGTATGGAGCATCTTCGGGGAATTTACTCCTATTCTCAACGTTGCAATTACTGTAGGCTCAGGACTGGCTGTCTCCTGCTGAGTTTCTGAACAGTGTTTGTTTTTGCTTGATGAAATTCTGCCTTAGATTTTTTAGTGATTATGCTATATTGTGTTCTGCCAGGCTTTGAAATGAGATCAAATTGCTTTCCCTTAGCATTTACTTGCAAAACATATGTCGGCCAAATCTGGAAGTTCCTACTTGTGTACCAGTCACCCACTGAAAATCAATGGGACCTTTGCCTGAGTAAGCACTGTGTGAAAACCCAGTAAGAATGTGGGGGGGATTTCTTGGCTGTGGAATAACAGCTTGCAGCAGCAAATGATTTATTTTCTCTGAAAGAGGTAAATGGGTACACTGATGCTGCCTTTTATGAGAAGCTTTTAAGCCAAGAGTTGGCCAGCCCATGGTCAAAGTGGGCACTAGAGCTGAACAAAAACTGTTTTACAGTTTGCCAAAAAGTGTGTGTATATATATATTTGTTTGTTTAAAGTTGATTTCAGTCTGAATCAAACCAAACCCCAAATTCAGAGATATTTCCAGTGACCTGGAGAATTTGTTCACAATTGACAGCTTCTGTTATTTTTGCGAGCAACCTAACTGTGAAATTGGTGCAAGAATACATTTCATTGAGCAGCTGGAAATCTCTGGCCCCAAATGTACCAAGAGTGCATGTTTGGCTGAAAGTCTTTAAACTGGAAGTATTTCATACAAAGTATGTCATGTTCAGTTAATTGATGTTTTTAAATGAAGTCCTTGTAATAGAAGCTTCCATTAATCTGTAACAGACACAGCCTAGATCACATCCCAACACTTTCATTTGCCATAGCTCAAAACTGCATGTGAGCTCCGAAATTCTGGTCTTTTCTGCGGGTGTTTGCAGTGTGGCCCCTTGGATTTCACAATCAAACAACATTTAAGGAGCTGCTGTAGAACCATTTTTCTATCAGAACCACTTCTTTTCACAACCAGGCGGACTTGACCACACAGAAAGGGTGAAAGTCATTGCTATGAAAATAAATAGCGCACAAAACTATTTAGATCTTTGAAAAACAAACCTGGTGGTCTTTGCCCTGCTCTGTCAAGGGGAAAGAATAGTACATTTTCTTTCCTAGTGCAAATATTTAGTAGATCTCTGCACACTGCAGTCACTGTCCTACTGTCCCTGTTAATTAAAACAAATGGGACTGATTCTGTGTTCATGTACCATATATGACTGCTCTGATGTCACTGAAGCTGCCATTGGTATTAAACAGGTGTGTTAATGGACTCAAGTCTAGATGCTAGTAAACACTTAGAAGATGCTGGAGTTTTTAAACTGAAATAGGAGTCACATCAATTTACAGTTAATTGTTAGAGTGATTTAGTAATTGTAGAAGACAAGTTTATTTCTGTATAATTTTCTAGATGTTTCAGCTGAGTCTAGGGAAATGGGTCCTGATCTCTTGCCGAAGAGAGGATTGGGTATACTTGTGTATGTCTGTATGTGTCCCTTTGAACCGTCAAAGTCACCCTTTGGGTGACTTCCACCAGATTTCTCATAGGAGTAAAAATATCTGAGAGAAGTTAAGCTTCTATAAGCAGATGGCCAGGTGGAAGAAAATTATGTTGGGAGGACCTGACAGTAGGGAAAAAAAGCAGAACAAGAGTGCATGTTATTAGACACGAGAGAACCCCTCACAGATGTCTCAGTTGCAGTAAAATTTTAGATATCGGTCACTTATCCATGAGACACAAATCTAAAGGAAATGGTTGCACTTTTTTGTTTGTTTGTTTTTAGCATACCTAGTGTTATCTGTGTTGAAGTGTTTGGGCAAGATTAAGAAAACATCTTTGGGGAAAGAAACCCTTAAGCGAATAGAATAGAATAGAATAGAATAGAATAGAATAGAATAGAATAGAATAGAATAGAATAGAACAGAACAGAACAGAATAGACCAGGTTGGAAGAGACCTTCAAGATCATCGTGTCCAACCTATCATGCAACACCACCTAATCAACTAAACCATACTGATGATTATGGCTATGTGTTCCTGGAAGAAAAGCAGTATATTCTGTGAACAGAGAACTGGAGCAGGCTGTGAGTAACTGGCATTCAGTAATGGTATGCTGGGTGATACTGGGTAATTGTCTTCCATTTTTCCATTCCAGGGATGATTACCTGGTTTAAAAATGAGGTGAATGATACTCAAATGTTTTGACTACTGAAAAAAAACACCCTAACAACCAAACAAAAAAAAAAACCCAAAAAACAGGAAAGGTCCCTGAGATGGGTATAATTTCAAGCTCTAGTTTGTTGCTACTGTGGCATTAGACTGTCAGATCCTTGAATCACACTGTTTTAAAAGCTATATACAAAAATGGCCACTTTAACTGATACTAAAACCTGAAGAGTTGGCAAAAAAAAACCCCACCACCACCAACCCCCCCCCAAAACCAACCAAAACCAAAACAAAATGAACCAAAGAGTTTCTCTTAATGCTCTCCTTTGTATTATTTTATGAACAATAAAGTCAAAAGATATCACAGATATGATGGTACTGGGGAAAAAAATTGGTTTAGCACTTCATTAAGTAAATTTGAATCTGTTGTTATCAATACAGTCATGCATGGTTGGATGATTGTGGCCAACAGATAGGAGGGTTTTTGGACTTCACTACACTGCTGTTAACTGGATCCTGACTGATATGAAGCATATGAGATATTCTGTCAGATCCTAAAATACAGGGAGGCTTGAGAGTCTACACTTTCTGTCTCTCCAATTCAGTCTAATAATTTCTTCTTCTCTTTGAATAAAAATATGTAGGAAAATTCTTTCCAGAGATAACATCTCTGGAAGCTTTTATGGAATGCTAAATCTTTGATGATGTCATTAAAGACATGGAAGTTGAGTATGAATGAGAGTTTCTGGAAAGGTTCAAATCAGACAGTGCTCTAATCAGCTGTGGAGAAAGAGTTGCTGGATGGACCTGTTGATTCTCCATGTTACCTGAGTGTGACAGAGTTTAATACCATGGACAGAACTGAAACTTAATTTGATCTGGACCTGAAGCTCAGGTGTTAGATGGCAGAGCAGGGTTAGAACTGGAAGAGGACACAGTCTCAATCTGCACCAGAGGAAGTTTAGGCTCAATGTAAGGAGAAAGTTCTTCACTGAGGGAGTCGTTAGCCACTGGAATGGGCTGCCCAGGGAGGTGGTGGAGTCACCATTGCTGGAGCTGTTCAAGAGGGGATTGGATGTGGCACTTGGTACCATGGTTTAGTCATGAGGTCTGTGGTGACAGGTTGGACTTGATCTTTGCGGTTTCTTCCAGCCTTGGTGATTCTGTGTGATTCTGTGAAGTAATCTGAAAGTTGTATCATGGCTTTGTCTTGACTGTGGTGAGGAAGCCATGATAGCTTAAGGCATAAAACACACAAGCTATTTTCTGGGTAAGAGGAACTACCTTGTCATAGAAAAGTAATTTTAACAACACGTTGTGTAAATAAATTAATCAAATACCGGCCAGACTTTTTGCAAATTCATGTGGTTACATTATGGTCAGCTGGGGCCCAATTAACTTGTGTTAGCTTCCCAGGGTCATCTGATCTTGGTAATTTTCATCATTCCAATAAAACTGGGTTTGATTTCTGGTGTGGGGAGAACAGCTGTGATTCCAGGTCTTTGGCTTTGTGTAATTCCAAGAGCAGTGTGCAAACAAACTAATCATCTGAGAACTCAGCAATGAGCACGGGGAAGTGTGAGTTATGTGCATCAGTAACTTGTGCAAGGGAACTAATTAGGAGCAGATGCTCAAATTTTCCTAATGTTTATATGAGGAGAACAAATTGCCCGCTGGCAGAAAAAGCCATCTGTAAAAATGGTGTTGCAACCTCATAATTTGAAATGTTTTCATTACAGTCCTAATTTGCATGTACAAAATAAATTGCAATTATATATATATGTGTATGTGTATATATGTACACACACATATATATTCAATCAGCAATGTGCCTGAGTTAGGTAAGGCTTAAGGTCTGGACCATGTCACTCAGCAGTCCTGTAAGACCACTGCAGATTCATCTGAAGATTGCATGTACACGAACCACTGTTTACAAAATATTAATAGATGTTTCCTCAAAAAATATCATGCATGGAGGAGCTCAGAAAACATGAGTAAGAAATGTTATTCTTCTCTAATTTCCTAGAAAAATAGTAAGAATTTGCTGGTAAATATATGCTTCTCTCTCTCTTTGTTTTTTTTTTCCTGTTCCACTAGACAAGAGAAAAATGTATGAGTAGTTAAAACATTGGTGTCAAGCAAAGCAGCAATGTTCCCAAGATATAAAAACGTATTCCCTCTCCATTGCAGCATTCAGCCTCTTTTAAAAATAATGAATACTTAGGGATCCCTTTGTGCAAACTGTGTGTGTCCCACACAGTGAAAGACCTGCCCATTCCCACAGATGTCACCTGGGACACAAAAGCTTATTTTAGCTGTGTTTATCTAGTCCTCCTGCCGTGGGCTAGAATGCTTCCCACCACCACCTCCGTGCTGCACTGATTGTTTTAAACCCAGACCACAAACCATATACTGGAGAAGAAATTATTTGTTTCTCAGTCTACTCTAGCTCAAAACTGACTCTCCAGAAGTCTTGGTAGAGGAACATTACGATAGCATTAAGGTAGCTATTGGGATAGTTACCCTTCTGGGGAAATCTTGACCCCCTCAGCTGGTCAGCTCCACTACCTGCTCTTGCCTGCCAAAGACTGAAAAACACCCCATTGCGTTTAGCTCACTGGCATTACTGCAGCACTGCCAAACTTGCAAGGGAGTCATCAAATAGGATTTCTTAGCATCTTAGCCACTTCATTTTGCAAAGTTACTCCTGGGCCGAGTTCAGCAATGTGTGTTTGCAAATTGTGTCTCTTCTAGGGTGGACTTCAGCTGTCATCCGAGCAATTCAAGAGACGGAGACATCCTCCTATTGTTTAGGTAATTTTCTTCAATGTCTAATGACAGACAGGCTTTACTGAAGGACTACACATCCAGAGAAGATAAGCTTGCCATAAGTTTCTCTTCTTATTTGGCAAAAGAAAATAACAAATCCAAACATTCAGCGTGATTTTCTGCAAGAGTCCCAAAAGGACAGTGGTCTAACAGCATGTGACTGTTACACATGGGGATCATCATCTCTCTCCTGCATCACATCTCCTCCAGTTGCATCTTTTGCCAAAGCAGAAGAGAAACTTATAGCGAGCTTACCCTCTCTGGATGTTCAGGAGTCTGCAGAGCTAAAGTCTCTCCAGTACTCTGGAGGTGAGCCTGGCCCATCCTTGCAAGCACCTGTGGGGAGAGCAGCCTCTGACGTTCAATCAGGGAACTGTTTCCCTGTGACTCCCAGTGCTTTTTTGGTTGGTTTTTTGTGTGGAGTAAGATCCATGCTTTTCCATGGACTGAAGTATTCCATACTTCAATGCACACCATCTATGCATTTTGCTACTATCTCTAGTTAAGCTTTTAGACACTTCTAAAAAATTTATTTCCCTTCATTTCCAAATCCAATGTTGAATTCCCTGGGATGTGTTGTCATTCATCTTCCAGGGATGTAGATCAGGCCCTTAATTACTCCTTTCACTCTTCACTCTTCTACTGCTCCTGAAAAAGGTGAAGATTTTCCAAGCCTCTGGAGAGATCTGTTTGCTTGTTTCTTAACTAATTGAATTTTTCCTATGCGGTTTTGTCATTTTAGCAGGGTCTTATCCCAGGGCTAAATCTAAACCAATCTTTCTACCCTTCCATTCTTTAAAGTTTCCTTTGCCCAGGAGGAACTTCACTGAAATCAATGTAATTGTACTGAGATGTTCAGAAACATAATGAATGCGATGTAGTAACTTAATGAATTTTAAGTCCTTCGAAGTGTTTGGATCAGAAGCAGATACCTTGCATTAGATGTATCCTCTATCAGCCACGTGTTGGTGAGCCCAATGTGGAAATTACTCTTTGAGCAGTGCTGAACAGACTAGTATAAAGTCCCAAGCCTTAAAAATCTCTGGGTAACTTTTACTAGCATGAATAGAGGCAGAGCAGAATTCAAAGTGAAAGACCTTTAGGACAGGACATGTAATTTTTCACTGCATTGATAGAAACTCTAAAAATATGTTGCTAGCTGTGTACCAGCACCTTTAAATATGTTCCAGTGTTACCTAAAGCCATGTCCTGCCCAACATCAGTAGGTTTTGCTAACATTAAGTTGGATTCTCTCAGCTGGTCGCATTTTCTGCAAATATTTTTTCCATTTCAGGACACTGTGGTTCATTTTTATTTTATCTTTCTGTTATTGTTTTAGGCAAAGGAAGGAGTTCTCTGTCTAAGGGTTTTCTGACCTCTGTAAAGACAGACATGGCTGAAGAGTGCTAGCTGCTGAAAAGGCCAAGAGAATGAAGACAAGGCAGGGTTAAGTTCATAAGTTGGTTGAGTTTAAAGATCCCACATGCAAAGTTTATGGAACCATGGCTTTCAGTTTTAAAAGATTTTTATAAAGTTTTCACAAAATACAAATGAAAAAGCCATAAACAAAACCCAGGATCCTGCTCAGAGTTACCCTGAAATAAATCTGGAGTAACTGCCTTGGAGTCAGGCAATGACTCCAACTTTATGTTGCTAGGGCTAAAAAGGGAGCATGACCCCAAGAGTATTTTCAAATGTGCAGTTATAAAGTATGCAATGTTCTCTTAATAATTTAGGCTAAGAAATTTACAGGCTGCCATTCACTAAGGATTGAGTTTAACTGGTGATGTTTTGATTTAAATGCTCTTTTGGATTCAAGTGTCATAAGAATGGAATGTGTCCAGTGACCCACACAGACTTTCCTGTGCCTGTTATCAGCGTCACAGCTAGTTGGTCCCCAGGCACCAGGAGATTGTACTCATGACACCTCTGTCAAACAGGAAAGCATTATATTCTCTGGAGAAACTGAGGTACACAGCTATGAGTGACTTCCTCTGGGTCACAAGGGGAAGCCTGTTCTAGGGTGAGGATAAACCTCTTATTGACTTTATCATAGCCAGGATTTGACTTGGACTTCCCCAAGGCTCATAGGGGGCTCAGTGAAGTGTTGGGTTCAAGAAGAGTCGCCGGGACAGAAACTGTCAAGATACCATGTCGGGATTCTTCATTTGGTGCAATTAAAAGAAGGCAGAAAATCCTGTGTTCCTCTTGCATTTCCACCTCTACCATTATGGCTGCTCCTTTTTAGAAAGAGGGTCTCATCAGCCATGGCATGAAAAGGCACACACTACCTTCACAGTAAAATCTCCCCTGCTTTTACAGAACATGAGATCCTGGGACTGACCTTTTTTGTCCTAGCTGATCTGGATTTGGTTAGTGTTATTATGGTTTGTTTCCTTTATTCCAAAACTGCATAAAGACTATTTTCCTTTGAACCCTTGTAGTCTTTTCCTTCATACTGGGGGGAGGGATCTACAGTATATAGCTCAGAGTGAGTCCCCCCACAGAGTTAAATTAGACATAGAACCTGAACTCCTGGCCCTGCTGCAATGAAGGGAAGACTTGGCAGCCAAGCAGGGATTTCACCCAGACATGAGGTCTTTCTTCTGAGTGTTTACTCTGCAGGATGTACATTTTCCATTAGAGTCTCACTCCAGGACCCTACATGGGCGCTGTGAGAAAACCACTGTTGTCTCTTATATCAGATTTAGGGTCTGCAGTGCTCGAGCCATGAAAGCTCCACAGAGGCTATGCAGTCAAATCCACGGAAATCAAATGAGAATTTGAGTAAAGCCCCTGGTTAATAAGTCAACCCCAAGTCCAATAAACATAACTGGAAATAAATTGCATCCATACATTTCACAGTTTGATTTACATTAAAATGAAAGCACGAGAAAGACCTGACATCGACGAGTTCAAACAATGCAAGATTCTGCACAGTTTGTGTTTATTCAGCCATAATTTATAGCTCAAATAATCCATTGAGATATAAATAAATCAATAGTAGTACACTACTTGTGATTTATCTTGGAGCCATTTAGAAAAAAACAGATGATTGTTTTCCTGTGCTGGTAGCGTGGGCCTATCATAAAAGCCACCACACGTACAGCATTTTGCTGTTCAAGGTCCAAGCAAAATGCCTTCTGACGCATGGCCTCTTTTCACAGCTAAGACAGCTTTGCTTCTGTTCAAACCTCAACCTAGCCAAGTTTCTCATGTGCTCAGTATCTGAAATGAAACTGTCACTCTGCTCTAGATTTAATCTCCTGATAGATTTTTGACAAATGGGGTTCAATTACTGAGGCCTTCGGTACCAGCATTGTGCCAAGGAGGTCAGTTTGGATAGGGTGGAGGAGCATGTTCATGCACCACTTGACTGCTGACAGGAGCAGTGATTCAGAGCTGGTAGCATTGTTATTCAATAAATATTATTGGATGCAGAAGAGAAAGGAATTCTCCCGCAGTCTCTATGGCTCCTATGGCTCTTGGCAGAGTTTCTGAGGTGAGTGAGTCATTAGCAGCTGTTCAGGAGGGAAGGGAATGCAGAGCAACAGCATACCATGGCTTCTAGCTGCGCTCCTCCACCCTTCCAGGAGTTCAAGGCTTTTTTGCCCTCCAAGTATCTGAGGTTATAGAAGAAACTTTGGTGCTCTGGATTGTCTGTTGGCTTTGGTCTTATGACACTCATTCAATATTTTCCAGAATGGAGATTTTTATGGTCATATAAGAATTTAGGCTGGAAGAACCTCTAGAGAGGTCATGTAGTTCAACCTCCTGCTAAAGCAGGTGTGTCTTGAAGACCTCCATGGACAGAGATTTCAAGTCCTCTCTGGGATCCCCTCCAGGGCTTGCCCTCTGGTTGCTCTTACAACAGGGACTAGACAGAGATGGGTTTACATACCTACTTCAATCAGGAAAACTCCTAAAGGGGCAAAGAAAGAATAAAAGGTGAGGTTATTCAACCTAGTGTGGCACACTCTGTCCTTCCATGTCAGGAATCCTCTCACCTGGTCTACAGATTATGGTGGATACTATCCCATTTTTTGGGGAGAAGGGCAAGAATTCACTGGGAAATCATTTCAGGTTCGTTGTCAGTAGCCAGCTTTATCAGGACCAGACTGACTTGCAGCCTAGAATTTCCTTAGACTATTCCAGCTAAGCAAAATCTTTGCTACATTTGACATTTGCCACCAGGGTCAAGATACAGGCCCTGGTGTCCCTGCTGGGTTTTCATAACCCTGGCCATCAGCTGTTGCTCTGAGAGCACCCTGACAGCAGGTCTCAGCTCTCAGGAAAACAAGTTTGCTGTTAATATCGCATCCCACTCAATTTTATCAGGACACTACCTGCTATTTACCTGGGTTAGCACCTATCAAAAACCACTGTGCAACCTGCACATATTACACTTCTCAGGGGCCTCCATCTCACTGGCCTCTGCATGGTTTCTAAATGTAAGTTAGCCTTTTCCCAGGCAGCCTCTTGGTGCCTGCTCATGGTGCTCCTCTGCTTGTGCTGTGGCCACACAGCACCTCTCCCTCCTTGAGACCCTGCCAACATAGGAGTTGGGCAGGATTTCCTGCTGCCTTTCAACCCATTCAGAGCTTTGAGGGTTTGAGGGAGCCAGTTTCTTCTATGTGCTTGTCTTCATGCCAGTCAAAGCCCTGGGGACAGGCCTGGCTCTCAACATACTGCTGGCATTCACACCTCTGTACTGGGTCTGCGCACCACCACAGACAATGCAGGCATGGTCTGTACTTGCAAGAAAACAGTGACCTCCCTCTCTTAGACACTTGATCAAGACACCACTTGATATTCAAACATTCACAGACAATTTATTTGCTGCCTTTCTCCCCCTCCTTACAGTTTAATGTCCTGCAAGTGTCACTGATGGAGCTGATGCCTGGATCTTTGCGTTAAAAGCCTGTTTTGTCAGCGCACTGGAAAATGTACTCCCCCACCTCTGTCTCACACCCAGGGCGTGCACTTAGCCTTTTATTTGAGTCTGCCATTGAAAGGGACAAAGGGATTCAAAAGTCTCCTAGAAACTTTTTCCCAGACCTGGCAGCTCAGGGCTTGGAGACAAGCTTCCTAGATGGGCTGGGCTATTTCTGCTTCACACATTGCCATCACTGACAGCAACTGTGAAATCCATTTTCAGAAGGAACTTTGCATATGGCAGATGAGTCTAGGTGAGATAGCCCTTGCCTGTCATTATTATGTCTTTCTTCTGAGAGGTATTTTCTCTAGTTTTAAAATTACTCCATTAAAAGTTGCAACTTTCTTACAGGTGGGTTTGGTGTTTTTTTGTGTGAGCAGGCAAAGCTAAAGTTATTCATGAAGATTTTCCCTGCAGCTTAGATATTGTAGTGGTTTGGAAAGACTTCCTTGTTGATAGCAGCACACTGACACTAATCTAAAGTTGGTTTGGGATTTGGGCACACACTGGCTTTTGCTGAAATAGTTCTTGGGTGTTCTTCAGGAAAGGCAAATGGCTGAAAAGTGATGGAGCAGCCCAGGCTAAGCAGCGTTCTGGGCACATTGGTGGTCCCCAGGGGCTTTCTGCCCCATTCCTGCAGGCAGCCACTCCAGATCACTGATTTTTCTCATTTCTCTTTCCCTGATTTCCTTGGATATTGTTGACATATTTCAGATTCCCCTTCAGTGTGGGAAAATGGAACTTGGGTCCTTGCTCAAGTCAGCTTAATCCTGGCCCTGCAGGCAAAGAAGGTGTCTCCAGCTGAGGTCACTGAATGGGTCTGGTTAACCCAAACTTTCTTTTTTTACTCTCCCTGCCCTAAACCATCACATAATTACCTATACTGTGGTGGCACTGTGGGAGTTTTAATTTACCAGTATTTTGTAAAGTTCTTTGAAAGTTGCATAGTTCATCAGCAAACTATGATTCTGGTTTCTTTTCATCAGAACTTGCTGCAAAGTTGAATATTGAGTTTTTGCTTTAGCTGGGGTTGTTTGTCTGATATCAGAGTCATGACAGACAGGACGAGTTTGCTGTAGGCAAGGGCTGTACATTTTGCCTTTGTTTTAGCAGGGTACTTAATCAAGTGCATATATATTAGAACAAGCATAGTTCTACTGAAGTTAGTGGGACCTAAAGGTGTATGTTCTGTACTTTACAGAATCCATATGTTCTTTGAGATCCAGAACCAGTCCTGTCAAGTGAATAACTCTTTCATTGAACAGATTTGATTTGTGTCTTATTTTTATAGTATTATTTTCTTCAGTGAACTCATTTTCTTTATTTACTCTTGCTGGTATTACTATGTGGTATCCATTAATTTCCAATGCTGCCTAACTGTGGGCTTTATCCCTCTCCTCTCCTCTTGACTTCTCTCCAACCCTTTGCAATTCCAGCACTGCTCCCTGTAGCGCACCTTCTGTTCAAGAATCAGCAGCATCTGTATTTTGTGCTATTGAGTGTAGTCGCCTCAGACTTGTTTGTAAGCTGGAAGTTTTGATGAAATGCTGTTGTTGGAATCAAATGTTTATGATACTTTTCTGGTATTCCCTTTATCTAGAAACTGTACAGCTGCTAAATTCCAGCTGTGGCCAAATATTTAACAATATAATTAACTTTGACCATTACAGATAAATTCCACTTTGTTACTCTAGAGAATTTTACCTACATAAGCTTCATAGCAGTACTCTTTGATGGGTGAGAGGTTATTTGCAGTGGTGCAGGAATGAAGCCACTTTTGGTGAGGAGCACAGCAGCTGCATAAATTTATTTGGCACTCAATTCTTGGAAATACCAGACATGGATCAAACCAAACCATAAGAGAGACTTTCAGGAGGCAGAGTACAAACATTTAACATCTTGGGTTACAATCTGGGTAGAATGACTCGTCACTTAGCCTGGAGAAGAGGAGACTGAGGGGTGACCTTATTGCTCTCTACAGCTACCTGAAGGGAGGTTGTGGACAGGCAGAGGTTGGTCTCTTCTCCCAGGCAGCCAGTACCAGAACAAGAGGACACAGTCTCAGGCTGCACCAGGGCAGGTTTAGGCTGGATGTTAGGAAGAAGTTCTATACAGAGAGAGTGATTGCCCATTGGAATGGGCTGCCCGGGGAGGTGGTGGAGTCACCTTCATTGGAGGTGTTCAGGAGGAGACTTGATGGGGTGCTTGGTTGCATGGTTTAGTTGTTTAGGTGGGTTGGATTGGTTGATGGGTTGGATTGGTTGATAGGTTGGACGCGATGATCTTGAAGGTCTCTTTCAACCTGGTGTATTGTATTGTATTGTATTGTATTGTATTGTATTGTATTAAGATAATGCCATGAGATCCTCAGTGTAAATAAGATATCTGCTTTATACCTCCATCAGACAGGTGACTTTTCTGTAATACAACACCCTTGTGAAATATGGTGGAGCTTATGATCAGTGAAAAGGAAAAAGAGTTCTGGTTCTCTAGCTGCATTTATATTGCTTGTCCATTAAAAATACAGATCCAGCTCTGTTAATGGAAGAGGACATGATCACAGCCAAAAGTAATATGCTTGAAGGCAGGCCAAAAAAATATTTATAGCCCATAATTGAAACAATTTGGGAAATTAATATGTGTTCTGTGTACACATGTTGTACTTAATTTTTCCTCCACAGGAGATGCTTATCATGGATTTTCCGTCTGTTGCACCAAAAAAATAAGACAAGGAAAAAACTCCCAAACTGACATTATTTATTATATTGCCATTGAAAAAAGATCATGAAAGTAAGTTGCAAAAAGCTATTGGGCAACATTAAACTTGTGCTGCTGAGTTCACAGGCTATCTCAGGGGACTCGGTGAACTCCTGCATGCTCAGAGAGCTGGAATCTCTTGCACAGTTCTTGGGCACCGTCTTTGTTTTTGCAGTTTACAAATTAGTGGGCTTGAGGGTAAGATAAATTATGAACGGGGCTAGATTTCAGACCAGCAAAGACTGTGGGTCTTTGTGGTGAACTTCAGGATCATTGTTTCTTCTGTCATGGCTAACATCTTTTGAATAACAGAAGCCCGAGATGTGGATCCAGGGTTAAAATTGCCACCAGAATGGATGTGTAAATAGAGCCATGTGAACTACTCAAACAGTTGGTTTCTTTCACCCGGCAATTGGGGTGACTGAAATGTATAAATATCTGTCAGACTTACAAAATTGTTTTGCCCAAGTCCCTCCCATGTCTCCTTTTGACATTTTCTGAGCAAAACATTTTAGTTCCTTCAATTTTAATGTCCTATGTAAATGTTTAATTTACTTGGGTTTAAAATAAATACTTATAAGAAAATTATATCAAGGGGGAAACAAAAGGTGGTTCGGGGTCAGTTGCAGCATGTTTTCTTTATTTTGAATTTTAATGTCATTAAAAAAGATAAATTATCAGGTGGATCTACATCATGCTAAGAAAAATGCACTTCATTATCTGCTGGAACAACAAATGAGCTACAAGTCTATTAGTCGCTGACTTTGTGCGCACAAAATGATCTCAGAATTAGTTTTAATGCCACAACAAAGCGGTAAGGCAAATCGTACATTGTGTCATTCTTATTTTACCAAACAGAACAATTCTGCCCCCGAGGCAAGAGACAGAGGGGAATTTGGGGCCAATTTTCAAAGCATTTATCATTGATGGCTACACTGGGACAGCTAAGTGAGAGCTGAAAATTGGGCCAGCGGAGTCACACAGAGGAAAGAAATGTTTATCGCATGAACTAAGGTATAAATCAGAGTGAGCCAAAGTGTGTGAAATCATGGAATTCTCAGGGGGTTAAAGCTCTTAATTTTGTTTCAAAGAAAGCAACAGAAGAAAGGAAAGAAGAGCATTCTTCTGAGGTCAGAGCCTCTGATGTTGCTAGAAATTACACAGAAGAAGTGGTCCTACACAGTTCTCTAGGGCTGCAAAGGGGCACTGACAGAAAGCTCACTTAGTCTCACTTTTTAAACTCAGCAAAAGAAATTTACATTTGGACACAATGGAAGAAGCAGAGCTGCACTTTGAAGCACTCTGAGGCAGTATGCTGTCCCCAGAAATAATCTGTGGTGGAATAAAACCTTGGTCCCCAGATATAGCTAAACAGCAGCTGTTTGGGTGAAAATGAAGTTTGGCCTTGATGAATGGACAAATTCTATAAGGCAGCATTGGTAAGTGTTGGTGAGGTACCCAGTCACTGCAATATTATTCTTACTCCTTGACTGGATTCTGTACAGAATGAATTAAGTTTCTATATATGACTATGGGTCTTCATCATACATATTCTGTCGAGAATAAGACAAATGGCCTATGATTTACAGAGGCAGCTGGTGGCCCATGTTGTAAGTATGGCAAAGACCATTTTAAAATCACTGTGCACCACTGGTAACATTAATATGATGGAGATCTTGGTTGGGGTTCCACATGGAGGGAGAGTTTACTTTGTCCCTAAGATGATGATCTGAGCCTCCTAGTGAAATATTAGAAACACAGTACACCCTCTGCAAATTCAACATTGTTCCTACAAGCAAGGAGGCTCTGAGCATTTACAACTAAATCTGCAAAGTAGTTTATAAGATGAAAGTGATTCGAATCTGAGTCCACTAAGTGTGTAATACCTACAAATTTTGTTTTTCACCCAGTTCTCAAAGCTTCAGAGTCATGGAAACTTATCCACAAGCCATGTTGGAAACATATTCAACAGCAACTATATCTATTTACTGTGAGCAGAAGAGCTAGGGAAATAGTAATGTCAGTATTTCAGGTGAGTGTAGTCATTGTGCCTTCAGGGAGAGATAAAAAGCTCAACAGATTCTGACCTAAAGTTCCTGGCTTCTTTGCTAACACTGAGGCAACCAGCTGTAATGTCTCTCTGTCAGCAGTCACTGATGCCAGGTGCTCTCACTGGAGGTGACTGTATGCTGGGAAACTGAGGTGGCTGCAGCCCTTCAAAGGCAGTATTTCATGGTGCAGTACATTTGGCTGGTGAAACCATTTGCCAGCAGGAAGTGTGACGATCAGTGCAGTGCTTTGCCATGTAGTCTCAGCAGGTTTCCCATGAGCTGCTGTTGTGCAGCAGCACTCTTACTCTAATCAGGCTGTGGAGGTGTGTTCAGCACCAAATAACTTCTCATTTTCTGACTTCTTACCTCATTTTAAAAAGGCAATGTCTCCCTGGAAGGACTACAGAAAGCATGGTCCGAGACCTTCACAAAGTGTGGTTTTGTAGTGTAATCCAATCCCTGGATATTGTCAGGAAAGCAGTAGCACCCAACAGATTTCCTAGGGCAGTGTGACCCTGTGAGTGACACTAATTGAACCATCACTGCAATCAGGACTGTGACCTACAGTGCTGAAAACATGAGCTTGCTTCGTTTGAGAGGAGGTGAAGCTTAACACTTAGAAGCTTTTTCCTCTTCTGGATTTAACCACTAGAGGGAATGATGGCAAAGTTTATGTATTTTGTTTAAAGTCAGACTATCTGTTCTGTGTATCTGGCATGACTGCACCGTCCCTCTATTGCTGAGAGGTGTCCCGTCCATGGGAGTGTTAATCCTCACCCACACCAGGCTGGACTCACTCATGCAGAGCCTTTGGAATGCTTACTGCTCCCTGTTCATCCAGAGTATGGTGTTTGGTTTTGCATGTGAGAAAATCCTAAAAAATAAAATCTTATCCACACTGCTAGAGCATTTTCATTAGTGAAAGCCAGTGGTCTTCCAAGAAGGTTTTCTATCCGTGCTCTCTCTCTCTCACTGGATTTTCCTCATTGTTTAGGAAGGCCTCAGTCAGAGCAGCAAAACACCACCATGGTGCAGAGCAGGATGGAGGAGAGATATGAAGCAGAGAGATAAGGGGAGATAGTGGAAGACCAGCTGATTGGAAGCACATCTGTTTCACCAGTAATAAGCCCTGATTTCAGTTGTCCAGGGCCTCACAGTATTTACCAAAAGGAATATGCAGTAGAGAGATGTGTTGCATTTCCAGCAGAGTGGAAATAACACAAAGCATCCTTTAATTTCATAAACATATGATTAATCAAATCTCAACACTGAGTGCTTATCTCGATCCATGCTAATGGAGTAATAATAGCCAGATTTTGGCTATATGCTTCCTCTATATGATAAAGCAATCCATATGTTTTTGTATCCCATAGTTCCTTCCAAAACAAACATCTTCAACACTGCATTATAGGTGCTGTTTGAAACTCAGCCTGGCCTAATAAGACAATTACAAGAAGGCATAAGCCATGTGCTAGGAAATAACAATATTGTAGCAACTTAAACCATGTACAAATATATAATTATGTATGCTAGTCAAACATGCTGCCACAATGGCTTTTCAGTTTCCTGGGTCACAAAAGGAGCATTTGCTGTATAACATTATGACCAAAGATATTGATAAACATAATAAAAATTAACTGCTCAGCCCTCTCCCAACCTAAGCCATTAGTCAAAATTATGTTAGCATTTCCCACTGACTCTATAAGCCTTGAAACTCCTGGAAACAACTCAAAAAGTAGCTGTTGCTCTGGCAAAAGTGTAACATTTTTTGCATTTTAAAATGTAAAGCTTCACTGGTGTTTTGGTTTTCTGGCAGGTAGCATCTCTGGAATTGCATTACAGTGAAGGAAAAGCTTTCAAGCTTTTGTCAGAAGTTTGCAATGACAACTCACGTGTACAAATATTTGGGCCTTTTAGTTATCCCTACTTTTCAGAATGAAGGGGCTTGAAAGGAAATATGATTGCTACTTAATGATAAAATTTATCCTCACATTGCAGGGATCCTCCTAATTGCCTATGGGACCTGGCTGAATGTCTTGCTTTCCTTGTGTTCCTGTGTCCAGATTGTCCTTCCTGCTGAGCAAGAAGAAGCCAGGGCCCTCATGGTGCAAGGGTGACTGGGCTGTCCACCGTATGTGCTGCTTCTGGTATGCCTGGCACTGTGCAGAGCCCTGCCTCCTGTTGGCTTAGGTTGGTATCACAGCCGCCATTAACGCCCTAGGAACCATTCCTGACCCTTGTGATGCAGGCAGGAGCTCAAATACTTGAATACAAAGCCCACTGAAGTCTTCATGATTCAAGAAACAGAGACAACTGAGAGAGACATGCAATTTTCCGGTCTTGTGCTTTAAGGCCAGTTTTATCCTCATTATCCTAATAGGGCCTGGGGCAAAAGCATTCAAAAGGAATTTTGCCTGAGTAGCAGTGAGGTGGGTGTTTGCTTCTTTGATACTTAAGATTCATGATTCCTTTATTTCCTCCAATGAGTGCCAGTTACTTCATCCAATTTTACACTTCCGCTCAGTGGGAGAAAAATGTTGCCTCAGAAGTACCCAAAGGAGCACGTAAACTCCCCAGGATTTGCTGTAGGGGTTCAAAGTTCTGGGGCTGCTAATTTTAAAAGGAACAGTTAATAACTGAAGCCAGCTCCTGCTGCCAGCAGCACCTTCCAAAATAATTGTGTGTGTGTTATAAGAGAGCGTTTGAACCAGGGACCACCTACTGACATCACTGAGGTCAGGACCCACTTGCTGAAGGATACCTGGGGACAGTAAATCACAGCCCCAGAGGGCTTTGGGTCTGAAAAGCAGGACAAAATGGGGAGAGAAACGGGGATCATGGTAGGGCAGGGAAGTTAAAAGAATGAGGAAGTTTCATAGCAGCTGAATTGATTTCTAGAATTATGGTGACTTCGATAAGCAGTCTTGGAAGAAAAACAAGAGTGGGATTTTTAGCACCAAACCCTTTGTCCCGGACAGCTGCCAACCAGAGTTTTTTTGCTTTTCACCTTGAAAGAAGATATTTCATTTAGAAAAAGCCATATTTGCATTTCATGTTAAGGAACATGAAAGCTAAAAGCATTTTTAGTGAAAATTATCTCCTCCTTCATTTATCTCTTTTTATTTGTTTCTTTTCTTTTCTCTTTTTGTTTTGGTCCAAATCTGTCACTATCCCTGTCTTTTCTTCCTCATTTCCACCAGTCAACTCCTCACTCAGCTCTCCACGGCCTCTCAGCTGCATCTCACACAGTTTAGCTGTGGACACCTCCATCTGGGAGGAGCAGCAGTCTCAAACCAGCATGTACAGCATGCTCCATGCCTAACATCAGCTCTCTAAAAATATGGTGTGAGTTATTTGTTCTCAGCTCCTTCTACAGCTACTGAGAAGAGAGAAGATTCTCCAGAGTGTTTCCTCTTCCCTTTCTCCAGCTGCAATGGGAGGACACACTCACATGCCCCTGTGGTCTATGGAGGGAAGATCCAAGCTCTGCTGCAAGCAGAGGTCTTGACAAGGTTACATCTAGACATTGCCTCCCTCCCTGGGTGCTACTGAGATAGTCAAAGGCAGGAGATACCTGGAGAGGAAATAAATAGGGAAAATGTAGTTTGGGGGAAAATGCAGTTTTGTTTTGGTGTTACTGAGCTTTTGGAGAAGCAACTGAAGCTGGGTTTGCTAGTACAGCTTGGCTATTTGGGGATGTCACTGAGAAAGGCAGGTCAGGCAGGTGAACTCAGGGTTGCCCTGGGGAGAAGCCTGGGAAGGCCACAGGAACTGGTTGGGGAACACTAAGCATGAAGCATTGCTCTTTTACTTCTAGTGTTCATTCCATTTGCAATCCTCGCTCTGGGTGAAACCAGCAGTGTAATTCAACAAATTTAGACTCTTCAGCCACATTGTAACCTCAAAAATTAAAAGCTTTTTCACCAAGCAGACCAAAGCGGACAGATGGGGGCTCTTCTTCCCAAGAAGGATCTCAGGGTCATTGCAGAAGTGCTTCATGCATACACTGGAGGAGCTTCTGCTATCATATATAACCTCAGCCATTGTTCTTCTGACTTCTGCACCACTGGGCTGAAGCAATTGTGCTAAGGAGTAGGCTAGTATGTGAAGCCTGAACTCCTTCTCTGACCCCACAGCTAAATAATTCAGTTTATTAAGTTTCATTGTGGAGCCCGAGAGCCAGGAAAAAACTACAGCCTGGCTGTTCCCCTTCTCCAGTCTGATTGTGTTTTTGCAGGGGCTAAGGGGAAAATCTCTCCTGAATACCTAGCCCTTGCTTTACTGATAATTTTTTTCCTTCATTTGTGGGTGATTCTGAAGTGGAATTTTTCTTCTTTCCAGTGCAAGAGAAAATTAATAAAGACACACATGAGCTCCCTAATAACAAATCCTCTTCTCCTAAGTTTGCTATGTAGTCATGATCAAGCAGTGCCTTGTGAAGGAAGCTGAACAACACACAGCCTTTCTATGAAGATTTTAATCTCTATAATCTAAGGAGCTTTTTAAAAAATAAACCACTGAAATCAACTCATCTGGTCCCATTCTTGTGTTTAGAGTGATTCTTCCTTCACATGTGCCTGGAGTGTTATGCTGGGTTCACTGGACACCCTGTTTGTTGTTTTGTGTCACAAGTCCATCCTCAGCAGGACCAATGCTCCTGCTCGCTCCAGGGACTGTTCATGTTTATCAATGCTACTGAGATATATCTTTCAGCTAAAATCCAATCCAGACAACTGGGATTCCTGTTTGGACTGGAGGCCTGACAGACAGACCTTGCTTTCCCTGTCTGGGTGGGATTTCACTGCCCCCAGCTCAGGCACAATTTAAGACATTTGACTGTTTGTTCCTTGCCCCTTTGATGTGGAACTGGAGTTATGGTTCTTGGCAGAATCAGGCAGGCCACAGCAAAAGACAGTGTGCAACATGTTAGTTATATCTAGTAAGTATCCTAACATGGTCTGATGGACAGGGTGGTCAGAAATCCCTTCAGCTGTATTTCCAGGAGGATGACTGCTGGTCTGAATCAGACAAATAAGCTTCTAGCCTGGGCATTTCAGAGTACAGTTGTTTTAGGCAAGAATGTATAAATCTTTATCTATAGACTTATTTGCCTCGCTCCATCTTAGTGGTTGGCAGAGGTTCCCTGCTGACCCAAAGGGAGATCATGCAGTACCAGCATGGTCTCTTCTTGGGTTCATGATCAGGGCTGGTCAGAAAATCTTCTGAGTTATGCCAGAGATGTGAAAAATGCCCTTGTGCCAGCTCTTTTTCCTTTTGCTGAGGGAGCTCTCCATTGGTATTGCTTTGTGAAGGTGTCTGGGACAGGATTTGGGCAAGGAGATTGATGCATTGGTGTGGTAAGAAGATAAAGTCAGAGATGGTCTGGGGCTGCATACACTATTCTGTCCTGCAAGAGATCAGGGGCTCCTGGCTGAAAGGGAGCCCAATGTCTGCATACCCTTATGAGCAGGGACAGAAGTCTGGGATCCACCATCAGAAAACCACAGGTGGTAGAAAAAAGGCAGAGACCCTCCTCACCTGGAATCCTGCCTCGTGACAGCAGGCAGTAGGCATAGGTTTTGAGTGTGATTTACCAGCAAAATACCTGCAGGGCAGATAGAGAGACACAGAAAATGTTGCAGTACCCCACAGCTACAGCTCCAAGTGTATGTCATCAATTCCAAAATTGCAAGCTAGCAAGCCAAATAATAAAGGCTGAAGTTCTGAATGAAATAAAGCATTCCAATCAGATTCAGTAAAATTTGAAGGACTTTTTATTTAAGTAAAAAATAATATAAAAAAGAGAGGCATGACTATTTCATTACAGTCATTTCTCTTTCAAAACCAGTGTTTGACTTTTGCAAGAGCAGAATTAATTTCCCCTGACAGCATCAGCTTGGCAGCTTGGAGACAAGTTGGTGAAACATACTAGTGTTGTTGAATCTCCTATTTTTTTATATATAAAGTTAAAAAATGGGTGAAAAATTCCCCTTCTTGTCCTTTTATGTCCAACAAACAGACTATGTTTGCAGAGTGCATGCCGGATCACAGCCTTGACAGTACATCAGCTACTTCGGTCAAGTGTGAAGTCCTAACTGTGAGAGCAGTAAATTCACCAACCAAAACTATCCTTCCTGAGACTGAAAGAACTTTATTGCTGGAAAACACAGTCACACACTGGTTTTCTTTCATTCCACCACGATAAAGTCCTCAAGACAATGAGGTATTTATTTCAGGTTTCCTTGGTTTAAGAAAACTTTCAATGCACAGACCTTGTATAGAGTGAACCACTGTTTATGTTAGGCAGAGGCAATAATGGACTTAGATACGGTATGCTCCAAATGCCCCAGATAGGAATGATCAGTAATGCTCAGAGCCTCTAAAAGGGAGCAGGGCTTGAATCACCAAACCCTGATATTAAAAGCAATGGCCTGGCTGTGGAAACATCAGGCCAGTCACCAAGTGGCATGTTGCAGGCTTGAGGTAATTTTCATGTCCCCATTCTCCCGGCATGCTGGTGCTGCACCTCAGTGGCTCGTGGCTTTTGTTTCACACAGGAAGATGACTGCATGGCTGTCCTTGCTCCGTGGCTCCTGGAGTTTAAAAAAAGCCTTCCCTTTGTGAATCACAATATGCACTCACCAGCCAATTATATTTGGCTTCCAAACTGTTTACTCCATAGCTGATATATTCTTGCCCATAGTTCTACCTCCACCCTCCTTTTTGTTCTTTTTAAGGAATAGCTAGGGGAAACCAGGACAGCATTTCCAAAATTTGGCTGTGTAAAAGAAACAGATTTTCCACCCCCCCAACAGGTCCTGTTTTGTGCTACGCTGTCTGTTAGCTCCCAACTCTAATGCTGCTCAGTTTAGCTAGCATGGTGTCGAGTGCAATGAGAGCTTGCTTTCAGGGTGCAGTTATAACATTGCCAGTAGCATTTTGAGAGGGAAGCAGTGAGGGTGCACTGAGTTTCAGCAGCTGAAACAAGCAATTTGTATCTGGAGCAGCACAGATTGATCTCTTGAAGAGTCATAAAATAGAGAGGTAGAAGACAAAACATTGGAGGGTGAAACAGTGTTTCTGCAGTGACTTTGCACAACATGTCACACTTTTCCAATTATAAAAACATAGTGGCATGAAATTCTTAAGGACATTTTCAAAATGGAAAGCCATTTTGAACCAAAAGTCCCAAATGACTTGTTTAGACTTGAACTAATTGGGAGTGCTGCTTTCTCTTCTCTCTTCTCTTCTCTTCTCTTCTCTTCTCTTCTCTTCTCTTCTCTTCTCTTCTCTTCTCTTCTCTTCTCTTCTCTTCTCTTCTCTTCTCTTCTCTTCTCTTCTCTTCTCTTCTCTTCTCTTCTCTTCTCTTCTCTTCTCTTCTCTTCTCCTTCTCCCTCTCTCCCCTCTTCTCCCCTTCTCCCCTCCCTCCTCCCTCCCCTCCCCCCTCCCCTCCCCCCCTCCCCTCCCCTCCCCTCCCCTCCCTCCCTCCCTCCCCTCCCCTCCCTCCCTTCCCTCCCTCCCCTCCCCTCCCTCCCTCCCCTCCCCTCCCCTCCCCTCCCCTCCCCTCCCCTCCCCTTCCCTTCCCTTCCCTTCCCTTCCCTTCCCTTCCCTTCCCCCCTTCCCTTCCCTTCCCTCCCCTCCCTTCCCTTCCCTTCCTTCCCTTCCCTTCCCTTCCCTTCCCTTCCCTTCCCTTCCCTTCCCTTCCCTTCCCTTCCCTTCCTTCCCTTCCCTTCCCTTCCCTTCCCTTCCCTTCCCTTCCCTTCCCTTCCCTTCCCTTCCCTTCCTTCCCTTCCCTTCCTTCCCTTCCCCTTCCCCTTCCCCTTCCCCTTCCCTTCCCCTTCCCCTTCCCCTTCCCTTTTTCTTCCCTAAATGCCTTTTCTATTGCTCTTTCCTAAACAACCGTGGCAACAGAGTTAACATCCCCTTGCAAAGTAGTTTGTGGGCTCCAAATCTGCATTTTTCCTCTAAAAGGAGGATTAAACCTATTTTATGGAATTCTGCATATGAGCTCTGCCTTGAGTGAGGAATGACCGAGATTTCAGCGCACTCTTGAAATCCTTCCAGACTGACAGTGTGGCTCAGCGAGTTCAAGCCACTGAATCTTTGCCTGGGATTTGCAGACTGTTGGTGCTCTTTCCTGGAAGCAGTGACAAGCCTTGCTGTGTCTCAAGAATGAAGCTGTTGGGCTCCCTGCCATCCGCTGTCCCTGCCTGCATCATGGCTGACTTCTTCAGGTTAAGGCTACAACTCTGGTGCTTTGTCAGAAACGGGATATACCTCAACATACCTGCCCTGTGCTTGCAAAGGGATTCGGGGAGTCCTTGGACCTGCAAGGATATATTTCCATAGACGGCTAGACTAGGTGGAGGATTGTAATGGTTTAGCAGCAGGATCAACTCAACCCATGACAAAGATGTTGCGGGGAACAAAAGATACTTTAAACCCACCAGCAGTGGGAGTTGCTGGAGTGAGCCTTCACAGCCCTGCAACAACAACAGGTGGTACTGAGCCATCCCAGAAAGACTGAAGGACCACTCCTCTGCATGACACCAAGTCTGCAGGAGCAGCACCTCAGGTGATGTGTTTCTTGTGCGGCTTTGCAATGGAAAATATTTCAGAAAATAGGAAAGTGTGATCCAAAAAAAAAAAAAAAAGAGAAAAAAGTAAGGAGTGAAGGAGAGGGAGAAGGGCAAAGTGAAGTACAGGGAGGGTCACGTTACCACATTAAGAATATGATTTCAAATGGGCAGCACTCCTTCTGTGATGGACCTGGTTTCTTGCCAAAAATTAATGCAGAATTACCCTCCTTCCCCAGAGGGACTTCTTAGTCACAGGGGCTTTTCCTGAAGAGGAGAGAGCTGCACAGGTGGACTGGCCCAACTGTAGACCCTGTGGTTACCACTGGACCTCAGACACATAAGCATCACTGCCAGGGCTTCAAGGTGGGCCAGACTATCACCAAAATAGACTTTTTCTACTAAGAAGTAAGGTATCTGCAAGTCCTGAAGGTCATCCTTTTCACATGGGGGAGCTGTAGCTTGCATTTTCCAGTCATTCCCTGTTTGATCCTTTACAGACCTGGATGGAGAGTTAGGGACAGGCTGTGGGTTATATATTCTGTGGAGACCGCACTCTCTCTGAGCTGTGTGCTAATGCTTTTTAACTCAGTGCAATATCTCCTCTTGTCTTTTCACTGTGTCCAGATCTCAGTTTCCTGTGCTGTTCGGAGCAAGTCTGTTTCCAGGCTGGTTTGTTCTCTTTTTGTAAGCTAGGATGTCAGCTGGTCACTAATTAAATGTGCCTGGAGGGACAGAATTGTCGAAACACTGAGTTTCTGCATGGTAAAGTCCTTACTCATATCTGCCCCTTCAGGTTAAGTGGACAGTTTTGAAAAATCAGGGAAAGGAGATGGAATCACACTTGCTGTAATTACTTTCCAGTGGTACAAATTTTTGGCCTCCCCTTAAGAAAATATGGAGAAAGTGGGGCTCATTGTTAGCTTTCATAGTTATTTAGGCCATTTGTCACCCTTTTCTAGAGATGATTTTGTTTGTCCCCAAAAGCTGTCCCAGTCGGTTCCTTTTTTTGACATTGCCCAGAGTCACACTGGTCCCCCAGAGACCTTTCTGTTGGCCTTATCTTCTGTGACCTCCCACCAGGGAAGCGCCTGCTGTGCTGCCCCACACTTGCCTCCCCAGTGGAAGGACACGAAGATGTTCAGCCCCCAGGAGGAAGTGGAGCACCAGACCATATGCAAATTATATTTTCTGCTGGAAAAGAAAAACAAACAAGCAAATCTAAAAGGAAAGGAAAACTTTCCATTCCATTTTGCTTAGTTATTTGCTTTTGACTGAAAGCCAAATTTCTCCAACGAAAGTGAACAGTTATCATGATAACTTTCCATTAATTGCAAACTATGTTTTCAGTAAAACAGCAGTATCAACAGTTTTGTGTCTGTCCTACTTTAGGCCTTTCAAAGAAGGAGAACTTAACAGGCCATATAGTATTTTCTGGTGGGAAAGTCTATGAAAAATGGAATGGTTGTCAAGTTTTGGGGATTATCTGCATTTCCTTTTTTTTTTTCCCCCTGAACCCAAAGTGAATCTAATGGCTTTATGTCTGTGGGCCAAGTGGACCAGTTTACTATCTATCTTAAAAGACTCTCTCAGTCCCCCAGTAATCTATTAACTAGCTTCTGATAAATAGTGGGCTTAATCCTGGGTGGGGGAGTGGGGAGCTCAATCCCACTGCCATCTGATGCGGTCCCCAGCAGCTGCACAGCTGCATGGTTGCTCTGGCACTCTGTATGCAGGCCCCATACAGCTGTGGGCGTTTGGCTTTATGGAGAGCAGGCAGGACACAGATTTACAGTAAATCCAACTCTTACTGCTCTGAAAGCTGCCTGTTTTTAGCAATGTGTGTCCAGATGAGAGGCATGTTTGCCCAAATCAGGCAAAGTCTATTTTCTCGTGGTGACAAGCAGCTAAATCACTCTGGGACGTGCCAGACATCCCGATGTCAGCGTCACTAATTCCCAAAGCTTGGCTCCACCTGGCCACCCAAAGCCTGAGCTTGGCATCTCCCTCTGCAAATCCAGACAATAACCAGCCTTGATGGCCTGAGTGGTGCCAGACCTGGAGCCTCTGCTTACTTCCCTCTGGGAGCTCTCCCAATAAAACCCTTACTCACTCAGGAGTTTAATACCGCTTGTCAAATTACCTTTGTCTGCAGCTGAGACCGGGGTTCCTGCATTTGTGCTGACCTTGTTCCTGTCTCTTGCCTGTCCCTTAGCTGCCTGTCTCTGCTGGTTTCCTTCTCTTCCGGAGGGCTGGGCATGAGAATGTGTAAGCCATTGCTGCCTCATCCCCTCGTGCCCTCCCAGGCTGGAGATGTGCCGAGGGGCTTCTCTGTACACAGCGCTGCATGGGTCCTGCCAGGCTTGGTGTGGCAGTGTCCCCCAGAACGCCTGCTGGTTTGTCTGTAGGGGACAGAAGAATAGATGGTACAAACCCCTATAAACAATAGGCTTTGTCCTGTGCCTGCTCTCTCAATGGAGCAAGATGGGTCCCATCCAACTTCATTTAGGAAGTGGTAGGCTTGGGTCCCCTCCAGGTAGAATGACACACTTGTTGCCCTTTTTCTTGATTGAAGGAGCTTTGAGGGATGTTGGCTTCCTCCCTTCACTGGTAGTGCCATCCTCACGTGCACAAGCCAAGATGAACACTGCTGTGGTGGAGAGCTGGCATCTGCAGCAATTTGTAAGCAGGGGGGTAGCATGTGCATCTCTGTGGTGTTTTCTTCTGCCACACATGCTGGCCTTGAAACATTCATTTTTCCTTTTTCTGACTTCAGGTGGGCTGCTTTCCAACAGTGTCTGTAACCACTGAAGGAGAAGTTTCCATCTGGGTATACCCTTATTTTCTCTCCCTTTCCTTTTCCACATCTCTTCATTTTAAATCTACAGAGAAAAGAAGCCTCAAAAATCTGTAGAAACCAGGTCTTCAAAGTTCCTCCACTGGGGGAATTGCAGGTTTGTGTCCTTTGCTGAAGCCTCATTTCCACTGGTCCTGTTCTTCAGAGGCTGTGGCGCAGCTTGTGGGAATGATGCAGGTAGCTCACCCAGACAGAAACCAGCACTCTAACAGCAAGAGCACCATTTGAGGGTGGCATATACAGGTAGGATACACCTAGAGGGTTTAAAGGCATCTTTGTATCTAGACTTAGTGACAAATTTCAGCCTAAGCCGATTGTGATGCTCTGCTTCACCAAATGCTCATGCCTTTTGGCCAGAATATTTTCAGGGCTGCTTGGTATTAAGCATGTTGCATTTCACTTTAGCAAGTGAACTAATATCACTGTGGTCTTTACCCCATAATGAGCTGTGTTCTGCTTTCTTCTTCCTGTGCCTGTTCTAAGTTTATGTAAAGCAGGTGTTTGTGTGATTTGGTCTGTATCAGACAGTTGGGGAGAAAAGAGGGGTTTACAATCAGGAAAGCTGGCCAAGCAATGTACCTGAAGATTGTATGGTAGTTATGGAAAGTCAATTTTCAATTCAAAATTATCTGCTTTTGTTGTTATTGTTGTTTTAATAGGAAAAAACATTACATAACAGAGATATACCAGTGATTTATTTGCCCAGTCAAAAGTGCTTTGATTTTGAAAAGCAACTGCAGAGAATGCAGTGAAACTCACAGGAATCACACAATTAACAGCCATCCACAGGATGAAATGTGATTGTGTGAAGCATTCATTAAGTATTCTGTAATCATGATCTGATTGGAAGCAGGTCAGGCAAACAAAAAGGGCTAATTTTGGGAAAAGAAAAAATTTTCAGTGAGTAATTAGGATATGTATTCATGAGTAAAGCATTTTGCAAATGCTAGCTGCTACATAAACATACTTATAATTGTTATTAATGGAGTAAGGAAGTATTTTGACAGACAGCAGTCAAGACAAATTTCCCAAGCCACAATATTTTCTTTAGAGGAATATGAATACAGAGAGACTATGCATACATATGTACAGAGGAGCAGATGGTGTTTCAGCCAGCTGAAGTGATATCAATAATGCTGCAGATTTCCTTTTTGCCCCACATACCTTTGTGATCCCAGCAGGACCACGGGAGGTGAAGTCTTGCTTGCCTGTTTCCTCATGGATGCGAAGAGGAGGATGGCAAAAGGATGTTCAAATGGTAACTATCACATAGCTGGCGGCTGGTCCCTGCAGAAACCAGGCAGTTGGCCCTTGAAGATGCCTCTGCTGGGAAAGGGAGCAGGGTTATGACATTTGTCAGCATGGACCTTTTGAGGGAAGTGTGTGCTTTCTTAGGAGGTGGGCTATTTTGAGGTGGAAAACTGGATGCCCTCAACACACCTGCCCCATATTTTTCCACTTTGGATCAGAGAGAATTGATTTTTTCCTTTCTTTTTCATCAGGACATGAGAGAGTTGATGAGGCTTCAGTAACTTTCCTTGTGTTCCACAGACTTTTGAGTTATTTTTGGGTTTTTTTTGGTGCAACAGCAGATTTTCCTCCACAAGAAAGAATTTTTCCCTAGCACCCTGAGACTAACACCTGAGCGTAGAGAGCTGACTCTTGGAAAATATGCTGATAAAAATGAGAAGGAAGGAGGGGAAACTGCAAAGAAATCTCTGTCCAACTGTACCTTATTAAAACCAAAGACCTTGCCTGTAGGTTTCCTGCTAAAAGGGGTGTGAGAGTTGTAATATTCATTTCACTAGGATGGCCCCCTGATTTCCTTCTTGGACTGATTTCCCTCTGCTGGCAGTGCAGAGGAGAGTGGGTTCATGCCTTGGGCATGAATGCAGCAGTCCCCAGCATCTACATCAGGGTGTACAGGAACTGGTCACACTGGTCCCAGTACTAGGATAGGGGACTGCAAGCAGAGCACATGCCTCCCTTTCTCTCCTCACCACACAAAGGGAAGACAGGGTGTCCCACATCCTCAGCTGGACCTAAAGATCTTACAAAGGTAAAGAAAAAAAGCCATATTCTGTGCAGCTGTGTGTCTGAGATTGTGTGGGGATGCAAGCTGCACAACAGTAAAAGATTTCCAACCACGTTTGCATTTTCAAAAGCCAATATCTAACTTTGAAAGCTTTTCAGTAAGCATAGTTGTAAAAACTTCATTGGTTTCAAATAAGGATGAAATTTCCATTCAGTTCAATTTGAAAAAGGTTAAGTCTTGAAGTTGGGGGAAAGGAGAGGAATTTTTACTTTTTTCCCCTTCTTTTCCTTCTCCCTCTACTTCTCCTTTTTCTTACCCTTTCTCTTGTCCTTTCCCTTTTTCTCTCCCTTTAAAGCATTCTCCTTTTTCACATTCCTTTCTCTTTCTTTTTTACAGAAACAATTTGCATAGTTCACTAAAGATTCCTAAAGTGCTTCTCTAACCTAAAACTTCCACCTCCGTTGGAACATTGCTGGAGGTGGGCTATGTACTGCAAGGTGGTGCAAGAAGGGTGGGCACAGAAGTGATAGAAAATTTATGAGCTCCCACCTTCTAAATTTCTGTGAAAGCAATAAAAACAGTTTTAAGGGTGTATCTGTATGCCTGTATTTCAATCTGTGATAGATCTGCAAAAGCCTCATTTCCTCTGTTAGCACAAGAGTCCTCTGAACCACAGATCTGATAGAAATGTGTCAAGGTCAAGCCTACTCTAGAAGGATTTTTATGGCCCTATAAGCCAGCCTGGGATTGTGAGACTCCTACTAGGGCACTAAGAGAAGGAGCAGCCTCATTTCTCCACTGTGGTGACCTGCTGATGGAGTCCAGCTGCTGTGACTCAAAAGCCACAAAATATTTGTATATCTGAAATGAAAAATTCCCAAAACCTTGATAAAAAAGGGTGCTCAGTAGGAGCCTGGCTCAGATGAAGCATTCTTCTTCGTGCTGCTTTGGCTGCTGAGACAGAGTCTTTTTAAATAACAGTAGCAATGCCTTTGGAGCTGGACAGAACTCACCCAAATTTGGCCATCTAAATGTTAGTCCTCTACTATCTCAACACCTTAGTGCTCTTGATAGCAAGCATATGCAACATGTCCAACATGTTGTTGGAGGTAGGAGGTAGTGACGTGGAGGTGCCAGTTGCCCTCTGATTTTAGATGGCCTGGACAATGTGCTGAATTTTCACACTTGTGGAGTGTAAACACCTTGGAGTAATTCAGCTGCCCGATCAGGATCAGTCCAAGGAAATCACTACCTCTAAACTTGACTGGACTCAAGACATTCCAGATGAGTGTTTATTTAGGAACAAATTGAAAGTATAATTACATCTGTATAACTTGATTTGGCCTTGGAAACTCTGTGTTCCTCTCTATTGGTCCATAAACCAGCAGGTGGCTATACCCAAGTCCCTTTTGGCCACCCTGCCTTCTAAGGAGTCGGAAAAATCCTACTGGCCTCTAAGCTTCAGGTAGCAGCTTGTGCCTGCTGGGTGTGAAGTACCACCTCAGAAATAATGGTTAATTGCAAAGAAAATATCCATCTCCAAACTGAGTCCCAGCACCAGCACAGCTTGGCTTTCCAGAACACAAGTAAGAATGGCACAGGGAGTAATCAAGCACCAGTTTTCTGTGAAAATTTGGCACGCTTTTCTTCTAATTTTCACTTCTCAGAGATGAGCTGTGGCCTTTACAAGGGCCCCTGCCCCATGCAACGGTCCAGTGGTGCAGCTCCTTGTGCATGCCTGCGCATTTCTGCCCCATGGCAGGCTGGCAGCAGGCAGGGGGCTGAAGCAGCTGTTGGTTGTGCAGGATTTACCCTGTGAACCAGATCTTAGGGACTTGGCTTGGAGCTTGTTCACATCCTGCCAGGTAGGATTCACTCTGAAGACCACCTGATTTTTAATATTGGGCTAGGGACTTAACTCAGGTCAGAACAAATCTGAGCCTGGAAGCAGCCCCCCGATAAGAGCTCTTAGATTCTTAGCTCTCCTGTGTCTTTGCAGAGAATGCCATAGCAGGGCTGACTTAGACTGACAGAGGGAAAAACTGCAGCACCCAGTGAAACAAACCCCTGTTCCCTTATCACACCAGTGTGGGGTTCTGCTGGACAGTCCACCCAGCTCACTCACTCTTTGTTCCAACCTGCCAGAGAGCACAGAGTGCCATATCAGAGGGTGGTTCCTATTATCCAGCTTTCATAGCTGCTGCTGTAAAGGCGGGCTGATAGCTACTGGAGAAGCCTCTGCTTTTGCCCCCCTTCTGACATGGGCTAGCTGCCTGTTGTGAGGAGCCAGATTTGTTCTATTAAAAGTGTTTTCCCAAGCAGAGGGAAGTTCTCATGCACTTTGCCCTGGCCACCCCTGACCTGCACTGGCTCCAATGTGAGCAGCCTTTTATTCATCGCAGCTCTCTGATTGGAAGCAGACTCAAGTGGGACACCTGCCTGTCCACATCCCAAAACGAACAAGGGCACTAAGCATGTATGGAGCAGGCAGAGGTGGTCTCAGTCTTTTATGGCAAGAGCCACCATCCTGGCTTTTCAGGACATCAGGACCTATGGGCACTTTTCAGGGGGCATCTCTGTGCTACTATGTAGGTTGCTGCCTCAGAGAGCCTTTTCAGCTGCCTGTCAGCTCTTGGATACAGTAGTTTTATCAGCAGGTGAATTGAAACTGGGGTTTTTCAAGACCTTAGAGACAGAACTTTAAAGTGTTTGCAAAAATCTGAATTTAGCTCTACAGGTTTTGCAGCTGCCCTGATGTCTCTTGGGTGAGAATACATCCTGCTGTGGGCTGCACAAAAACTGTCTTGCTCCTCTTCGCCCGTCAACCTTGCAGCAAGCCCATCCCTATGTATTAACACCCACTGTGTCAAATGCAGTTGTATAGCTGGCACATGAGCCACCAGGGCTGGTGAAAGATGGTAGCCCTGTAGGGCACCTTTAGTCTGGTGCTATTCCTGCTTCCACAGAACTTGTGTGTTTAAAGGTGCTTGCTGTAAATGATTTTGTCATGGGAGGCCCACTGGGGTTTTTTGAAACAACTCTTTGGAAGAAAACCTCTGGCTATGCTGTTTTAAACAGAAAAAAAAAAAGGAGTAACTTTAGCTCTAAGCTTCAGTTAAAAAAGAAGAACTTTCAAGTGCTAACAAGAAATTAAAAAACCTCCCATCTAAATCTTGGAACGTGGTGTGTCAAAACTAATCCGAAATGTACAAATTATTTATGTGCCACATCACATGTAAGCTGAGCCAGGTACAAGGTAAAGCTATCCCGGGGGGAAAACAGAGCTGTGGGGACTGGCATCAGTCATATGACCACTTAGGTGAGATGCCTGCACATTCACCACAATCCCTTTGGGTCCCATCACTGCAGCTGAACTCATGATGTGACATTCAAGTGCATAATCTATGTCTCCACTAATGCTTTTGTATGCAGCCATTGGGGTATAATTCTATTAGAAAAAGTTTAGGCATGAAAGGAAAGTGTTCTGGCAAGCATCGCTCAGCTGGCCGATGAGCAACAAGTCTTCTACCAGGAGTCAGGAGGTGGTGGCTGGAATACAGGGCGAGGTGCCAGGAGCTTGTGAGGTCTCGCAAGAGAGGGAAATGAAGTTATTTTCCCTGTGCCACAGACCCCTGTGACAGTGTGTAATCACTTCATTTTCCTCTGTTCTTTCATAGTGAGGCAGAAAGATTTGCTAGTTTCTGAAGCCAAAATATTTAGAAAGTAAAATGTCTAGTGTTCTCACATCAGTTTGACAGGGTCTGGCTTCTGGGATTTATTTTTTAGAGTGTCTTACAAAAGACAGACTCAATTGCTTCCCAGGGAAAGCTCTTATCAGGGAAACACCCCACTGATAAATTTCCTGCTCAGGGACATATCCTGGGAAGTGGATATAATTTCCCTGTTGTTTGTGACATTTAACTTAGAAAGAGAAGGAGAATTGTCCGTCTGATGGCATTTGAACATTCCTTCATATGGTTCAATCCCACTGGCTCCTTTTCAAGACTGCCCTCTGATTCAGATATTTCATGAAGGTACCATATTGAAGGGTTGGTTTGAACTCTTCACAAAGTGTCTTGCATCAGTCCTCACTTGGAAAGGAAGCCAGGCACTGCTTTTAGCTCCAGTTTACACTTGGACAATTGGTTCACCAGGTGATTAAGGAACTTGACCAAGGTCATATAGCAAGCCTGTGGCAAATCAAAGGCTGGCATTCAAGATTCAGATTACTGCCCCAGTTTCTGCTCTTCTTTCCTTCTTCATACCCTCAGTTATTGTCTACTCAAGTAACTGTTAATTGTGAATGAGAAATTCAGAATGTGACACTTATACCATAGAGAGTCCATGGGTAAAATTCCTGGCAAATTCTGCACTCTCTTTACTCTTACAAGAGTATCCAAGACATGTTTTCCTCCAAAGGACAGCAACATCTATGTCTGTGTGAGACCAAACTAGTCCCTCAGGTCCCTGGTGAGCTGGAACTATTGTGGCACCTGTGACTTAGGTTGCTCTCATAGCCCAGGTTTAGGGTTAGTTGGTTAGTAACAAGCCATGAACTGGTGTTTTCATGACAAGGGACCTCTTCTTCATATCACTTGCTAGAGGTCACCCTTAACAGTCCACACATTACCCCAATAACTGCATCCTGGATGTGCCTACAAATTACCACTGTTTGCCATTTGCCTGAGGTTAAAAATGTGAATCCCAGGGTTACCTCAAAGGTCTTTTCCAACCTGGTTAATTCTATTCTATTCTATTCTATTCTATCCTATTCTATTCTATTCTATTCTATTCTATTTCTATTCTATTCTATTCTATTCTACTCTACTCTACTACTCTACTCTACTCTAATCTGTTTATATAAAGACTTTTATGCATGTGTTGGATCAAAAATGATGCACTGTATTTGGTTTATTTGTCATATCCAATAAACATTTCATAGCCCAAGCAAATTCCTGCCCCTTAGCTAGGAACACAGTTACTCCTGAAGTGTTTTATAAACTTCTTTTGGCAATAGTGCAGAGAAGCTATCAAAGCACATTCCCTGCAGCTGTTGTAATCTTTGCAGACTGATTTCTTATTTCACCAGGGGAATAAAAATAATGATATTCTCAATAATAACAATGATGATGATGACACAGTTATTGCATTTTCATCAGAGGATCTCTAAGCACTTTATAAACTATAGCTAAGCTTCAAAATAAATAATCCTGCAGGACACACAGGTATTATACTGTTTTTTTTCATGGTCCCATTAGGCTACAGAACTACCTTAACTTTAAACTTTCTTCTAATCATGTTGTTAAAATTTGAAATATTCTTCCTCTCAACACTTTCCACAATTCAAATTTCTATCCTGAAATATTTAAAGAAAGAAGTCTAAAGATAAGTCAGAAACCACGAGACGACATGGGAAACGCCCTTAACTCTCTTTATGTTGTTTTCAACATCTCTACTCAAGGCGTGAAAAATGAGAACTTTCTTGCATTTGAAACACTGCTACTATGTGAAATAAAAGCAACATAGTGCTTGAACCCACCAGTGGGCAGTTCTTTATTTACACAGGAGACAGCTTTATTTAGAACTATTGGGAAGTTTGTATTTCTGAAAAAAATCTGGAGATGAACTTTGAGGTCTTTTCCAACCTTATTGATTCTATGATTCTATGGTTTTGGCTTACCCCTATCTGTTTGAAAAAAACCTTTTCATAATGATTCCCTCTCACTCCTAAATACCTAAGAGGATTTTAGTATAATCTCTATTCAAGTTGTTAGATAGGACAAGATTTCTCGTCACATATTCCAGCCTGTTAATTCGTGCCTGGGATTGCAGGGTCCTGCGTCTGGGTTGAGGCAATCCCAGGCACAAATACAGGCTGGGCAGTGACTGGTTGGAAAGCAGCCCTGAGGAGAGAGACTTGGTGGTGCTGGTGGACGAGAAGCTCAACATGAGCTCTCAATGTGCACTTGCAGCCCAGAAAGCCAATCAGATCCTGGGCTGCATCAGGAGAAGTGTGGCCAGCAGGTCAAGGGAGGTGATTCTCCGCCTCTACTCAGCTCTGGTGAGACCCCACCTGGAGTACTGCGTCCAGTTCTGGAGCCCCTATTACAAGAGGGATATGGACGTGCTGGAATGTGTCCAGAGAAGGGCCACAAGGATGATCAGAGGGCTGGAGCACCTCTCCTATGAGGACAGACTGAAGGAGTTGGGGCTGTTCAGTCTGGAGAAGAGAAGGCTCCGAGGTGACCTAATTTTGGCTTTCCAGGATCTGAAGGGGGCCTACAGGAAGGCTGGGGAGGGACTTCTCAGGCTATCAAGTAGTGATAGGACTAGGAGAAACAGAATGAAGCTGGAGGTGGGGACATTCAGGCTGGATGTGAGGAGGCAGTTCTTCACCGTGAGAGTGGTGAAGCCCTGGAATGGGTTGTCCAGGGAGGTGGTTGAGGCCCCATCCCTGGAGGTGTTTAAGACCAGGCTGAATGAGACTCTGGCCAGCCTGATCTAGTGTGGGGTGTTCCTGCCCATGGCAGGGGTTGGAACTAGATGATCCTTGTGGTCCCTTCCAACCCTGACTGATACTATGATACTATGATATTTAGTTGATTTTCCTTTATTGTTTCTTTAAAGCTGATCACGCAGTAAAGTACATACACCATATGTACTACGCTGACTGAAGTCATGCTGTTCAAATTGCGTGCTTCAGAATATAGCTTGCATTCCGTGCAAAGCTACTGGAAGAATCCAGATTATTAGTTTTCTCTGTGGGATTATTTGAGAATTAAAAAAAAAAAAAAAAAAAAGAATTCCTCAAACCCTTTCAAATATAAAAAGAAAAAGAAAAAATTGCAAGACAAGGGACTCCTTACCTCCCAATCATTGTAATAAAAGGTAGCAATTGCTGCAAAGCCACAGATAGTAAGCGAGCATGGCTAATTTAAACTAATAATTACATATTTCCCTTTAAATTGCTTGTCCAAGGTCACACTGCAAATCAATGTCAGATTCAATAATTTAACCCAAGAGTCCTGAAACCCAATATACTGCTCTCATCACTAGGAAACCACTGCACAACTGACTCCCAGTTGGGGAATGGTGCATGATGTAAGGCTAACACACATAGTTATTTCAAGGGTTTTCTTCCCCTGCTTATTGATATAGAATTTCTGTTTTCTTTGTCTAGGATAGTAAATACTCAAACACATTTTCTGTAAAAATGTCTCGAAATGTTGTCAGAAGTAGCTGAAAATGGCTGGGGCTGTCCTGAGAACTACTAATGTTGTGTGCATCTCCTTTCCTTGCTTGAAGAGTAATTCATGTGACAAAGCTCATAAATATCTATGCAGTAAAATTAACTGGGGGTTATTTATTTTTTCTTCCATTGGGGAAATTTTAAAGTATTTTTTCCAATCTGCTGGCAATATCTTGACATTGATATAAATCTACCTCAGTCTAGATACAGATTTATATCTATTTTTTCAAAGTCTCAAAAGTACTTTTATATTTAGAAATAATTTTGTTTCTGTTCTTTTCATCACCATGAGTTGCCATAGAATGAATAAGACTGAGGAGCTCTAATTTTATTTCCACCCTTTTTCTCCATTCCATATGTCCCAAAGTAGACATTGCTCCAAAGGAAAAGTTTTTAAAAGAAACAAAATCTTACATTGGTTTCTTTGGAATGGAATGGAACGGAACGGAACGGAACGGAACGGAACAGAACAGGAACAGAACAGAACAGAATAGAATAGAATAGAATAGAATAGAATAGAATAGAATAGAATAGAATAGAATAGAATAGAATAGAATAGTGTGACTGTTTTAGGCTTTGCCTTTAAGAAAGGGACAGTTGCTGGAACACTCTAGCTGAATGTTTTGAAAACAAAGATAAAGTCTAAACGAATTTCATTGGTAGATTGGTAGAATGTAACTTTAAGTTTTAGTTCTGTTTGAATCTCAGTCTGCTCTGTCTGTTCCAGTCTGCCTGTTTGTTTCTGCCTCTCTCTGAGCAGCAGCTGCTGGAAGGAGTTAACCTTGAACTAACAGATAAGAATAATTCTTGCAAACGCTTTGCGCTAACAGAATTTCCTCCTTAATAATTACCTTTCCTGTCTCTCTAACCCTTTTTGGGAAAAAAGGGAGGTAGGGAGAGAGACGGGGTATGGGGTGGGGTGGGGGCATCCTCGTGTCAGGATGGCCGAGTGGTCTAAGGCGCCAGACTCAAGGCTTGGAGCTCCTTCCTGGATCTGGGAATTCTGGTCTCCGTGTGGAGGCGTGGGTTCAAATCCCACTCCTGACAGTGGCTTTTTCTTAATCCACCCCTTCTAAACAATTTCATTGGCTGTCCGTACTGTCCATCCGATCTAAAACAATATCTACAATTTGTAAGTAAAGTTCATAGTCCATTCTGGCTATCCTCAGATGTAGATGTATCCTCAGATGTAGACTTTATTTTGAATAGATGGCATCTGATGGAAATTTTGATGTGGTCACTCTTCTGGGAATGGAATGAAGCTGGAGGTGGGGAGATTCAGGCTGGATGTGAGGAGGAAGTTCTTCACCATGAGAGTGGTGAAGCCCTGGAATGGGTTGGACATCGAGACACTTGAACGTGTCCAGAGGAGGGCAACAAGGCTGGTGAGAGGCCTTGAGCACAAGCCCTATGAGGAGAGGCTGAGGGAGCTGGGATTGTTTAGCCTGGAGAAGAAGAGGCTCAGGGGCGACCTCATTGCTCTCTACAACTACCTGAAGGGTGGTTGTAGCCAGGAAGGGGTTGGCCGCTTCTCTCAGGCAACCAGCACCAGAACAAGGGGACACAGTCTCAAGCTGTGCCAGGGGAATTTTAGGCTTGAGGTGAGAAGAAAGTTCTTCACCGAGAGAGTCATTCGCCATTGGAATGGGCTGCCCAGGGAGGTGGTGGAGTCATCGTCCCTGGAGGTGTTCAAGAGGGGATTGGACGTGGCACTTGGTGCCATGGTCTAGTCATGGGGTCTGTGGTGACAGGTTGGACTCGATGATCTTCAAGGTCTCTTCCAACCTTAGTGATACTGTGATACTGTGATACTGTAATTCAAAAGTCCAAGAAAATCAGGAAACAAGAAAAGGGAAAACAGTTCGTCTCTTCGCAGACGAAGCAAGAAAAGGAATCAGGGAAACAGGGACTTTCAGTTGACTCAGGGCTCTCAGGGTTCTCAGGATTCGTGCACCATAGATTTCTCCATGGATTCTTCCTTTGGGTGTGCTGTATCTGCACAACACTCTGAAATTAAACTCTTTCAGCTTAAGTTAAATTTCTTTGTGGAATGCACTGAATTTCACCATTCAAGCTCTCTGTGTTATCAGAGCCTGCCACTCCGGGTTGGAAAAGACCTTCAAGATCATCGAGTCTAACCTATCAACCAACACTATCTAATGTTTTAAAATGAAATGTGAATGTAAAATGAAGCACTAACCTCTGGGTTTCCCATTAGAATTTTAAAATAAAGGGAAAATTTCTGCGTGAAAAATTCATATAGTGTGCAGAATGAAAGAATTCCATGTCTGTCCTCTTGGGACCCCTTGAAGCAGGAAGGAGGAGGAGCCCCAGAACCGTGACTTTAGGATCACTCCTGCAGTGGTTTTGGGTGTGCAGAGCTGTATGGAGGTGCACTCTCATGATATGATTCCTCCAGCTGAGACAGAGGACTGTTGCCTCCTTCTACATCATAAAGGCTGGTTGGAGACACAGTGCTGAATTTGCTGCATGTTCTGTAAACTCCAAAACCTATACCATGGACTTGTCCTTAGGTCCCTCCTTTACGCGTGTGCTGCAAGGTTGTCATCAGTTTTCCTGCCATCTCTGGTCTCACAAAATCCACAAAACAGCAGGTGTTCCTTGAATGCACCTGCTCAGAGCTTACCAGCTGTTTTTTCCAGTCCTGACCTCAAGCAGCAAAAGATTTCCCCTGCCCTTCAGAGAATATGTGTGCATGGAACTATAATTAGAATAGATTTTATTGTCAGGCAGGTAAAGGCCTCGCTCAGTTCTTCTAACACAGAGGTTCCAGTGGCTCTGGCCAGTAACAAGGTTACAACAATGCTCTGAAGAGACCAGTTAGAAACCAGTAACCTGGTGTTGTGCTTGAATGGTTCACATCCGTGAAGTCCCTTTTCATCTTCATTCTCAGGATGGACAAGCTCTGAGAGCAGCTCCATCTGTGGGATGAGGAAAAGCTTCTTTGTCACATCAGTACATTTCCCCATATCACTGGCACTGAAGAGCCCTAAACCTAATGCCTGTGAAGCAGTGATGGCTAAGTCAGTGCTGTCAGTGTCTCACAATGAAAGGAAAAGTCTTCTCCCTCTGTCTTTTGGGATGCTCTGCCTGCATGGCTTCAGAGAGCCTCAGGGAAAGGAGTTCTGGGGTCTCCTGAGACCCTCTGATGTAGTAAATCACCAAGGACAGAGAAAGTTTGAAGGCAGTAAGTTGTGGAGTACCAGTGACACTGATGAATGGGCATCATGTGTGCTCATGAAGAGTAAGAACCTGGACTCTGTAGAAGTTCAGCATGTTGAAGTGGCAGTGAAAGCAGAGTGTAACTACACATAGAAACTGGGTGCAGTGGGTAACAGTAATCTGAGCTCAGGTCATTCTGTGCCTTGAGGGGAAGAAGACTGCCTTCCTGTCTTTGACAGGTAAAGTAAGAATAGCAGCAGGATATTTGTAGTTTGAAAGGAAGCAACAAGGATCCATGACTCTCCATGCTTTGTGAAAGAAATTATTTATTGTGCACACTTGCTTTGAGACATCTTCTGCTATATTGATCTTACAAAGGGAGTAAGCACAGAGGCCTCTAAGATGTAAGGGTGCAAGCTGGAAATAGGGAGATTCAGGCTAGATGTGAGGAAGAAGTTCTTCACCATGAGAGTGGTGAAGCCATAGAATGGGTTGTCCAGGGAGATGGTTGAGGCCCCGTCCCTGGAGGTGTTTAAAACCAGGCTGGACGAGGCTCTGGCCAGCCTGATCTAGTGTGGGGTGTCCCTGCCCATGGCAGGGGGGTTGGAACTGGATGATCCTTGTGGTCCCTTCCAACCCTGACGGATTCTATGATTCTATGATTCTAAGTAGTCTTGTGACTGAGGACCTCATAATTTCTTATGTTTTCTCCTGTTTTTTTCCCCCAACACTAGCTACATTAGCAGTGTTTGCTTCCTTTAGTGCCTCTAACCTTTTCAGTTATAATGGCCATTCCAGTGCAAGATATGCTATTTTCTGCAGAGCATAAACCAGTTATGGTAGGGCCTTCTGAGACTTCAGATGACGGGAAGCAGTGAAGAGCAATCAGGCTCTGGACGTAACTCTTTGCCAATGTGTATTTTGTTGGTTTACAAGTAGCAGGAGAATCCAGGAAGCAGAGCAGAATTTTGTTTTCTAATCTAAGATCTCTGTGTATGCAGATTTGCTATCATAAGTAGTATGATAAAAGCTGTTATTTCTCAGTCTGGCTGTGGGATTTAAAATAGATGCTTATTTTTATCCCAGTCTCATAAAGCTCATAAGGCCAAATCTCACCCTTGGATATGTGTGTAAATTTCTCACTGATGGTAGAATGTCTACAGAGGACTTCAAGGAAGCTGTGAGAAAAAGGTTGTAGCTAAAGATCTACCCAAACCACAGAACCAGAACCTTGCTCCCCTTTTAATCTGCTTTTTCATTAAAAAAAGCCCCTGCAGCCAGTCAATGAAAAATCCTGGCTGGGAGTAGAAGATCAGATTCCTGGGTCAAACTTCATGGCTTCACAGTTTGGGGATACTTTGATCTGGGATAACTGTAGAGCTCAGACTAAGACACTGGAATCTAGTATTTAATCCTTGCCCTGGGAGCATGTGGAGCTGAAATCCTCTTCAGCCTCATTTCTTCTTTGAAATAAAATCAGATATGTTTACCTCATAAAGCAGAATGGAAAACTCTGAAACTTAAACAGACCTATGGCCCTTATGTGTGTTCTCTAACGCACCGCGCATTACAAGAAACACCAAGGGCACTTCTCCTCCCATCCCAATGTGTTCAGCTTGTGTCAGGTGTGCAGAACAACTCACTCAGGAATGCACTATTTAAACTTCATCAGAAATATAACAACAAGGACAAATTAGCTGAAGTCTTATTAGTTGGGGCCTTCTGTGATATCGGTTGGAGACATCAACTGATAAGAGGTTGCTTTGCAACCCAGTCCTACGTTCCTCTCTATTATGTGTCTCGGAGAATGTGAATCTGTTAGCAGGCAATTTATTTTTGCCTTGCCAGGTCCATCTGCAAGCTCCTCTTTTTTTGCTGTGAATTATTTTAACATCAGGAATGCCACCTGTGCCACTTGCTTCTTCTTGGAAAAAAGCCAGTGTAGAGTAAGCAGCCAGTAAAGCTGTTTGTGATCTATCAGTCATCCCTGTAGCAAAAAAAAAAAAAAAAAAAAAAAAAAAAAAAAAAAAAAGAAAAAAGGTGACAAGTGGGAGCTGAATGCTTGAAAGAGGAACGCGAGCCCCTCAGTCCCACTTCGGGAATGTCCTTCCTTAATCGCTTGTAATTACACCACATTTTCCATCACAAAAGATGGAAAACCTGTCCACACTCCTGACACACTTCTCTGATGTAATGAATTCGAAAAGCAACAACCAGTCAGCGAAGTCCAGGAATTACTCCAGAGGTAAGAATGAAATTTAATCAAGGATGGTGAAGATTGAGTGGACGGCTAATAGTGTGCTATGTTCGATGTTTGTATTCACACCTGCTCATCTCACCTCAGCGTCATCACTTGTCTGGCTTTTGGGCAAAATGGCAGCAAAACCAAAGAAGTCTTCCCTCAAGTTATGTAATTTCTCAGTGCCTGAATTGGGCACACACCATAATTGCAATTAAGAAGTAATTTTGCAGGAGAATTTGATGAAAATGTTAACCTTAATAATGGGGGAGAGGTTTTAAAGCTGTCACCTTGAAGTGAAGTATTTCACGTTGCTACAGCAATGAACTTCATCATCCAGCAACTGTTCAGGGTTAAAGCTTGCAGCATGGGGTGGCATTAGCTTATTTTGCACTTTCTTCCCACCCCCGCCGTTGATGCAAGGTGATGTTTATAAAAGAAGCAGACAAAAGATTGCTTTGGGCACACTTTGTGTTGCAGCAGGGTGGAATGCAGGAACTACAGCAAAAGGTGATTGTCGCTGTTTATTTAACAAAAGAAACCAAGCTCCAACCTCAGATTTAGACAAATTACAGCTCTTAGCTTTAAGATTCATTGGTTTGGGGAATTAAAACCTCGATTTTTTTTCCCAAGCTTATTTTTGCTACTGACATCGCATTCACTCAAAAAAACCCCAAACTTCGGAGAGAAGTCTTTTACTCATTCTATAGAATAGAATAGAATAGAATAGAATAGAATAGAATAGAATAGAATAGAATAGAATAGAATAGAATAGAATAGAATAGAATAGAATAGAATTACCAAGGTTGGAAGAGACCTTGAAGATCATCGAGTCCAACCTGTAACCATAACCTCACAACTAGACCATGGCACCAAGTGCCACATCCAGTCCCCTCCTGAACGCCTCCAGGGACGGAGACTCAACCACCTCCCCAGGCAGCCCATTCCAATGACGAATCACTCTCTCGGTGAAGAACCTTCTCCTCACCTCCAGCCTAAACTTCCCCTGGTGCAGCTTGAGACTGTGTCCCCTTGTTCTGGTGCTGGTTGCTAGGGAGAAGAGGCCAACCCCTTCCTGGCTACAACCACCCTTCAGGTAGTTGTAGAGAGCAATGAGGTCTCCCTTTGTGATGCACATGAACTATGCTGAATACAATCTTCTCCTGTTACAATGATGTCCCATTTACCTTGTATAATGAAATCTGTCCTACTATAACTCCAGACTAGGTCTCCCTGCTCCGGACAGGTTTATCAAATACTTCTATGTGCACTGAGAAAGGGTGCAACTCCCTGCTAGAAATGATGCAAATGACACACAGCCTGCTTGGGTTAACTGGTGCAGACATCTAGCTCTGTGCAGCAAGTAGGCTCATTTTTCTGTCATAAACACAATACAATACAATACAATACACCAGGTTAGAAGAGACCTTCAAGATCATCGCATCCAACCCATCAACCAATCCAACCCACCCAACAACTAAACCATGCAGCCAAGCACCCCATCAAGTCTTCTCCTGAACACCTCCAATGAAGGTGACTCCACCACCTCCACGGGTAGCCGATTCCAATGGGCAATCACTCTCTCCATGAAAAACCTCACTATGCTGCAACCAGAATTTTAATTGCAGCATCTTTTAGTTTTCCCTTCTGCACAAACAGCAATCCATGTGTAAACCCAGCTACACAGACAGTGTTTGCTATGAGATCCCAAGGGCCAACAGACAGGATGCATCACACCAAGGAAAAAAGGGAGAGAGTTGGCTTCCAATTAAGCAAGCTGAGGACCCCTTGCAGAGCACAGCTTGCTTAATTCTTTTTAGCCTAAAATATTATTTGCTGTTGAAAAGTAATCACACACTCGTAACAGAGCAATAGTAATGCAGCCCAACTGAAGAAAAGGTCCCTCAGAAAAACAGAGTTAACCACCAAGAACCATCAGAGTCCCTCCCTAACCCCTTTGTACCCCTCTCATTTAACTCTCCTGTTAGGAAGTCAATAACAACTTCCTCTCTTTCACAGTTGAGCCAAATTATCTCCATAAATAGTTCAGCTGGCACAAATCAGTGATGCTGTAGTAGGAAGTCACTGATTTACCCTGTCTGAAAAGCTGCCCCTGAGAGTTACTGCTCCTATGGACTGATTAAGTTGTCTTTCAAGAAATAGATGTGGAGTGTCATTTTGTATTTTTTTCTTCTTCTTCTTTTCCCCCTTTTTTTTTTTTTTTTTTTTTTTTCTTCATTGGGCAGTTTGTTTATAGATGAAAACAGTCCTTCTGCTTTAGCTGGAAGCCACATGCTCTGCAGAACTCTTCTTTCTGTCATTGTTTCTGCTATTCTGAAACCAGTGTAGCTGGGTGCTTTTGGAGGCTGTCCTTTCTGGAAGCTAAGAAGCTGTGAAAGAAAAGTCTGGATGGAGCAAAGCAGAGGAGCTGTACTTTATTTCTGGATCCTGCTTGCTTTGTGTTAATTTGTACACAATGGGAATGAATGCAGATGCTAAAGTATAAGAAAAAGAGCTGAGCGACCTCGAACCCAGACAATATCGTGCTAATTATTTCATACAAATCAGAGCATAAGAAACTCTGGCAAACTGTTCAGTCAGTAGGAAAAATTTGTTACACTATGGGAAAGAAAATGTTGTCCAAATTGGAGTCCTGGCTCATACAGGAGTGAATTAACTGATTAAATACAATTGTGCCTCACTGTGCATTAACTGACTTGAAACTGTTGTTCATGACTCTGTGGTCATTGCTGCTAAAACAAAGAGCATCCTTCATAATGCAGGCTGTGGGATGCTTCCCTAAGTGGTTGTGCCTCATTCAAAATTGAAACCTCTCAAGTGTAGGCTAGAGACTTTGTAGCAGCAGGGTCTCCTTGAAGAGGTCCGGCATTTCATGCCTCTGGTCGCAAAGGGAATACTGGGTAAATTGTTTTCTTCTCTGACTCTTCTCCACTGAGACATCCACAAAGTACTGAGCAAAACATATAATGTGAAATGGCCACCACTACAGGACTCCACTGAATGTTACAGAGGAGAGACCGGCAATAGATACAGTCACCATAGTCCCAGTTCTGCTCACTGACAAGGACATAGAAGTCCTGCTTCCCTGAGTGCAAGAAAAATCACACCACTGGAAACAATGCCTCTGCGTGCAGCATCTGGCAAGGTCTTCTGTCAAAATCCCTTCTCTCCTCTTGAGACAGTATCTAGGGGAACTTCAAGCCAGGAGAAACTTTTTGTCAGTCTTTTTTGTTTCTTGCTTCTTGTTTATCTAGACCTTTCTTTTTCAGGAAACAAAACAATATTCACAGCCTTCTGACACAGAGCAACTAAGGAGCCATCTAATTTCCATCTCCTTAATAATGAGAAACATAATCTGTTAACATACACGAAAAATGTCATTTCTCTTTTGTCTGCTCCTTACTCTTAACTTGGTATTTTTGCAAAATGAAGCATGGGGCCAAGGCACCATTCCATGGTCAAAAGTCCAGTATTTGCTTCTTGTGAAATGAACAAATATTTGCCCTCACAAGCATTTTAACCTCAAATGATTTCATTTTGGAATCCAAAATTGCAGAGGGAGCATTTAATTCTGGCTTTACTGATGCACTCCAGTTTGGATAACTCTTCCCCCGGCTGAGAATCGTTACATTGGTAGCTTTCATCCTCACCAGCTGATCTTTTTCCCGGTGTCACTTTGATTTATTTGTCTCTGTTAGGATTCTGATAACATTTCGCCAATAAATTAGTTTTACATTAAACTTTCTGTTGGATCTTTCACACTGGGCCCAGTGCATGTGCTGGAAAGGAAAATTCATTGCAGGGATACTTTATTGTTCTCCTCAGTTACAAACTCACCAGCTGTTACATTTGTTTTACTTTAGGTAAAAGTTGTAAAAGCACTCTGTAAATGATGAACAAAAAATTGCCGCTCGTGAAGCTGAGCAACTGTAGGCATTTTAACTAGCCACAAACTAGAGGCAGTTGTACACACAGCTGAGGGTGCAGCAAGAGAGCTTGTGCCTAGTTTACAAAATACCTAATATCAGAATGAATCCCTGCTGTGATTGTCGCTCCCAGCTTTTCCACATCCTTGCCAGTAGACTAGTACAAATATTAGAAAGAAGCACAGAAATAGACTGGGTCAGAGCCTTAACCCATGCTTTGTCTGTCTTTATCCATTTATTTGAGTACACCTCTGCTGCCCCAGGAGCAGGGAGTCCTCCTCCTAAGTAGCTCAGACAGTGAGGGGGTCATTGGTTCTCCTGGGTCCTGGTGGTCTCCCTGGACTGGTCAGAGGTCCCAGCAAAGCTGTCCCACCTTATTTGCCAGTAGGACTCCCCAGCATGCCCTTCCCACAGTTCATCCTCTGCTTTTCCTCCACTTCCATGGCTGAATAGCTTTTAATGGTTAAGCTGAGAGCAATTTTTCACCTGCTAAGGTTCCTGGGGAAGCAAGATTCACATGGCACTCCAAGAAAAAGTGTTTTTCTTTGCATAAATCTAACAAAAAACCTTAGCAAAACAAAGCTCTGCAGTGGTTTGTTACAGCAATATGGCCCAGCTGCAAGCACAGGGAGAGGGAAAGAAGAGAGGCATGAGACCAAATTTTGTTTTGGCTCTGCCAGACAAGGCTGTGTTTGCTATTCCTCAGCATCATGCTGCCATCTCCATGCTTTTAAAACAAGGCAGGAAATTGCTTCCCTCTGCAGCTCATGTACATGGTAATAGGACCTCCACTGCTGTGTGGGGCTGCTGGGTGCCTTGGGCATGCTGCATAAGGACAACTGGGTGACACGGAGGCTGGGTGACAACTTTTCCAATGGGAGACTCGACCTGCAGGTTGCATTGAGGACTTTCCATTTTATTAGCACTCTGAGGTGATGAGAGGAGGTGAAAAATGTATGTTTGACTTAACTGAACTCCAAAATGGAAATTTTATGGTATAAAATATGAAAGCACTGAGCACCATTTCTGTTGTAGTTTATTTTTGTAGCAGATGCCATTTATTCTCCCCTTGTCCCATCCTTTCAGTGCACTGTAAGTAATAATGATATATAGTCCTCTTGATGAAACACTTATCTGGGGGCCATTACTGTAATGACAGAGCCCTCCATACTCTGAGGTTTTATTATCAAAATGACTGCCTTACTTCAAGCTGATTTTCATAAATCACCATTTTCTTATAAACTTAAAGGCAAAAAAAAAAAATATTAAAACCTTTTGGAAACCTGTGACCTACTTTATTGTGTGATTCTTCACCACTGGTCCAGATGCCAGACCCAAAGGCAGGGTCACATCAGCTCATGGTTTGCTTCCAAGAGATTATTTTATATTATTGTATTATTTTATAATCTCCTGGGTTTGAGTGGTCTTGCTTGCAAGCTTTTACAGCGCCTTTCTCAGTATTATGACCTTGAATTCTGTGCAGACGCACGCAGAAACCGACTGCCTAAAACATACCTCCATTCCCTGGATACAGTTTCATGTTCCCAGGGGGCTAGTTTGAGAAATGTCTGCCTTGGCCATCCTGTCCTCTAAAGTAAGAAGGTCACTTGGGAGATGCCTGGTCAAAGGAAAGAAACCAAAGCTTCTTCCCCAAGGAGGTTCTGGGAGGAAAACCTGGGAGGCCAGACATCTCCCGTTGGCTCAGTGCCTTTTGATCAGCCTGCTCCATCTCTGCCTCACAGCAGAAAGAGCATTCATGTATTTTCCTCTGTAACCTCTTATTATTTTTGGATAGGAAATCCAGAGTAATTCCTAACAGAGGCATGGAGATAAAACAAACCTCTTTGTCCTAGTCCCCAGGACACACATTTCCAGCACCGGAAGAAAATTAGGGTTCCTGAGATTCCCAACCCATGCCTATGTCCCAGCACCCATGTGTGGCATCATTTCCCAAAGCAGGTTTTTCCCTCATGTCCCAACTACTTCTCACCATCTTGCCTGTGTAGGCTGCCTTTCAGCCACTTGGGTCTTCTTGAGTCCCCTCTTTTCTGTCACATCCCACAGCACTGAAGTGCCACAGGCCTAGGGTCACCTCCCTGCTGGCAGCCCCATGGACAGAACAGCCGCTGCACCCACCACCCCCTGCCGTGGGGCAAGAGCTTCCTCCCACACTTCCTCCAGGCAGTGTTTTCCTAACAGATAATGCAAAGAAATTAGTTTGCATCCCCCGCTGGCTTCAGCAGCTCTGGGATTTTCTCTCTGTCATGGGAGTTCTGCAGCTCTGTGTTTCCCTCGTGTTTTGTGTCTCCTGACTGCCTTCCCTTACTGGCAAGCGTAGCAGTCTCCACACCACCCAGGTTGCTTTGCCCCTTTGGTGGGGCTCGCTGTTGGGGGGCTTCTGCTTTGGGATTAGCCCCCATTATGGTGGCCATTCCTTTTCTAGACATTGGATCATTCTTGTATTAGATCTTTGTTAAATTTTTGGATGTAGTTAATGTTTGAGTGACAATTCTGTCTGATGTTTTTGCATGTTAGTTGTTTTAATCTTTGAGGAGAATTTTTTCCTCCCTGCAGATGAACTCATGTCACTGTACAAATATAGGAGAATCAGATATTTCTGCATACAGGGTACACACAAAAATGCTTTTCTTTAAGGAAAACTGTCTGTTTAAATGTTAAATAATATTTGTTTTCTAAGCAGAAGCATTCTTTTGCTGAACTACATTTTCATTTTTAAATTGGCATCAGTTATGAAAAGAATTTCCAAAAACTTGGGTAAGAGTGCTGAGATTTGCAAATTGCTGTGGTGTAAATAGCTGCTCCCTCTCTGACACAGCAGCTTTCTTAGCCTTGGCATCTATTTTGATAACTTTTCCTCAGCATGTGGCAGAGAGACGGCTTTCAAGGCTGCACTGACCTGGAAGGGTACTTCCAAGGACATCTCTGTCCTCCACTGAAACTATTGTCAAGCACAGTTCCTGGGAAAGGAACTCATTACATTTCTTCTCTTTTACTTTATTTTTTTTTATTTGGTGGTGTTTTTTGATGTTTGTTTGGTTGTTCTTACTTCTTTCTGCTGACATGCCTCTTACATCCCTTTTATTCATATATATATAATTTTTTATGTTTGCCTTTTTGTCTTCCCATGTGCCAGGATTTTACAGCCAATGTAGATGACCAGAGTTACACCAATATGGTAATGAAGACATGTGAATCAGATCTGCTACTGGTTTGCTTTATTTTGCTTTTCAGTTTGTGATCCACTACAAAATTTCTAAAGGAAGCATATGCTCCCGTGCACAAAACCTGAGCCTCCTGCAGTACGTTAATTCTCAGTTACTTTTTGTGGACCCCTTTGAAATTCTGTTTTTTAAACCTCTCGTCTAGGTCACAGGTTGAAGCCAGTGGTTTAGTGTGCTACACTAGTGGTGGAATCAAGAGTAGTTTGAATGAGGAGGCCTCAAGGTCCCACTGCTTCAGTATTAAGAGTTCTGTTACCTCAGGTTCTTCAGCACTGCCTCTTAAGTGTACAATGGATCAGCAGCGCTGAGGGGAGCCTTTTAACGCACCAAATCACAGAATCATTGAATCATAGAATGGATTGGGTTGGAAAGGATCTTAAAGATCATATAATTCCAACACTTCCTACTAGACTGGGTTGCTCAAGGCCCCATCCAACCTGGCTTTGAACACTTCCAGGGTTGGAGCATTCGCAACTTCTTTGGGTAAGCTGTTCCATTGCCTCACTGCCCTCACGGTGAAGAATTTTCTCCTAAAGTCTAACCTAAATCAAGCTTCTTCCAGTTTGAAGCCATTACCCCTCATCCTGCCACTACATGCCTTTGCAAAAAGTCCCTCTCCAAATGCAGTCTTGCATTGAATCAGAAAAACTTGAAGGACCTGACCAGGTAGAGACTTCTTATTACATTCAGCCCTGCCCACATCAGTGGGATTAATGAATGTGAATCCCCACAACCAATGGAATTAGAACGTGCAAATTCACTCTACAGGAAACCAGATGATTGGATGAAATTTTGTTGAAGTCACAATATTCTCTGTCTGAAATTAGCTACAAAAATGTTTATTTGCAGACTAATTTATTCAACTACTGTCTGTGTGCAAGGTTTCAATGAATTTTGACTAGATGGAAGATTGTCATGGTCTGTATTATTTCATTATTGAGATGTTTCAGAAAAGGAACAATTGGAATGGATTTCTTAAAGAACCAAGTTTCTAATTAATTACAAATCACAAGCTAACTAATTACCAGACCATTCATCTTGTACCCAGAGGGATAAGTGCTGCCAATTTGAGAAGGAGACCATATTTTTCAAACATAACAAAGAAGCTGAGTTCCTGTTTTCAGGACAAAACAGAACTGTGTTTTAACTTTGAAACCCAAAGTCATGTCAGTATTAGAACAGTTCTAATGTAACTGTCCAGTTATACAAGGATGATACTCTCCCATTTGCATCCTTGCAGATACTTCCATCACTTCCCTAATACTATCTTTGGCCATCACCTGGAGGCATCTGTTCTAATGACTGCTGCCACTTATTTTCATTAGTTTCCTGACGCCCCTAGTTTTTGGCACTGATTTACATCATTCAAGACAGGAAAGCAGACTGACCACAGTTAAGGTACAGTGTCACTTGCAGACTGCTGCAGTGATAGGACAAAACACATCATAGGCCCACAGGAAAAAGCTGGGCCCCCACAAAATGTTGCTTGTTCACCAGATGCTCCAGACTTGAACAGTTCAGTTAAGAAAACAAAAGGTGGCACTGAAATATGTTAGCAACAAAATTCCATCTCTGAAATTTTAAAATAAAGCCCCCAGAATGTAAAGTTATAAATTTTTAAGAGGCACAGAAGTATATTTAAATAGAGAGAGGAAACATGGTTTCAATTAGTTGATTTAATTTATCCTGTGTTTTCTAAACACTCTTCTTCTGACATGGGAAATTTCAAGTGCTGGGGGTAAATTATGCCTGACTGTGCATCTGAATTAGGGATTCTTGAACATGGATGATTCTGTCATGACTTTTTATCCCCCACTCTTTTTACCAGGCTTGGAAGGTGGACTTCATGTGCACAACTGGGCATGAAAGGTGCCGTCTGGTAAAGCAGAGGATGGTTGGGAAGCACGGAATACTTTCCAAGTGGTGGGAGCTGAGCAATGCAGCTGCCAAGAGGGTAAGGATCTCAGGGCATCTCAATCCCTCTTTAAAGGATCAATGTAATGATGACAACGTGAGAGGCTGCAAGAGGACAAGGATCTACCTTGGACCCAGATGTGACCATGGCCACACTATTTCTTCCCATTGGTTCTGCTTGCCTCCCTGCTCTTTCCCAGATAAGCCTTTTAGGACAAGGATTGCTTGTCTGCTTGGGTCCACCTGTGCTAACCCGCCTGTGTTTTACCTAAGTCACTCCTTTGTGGTCCTAGTGGTGTAGACTGGTGGCATGGCAAAGCGTGCTCTGAATCCCAGCCTTTTGTTGCTGGTCTCTTCTTGTCCTTGCTTTCAACAAGAACAATTGCTCGGATGTCTTGACTAAAGTTTTGTGTGTTTGGGAATGAAAGTCTTGCCTTGCCCTGCCTTCATCTTTTCCAAACTAAACAGTCTTCTCTAGACTAAATAAATGTGATTCTTTAAACCTCACCGGCTGTATTTTCCAAATCTCTGATCATACTTGTTGATGTCCCCTAGCTTTTCTACAGCAGATCTTTATTAAAGTGCAGTACCCAAAACTTCAGAAAATCTTTCAGCTGAGGCCTCCACGTCACAGTGCAGGGCAGAATAATTGCCTTCTTTTTCTTATGTGTGACGCTTCCATATATACAACTCAAATATTTATATATTTTGGCAGGGCACTACTCTGTCAGCACGAATCCAGCTTGTTATTTGCTACATCACTCAGACCTTTTTCTTCCATCTCACTGCTTACAAATTTCTTCCAGGTTTATTGTTGGGAATTTGATTTTTCCTTCCTGAAAGCAGCGCTTTATCCTAGTGGTTACTTAATAAGGTTGGCTGCGGACCATCTTTCCAGATCATTTCTGCACTTTGATCCTCTGATTCTCTTGTAGCCTCTCCAAGTTTAATGGTAATCACAGATTTCATCATCTGCATCATTAGTGAAAAGAATGGAAACAGGCTCAGAAAAGATCCCAGAGGAATCCCATTTGAACAACTTCCTATTTGATGGGAACAATTGATAACTGTGTTTTGAGAGTAAAGTTCACCCAGTTGTGCACCCGTCCTGTTGTGATTACATTTCAGCTCGTACCTAATACAGCCATGTTGGGAGGCTAAGATAAATCACATCCACTTTCTCTTCTTATTCTCTTAAGCCAGCTATTCTGTTAAAAAGGGAAATAAGACTGGTTTGACATGTTTTGCTCTTGACAAACTCAAGTGGACTGCTTTTTATCACCGTTGCATCGTCAAGATATTTAAAAACTGATTGTTTAATAAAGCTTTCCAGATTTTTTGGAGTGGTTTATAGCTTCCTGGGGTCTCATTATTCCTTTTTAAAGATCAGCACTGTAGTCACCCTTCTGCTGTGCTTTAGGGCTCATCCTGTTCTATGTGACTCCTTTACAATGATTACTTTACAATAATTGCTAGTGATTCGCAGATTACTTCATCTTATTCCTTGAATAAATTCAGGTGAACTTTATAAGGCCCTGCTGCCTTATACACAGTTGGTTCATCCAAGTATTCCTTAACTAATTTTTTCTTTCTGTTTTGGCCTGCAGTCCTACCTCATTAAAAAAACAAACAACTTAATTAGCTGGTCACAAACAACTGTTTGGTGGTGGGGTTTTTTTGTTTTTAAATGAGGGCTGGATCAAGAGACATTCCAGGCTTCTCTGCATCATTTGTTATTTGCTATCTTTTCCTGTTTAACAAAGGATCAAGAATTTCCTTTTTTTCCTCCCTCTTATCAAAATGTATTTATAGAACTTTTCCCAGTTCCCATTTATGTCCTTTCCTAGCTGAAATGTTTCTTGTGATGTAGCAGCTCTGCTTCTATAGCCAATTGTTTGTCTTATTCCCTTATACTTATCCTTAACTATTTTTGCAGTAGTCCTTTCTAGTAGTGTCCAGAAAGCTACTGATGGCAACTAGAATTATAATTCTATAAGCCCATATTCTTCTGCATAGGGGCAGCTTCCTCTGATGTTAACATAGTGAACTTCTAGGATCTGCTCACTCTTCTACTCCTACTATTTGAAAGATTTTAGTTACAAAGCTGTATTCCTTACACACTTTTGGGTAACTAGAATTTCCTATTGCAACTATATCTCATTGTTTCCATATCTTGTACAAATACTTATAAAAGCTTTTTCTACTATCAATGATTGGATGGCCTATAATAGATCTCTGTTCTAAGGTTTGCCGAGGTCAGCTGTGTCAGAGCATCTGAACAAAGACCTTTCTTTCTGTTCCCTTTCATCCCTGCATTTCCCTGTGGTGATCAACACATCACTCCTGCATTTACATTTTTCTCTACTTTATAACTGATATCTCCCATTCTCAGGCTGCAGCTAAAGACAATGCATTTTTCAGTTAGCTGAAGGCTTCTGCAACTGGACTTCTCTGAGTTTACTTAAGAGCCCACTGTCAAGTTATTTAATAGTTTGGTATAATCACAGCCACTGGCATTCCTTCGTACCTCTGTGGGGTTCTTTTGGATCAGTATGGAGTTCAGCATGAAAGAGTTGATCACAGTTTGGCTTAATGCCTTCTTGAAACTGTTAGAAATATGCACTGACTCCTAGTGCAGAATATAACATGGCAAAACCAAAGAGCAATCCATTCCAACCTGTAGCAGCCTCACCTTAAAGGAAAATACTCAGAGACATCCAGATATGTGAACATTTGATACCCATCATTATCTGCTGTGTCCTGGTGCTCTGCTGAAGTATTAGCTCTTTTTCATCTCAGAGAGAAACCATGATTCCCTCACCTCTACCATCCCCTTTCTGGAATGTTACCCACTATGTCACCACCAAGCCCATGGAGAAAATAATTCTCCCTCAGCAGGACACCAGCATGACTTCAGAGGTACTATTATGCTCCTCAAGTTACAGACAGGCCTGTACAAGATGGTTTCGTTAGGGCTTGCTCTTGCTGTTACTGAACTTGGGGCCCTAATGACATAATCAGGGCAGGATCAGGTCAGGGGAAATAGAGTTAAGCACATGCAGAAGCCCTTGAAGGGCTGGAGCCGAGGCCACAATTCTTATTTGGCCTGGTGTGTCGTTTGTGACCCATCCCATTGTTCTGAGCTTAATGCTTATTCATTTCCTCTTCACTTGTGTTTTCATGTGTTATTATTTTTAATTGTGCCTTTTTATTGTAAAGAAACAATAAAAATAAACTCTCTTGGGACACAGAATGTGGATCAACACAATCAAGTTAGGGAACTACTTTTATGTTGCAGCACTGCCTCTGGCATAAACACGAATTTCTAGGTGATGGTTTTGCCCAGAAGCTTTTTGGTTAGTAGCTTTAGTGCTGGTGTGACTTCTGGGAATGCAAATACTCCCAGCAGGAATTCAGAATGACCATTACTTTGGAGGGAAGTATACTTCTGAGAGGATAACTAAGATACTCAGGGATGCTTCTTCATTGCAGAACTAACATTGTACAGAAACCTATAAATATTTACTTGTCCTTTCCATCATTAAACTACACTGACTCTGTGCAAATGAAGCTCACACATAAATTGAACCTCTTCTGTTCTGCCCTATGTCACATTTCTGCAGTGGAAGCAAAGTTTATACTGGGAAAGGACTGCGAGGGTTAGAGGAAGAAGGGAAAAGCAGTAATGAAACTTCCTCAGATTCCTCTGTCCCTCCTTAAAGGGAGGACTACAGTGACATGTGGAACAGACAAGGTGGCTCAGCAAATTGAAACTGTGGTTCAAGCATTTATCTTTTTCCATCAAGAAGCTGAAATGCAGTATCTTTATAAAGCAACTATAGTTACATAACAGTCAGGCTAAAAATTAGCAGAATTAATAGTATGCCAAGGGACGTCTATTAAACATTAAAGACTGGATGGACCATGCATATTATAATTTGGTTACTGCAGTTCTGCTGACAGTGTGAAAAAATGTGATGTGATCTCCCAGGGTAGAGGCAAGACGTATTTGAAAGCTTCTGTTTTGAATTATGATGGCACACTGACGGAAAACAATGCTGATACCACAAAAATGTGATGGGTACCATTAACAGTGAGCATCACACTGCAAACCATGAACGCATTTTCACATTTTAAAATGCAAAAAATTTAAGTCAGAGGATTTGTTTAGGAAAGGAATTAGAAGCATGTTAAAAAAAAAACAAACAAATGAAAAAAAGCCCTTATACAATTTGCCAGGAGTTCTTTAAATAGAAGCTTAAAAAGCAATTTATGCTTTTGACAATTAACAGAACATAATGTGCAGAACATAATAGCAGCAAAATTATGCTGTAAACAGAGGCAGAAAATGCTCTCATAAGACTTCCTTGTAAGTTACCCATACTAAAAGATGTGGTGCTTAAACTAACTTTTAAATAATGGGATCCAGATCCACCTTGATCTTTTGGCTGCTGGTCCCTAGTCAAGACAGGCAGATAATGACCGAGGCTATTCTTGACATGGACAGGCAAAACTTCCTTACACAGAGATGAACAAGAGGGGATGTGATAAAGGTATGAAAAGAGTGGGTGGGAGAGACAACAGAGGGAGGAATTAATATTCATGTTGCCTTTAGAACAGGAGTGCCGAAATGCAGTGAAACTCAGCAGCAGGAACAAATGTAACAGTGATAAGGGGAGACATTTTTTCACACAATATGGCAACTAGACATATGAAAGCCTCTAGTTACAGGATGCTTTAGATTAGCAGTTTATCAGGATTTATGTAAAGAGCATGAACATACCAAGTCATCCCTGTAAATGTTAAAGAGAGCAGGAACCAGAGCAGCTTCCTGCAGTGATGGGAGAGCATTGTTTTTCTCCCCATGGTGGTCCATTGCCCACCTCCTGCTGTCACCTGCAGCACCCCTGGGATGGGCTTTGGCAGCTCCTCTCTCCTGTCTGGCCAGGTTTGGTGGGATTAGTCTGGGACTTCTTTAGTTCCCATTGTAAAGTGTCCAGTGCTGGAGTGAGCTCCTCACAAGACTAGGAATGGCATGGACTGTGGGGAGCATGGTTCCTTCAGCCTGCAAGATAATCTTCTTCCTAAAGCAGGATAAAATACCACATCTCTGCTCAAGCAGAAATACCAGTCATTTTGTTGGGAAAATCTGTGTTTCTCTGAAATGAGAAAAAATGGGATTCCACTCCATTCCTAAAGGCCACTCATGCAGGTGCTGATGCAGACACCCTCAGGCTTCAACCTTGACTTTCCATGCTGTACAGGAGCCACAAAGGAGCTGTGCAAGACCAGGAGAGAATCCCTTGTTCCAGAGAAAGACCCATGATGAACTTTGCATTCTGGGAATCTGTGACCCATTTCCATGACATTACCCTGAAGTTTGTTATTGGGAAGCAATCCTTCACTCTGAAATCCCTTATCTTGAGGGAGAATGTAATATTTATGATTTTTTTTCCCCCTGTTTACCACGCATGCTGATAAGCAGCTCTGGGACCAAGGAGCTGTCAGAGTCTATCCCTCTTTCTTCCTAAGGGCTGATTAATTAAAAAATAAATAAATCATTAGTTGAACTTTCAGTAACTGTTTTAAAAATTCATTCAGTGTTAGAAAGGTCAATGTCCAAAGTAGTTCAGGATTCAGATCCCAGCAGGTCTGATGGCTGCCTGGTTTCTCCAGGGAAAAGCTAAGTGGGACACCTGAGGGAAAGAAGGTATTGGTCATTAATCCTGGAGTCAGCAGCTGGTCAAGTCCAGTGATTTTAGTAGAAACAGAACAAGTGCATAGTGTGTGGGTTCTTAAAGCCTGGGTCTGTTGCCTGGCCTGCTGGTCTGAAGAATTGCTTGCTTCTGTGAGTTCAAAAATAAAATGCATGCTAAGGTCAGAGAGTAGGCCGATGTTTTAGCCATCCAGCTGAGAGACCTAAGGATGCCTCACAGCAATCAGCTGGACAGGAGGATATTGATGGATTTTATGTGAAACTGATGAAAAATAATTGCTTTTGGGGAAAGATCACATGCAAAGCCATTGCAGACAGTCATCTTCATTACTGATATGTCTTCTCCACGCAGAAACACAGGCAGGGAAAGAGAGAAATCTGATTTTGAATAATGGTCAGTCAGAAGGGCTTCATGATGGGGCAACATGTGCTCCTGAACATATCACAATTGCTTTAGGGGAACATTTATTTTCCTTTAATGAAAGCAATAGTGTCACAGAATATATATTGGTAGCTTCATCCTCCTCTCCTGATTCTCTACTCAATTCTTTGCAATTGTTACTCTTTGTAGGGGGGAAAATGGGAGAAAAAGCAAGCTAAGCACATCAGAGGAACATTGTATCATTACTAGGGTTAGGCCATTTTGTACAAAAAGAGATGAGAGTCTGCAAAGGCATTGTGATTAATGGTCCAACAGCTGTGCTCTTCTTGCTGAACTGCTCTTCTAGTTAATCTCATCTGTATTTTCCAACATCACAGAGAAGTCAGAGTGACTCCTTGACTGCAGCTTAACAAAACTGTGGCTGTGACAGCAGTCTGTGGGCACATTCTCAGCCCACCAAGACTAGAAAGCCATTTGAATTAGTATAGTCATCTGTCTTTGGAGCTAAACTAATTTTGGTTTCACAGCTGCAGAGTCGGAGGTTCACAACAGCACTGTACAGGGAAACTCATCTATACAGAGCACAAACTCTTCTCCACCAGCTCCCAGGGGCATCCTGAAGCTCAGCATTTTCTGCCACCCAATGCCAGGCATTCAACATAACTCATCTTTTCTGCAGTGAGCAACAAGGAGGCAAATATTAAACCAAGTTGTTTTCTGACCACGTAAATTGATGCAGCCTGTTTTTCTATGGGAATTCTGTATTTCACCTGTATAATGACAAGCTATGTAACGGTTTCCCATGATCTCATGTTAACCTTGCATTCCCCAAAATAGTTCACAGACCCTTGTCTCTTTTCCAGCAGTCCCCCTAACTCCTGGGGAGCCAAAAGCAGCATGTGCCACAGCCTGTTATGTGGCATGTGATGCTCACTGGCTCAATTTGTTCCTTGCCAGCTGGTAATCAAACAGGACAAACAGTGCTCTCACTTTTCATTCCTTCCCTCACTCAAAACACTAACTGGGGTCTCCACCCAGGCCCTGGTTTTTGCTGCTTTATAGGCACTTCTTAATTCTGGTATCTCTCCAACTTTACCAAATTGACTGAAGGTAGGCAGTGGATACAGAACTTGTAGGGGAGAAGGCAGCCAAAGGAGGAGGGATCTAACTGTCAGCATATGCAGCATGTTAACTGAGAAGCACGACTTACTGCAGAAAATCATGTCTTCAGGAAAATACCATCCAAACACATTGCCTTTGAATGCACAGTTTTCCCTGGGCAAAGGATGTGAAGGAAGAGACCTCACATGGGAAGAGATCTCACATGGATTCATGGGCAATTGAACTCAGGTTTCCTCATGATGACCAAATGGAGAATTTGTGTTGGATGTTGGGCTTGTCAATATGATACTTGTCATCAGCCCCACATTTTAGTGTAAGCACATGCATTCAAGAGATAAAAAAAGATATGAGTTGCTCCTGGCATTTGAGTGAAACATTTTGTTCCCTTTCAGAGCTGTTAATGGACAAACTATGCAGCAGGACCTGCTTGTAATTGCTTAGATCTGAAAGATGGTTAGTTGGAGACTGACAGACACAAAGGGTAAATCAGTGGCACTACTGCCTCTGAGACAATAAGATGGATAAGGGCTGGACACTCAGCAAAACTGTGAGAAAAGACTCAATGCTCTACAGAAAAATGGCAATAAAAAAGAAAGCAATTGTTATAATCGCTTCATGCGAGCTATGATCTGCTGATAGCTTCTGCTACGATAAGAGGCTTCACAGCCTGGCTGGTGGCATTTCTGTGTGTAGGTGAACAGGACATGGGTCAGCCATCCTAATGCTTCATTACATTTACATGCAATTCACTTCAGCAACAGGACCTTGCTGCAGAATTTCTGCAAACATTTGAAAAAGGCTTATATTGAGGATATGAAAAAGGCTTATATTGAGGATACTGTAAGGTAAGCACTTAGTGTTCCTGTCAAGAAGAACCTGTAGCCTTCAAATCGTGACAAAAATTCCTGGAGGACTCAATGTTGCCTCTGTTCTGCTGGTAAAAAGAACTACTGCTTTCATTTCAGCACCTCCCTGTAAGAGCAGGCTTGCATGTCTGACTTTTGAAATAATTAGAATTAACAAACAATTACATTGCTATTTTTATTGCCATAATTCTAAGAGCCAACTTTATACAAAAGCCCATTGTGACTATCTCTTTTCATTACAATCAGGCAGAATATAGCCAAGTTCTGCTTCCAGTTACAGCCATATAAATCTAATCTATCTAGGTATTCCTTGCCAGTAGTAGCTGTGTATACTGGAGTGACCGCTCTATAGTATTATTTTTCCCAGCAAATGCAAAGTGATAATTCATCTGCCTTAGGAGGGTGGGTTCCAAATGAGCACAACTATAGAAGGAATATGAAATGAATAGGAAAATACAAGGAAATAAGAAAATAACGTTAAGACCTCCAGTCTTGATGCTAAACATGCATCCACGTGCACGCATACCGAAAGGTCTGTTTGCAATCAGCCCCTTTGTCACTTACTGCTTGAGCACTGAATTTGGAGAGTCTACTGCTATGAGGTGATTGTGAGGAGCAATAAAGAACAGGGAAGCAGAACTGAAAGCATCCAAGGCCTAGCAGCCCTGGGGAGAAGGTTTGTCAGGCAGCTGTTTGGTTTGGGAGATGCTCAGGCACTTTGGCAGGGGAAGCCAGAGCAAGGCTGATAAATAGAGAGGGAGCAATTGAAAGAAATAAGACTAGTTGCTTATCTGGTTTGGGTGTTCAGGCAGTATCCTAGCACAGACAGACCTGTCATGACCTTGATAGTGAGAATTTCCTGCAGATGGGAGCCCATGGAGGCTTGGGAGCTGGTATTACGGTGGACTGGAGCACGTGCCACTGGGGGAGGCTTTGCCAATGGGCTGCACATGTGGTTCTGTTCTCACAGCACAGACTTGTTTGTGGGGCAGATGGATGAAAGCCAGTGCTCACTCCCTGCTGTGCAGCCACCACGTGTGCTTTGGCTTGGTCCTAAGGCTCTCTTGTTGACAGAGCACAGGTGCCACGGAGGCTTTCAAGGAAAAGTTATTTGAAATGAAAGCAATCCCTGCAGCCTGGAGGGGCGCCATGCAGGGAAGTCTCCTGGCCCTGGCTGAGCCAAGAGAACATGTTCCAATTTGGCATTTAACACACAGAAATGCATGCACAACCTCTGTTTTTATTAATTACAAATATTAGAAGGTTGAAAATACATGGCTTGACACCAAAATGGAGGGTAGCTAAAGCAACTGCTTTGGAACTATCTACGCACAGAAATATGAACCAGGCAGCAAGAGAGAATACAGCAGACTAATGGAGATGTTTTAGAGGAAAGGTTTCCCATGGATTTGCAAGAGTTACAGCTGGAAAAGACATGTTGTTCCCTCTCTTTGTCAACACCAAGCAGTTTTGCAGCGTTACATGCCTACAGCACGTGCACTGTTCTACGTAGAGCTGCTTCAAATGCTCAGTGAGAGCACAGGCCAAGCTGGTCGGTATCATCAGGTGCATTTCCACAATGCATGGGTAGACAGAAGTGACAGCACAGAGCCTGAAGATTGGCATCTGGCAATAATGTTTTAGTTTCTTTTCTGTCCCTTTTGCTTGCTGTTTGTGAGCTGATCCTGCTTTCTGCCAGCACACTGCACATTTCTCATGGAGCTCCACTGTACTAACTCTTCCATGGCTATTCAAGATGATGGTGTTTGAGTCACATACTGCTGTTTCCATCTTGAATTGGAGGGCTGAAATATTTACAGCTGTAGTGCACCAGCCCTCCAGAGGACTATTGACTCCTTTCTGAAAGACTAATCATGCTTTTTCCCACTTCTCCCCTCTACATGCAGTCAACATGTTTTTGAAGGCCACCTGCAACATCTCTCTCCAGAAATATCTAAAAGAAAGCAACAGCAAAATAAAGTGGGGGCTTTAGGTTATATTCTAGTGCTCACACTCCCCTGCCTCAGACCAGGAATGCATGGGGGCAGGAAAGGGGGTGAAGTAATATGTATTCATCTCACTTTTCCAATTGTATTCACCAAGGGGAGGTTTGGGGTTTTTTCTTTCTCCTTTATTCTCTTGAAAAAAATAATCTAAGGAGAACTCATTCACCTATTGTCCCTTGTAGACTGAGTGGGACCTGGACAAGGGAGGCAGCTTGCAAAGAAGCAGCCAGCATAGGCCTGTGGTTCTCTCAAAGGGGCTGCTAGGAAAATGACTGGAGAAGGCAGCAGTTTCTTTTGGAAACTGGATTTCAGGGAAGTTAAACTGGGTGGGAAAGTGCTTTAATGTGGCTTAATAGTTAGTCCTTGCATGGCCTTAGTGCCTGAGGCTGCTGAGCAGCTGTATAAGCAGAGAGCAAAAAGGTGATTTCTGCTCCATAAAAGCTGGCACTGAAGCTATGAAAGCTGTGTATTGCTGGAGGATGAGGAAGGCAGTGTGTCTCCTCGGCGCAAAGGTCACTGAGGGTTACTTTTTCACAGTTTCTGTGTTTGTGCTACAGAGACCTGACCCCCATTGGAGCAATCAAAATAGCACATCAGCAAAAATGGGGAGCATCTGGGGGAGGTGTCTCTCTGGACATGCTCATGTCAGTGTGCAAGTCATCATGCAGTTCTGACCTAAAGAAGCTTCACAAAGCACCTCCTGCTGGTATCACCACACAGGAAGGCACATCTTTTGCTCAGCAGCACTTTCTGCGCAGCACAGATATCCACAGAGAGTCTACCCAGCCCAGATCTCTTCCCCAGGCTGCCACACCGAGCTCAGCTTCCCTGATTGGCTCTGATTATGGCTCCTTAGAGGTGCTGTTGACTCCTGGCACAAGAATATTGAGTATCTGAAAAGAGACTGTGAAATCTCACTGGTTTGTTTCAAGTCCTCCAGTGGTGCTTGATAAAGAAGATCTCCCAGAAAGAAACAGTTTAGTCCAATCCACTAGAGACAGACATTTTATTGGGAAAGAGGACAGAGAGCTGGTGTGCATGAGCCAGAGCATGGCAGGGAAGGTGGGAAGAAATGATGGAGAAAGTCTGTCTCCTCATGCCATAGGGTAACACACAGGTGCTCAGTGCAGGCAAAATCCAGGTGACAAGAATGTGATGCAGAGAGCTCCCTCTTCAGTAGAAGGGAAATGAAATATTTCAACACCTTACAGATTGCAAGATACAGGGAAAAACCTACAGATACTTCCCAGCATCTGTGATGAGCAGGAAGCCTAATTTTGAAACCTTGCCTCCAAATACGAAGATGTTAAGTGGAAAAGTGGGTTTCTGGTAAGAGGGTCTAAACCACCCATTTCTTCCCTTTTCCTTGTATTTTAATAAAGAGCTGAATAATTAAGAATCCCAATCCCCTTTACTTCTTTCCAAGAAGAAGACATACCATCCTGAGCTGATACTTATCTTCCCAGCACAGTGAATATCAGCTGGCTAGTTCAAGCATAAGAAAAATTTCGGTCTCACCAAAGTCACATCAAAGAATACCTCAGGTTCATCTAACCACATGAAGACTTGTTTACATAGTGTATGCTATGAGGCTCCCAGACACAGTCAGTGATGAAGGCTCAGTATAGAATAGACCATCAGAATCCCTGGGTGGAGGACTGTGATTTGCAGCCAAGGCCTATGGAGAAATATTCTGGAGGTGAGATGTTGGGAAATGTGCTTGGAAAGATATTTTGAGGACTGCCTTTGACTATAGCAAAAACCCCCAATAACAAACAAACAAAACCCCCAAAATGACAACAACAACAACAAAACCAAAGCAACAAAACAAACTAACAAACAAAATCAGTGGCAATGATAATTTGGTGGTTTATTTTATTACAAGGCTTGTGTTCTTCACATCTTGGCAGGGATAGATAAACTTCTCACGCAACGATAACACTCATTCATCAGTCATGTTTATAGCAAGTAACACAGCAAGACTTGAGGTGGGGAGCAGCTTTTCCATGACCAGAGCATTTCAGTCCCATCTGGAGGAAGCCTGGGGAAATTTCACACCAAATGTATGTGAGTGGGAGGGCAGATATTGTGAGATAACCAAAGATTTTTCACTGTAGGAGAAATGTGAAGGTGATGAGAAAATTCAGTAACTTGTACTTTTGGACTGACAGGTATTTCTAGATTTCCTCTGTGTTATGGGAAAAGTCACAGATTCCAGAAGCAGGCTTTGGCTTCTGCATTTTAGACTTCTTTGATGATACTTTTATTTTTGTCTCCTTCCTTTATGAATTACAGTCTCCCACCAAAGGAGTATGTGTTTTATTACGAAGCATTTTTCTCTAAGTGGCCAATTTCAGAAACCATTTTCAGTAATCAAAATGCAACATTTTAATTCAAAGTGGCCTAACAAGTCTTTGACTGGACTTATCTTTTGGATATTTGAATGTGTGAATTTTTAGTACAATTCCATCCAGTCTCTAATATTCTTGTAAAGAAAGGGGGAAAGATATAAAAAAAATCTCCACCAACAAAAGAGAGAGAAGTAAAATATCTGAGAATATATGGAAAGAGACCTGAAACCTGTCATTTTTCTCTCATTGTTCTCCCCTCTATTTTCTTTATCTCTGGGGAAAAAGGAGAGGAGTATGAACCTTTGTCCCTCTACTTCCCTTTCACAAAGATCAGAGAAGTGAAAATCAAAGTCTGTGATTGAAAGTAAAAAACCTATTTGGATTATATTGTTTCAAATACTTTTTGGCAGAAAAATGCATCATTTGGCAGGAGAAAACTTTGCCTTGTTTCATTTATTGCTCAGGTCTAGTAACAGTATGTTAGGAGTTAGGTGCTGCTTGTATAGACCAGAGTATGTCCATGCTGGCTAATTAGTCCCATCCCACTGAACCTCTTGGGATTTTCTGATTTTATCCTAAAACAATAGGATTTAGTGTTAAAAGAATAGAGAAATGGACTGAAAGATCTGGTGAGACTGAAGCGTACAGGCTGAAGCTGGAGGCAATAGCTCTGGCAAGAGAAATGCTTTCAGTCTGTGACTCCCTCTAAACCCCCAGGGCAGCTTTTCTTCCTCAGGAAGCTTCTGCCTGCAGAAATTTAGAAAAAAACCCCTATCCTGGGAGTCAGCTGGATGCTGTATTTAAAGGTTTGTGCTTCGGACAGGTTTTTATTTTGTATTGATGATTCCCTGCTGCCCTCTCTAGCTATTAGGTCTGAAAGGCTCTGTGAAGCTCTGCCCAGGGCTAATGCTCTTGTTGCTGAGCGCAGAAGAGCCCAGAATTAATGTACCACAATCTCAGAAATATGTTTTGTTTTTTTTTTTAGTCCATGCTGCTCACACAGTAAGGAAGATAATTTTATAAATCTCTGAGTAAAAACTCAAACTGGCTGTGTTCACCCTATATTTCCAGCCTCTGCATCTTTAACACAGAATTACCCAGAGGCACTTGGCAGAAAGTTTCCCTGTAGTACATTCCCTTCAGCTGACCTTCAGCTGAAGGCCTGGAATGGGTTATCCAGGAAGGTGGTTGAGGCCCCGTCCCTGGAAGTGTTTAAGACCAGGCTGGATGAGGCTCTGGCCAGCCTGATCTAGTGCAGGGTGTCCTTGCCCATGGCAGGGGGTTGGAACTAGATGATCCTTGTGGTCCCTTCCAACCCTGACTGATACTATGATACTATGACCCCTCCTGTGCAGGGGCTGCTGGATGAGGCAGGTGTCAGTATGAAATGAGAGTGATATTCAGAGAATATCAGAGGTTGTGTTAAGTCCCATTGCCTATTTGCTGCAGTGAGCACCAAATGCAGTTTCCTGGCTCCCAGTGTGGCACATGCCACGGCTATGGGATCATGTCACCTCCTGTTCCTAACTTTTATTATAGCATCAGATCCCTCTCCTTGGGCATGTCATTTAATCTCCCTTTTGCAGTTCCTTCCATTTCAAGTGGGTGACCAAGAGACTCGCCAGCCCCGTGATCGGCACAGGATTACATGTGTGCAAAGTTTGATGAAAGACAAGGTGTGAATGCTGATTGCTGTCAGCAAAGGAAATGGGGCAGGTTAGGATACCAGCTACAACTTCTGTACTTACTGAAACAGGGGTCGGAGAGCTGGGCTGCTGCTTCCAGGGTTACATTCTACTCACTGGAGTACATTCAAGCACAGTAATTTTGAAACACATCAGAGATAAATGCTGGTAGTGATGGACACAACAAATATCAAAGACAGTAACTTTGTGTTGGGCTAGTCACATCAAATTCCACTCTGCTTTCCAGGAAAATAGATTTCTGGGTTTAAATATGAAGATTAACAGCAGCAGATTTAGGGCTTAAAATAAAGTATGTATTATAGATTTATTTAAAGGCCTTTGACTCTCAAACACTTTGTTTTAATACATTGCTTTCAGGGCTGACATGACTTTCATTTTTCACTACTACTTTACATTCCAGTGTTTGAATGGTTTACACAGGGGAAACCTGAGTTTTAAGAAAAGCTGAAATTCTTCTGCTGCTGCTGCTTAAGCAATGCTTTATTTTCATCCCTGTCTGTAGTAGTTTCTTAGTAGAGAGAACTGTAACTCAGAACAATTCAATTTTCCATCATTTAAGAGGCAAGACATAGTAATAGCTTAATCCTGATTATACAGAGCCATTTGTGAGGACTGACTTCCAGATGTTCATGTTCTTTTCTTTCTCCCCCTCTCTCTTTATTTTTTTAATGTTAATGTAATTCATTTCTTTGGATTTGGTGCTCAGAGAGAAATCTCTGAACCCCAGGATAGGAGCATCTACCAGTTCAACCGGTCAGAAAACCATCCTGAAGCTCTAGATATTTGCTGGACAGGTCCAACTCAGGATGCAGCAATGGAAATTTTTATGTCCTAAATCCTGCCCTGGAGAGAATTCCTGTTTGGAGAAGACAATTTTCGCTCTTCACTTTTCCTTGGACTGTCTTTAGAGATTGCTAAGTACAGCAAGGTCATAGCTCTAGGATATGGTTTGCATCCAACCCTCTTTGACCTTCTGAAGACACTGGCTGCACCACCAGCCAAGATTTCATGGTTAAAGATCAATTAAGATTACTCCTTAAGTTTCAAAGAATTTGAGGGGAGAAAGGGAGAATAAGACAATAACACTAGCTGAAAGCCAAAAAAATTAATTTGGTAGTAAATGCTCTGTGTAAACCAGATTTTAGACCCCATATCTTCTAGTGACAACTGTCCAAGTCACGCGATGCCTGTAACAGGCTTTTCCTGTAAAACTCTGCTTTCTGGCACAGTGGAGCAAGCTGGCTTTTGGGATGGGAGGTGCTCTCATTACTCTGCTTCCAACAAAAAAATGCCATTTCAAGTTGAATTTTGGTGCTATCCTTGCACACATTATTCTAATCATTCTGCTGTGAGGCTTCTCTATGCAGAATGAACAGGAGGCTTTGATGTGTGTATCCAAGAGATAAATTAGAACTCGTGCAGCTGACTTGCAACAAGCTTGCTAATAAAATTTAACTCTTAGAGAAGACAGCTTGGTCCTGAAAGCTCTGATTGCTTTGGCACAATGTTGTGGAAATACAATTACAAGATTGGATTGCTCTCAATTTGTTCCAGATAGAGAAGGAGAAAAGAAAAGAAAAGGGAGAAAAGAAAAAAAAAGGGAGAAAAAGAAAAAAAAAGGAAAGACAAGAAAAATACCATGGGGGGGGGGGTTTAATTAAAAATAAATAAGATCAATTTTGAGAGCTTCTTGCCAGATTATTGTTTAGCTTAGCATTATCTTTTCACCAGCAACATGGTGATCCCAGATACATAAATCAACAGATTTCCTTCACTTAAGCAGGTGAGGATGGCTTCTTGGCTGCAGGCATGAGCTGGCCGGAAAGACTCTAGCAAGTGCTGCCTGTGAGGCTGGCTCTCCATGTGCTGTATCATGGTGCTTGCAGTGATGGGCTTTGGCACAGCATCTCGTAAAAGCATTGTGAGAACTCACGGTTTGTTATAACATAGTTATACAGTAAGAAATATGGGGCTTTTGATTATATGGTACGTGAAGGCCTCCACCTGCCATTTTTCACCTTCTTGGAAGCTTTCCTGAGCTTCTTGAATGGCCAGAAGGGCCATTGGGCTTGCATTACATCAAGAGGCTGTGTAAGAGAACATGGATCTGAATCCCACCTCCACCCCAGAAGAGCTGTATTACAACTGCACCTTGTCTCAGCTCCCGCCTGCAGGGCTCTCCCTCGCAGTGTATGTCAAGTATTGATTACTGCTCATCTGCTGACCACAAAGATCACCTGCTGCACTGTGAAAGAAACATCAAACATTTTTCCAGCCTCTGTACAAGTGACTGGGCTGAGTTCCCCAGGAAAGCTCTGACTCCAAGCAGAGGTTGTGATTGTGGGGAGCAAAACAAAACAAAGCAAAACAAAACAGGAGGTACTTTAAAGCAGCTGAATAAAGACACACAACAAAGCTGCCTGACAAAAGTACTGTTGAATTAATGCAACCCGATCCCTGAGCTAGCTATGGTGATGCATCATATTCATCACCCAAGAGAAAGAGGCCGGCAGGGAGCCGGGAGGCCGGCCTGGGCAGTGTGGATAATTGTGGAGGCCTGCTGCTAGATGGAAAACATCTGGTTTATGTTTGAGTTAAGAAGGGATATTTAACTCTATTACCCAGATTTGTATCTGTCCATTACTTATTCAGATTTATTAGCATAGGCTCGCGACATCAAGGTTATGTGAGGCTGAGACATCTTTGTGTGTTGGGAGCTGTGGAAAGTTGATGTTAAAGGAAGTAAAGTTACAACAAACACCTGCAAGTCTCTCAGTCTTGTGAGCAATGGGATTTGTGTTACTGAGTCTGAGGATCTGTGCACATTCCTGCCTGCCGATGTAAGCATGGGTGATGTGTATGTGGTGTGTGGGGGTGTCTGAATAGGGAGGTACCTGTGCATGTGCCAGGCAGTGGACATGGACAAGGTGATATGAATAGACAAGGGAATGTATCTTGGAAACACCAACACTCTCCAGCCTAAACACAAGACCAGCAGCTCACAAATCCAGTGAGGGGGATGTTTTAGTGCCTTACTTCAGCACTGATTTAGCTTTTTCTACTATTCTGTTACAGTGTACCTACTTACAGAGACACCCTACCTCAATATATTTGTGTCCTCTGCCTTGTCCTGCTCCACAGCTCATATGTACTCTATCTTCTTCTTCTAGTACTCTTCCTTCCCAGGCTCACTTCACTTTGTTCACTTTTCTAATGCAATATTTTTAGTTCTGCATCCAGATATCCAACTTCCCCTTTTGCCCTTCTTAATGTGTGAGATGAGATGTGTGTGGAGTCTAATTTAAAGTACTCAGTCCCCTTGAAAAAAATCAACCAAACACATCTCAAAACAGATGTCCTGGCTGAGGGGGAACTGAGGTGACTTCCACCAGGTGAGCCAGTCTGACAGGTTTTTGGGACCTATATTTACAAATTTAGAGGGCCAAACCTTACTGTGCTGAGCCTGATAGTAACCATGGAATCATTGGTCTCTCACTTCCCTCCAATTCCTAGCATGAAAGTATTTGCACTGGAACAGGGACATTGCCAGATTTCCTAGGTGATCATTTGCACTATAGGAACAGCAAACAGTGAACAACAGATAGGTCACAAACCAACCCTAGGCTGAAATTGTTACTCAGCACTGTTGTGTGAATCCTCCTGAGGACTGAATACACAAAACACAAGTGGCACTGATTTGTGAGATGATCCCCACTCTGGTTGATCAGCAATCATTTCAAAGATTGCTAGTTAGCCTGTGCCTGGCAGGTGTAAGCCTGTATTTCACGTTCTCATCCCCAGTTGTTATTTAAATGAAAGGAGGAACGTTTTTTTCTTCAAATTCTATTTCATTCCTCCAAGATATTAGCTGTAATTCATCATATTTATAACTCCTGAAATGAAATTCCCTCCCATAGAGTTCAATAAATGCAGTTTTCCTGAATAGCTCGTTCACAGGGCAAAAACACCTTCTTTCCAATATTTTTCACTTCATAGAATGAAACCATATGAGGTGGTTAAGATTTACATGGTCAGCTCTGGCAGGCTTTCTATATTTATTTGGGTTGCAAGATATAAATCAGTGCTGGGCCTTTCTCCAAGAATGAATTATTTGCTATCTTGCTACATGTGTGTTTCTGGGTCAAAATTTGATAAGGTGTTTTTTAGCATTATTGCTTGGGGTAGGTAGAATTTATATTGTTCTGTGCCAGCTTCCATGTTTTGACTGCAGAACATTACCTTATACTGCTTTTTATCACAACTAACCACTGGTGGTTTGAAAATTTTCCCAGCTTAGGAGTAATATGTGCAACTGCATAGCACAGACTTTTCTAAAGGGACAGTCCCATTTAACTGAATATCCCATATGATGAGGATTAGAGGGTTTTTATGATTTAGAGACATGATTTATAGTCACATGAATATGACTTCCTTGTTAAAATGATGCTCTTTATATCTGTAGAAAATCTAATTGCTTGTGCAGGAAGGCTTCTGTAGGACCAGACTTTAACTTCATGCAAGCCTTTAAGGCAGAGAGGGAACTGGGAGTGCTGGTGGATGGCAGGCTGAACATGAGCCTGCAGTGTGCCCAGGCAGCCAAGAGGGCCAATGGCATCCTGGCCTCCATCAGGAACAGTGTGGCCAGCAGGAGCAGGGAGGTCATTCTGCCCCTGTACACTGCACTGGTTAGGCCACACCTTGAGTCCTGTGTCCAGTTCTGGGCCCCTCAGTTTAGGAAGGATGTTGTCTTGCTGGAGCGTGTCCAGAGAAGGGCAACAAGGTTGGTGAGGGGTTTGGAACACAAGCCCTATGAGGAAAGGCTGAGGGAGCTGGGGTTGCTTAGCCTGGAGAAGAGGAGACTGAGGGGTGACCTCATTGTTCTCTACAACTACCTGAAGGGAGGTTGTAGCCTGGCAGAGGTTGGTCTCTTCTCCCAGGCTGCCAGCACCAGAACAAGAGGACACAGTCTCAAGCTGCACCAAGGCAGGTTTAGACTGGACGTTAGGAGGAAGTTCTATACAGAGAGACTGATTGCCCATTGGAATGGGCTGCCTGGGGAGGTGGTGGAGTCACCTTCATTGGAGGTGTTCAGGAGGAGACTTGATGGGTGCTTGGTGACATGATCTAGTTGTTTGATGGGTTGGACGCAATGATCTTGGAGGTCTCTTCCAACCTGGTTTATTGTATTGTATTGCATGTAGGGATATGGGATGATGTGGTATCTCTACAAATGTCAAAACAGATCCCTCTGTTGGGATAATCACCTATGATAATCACCTCAACAAATTGAAAATCCATTTGGGATACCTGATATTATTGATGAATTAGTCAGAAATTTTCTTTATCTATTTTAAATATCACACCTGATCATCTCCATGCCTTGGTGCAAGCTTGGGAAGCAGGACTTTGGTGGCCACCAGATAAGTAGTTGACTCTGGGATTTATGAACCTGACACTTCAAGCAGCGGGTAGGCAAATGTATGGGCATTACCAAGACCTCATCTTATGTGCACACACACAAATATGGAAAAATTCCATGGCTCCTTATTTACCTTATGCAGAGTAGTTTCTGCAAGAGACATAGGAGCCACTAAGATATCTAGCTTCAAGGAAACAGCAAGTGTGTGCTTATTACTCGTGATTTTTAGATCATGAATCCTTATATTTTCTATGAAATAAATCAGGCTCTCCACAGAGTGATCTTGGGACCAGAATCAGACCCCTGTGTCTGACTGAAAACCCAGAGAGCATGAGGTCCCACTTGAGCCCTAGGTGGCTCAGCAGGATAGACAGCTGGATGGATCTTGGAAGAATTTTCTCTTCTACCTAGTGCTCCTACACAATTATTCCGTTTTGCAAGAGATTTCACTTCTTTCCTAACAGCAGTCAGGACAACCCTACACATCATTCACTAGGACACCAAATTAGAGCTGTCATTTAGGATTTCCTTAGTTTCACTGTTGTAGACTGAGTCCTTGATGTCCTTGAGGACGTCCTTGATCTCTGTTTTCCGTTACGCCTGCTCTCCTATGAGATCTGGTGAAAACAAATGAATACAAACTTTGGAAAGTCATGCCTACATTCATGGAGACCTAAGTCTGCCCTATTGTCTTGTGCCTGTATGGACCTCCTAAACTAAGGCCTTTTCTTCAGTTATATTTTTTTTCCCCCTTTGGTATGTAATGAAAAACTATTAATAACCCCCAGATGATTTTAGATTAGTCTAGAACTCATACTCTGCAGCAGGACAACTATAGGGTAACTGGTGCAAATTAACAAGATGACATCATTCATCACATGCAGAGCTCTTCAAAATTGTCATTGTGAAAAATCCTCTAATTTAAATGAAGGCTTGTTCTGGATTTCCCTGGCGGGATAACAAAATACTACTAACATCAGTATGATATATGACAGCACAGCAAAGCAAAAAGGACCCACATTTTGTTCAACAGCTGACATTTAGAACCCCACTTTCTCAGAATCTTCCATTTCAAATCTGATGCTTTCACTCTTCATGCTGTCGTTGGCATAGCAGTTCCATTTGTGGAACAGAGTTTTTCTACTGCACGAACCTCCAGAATGAATGGTTTTCTGTCAGATTTGGCTCAAGACCTCATCTGGGTTCAAGATCTGCATCTAATGTGAATAGAAGCAAGATGCCAATATCACTTGGTTTTGTTCTTTCTTCTGTGAAAGAAATTTTTTTATTTGATCCCTTTTTCACTCAACAAAGATCTTTTCCTCTCCAGCAGAAATAGTCTTAGATCTCTTTTTCACTTCTTTACTTCTCCTTCATTTTAGCTTTTCACTAGTTTGTTCCATATCCCTGGAAGGAAGACCTTGAAATTCTCCGTGTGCTTCAATATCCTGCTCCTGATATGGGCAGATTCATTTGCTGACTCCTTGATAGCAGTCAGCACTGTAAATGTTACTGATCAAAAGTGGCGAGAGGAGAAGAATGCAAAAACATTATAAAAAGCAAAATACCTAGAAGTTTGCTTTGGCAAAGGATTAAAAGCCTTGTATCTGATCAGTCATAACCTCCTCTTTGTTGCTAACATGGTTCACTACAATTTACATTTAAATGGTGTTGAATGAAGACTTTTATCTTGGCTGCCCACCGCCTTTCCCCTCCTCCCCCAAGAACATCCTTTCCTGACACTTTCACCTTATGCTACTTGTACAGAAACACAAGGAGGGATTAAAACCCCTACGCCTGATGGCTCTGTTTTAACTCCATGTATAAACCTCCTTCTTTGTAAGCACCATGGTTAATTGATAGGCTGCGCAGGCAAAGCCATGACAGGAACAATAAGAGGAGAAATATCACTACAAAGAATAACACAGGTCACTGCAAAGGATTACACTTTATAGCCAAGAGGCTGAAGCTGTGAAACATTTGTTATACTTGATGGAGAAGAGGCCGAAGTTGAGACATATTTATTAATGTGCAGTTACAAAAAACTAACACTAACAATAATTCAGAGATTGCATGATGTGGGATGTAGGATGTGAGATTGTTTAAGAAAGAGATTCCTAGGGCCCAGTCCTGTGTACTGAGGATGTTGTCATCGCTCCCCAGTACAATAGCCTGTTTCCATGGATAACCTTGAAGCAAGGTGACAGCTGGATCCCAGTGGTACCTGAATCGAGTTCTCTCTCTTGAGTTCTCTCACATTTAACCACAGTCCATTAGCATGTGGTAACAAATGATTTGTACAAATGATGTATACAAACCAGAAAGGGAGAATGTCTCTAGGAGAGGGGGATATTTTAGTGTAAAAATGAAATCCTGTTACAGTTTGAAGGGAGAACTTTGGCCTAGTCCCTCACTGTAAAGACTGAATATAAGTTGCCATTGGATGTAAAAGGAAAATAATGATAGGGTCTATACAATTTATTGGATTGATAGTGGGAATATAGAGCAGACCCATAAACAGTTCTTTCTCTATTTTTCTTCTGTTGCTTCTACCTACAACTTTCTTCACTCCCTCTCTTCTGTGGCCTTGATGGGTATCTCTGTTTTGACTACTGTGTGAGGTAAAGGGAAGGAGAGAGGGAGTCGGGGGAGGAGGTGAGCGGTCCCCCTGGAGCCGTCAAGGAGGGGGCGTCTGAGGAGTTTCAGTGTTGTTTATAAATTGCAAATATTTATCTATATTGTACATATATTTGTATATTTTGTACATATTCATTGCATTTCATCTTTCTACATTTTAGTTTGCTTGTAAATATAGCTTCATTTGCTTTCATCCCAAACTGAGCTAGTGAGGCAATTTTATTTTGGGAGGTAGTTCTCCAAATTATCTGGGAGGCAATTTCAACCCATCACAAGTCTTAACTATTAAACTAGTTTTTCCTTGCCTGCACACGCCCCCAGACCCCAGAAGAACTGAACTTTTATATCTGTTTAAGTTGAAGGACTCCCCAGGAAGAACTGAACTTTTTTTGTAATCTGTTTAAGTTAAATGACTCCCCAGGAAACTGCAGATATGAAATTCAATAAAGTCCACCCTTTCTCATGGAAATTTTTGTCCCCTTTGCAATATTTAGTAATTTCTCAGACTTCAGGAATGTGATACAGTGGTCAGATACACCTAGTTATCAGTTGCATACCGCTTCTGTAGGATTTGCCAACTCTGTATTTTACAGAATACTTAAGTATTTAAACAAAAACTGTGATTATATAGGTTCTGGTCTTTTTTGTCATGATATGAAAATACTCTGGGCCTGCAAGGATTTAGATTACTGTACTCATTGGAGGTAGGAGGAAACATGGGGAACTGAAGCACACGCCAGATTAAATGATTCAGCCAAAGGAAGGAAATCTGTGACTGCTCTACAAGGAATTGAATGCATGTTTTCCTAGTCCCAGTGTGGTATCCCTCTCCCCAGGCAATCTTTGTCATGTCAATTGTTCCAGCACTAGACCTCTCATTAGGCAGCAAGACCCTCTGTGCTAATGATGTTTTATTAACGCAGGCATAAGGATCACACAGCGCAGCACTTCTGAATAAAAGCCTGGAGCAAGGCAAAAGGAAAAAACAAGGCTGGGCTTAATACATTTTGATTTCAGCTTGAGTCAGGATCCAGCTCTAGAAAACATCACACAATATTATTTTCAGCAGAGGCTGGACAACATGTAAACTGGGAAGGACAAAGTGGATATATATTTATCCAGAGAATTACTGTTCTCCTCACCATAAATGGAACTCCGAAATACAAAATAAAAACCATTATCTGTCCAATCAGAGTCTGGATCCCAAGAGCTGTGGTGTAGGTGGGTAGCTGTGAAATATATCTAGATATTGTTGCCAAGAAGAGTCTGAAATCTCACAAGAAATAAAAAATTGCAGTAAGGATAAACAAAATGAAAGAGAGTCAAAAGACCCCTAAGTGAAAACTCCTAACAACTTAACGCCAATAGCTTAAAATAAGAAAGCTTTTGTGTGTGTGTGTCCAGGAATATTTTAAAGATTCTCAGGACTTTTCAATGTGCTTGTCAGGTTGGTTCATTTATACTAATAAATTCAGGATGAGATGGGAAACGTGAGACGTGGAGGTAAATGCAAATACCAAATACGAGTGCTGAAGCAATGCTAAAGGCTTGCAAAAGCCAGGTGCAGGGACCAGCGTGCTGCTTTCTGAGGACACAAGACTTGTTGACAACTTTCTCTGGCAATGACTTTCCCCTTGCCCATCTACTACAGCACCTGAGCCTGGAAGCCAGACAGGAAACACAAGATTAAATGAGTTATAAATACAAAGTAATAAATCAAAATGTTCATGGATTGAATGCATCAAGTGGTGTTCTAGATAGAGAAAAAGCTGGGTAACAACCAGCTTTTTTGTGGGTAACAAACACAACTGTTTTCTGAACTCTTAGGGTACTGTGAGGTGCATTACTGCATGCTCCCCACATGTGGAGGCAGTACTTTGAGGGCTGTAGTGGCTCTTCTAATGTGAAGTATCAGTTTTCCAACACTCTATTTCTTCTACAATATCTATTTAAATTGCAGTGGAGGCTGCTCAGTTTTCTCAGTAGTGTCAGCAAGTGAATGAACTGTTTATGAAGTACTTGCAGCCTAGCCCATTGCTGTAAAGTTTTTAGCTTGTTTCTGTGTGAAGCAAAGCATACACAATCAGTAGTATCAACACAAAGCATCAATAATCAGTAGTACCAAAACAGTTGCAAAACTTTTTCACAGAATTGGTCACTTCTAAAAATCACAACAAAACCAGCAAGTTTTGGCACCTTCAAAACAAAAAGCAATTTGAAAGAGTGGATAAGCCTAATTTAATTAAAAATAACTGGAAGTATTCTTTAACCTACGTTTTAAATTGTGTTTAGTTGTCAAAAATTGTCACACTCTTTCATTAAATAAAGATGAGGCCAAAACTCTCTATGCACTACCACCAGGACATGCAAAGCATGCAAACCTCTAAAACCTCAAAAGAGAAGCCAGCAGCCCACAACACCCTCCCACATCACTGTTCCTCTCACAGCTGCTAAAATGCTGTGCTGCCCTGCGATCCAAAGATCCATCCCGATGTCTGCAGGCAAAATTTCTCCCCAGGTCATCTCTGCTGTTTGGCCGGTTGCCATCTTTCAGCACAGGGATGCACTTCTCTTGCTGATTTTTTCTTTTTTTAACATGTTGAGAGAGACAAATCAGTGAGTACCACCTTTGGGCCAGAAAATATGTTGGGTATATCAGGAAACTATATCTCTGGCACTCCTTTCACTGAACAAAAAAGAGCTTTCTTTAGTGTTTCTTAAGAGGGGAGCTTTATGACTATATGGTTATACTGAGCCCTGCAAAAACAGCTGTTGCTTGCAGTCCTGGGGGATGCAGGAGCTGTCTTTCATACCATATATGTTCTTGCTGAGATTTTCACACCTGTGTATTAGATAACCAACTTAGACATTGTCATTTAAAGAAAGCCCCTGCTTGGAACAAAAGATTTAAAGTCCCCAGAAGGATTGTCGGGCAGCTCAGTGCACCAATGTGTTCCCCTGGCTTTATTTCTCCTTTCCTGTTCTTTGTGTGCATTTATTTGCCTTTCTGTGCAGCAATGCACAACAGTGCAGAAGAAATGAGAGGTGGTGGAGAGGGAGGAGCAAGAACTGGGAACGATCCCCTGGGATACAGGCAGCCTCACTGCTTCTGCCACAGAGCCACATGGAATGATCTAATACAGCTTCAACATGTGCAATACACATTGTCTGTATTTTTAAGCACGCTTTATTTAGGTCTAGGCAGCTAGAAAAGGGAAATGAGTTTTGACAAACAATAGGGGAACACAGACATCTAAATGCAGATTATTTCCTGCTCCCGGGTTGTACTGTGTCACTCCATGTTCCAGCAAAAGCTGAGTCTTCATGTGAGGACAAAATCATGGATATAGCATTGCCAGCATTTGTGACCTACCTGCCTTTCCTGTGACACCGTCACATTTTGATGACTCTTCAGAAATGAGTACAAACACTCGTGTTTGGATGTGCAGCTTCCCTAATAAGGCTGGGAGCCCACATTACCTTGTACTCTAAGGGATGCGGTTCACACACATGTCTTAGCCCAAGAAAGAAAGGAATGCCATGAGGCTTCATGACAGTTTTTCAGATGAGCAGTGGCTTGGTTTTGGCCAGTTGATTCACCCTTTTATCATTAATGAAAATTTTCTAGTGGAATGTTCATTGACTGAGGTTTTTTTGCACGTTTGTATACTTCTTCTACAAAAGAAACCCAGGAGAAACAATGTTCCAAACAGCACTTCCACCACTAAAACGCTTAGCTTCCTCCTTAAGTGCAAAAACCAGTGCAAGATGAACTACTGAGTTGTTTCTATGGTTTTAGTAAAACCTACTTTTTTTTTTTTTTTTAGCTTTTAGAGCAAAAATGCTAGTCCCTAAATCTAGCCAGCAACCAGCAAGGATGGGCTTGGCAAGGAGAAAGCAGGGGTAATGGGGAGAAAGAAGCACTATGCGTGGTAGATCTTCAACCATTTAGCTCTATATCTGAGAGGTCAGCTGGCTTAAGCTTCAGTTTCTACATCCTTCTCTACATGAAGGAAGAGCTAGTCCTGGAATGCTGCACTTGACTGGCTGCTCCTGTCTTCTCCAGTCAATCCCTTGAGAACTTTTAACAAGGAGATTTAGGAAACTTGAGGGTTTATAACAAAACAATAAAGAATCAGTGCAGTTCTAGAGTTCTATCTATTTTGGATAACTCAGCCCATAACTTTGCAGTACAAACACCATGAAAGGCCTCTGAGAATGGAATCTTGTTATAATAATTCTTTCTTTAGGAAATGCTTTGGCACATGGTTTAGCTGTTTGCTACTCTGCACCATTTTGATCTGAAAAAAAGTCCAGTAATTGCATTGAGTCTGCTTTTCTCTGTGGGTAATGAAGCTGCCTGCATGTTTCCTATGCTTGAAAGAGGTCTAAATGATTACAAGAGCCTTCGTGTTGCAAAACAATTCTGTTTTGTTACTAATCGCACCAAAAAGGCACAGGGAGATCTACAGAAAAATGTTTCTTGGCTCAGGCAGGTCTGCTTGTGCCTGCTTCTCATTTCTGAGTAAGTCAATGGAGGGATGACTCGCCTTTTACTCATGATAGAGTCTACTGAAATCCAACAATTCTGCATCCCACAGGGAGGCAAGGGCCCAGAATTTAAACCTGAGTGGCTGATAAATTAAAATCCATGCACAAAGTCACCCCAGTGAACCAGGGAGAGGGCCACTGCAGAAAGAGATTTCTGGTCTTGCTAGTTTACTCTTGCTGTTTGCCAGTGACATGAGAGGATCTGCTAGGTTTCCCCTCAGTAGCTCTGATACTAATTTTCTATATATTCAGTAGGGCTGATGTTAAAGCTGTCACGTGTGCTCAACAGACCTGTATGAGCATTGAAAGTTTCTGGAGAACCCTGTGGGTTTTTTTAATCCAAGAAAATGGCAAACTGTATCTTGAATTTGTATGTGGGAGACAGAATAGCTGCCTGTCCTCCTCAAAGGAAGGTGCTTGTGGCTTTATACATTCTCTTAACACAGAAAACCCCTCTTCAGAAGTTTCATCTGCGAACTCACAAAGATAAGTGATGGACCATGGTAGAGGGCACCTGCCTTTTAGACTTTTGCACTAGGGACTGAGTCAATGTATTTGGGCCAGTGCTACCACAAGCAAAGAAGCTCATTGCTTTTTTCCTATAAGCACTGGATGCTTCTGACCCTTCACTCCTTATCAAAGCTCACTACTTGTTAATAGGCAAGTGCTGCCTATTAAAAGCACCCAGAGTAGCTATGTAAAGAGTGCAGCATGCTGCAGCAGGGGCCTATCACTGGTGATTATTAGCTTGAGGAGAAGCTTTACCCACTCTCCTCCTTCTCTTCAATCCCAGTCCTTGCTGCCAGCTATTCCTTACATATAACAAGAGCTTTGTGGTTGCCAAGGAGAGCCCACCCCCACAGAGAGGAGGAGAATGTGTGAAGAAGTAGCAAAGACCATTATCATCATATATACAGCAATGGGAGACTGGCAGCCAAGTACTGTTGGCAGTAAAGCTTTCAGCTGCTCTGGGAAGATTGAGAGTGTTCTCATAATGATTCCCAGACATCTGCTTCACAGCAGTTTCTCAGACTCATTCCCTCTTTGGGCTGCTTCCCCACTCTGTTCCATGCCCTTCTGAAGGGAAAAGGCTAGCAGATTGGGCAGAAGGTGGACATCCAGAAGCAGAGGTCTAGTGGGCCATGACGCCCCAGGCACATAGACTCTGGTGGAACAAGGGAGGGCACTGATCCCCGGCCTTTCTCTAGCCCTCATGTTGGGACCCTAGGTCATACATTCAACCTTCCCTTGGCTTTTCTTTCTGTCTGTCAGGGATGGCTGCTTGTCTCTTGGCCTCTTCATGCCCCAGGCAGTGAAGGCAGGAAACGCAACAGAGAGGCTGCCCTGCAGTGTAGAAGAGCTGATGCCTTCACTATGAGCTGCAATTTTGTGAAGAAACTCTCACTCTCTGTTTACTCATTGCAATATTGACATTGTAGCCCCTCCAGGAATGACACAGCAGCCTATTGCATTGGACAGCAAGAATAGGGAGCAATCCACAGTCTCAGCTATCTTTCCTTCCTAGTTTTTCTGTTTTTTATAACTGGGGTAAAGTTCAGAAGACTCCCTCCCCCTCCTCCCATAAATCTACAACTGGAAAACAAACAGGCATCTCTATCCAAAAATGTGCAGCTCAGGCTCATCTCTAGCTGAGACAGGAGTGATGTGTGATTCCCCAAGCTGCAGCAGGCTGGAGGGAGCAGATGGGCTCCAATTTTAATGAAGGCAAAGAGAAGGGGGAGGTGGAAAGCCCTCGATGCACAATGTAAAAGGAAACTTTATGGCTACAGACTCCAAGCAGACCTTTTTTTTAGCTGAGTAATAATAGCTCAGATGCAGTTTGGCTGAAAGCTAAGATATTCTAGAAGTTTTTACTTTCTGTTAGCTACCTGGAAAGTGACATTAGTTCCTTTGTCACTTTTATTCCTGCATGGGCATGCAAAGCCTGAAGTTTCTCTGTGGTATGGACACAAGTCCATACAAATGCAACTTCCCAGTCATGCAGGAACAGACTCCTATGACTTGAGTCCGGTTGCTCTGGCTTTTTGCCAACACCACTACCATCAGAGTTTTGCCCAGTGTCACCTTTCCACTATAGAATGTTAAGTGTCTGCCAGTGCTTTAGTCAGGATGAGATCCCCAGGGACAGCACAACTGCTGCCCAGGGCAGCCTGCAGCACAAGCAGTTGGCTACAGCTCCCACCCACATGCAGGGAGGGGATGCAGGATCATCCTGGAATGGATGCTGCCTCATGAGTGGCTCTGTGCCCCTCTCAGACTCTGACCTTGCAACTAGGGCAGTCAGCTCAAAGCCAGTCAGCACCAGGTGGAAGAATACTCATGGGAACCAGCCTGAGGGCACTGGCTGCTTCAGTGTACAATATCAGTCCCTCTTCAGGGGTAGGGACAGGGCAGCCAGGATCAGGGGTCAATGAGAGCTCTACCTCTGCCTGATCTGACAGCCAGATGTTCTTGACTGGAGATGGCAGTGGGGTGACTGCCAAAAGCTCCACGGAGGAGGGAATGTCATTTGGGAAATAGTCTTCCTTCCAGCTGACACATTTGGGCTGGCAGTCAAGAATGTCAGTTGTCCCTAGGGCTCTTTTAGGCAGCTACTGTTGCCAACAGAGGTGTGAAGACAGAGATGCGTAATCCCAACAGATCAGAGATCCAGTCAGCTCCAATTAGTCCAGTCACACGACATCAGAAATAATGGGAAATAATAAAAAGGCCTACCAGCATATCTGCTCTGTGTCAGGGGACACGCAGTGTTGGCACAGGAGAATAGGGTCATTTTGATCACAAGTTTTTATAGGGTCAAAGCCCATGGAAAGGAATTAGTCTTTCCTTTAGGTTATCTGGTATTTAGGGATATGGCATTCTAAACAAATGAAATTTCACTTCAGCCAGCCATAACCTAATATTAAATTGTTTGTACTGCAATTGCTCTGCATTTATACTGGAGAGATACATTGCCACAGGGCTCTGCAAATGTATAGACCATCTCTGAGTCTTCTAGGAAGTGTTTTGCTTTATAAAAATTGTATGTATATTCAGATCTTAAATTATCTAGTGCAGAATCACAGCCCTGTAAGAGAGGTCTTGAATTCCCCTTCAATGAGGTCCAGGATATTTTTATCTGCAGATTTACCCACTCTGAGATATTGCCAAATGTTATATCTCAATGTGTACTCAGTTTTACAGAGTATGAACAAGACAGTACTGTACAAAGAAGTTCATGTAGTGTGGCTCTTCACTTTTTCACAAGAGCTAAAAGGCATCAGTGGTTTTGGGAAACACATTCTCCAAAGCAGGAGAGAATGAAATTATTTACTCTCAAGAAAGTCTTTTACATGTCCTATTAAAGATTAATCTCAACCATGAAAACAGAGATTTTAATAACCCTTTAAAACAAAATTGCCATTTGTTATTTGCAACTTTTGATATGCTGGTTATCTAGAGAGAAACTAATTCCTTTTAGGATCTTGCCAAAATTTCCTTTAATTTTACTTTTTTTTTGACTAACAATTTTATAGGGAATTAGTTCTCCAGCTTCAAAGATGTTCCCACTGATTCATTTTAAATTTCCCCCTTTTTTAGTTCTTTACTTTTATCTTGTGGATTACCCTCTTATTCCAAAGCCTTTCAAAATTATTTCATAAGCAACATCTGCTCTCCCCAGGGATCTGCAGGACACAAGATGACAAGCCTTAGTAAAACCCATCTTTTTCATGAAGTGTACTATGAAACTTTACAGCTGAAGGACCAGATAGGGCCCGAGTTTTACAGCATGAACAGTGTCTAGGCACTACACAGACTGGGAAATAATCTGTTCTATACTTACTGCCCTGGAAAGATGGATGCTTGAGTTAACCTGAAAAGAATGAAACCCAGTGACTGAAAGAACTTAGGGGAACAATAACATCCTGAGAGGGCAGGTAGCTGAGTTTATTTTCTATAAAACATTGCACAGCTTAAATAACACCAACATAACCCAGAGCATTAATATGAAATTAATCTAGAATTGCAATATAATAAAGAAGCTGATATGAATCAGAACCAGAGCTAAAAAGAAACTCTGACACTACTGAAAACAAGTTTCTGTTTAAACTGACATGTTTTCACAACCCCTCCATCACTCATTCTTTTCTTTCCATCCTTCCTTTCTCTGAACCAGCTAGAAACCTTAAAGGTTTCCAGCCAGCTCAAGATACTCTCTAGAGAACAGAAACCTTAGAGTGATGACCAGCTTCATTTACAAGCAAGAGCTGGGTAGCTTGTCCTCATGTACATCTACTGTCCCTAGGTTCTGAAATGAGTCAAAATTCCCTGATCAGGGTAGAGTTCCTGGGTCATTTCTGACCCGGCAGAAAACAGAGTATATATGGAAGTGATTACTGTGGTATGAAATAACATGGGGATAACATGGCACATTCAGGCAGTTGAAACTATGCCCTGGACAGGTTTGGCAGCCTCTCTGTCTCCATCAGCATGAGACAAAGGTCTTTCCCTCTCTCAAAATCCTTTTACTTATTTAATTTAAACCATGTGCATTCCCATTCACAATCAATTGTCACCCCAGACTCTGCCCTATCCCTTGTAGGTGTTATTCCTAGTTGAAGCAAATTACTTAAGGCCTGGTCTCTATTATCTTTTTCTGATGGTGTTGAAAAGTGTTATCATAATCTGTATTATGAGCCTCTCTTCCCTCCTTCTGTCATTGCCGCTTCGGATAAAGTGCTGCTCTGGGACCTGCTCCTGAAAACCCACTGGAAATTCTCCAAGAGTGAGGGGACCACGGTATGTGAAGAAATCTTATCCTTCTATCTGTCTGAGAAAGGACTTAGTTGCTACATCACCCAGAGTCAGAAATGCCTCACTTGGGTGACAGTCATAGCAAGACCAACAAAATGATCTTGTTAGGTTACACTTGGCTGCTCTTCTCAGTAATTCTTTTCCCTGTAGTGTAGCCAGGCAGAAAGCACACAGCCCCATGTTGACAGAGCACTGAAGGCAGATCTTTGGTCCCCAAGCCAGACTGACAGAGCACAACTGTAGAGCTGAGACTGGCCTGTAAAGGTGTGGCAGACAAATGGACAGTTCTGAATGAAAATGGTCTCCCAGAAAAGGAACTGTCATTTCCTTGGCCCATCTTCCCACCTCCAGGCAGTGTGAGGCATTTTTAGGTAAAGTAGCTTTTGACAAATGTGCCTCTAATCTCTTGAGGCCCTTTGGCAAAGGAGATCTCTTCACTGCATGCTAAAGCACATTACAAGCCTATAACTTCCAGCTGCCAATGGGCTCTCACTGACCCATGAAGTGCTGACAGAGGGGCACAAAGAGGCCAGGCTGGGGACCCTAATCAGAAATGCTCATTACTGACGCCACTGCAAGAGGGTTTTCTTATTGTTATTTCTGGCACAGAGTGGCAGGGCAGGCTGGGGCCATGCAAAGCCCTTGAGCATTGGGAGATTTCTTACCAACACCAGTGGCAGAGGTATGGGAATCAGGAGTCAGACACAAGCCTTTGTCTCCTACCTGCCCCAGAGGGTCAAGTTTCCTTCCACTTTATAAGTATTTATTGTTTCAGATGAAGGATGGTAGGAGGTCACAGGGGAGGGGAAACAGTGAGATAATAAAGGATAATATTGCTTCCAAAAGTGTGTCTGGTTTTTCCAACAGTATTAGCTACTTTAATAAAAGATGTTATCTTTCCCTACAAACCTTGACTGCCCCACATCCTTTCATCACAGCCTCAATAATGTTACTGCTGCAATAAAAATACTTGTAGGCAAATAAGCCTCTGGTTCTGTAGTGATGGGTTGCATCAGCAACTAGAAGGGAAAACTCCACAGGGAAATATTCTTCCACATCTGTTTCAGGGAGCCCTAGTCCTAAAGGAAACATAGCCAGTCTACCATATACTGTACTAAGAAAGCAACTCTGATTTGGTAGTTGTGAGTCTTGTCATTGCACCTCTTGTGTTAGCATAAGAAACAAAGGAGGAGATGAGGGGCAGAGGAGAGCTGGGGTGTTGCTTTCAGTATTAGCCCCAACTTCTGACAAAGTGGACTGCTCATGGAGCCACAGCCTAGGCAAATATCTAACTACATGGGCTCTCAGGGGAGGAATGAATCAGGTTCCCAAGGAATCTGACTCCCCCTTGGGAAGGGGAGATACTCCGTGGTTTCTGGCTGAGAACTCTGCAGGATTGTCCTTCCCCTCATTCAGAAGTAGCAGTGAAACTGTTACAGTTGAAGATGCAAACTTACAGCAGCATAGACTTGGAGCTCAAGAGACTTGTAATCATTCTTGGCATGTTTACCATGGTGGCGATTGGGTTGCATCGGTTAAGGGGCAAATAGGAAATTCAGTTCTGAAAGTAAAGAAAATTCCAGAAGTGTTTGAAGAGCTTTCTGTTGACACCAAATATCTTCATTTTCTAGTTTAAAGTTTGACAGGGGCTTGGGCTAGAATTTGCCCATCTACACAGGTTTGTATTCATCTCTCCTCTGAAAAAGGAAACAATGAATAAATGCAAACAGCATAAACTCAATGTGGAGTTTGAGTGGCGGAAAGGTTCAGCTATAACCATAGTTTCCTGAAAAAATGTGCTAGGAAAAGCACTGACAGTGGCAGAACTGTATTGAGGTTTGGCTTAAAATAATTAACAGAGAAGGTTTCAAACATTTGTCTTTCATTTTTCAAGGGAATATGTTTTCATTCTAAGGCAAACCTAGGACCACAGAGACTGGTGTCTCATTCTTTTAAAGAAAGAAAGTGCAAGAAATGTAATGAATCACTGTTTCTGGGCAGAGAAAGTGCAGTATGACTGGGGGATGACATATTTCTGAAAAGAAGGCATATTTTTCATTTTGGGATGACCCCAATTCTTTCCTTTAGCAGCTGTGGCAGAAAGTCTGTGGCTCACAAATCTTCTTTTCCTTCTTTGCCTTCAGTTCCTAGTACTGTTACAAAGGGAAGAGCAAATCTCAGTCCAGGAAAAGACAAGAAACAACGTGTGCTCACCATCCTGGGTGCCTCAAGGCAAAGAGCCAGTCACACACACTAGGTCTGTGTGTGACAGGGAGTCAGAGATTCATATACCAACTCTGGAGGACAAAATCCTTCCCCACAAGGTCACAGCAAGAAAAGTTAAAGTCTTAACACAGCTGCTACCACTCCAACTGAATAGATGTCCTTACACAGACCACTTGATTTAAGATTTGTGTCCCAGTAGAGAAGTTTCACCCCTTGGATATAAGGCCATTGACCAACCTTTCCCAGTCAGGAAGCTCCAGTCATCTGTTTGCAGCTATCTAATGATAGAGAGGAAAGGCACATTTTAATTAGAACATTTGAACTCAATTTGAACTCCACAAAGACTGGTGAGGATGAAGATGCCGGCTCAGGTGCTATTCAGTTTAGAGAGCAAACACCAAAAGGAAGTGAGGGAGAAAGGGAGAAGGAGAGAAAGATCCTAATAAGGATTGTGTAGACATACGTTGACTCCATTTAAGGCACCCTGGTGGGCGATCATAGCTTTAGGTGACTTATCTCTTCCTGACACATGCTGGAAGCTGCTCACATGCTAGATTTATTTTTAAAATTGAATCATCCTTAAAAATTAAGGAGATCTAAGTGCTTGGTGGGGGCCTGGAAGGGGACTGGAAGATAAAAACAGTTTATGAATGGGTTTGAGTACCAAGTGTCTTCAAACTTCAGAATAAATGTTCTGGCAAATGTTCCCCAAACAGAACCGAAGTGTCAAATTGAAGGCCTGCTGGAGTCACCAAGACAGTAGTCTTCTAAAGCATTTTCTTTGTCAGACTTTGAAGTGGAGGAATTGACCATGGCAGACCAGAATATGTCAATATAAAAGTACTTCATGTTTTGTTGATGGGACTTCTCTTACAACACATTGCTGATTTACAACCAGAAAGCAGTTACGTGGGTCCTTCCCAATAGCAGTCAGGAGATCTGACAGGAATGTTCAGCCCTAGATGCTGGTTTCCTTAAAATCTCAGTGGACACGAATGGAGCAATTGCGGGGTGAAGACAGTATCAGTGCAAGAAAACTCAAGCCTGGAGTTATGCAATAGTCCTCATTTTGCAAGTACCACTGGGACTGAAGCATTATCCTCCCCAGTACCACAGCTTGAATTGAAAGATCTGCAGGTTTGTCTGTTACAGCCTATTATTTCATTTGGACCCAGAAGGGAAACCTGTTCTACATGCTTGACAGGGGATCAGATAAGGAATTTATTATTTCAGAAATGCAATTAGTCAAAGGACTTCCTAATGAAGTGTCCATTCTCTGCACCATATTGCATTGGACTCCTGATGCAACTTTTAAAGAGGAATTTAAGTGGGGACCTCCCTTCTGTTCTGCAGAAATACTTTATAGGTCCACAGAATCACTCCCAATTTATACTATTTGAAGTGGGTAGAGACTCAAGACCACAGAATGAATGTGAAACGGATTTTTGCCAACATCAACATGTACGACACCCTGTGCACAACTTCACGAGACTTGCCTACAAGCCTGGAACATGCCACCACTTCCCTGGTGCTAATGGAAACTTGTTCAGTTTAATCAGCAGAAACCCCATGAAAACCATCACTGTGCCCAGAACAGTCACTAGCTAATTTTGTTCTATGAACAAAACTAGGCTCAGCAGGGAAGCTAGCCTAAGGTTTTGTATGTGTCCAAGGTGCTGACTGTCAGAGCTGCACTATTTTACTGAATCACATCTGCTGCACATGAGGTCTGCCTTCTTAATGGTATGATTGCAAAACCTAAGGAAGCAGCTTCATCTTCAATAGCAAAACTCAGGTTATGAGCCTTGCCTGGATTTTCTCAGGGGTGCTCAGCTAGGGTCACTCCATAACTTTTATCAGCAAAGTGACCCATGCTGCCAAACAAAATCAACTTATTTAGGCTGCCACCAAAAGCTGCCCACTTGCAGTGGCACACCTGCCAGAGAAAGGAGCTTCAGATCTGTTTTGCCACTGGATGAGGTATAAACACCTCACTCTCAAAGAGGAGGAACTGGGGAAGTCTCTGCAGCTGTCCTCAGAAGACACTCAAACCTGCTGCTGGGTATTCCCTGGACAGCAGCAGTGGTAGGACATCTTGTTGGGTGATATGGTGTAATCCAGTTGCACAATAGAGGCTTACCAGTATTAAAATGTGTGGTAAGGTGAAGGTTTAACCCTCCCACCACATAAAGCACAGCTAAACTCAGTTGGAGAAGTGAATAGAAAGCTGTATTTTACAAGCAGAATGAAATGCAATGAACATATATACAAGATATACAGTATTTACAGTATATACAAAAATATACAGGAGAGAATATAACACAGGAACAACCTCCTGAGGAGAATCTTTGTTTTACTTTTTACACCTAAACATTTCAGCTAGAGAACTCCATCCTTTCCTAAAGGCACAGCCTAAAACTGTCACAAAATGGCTCACCATTAAATGGCCAGTCACCTTCTCACCCTCTTCAGGAAGCAAAGCCAGGGCCTCTGTTACTGAGCTGGATAAGACTGTTTCATTCTGCCTGTAGTTGTGTTTCTGGTCTTAGGGGTAGATCACATCCCTCATTTTGGAGGTATAGCTTTGAAGAACTGAACTGAGGCTAGAGATAACTATAAATTTAGCTGTAGAAGAGCTGGATTTATAGCAGTATAAGTGAACGCCAAAACTGTTCCACTGCAATGTCTGAGAGCCATTGTTGGGTCTGCAACTGTAAGAGGATCCTGAAATAATTTTTAGATCACAGGATGTTAGGGGTTGGAAGGTACCTCTGGAGATCATCAAGTCCAACCCCCTGCCAGAGCAGGCCTATAGACTCTAGCACAGGTTGCACAGGAAGGCATTCAGACAAGTCTTGAAAGTCTCCAGAGAAGGAGACTCCACAACCTCACCGGGGAGCCTGTTCCAGCAGTTTGTGACCCTTACAGTGGAATAGAAATAAAAGAAACTGCTATAATCTGATGCCTGAAGTCTAGAAAGTGTCACTGTCAGCTTATGCATCGTGACAGTCTCCTGCAGCCATATCCGCCCTCTCTCTGTGACCAGCCTTTGCAGCCCCTCTCCTGCTATGAGTTTTGGATGGATATTTAAGGCAAAATATCACCTTCTGCCTAAACTTCATGAGCTATACAGAGCAAGCAATAATCATTGGTCATGTAGGATTTTTTTTTGGTTTTGTTTAGAGAAGTCTGTCAAGAGAAGTACCAGTATAAAATCTGGGTCCTGCTGAAGTTGGCAATTACACAGCAAATTACTTAACAGGGCCAAGTTACAGTTCGTAGACCTCATCTGCTGCACTAATAATGAATACCAGACACTGACTTTGAAGTCACTTTGCACAATGGTGACACAAAAATCCTAGAAAACACTGTCATTAGTAAGTAAAAATCTTCAAATACCTGAGGAATGTTATGATCATTAATCAAAGGCTTTTTTTCACATCCACATCGGAATGGAGATATACTGAACCCATGAGCTAATCTGGTATTGCAGTTAATTAAGTGCATCTTATAAATTTCAGTGAACCCAGGGCCTAGTGCCAATATCCTGGGGAAAGAAGGAATACGGCTGCATTACTTTTTCCCTCTTCTGTTGAAAGACAACAACAGGTTTTAAAATTAGATGTCACATATTTGTTAGATATATTGTGCAGTTTCCTTTTCTCCCTCTCCTTCCTCTTAGCTATGTCTTTCAGAAGTTTAGAATTTCATCCAAGAAACGTATATCCTGAAAACAATAAATAAGTTGCAATGAATAAATTTAATACCTGAGAGCTGTTACACTTCTGTTATGCTGGGGCAATCCCAGTAAGGCAGGGGGGGCAGACCTTGGCCATGTATCTGAAATCAAGTGGTTGAATCTACAGTATTAGAAGCTGGCTCAGTGTGAACATGTTTTTTAAAGCAATTATAGATATGCCAAAGGAAATGTCCAAGGCTAGCCAAGAAAATCAGCAAAGTTCCTTGAGTCAACATCCCATATTCTCCCGAGATAAGCTTAAACAACATTTCTATTTATTGTTTCCCTGAGTCTCTTGATAGTCTCTATCAAAAGGCAAGAATTAGAGGAAAGGACTAGAACACAACTGCATAACAGTGACAGGGACAGCATTTTGAAACTGGAGTCTTCAGTACATTCTGTACCAGTCTGAAGTGGAGAACTTCTGAAATAAATTAGAGAAATATTCACTGAGAGACTTCAAGTGGACTTCAGGCATCAGGACAGAACTTTTGAAAGACTTTGGATGTGCAATTGTAAAGACCTAATGAAGAATGGGAATTGCTCCCCAGCCATGTCCCCCTTTATCTTCCCAAAGCAGCTCCTGCTCCAGCCCCCTGCCCCCACCTTTCATCTTCCCAAAAGCAGCCCCTGCTCCCTCTACACCATTCACCACCCTGCTTAAACAGCTCCTGCTGCTCCACCACCACCACCATTTTGCACCCATCTCAGAACCAGGGGCAGGACCCTTACCAGACAAGATACCAGAAGAAGAGCTCAGCCCCAGTGAAGAGACCCAGCCAGCACCCACAGATAATATCAGAGTAGTCATCAAACCTGGTCCTAACAGCCGGGGGGGCCACCAGGCCCCCGGCCTTTGTTGTCACCACCACCATCACCCAGTGCGCACCATGGGCACTCACCAGCGATGAGAGGAGGATCCCTCAGCCCAGATGGGCTCAGCTTAGAGCTTCTGCCTTTCCCTGGGGGGATTAAAAGGGGAGTGGGTGGGGAAGGCCAAGTGGCCACACCTGGGGTAGGAGGAGACTCCAATAGAGCCCAGGTGCTCTGGGGTTTGTGGAGATAAATGGGAAAAAAGGGGCCAGCGGGGGGACTTCTGGAGTGTCAGGTAATGATAGGACTAAGGAGAATGGAAAACAAACAAACTAACCAACCCAGAAATGGGTAGATTCAGATTGGATGTTAAGAAGTTCTTCAGCATGAGGGTGGTGAGACACTGGAACGTTTTGCCCAGGGAGATGGTAGAAGCCCCGTCCCTGGAGATTTTTAAGGCCAGGCTGGATGTGGCTCTGAGCAACCTGATCTAGTGTGAGGCGTCCCTGCCCATGGCAAGGAGCTTGGAACTATACAATCCTTGACATCCCCTCCAACCCCAACAATTCTATGGTTCTAAAACAACTTTGTAATTTAGGCTGGATGTTAGGAAGAAATTCTTCACATAAAGAGTGATTTGCCTTTGGAATGGGCTGCTCAGAGTGGTGATGGATTTACCATCCCTGGAAGTGTTCAAAATAAGACTGGATGAGGCACTTGGTGCTATGGTTTAGTTGATTAGATGGTGTTGGGCAATAGGGTGGACTTGATGATCTTGAAGGTCTTTTCCAACCTGGTTAATTCTGTGATTCTGTCACTTTTTCTGTACAACTGTGCACAAAAAGTTTAGCACAACAGATGCTTTTGATGTGCAGAAGTCAATGCTTCTGGTTCTCTCTGAGCTGAATAATAGGTACTTATCCATGTTCTGCAGGTATACACAATTTGTTTTTTCTCTATTCCTACCCTGGTCCTTTGCTATAAATGGAGAATATTGCAAACTAGAGACAAAGTACATGTGTAACCAAGGAGTACAGAAGCAAAGACTCACCAACAAGCATGAACATGCTGGTATATAAGGGGACACAAAATAGGTCCCCCTTGGTATCCAAAAGAAAGCTGCCTCACTAGAAAATTGTAGTCAATGGTGTGAGTGGTACAAATCCAGTTGCACCAGAGCTGCTGTCTTGCAGATGGGCTGTTAAATCACTTGCAGTTATTAAAGTACCATGGCAACTTCTGCAAGTGCAGAAATGCTCAGCATAACACCGAGGCCAGATTCCAGCTAGCAATACTTCACCCTCCCTGTTCCTTCTCTCTCCTGTGCTCAACAGCACTGCTCCCCTCCAGCTGTACTCTTGAAGCTGCAGGTTGCACACCAGAAGTATCTAGGATTCTACAGCTCCCACAAGGCCAGGCCTCACCAGAGCATGGGCAGTAACTGCAGCACATTGCAAGGCTCACTTACATTTCTTTTCTCTTTGCAAGTGCTTGAGTCCAGTGAGCCTAAGCATCCGTTACAGATAAGGCATTTCAGGAGAAGCAACTGCATAGAATCATAGAATTGTTGGGGTCGGAAGGGTCCTCAAGGATTGTATAGTTCTAAGCCCTCTGCCATGGGCAGGGACACCTCACACTAGATCAGGTTGCTCAGAGCCACATCCAGCCTGGCCTTAAAAATCTCCAGGGACGGGGCTTCGACCACCTTCTTGGGCAAAATGTTCCAATATCCTGCCACCCTCACGCTGAAGAACTTCTTCTTAGCATCCAATCTGAATCTGCCCATTTCTGGGTTGGTTAGTTTGTTTGTTTTCCATTCTCCTTAGTCCTATCATTACCTGACACTCCAGAAGTCCCCCCGCTGGCCCCTTTTTTCCCATTTATCTCCACAAACCCCAGAGCACCTGGGCTCTATTGGAGTCTCCTCCTACCCCAGGTGTGGCCACTTGGCCTTCCCCACCCACTCCCCTTTTAATCCCCCCAGGGAAAGGCAGAAGCCCTAAACTGAGCCCATCTGGGCTGAGGGATCCTCCTCTCGTCGCTGGTGAGTGCCCATGGTGCGCACTGGGTGATGGTGGTGGTGACAACAAAGGCCGGGGGGCCTGGTGGCCCCCGGTTGTTAGGACCAGGTTTGATGACTACTCTGATATTATCTGTGGGTGCTGGCTGGGTCTTCTCACTGGGGCTGAGCTCTTCTATAGTGGCTGTACAGAGTGTCTATAAATGTTTTTATTTTCTCTTGTTTCTGAGTCAAACAGACATAGTTATTGAGCAGCAACTCTCCTTTCTTATGACTGTAGCATTTCCATTCTAGCCTTACTGCTAGTTGTGGATTAATGCTTTTGGCTGCAGCTGCCTATGGCAGACCTAAGGCACAGGATTAGCTGCCTGATAGAAAGTGGCTGCTCTGCCTTTGGCTCTCTTGGGGATGCTGTAATCCTCCTTGTAGTCCTCTAGGACCTCCAAGAACTCATCTGACACTTCCTTTTCTCTCTCTGTTATTCCCAGTTCTTTCTGTCCCTGTAGTGCATATACACTGGGGCTCTGGTCCCATAAGGAAGTGTCACCACAAAACTTCCAAGAGCAACTTTGGAAATGAAATGTCTGTAAAGGAATTTGAAGTCTTAGCACCAGTAGCAAAATATTGATTCACTGAAAACCTAGTTCATTGCCAAGTAACAACAAAACCAAGCCTGCCCTCTGCACATTGTGTCCAGCCAAGGGAAATAATAGCATTGTTAGACAATACTCTGATCACTCCTGAAACCTTTTTTCCCTCCTTGTGCCTGCTGAAACTGCTAAGCTGGGAATGGGAAAATTGCAATTCTTCTGGGTTGGTTTGGTTTGGTTTTTGGAGTGTGTTTGGGTTTTTCTTCCCCCTGCCTACCAAAGGTAGCTGTTGCCCACCACAGGAATTACCTATTCTGCACAGACCCACAATGCTTCAGAAACCCAGTGGAAGTGGATTTGTCCCAAACAAGATGTCAATACATTCAATCCTCTGTATGCTTATCAAGCATTATCAAGAAGTTTCCAAATAGGGGAAGGTGTCAGCCCCTTTTTGGTAACCGTATCTGAGCCAGTTTTGTTAATCCAGCACTTCTCTTAACTCACCACCCAGAGCAGAGCCTCTGTCACACTACCAGCTGGGGCTGGCACATGCACAATTTGCAGCATTTACAGATTTCACTCAAAGAAACACAAATAGAAATAGAATTAACTTGGTTGGAAAAGACTTTTAAGATCATCAAGTCCAAACCATTGCGCAGCACCATTCCATTAACTAAACCATGGCACCAAGTGCCTCATCCAGTCTCTTCTTAAATGCAACACAAAAGGTTGATGCCAGTCCATGGATGGCTCAGATGCGATTGGTCTCATAAGCATCATCTAGCAAATATCCCAATTAGACCCTGCATGTTATCAGTGGGGAAAAAAAAATCCCACCTTTCACTACGTTCCTCTGGCCAAAATGTTGAGCCTAAACAAGTGCAATAAAATACATTGGCTTTCTTGGCTTTTTTTTAAGCAGTACTAGAATGAATTTTCACTTTAAATAAAACAAACAACCACTAATGGTCTTTTCCCACCTTCAGGCCCCTTGGCCTTTTTTTTTCCCCTTTCCTTCTTAGTCCTAGACATTTTGCAAACACTTGTAAATAATCATACCCAGGCCAAACAGAGAGTAATTCTCCATTCTAAACAGGACATCAGGAATACTGAAATAAAAACCCCCAAGGTTTGTGCCTGGAATGCATTGTGTAAAGGTGGAGGGAATATAGGACTGTTTCTGTGTCTGGAAACAGATGACACAGTATGCTAGAGAGCAGAGTAGATAATAAAATCCTAAACAGAAGAACTCGTTTTCCACCAAATCTGAAATAAACTTGGAAGGGATGTCTCAGTGAACTCAGTCCCCTTCTGGGCCCTCACAGTACCATGAGGTCAGAGCTGCAGGAATGGATCATTTCACATCATTTGCTCAGTCAGTCACCGGGTGACTATAAACAACCCCTCTACTGTGTGGCCTGATGTGGTCAGGAATAGCAGATCTGGTCTTCTAGTCTTTCAGAAAGAGTCAATATGCCATTGCTGCAGCTGTGCCTCTCTGATTAGCCATGTCTTTCCGCTAGGATGTGCATTCGCTTGCCTTGCAGGAAATATATGTAGGCAAGTAAGATTTTTTGGAATTATCTAAGAGATTTAGGTACCTCGTTTCCAGGTGTGACTTAAGATCTTTTGTTCCAGAGAATGTGAAGTTGGTAAGCTCTGTTTCCTCAAGTACGTTACAAATGGCATTAAATTGTAATTGTTAGAGTTGCACGAACATGGTTTGGCCCCAAAATATTTATGGATTTTTCAGAAAAGCAGGACATGCTGAAAGAATTAACATGGATCAACCTGAAACATTTAGATCACCTTGAAGCATTTAAAAGGCAATGCTGAATCTTTCCAACGCAGGTCATATTATTAAGTAAAAACACACAGCTTTGAAACAAAACAATGGAAATTAATGCTGTCCAGCAGTGTAGCTCATTGTTTTCAAAGTTATGATTGCATGTTAGTTTTGGATGAAAAATAGAAGCAAGCTGAGTTTTATATCTGATTCATTAGTGGCTTTAGTTCCTTGAAATCTATTTAACAACAAATACAGCTAATCTGTTGTTTTTAGACTATTAGATGAGTAGTTCCTCTGTTAAGTAGAATTAGTTGAAATATTTTGAGCAGAGTATCCCTCCACCCCCACACTTTCTCTTATCAAAAATTGGTCTGTTTCAACATTGCAAACATCCATTGAAATGGATCCTTTCCAGTGGAATTTTCTGCAGAAGGCACAGAATGAAGTGCAGAATGTCCACTGCATTTTGTTCAGAGCTGACATACCAAAGCCTGCAGTGTGCTGTGGGAGCCCTGCAAGGACATGCCTTGCAGTCCTGCCCAGCACCCTCTGACACAGCCCAGCTTGTGCTCCAGGATGAGGGGTGGCAAGGGACAGCCGTGAGACCTCCCAGGCCATGGGGCTCCACAGGCCCTTGTGGGAAAAGGATATGCCAAGAATAAGGTCAAACCCAAAACTGAAGGCAGCTTTTCAGCATTTCTAAATCCATGATATTCTTTAAAAAACAAACTTGGTTGAGTTTTATTTCAACTGCTTGTCCCAACTGTTTGTTTGTCCTGAGCACTGGAATTAACATTTTTCCCATGGGAAGGACAATATATTTTTCTGTACCCTTTAATGTCAGTCACTCCACTGCTCTAAATTTCATTGAAGCGCCATAAGCATAACCTTAAACACCTTTCAAAACCTCTATTCACAATACTCTTTGTTTCTTTAATAGCACACTTACATTTTCTACACATCTGCTGAATTTCTACATGCAACACAGCAGTGTGAACTGAGGTAAGGTGGTCCAGTTTGACAATTACAAACTGAAGTCACCACAAAACAAAACTGTAGGAAGTAAGAGGAAATTTAGAAACCAAATAAGGATAATTTCCTAATTTTCAAACCTACCTTTCAGAGCTTTGCAAGCAGAAAATCTCTCTTCACTTTGACAGTCTTATCTTAAGCTGCTACAACTCAAATTCACATGGCTCATATTCCATATTATTCCTTGGGGTTTAGTGTTTTTTTCCTTCCATATTTCCCTGGGACCTGGAAAGTGCTTTGCCTGTAGCAACCCCTGGGCTAAGAAGTTCGGGTGGAATTTTGGAGGAAAGTTTTGATTAATTAAATAATTCTTCAGAATGTCTACTTGGTGGATTTGTTTCTTTCTCATGCCTCTTGGAAGGCTAGAAACCTGAAACACCCTGTTCTTGCTTGTAAAAAAATATTGCAGTTGTCGTTTTTGGTAAATAAGTGCTATTTCCCACTGAACCTCTAATCACTTTATGAAAGATTGTCATAAAAACTCTACTAGTTTCTATTTACAGCTTTTCCTGGAAATAGGAAGATGAACTGAAAGGAGCAGCAGTTCTTAATGCTTCAGAAATTGTGTACCACTGGGCATGGGGAGGTAACAGCCAGTGGCCTGTGCCAGGAAAATGAGCTGAAGGAGGAGTGGGGTATATGTGTACATTTTTCATGCAATCAGTCTTTTCCACGATGAAGTACAGTGGACTACCTCAATGCTGTGTTTGTCATTCACCTTCACTGACATCCTCGCATGGAGTCAAAGGCTGGAAGGAGCAGAGGTTGTGTAGGGCCCTGGATTTAGCATCCTGTACTTCTGAATGGGAAGGAAAAAGTTAGGGAATAAAGATCTGAAGGACAAACGTATTGCTGTTATTTTCAGCCTTCTCGGAAATTTCCACAAAGTGAACTGAACAACTTTCAGCTGAGTAAGCACCAGCAACTCAAATAGGAGGCCCAGCTCCACATCAGACTTCTCAAAATGTTCACTTCTTAGGTTGCTAAGTTTGGTCTTTGCCCTCTTGAGACCTGTGAAATGAATCAATGTCTCATGCCAACCACCAAGGGATTTGCCGTCTTCATGCCTCATTGAGGCATCAAAACTAACCAGCGAGGTGAGAGTTTCTTGATCATGAATTGACAGTACTCCAAACACTAATGTCCTATGCTGAGAAATAACATCCTGGAGGCAGATCTCTTCACACTGAAGCTGAAACATTTTCTAGCCACTATCACTCTTTAATATGCCAGTTTACACTTAAAGGCTAACAGATGTAGATGATGTTTTGTCTGCAAAGTGACAGATGCAGGCAGGCAGCGATAGGATAGGATAGGATAGGATAGGATAGGATAGGATAGGATAGGATAGGATAGGATAGGATAGGATAGGATAGGATAGGAAGGATAGGATAAAATAGACCAGGTTTTTGTCACAAACTATGTGAAAATGCCAAAATTCTTAGCCAGCACAGATATTGAACAGGTTCAATCCAAACAGATTATTGCCATAGGTATAAGTGTGGGTCAGTGGTTGAAAAGGAAGCCCCAAATCTTCTCCTGCATATTCCTCAAAATATTTTTCTTTGGGAAAATGTTACTTAGCCCCCACAGCATGAGAACTGTGAAGGAAAAACCAAGCTAATGTTGATGTCTCTCTTGAAACCTAGTGATGATGAAGTTTTGTCGACAGTTTCTCTTTTCTGTAATTTGTGAATCTGAATTTGTGTCATGTCTTAAAAAAAACAAAACAAAAAAAACCCCAAAAATAAATGCACACGCTGCACAAAGCCAGTGTCACCTTCCAAAATGTATAGCAATTGGTTAGGAGATGTTCTGAAGAAGTCATTAAATCATCAGATTAATGATTTCATTGTAATGAACAGAGAATGGAAACAGGCCAGAGTTTAGCTGGGAATTTCCTTTTCCACATCAAGAGCTGCAAGTTTTGGAGCATTTGTTTTAATCCTTCTCGTGAGCTTAACAGAGCCAGGCAACCTTTCGAGAGGGAGATAGACTATGCACAATTAAACCACTGCACTCTTTCCATTAACTTTAAAAGTTATTGGAAGGCATTCCTTATGGGTTGGTTTTCTGTGGCAAATATGCAGTGATCCCTCATCAGTGTGTGTAGGTCAGATATATTTTCCTCAGGAAAATTGTTGGCATGAACATCTGGCCTATGATAACTTCAGAAAGTCTAAAAGCCCCTGAGGATTATTAGCAGTCCATAATCTCAGTCTCATATCTCCCCCTTATCACTTATTGCTTCCTTCAGAACGGGGACTTGATTTTGAACTTACTTGCTTTAGACCAGTTCTGTTTACTTGGTGGAGGAAACAATCTCCAGCACCACCAGAATCTCAAAGATGTTCTTCAGCCACTAACCTAATTTGCAGCCTCCTACCACACTGATCAGTGGCTTTACCATGAGATTATGCAGATATCCATCATTATGCTACTACAGCTCTAGAAATTGCTCTATTTACTCTATGAAGGTGCTTGTTGCGCAGTTCACAGTGGATTCAGGTAGAGAAGCTCCATTTCTTATCTGGCTGTTTTCAGATAGCCTTGCCTTTCCACTTGAAATGAGGCAGAAAAGCATGCATGTCAGTATTACAGATTACTGTCTTGAGTATCAGCGTGGGGACATTAACAATGAAGACAACAATTTCACAGTACTTTATCTTTCATTGCTTTCAGTTATGTTCTACAAAAATGACTGTGGTAAGCCTGGAAGTAGTTAATTTCCTTTTCATTTGCAATGTCATAGCAAAACTACATTTTTCTGTTATTTTTCAGAAAAACACAATTTTCTGGTTATTCCTTCTTCTCTGCAACAGTGTCTGATGAAATCAAGCACTGAATCAGACTTGTGAAGGTTCAGTGTATCAGCATGATACACATCCCACAGTGGGATTCACCAACTCAGCAGACTGCATGGCAACAGATATCAAACAATTTGTTATAGTTCCAAAATCTATAGGCAGAGGACAGCAGGAGAGATTCCCAAACACAGCCATGTTTGGAATGTCTCGTTTATCTACCAGTGCCTTGAGATTGACTCCTACAGCAGCAAGCCCTCCTGTGCTGTGAACAGGCAGTGCATACACTGACCTGGGACTGGCAGCTCCACTAGATGCCTGCAAATACCGTCATGCTATTGTGATATGAGGCTTTTTGTGGCTGGTTGCCAAAGTCTACTGGCTTACCCTCCACTGTGGTCAGGATAAGAAAAGCTAACATTTCACTCAACCATCAGAAGCTTTAATTGACCTTGATAAGTAGGTGAGTGGAATTTTTCCAATCTGGGGTAATAATAGTCACCAACTCCATGATCACTGGTGGTATTGGGAGGTGAAAATAATCAGTCTTCACAAAATTCCTAATCTTTTCCTGACAGGAGCTATATACAGTCTGTATAGAATATTAATATTGCATTCAGTTCTGGACAGCTCAGTAACAGTAGTGAGAACAGATTGGAAGGAATTCAGAGGAGCACAGCATAGTGATGGAGTGGCTAGAGAGACTAATTTATGTGGGGTTTTACCAAAAGAATTGTGTGTGCTCTGTTTTGGCCAAACACAAGAGAGAGAGGATGATTTGCAGAGTGCTAAGGCAGGCATCCTTGTCTGAAGGGGAAGCACTGTAGGAAGAAAGTAAGTTACTTGGAGCTCTCTCACAATGTTCAATTAGAATCAGTAGAAGGAATTAAGTAACTGATAGTTAAAGTAGGACATCAAGAAAGTGTAATTTGTCTGTACTCTCCCAGATCAGCTGGGAAAAATACATCTCCCAAAACTGAAGATAAGTGGTGCATAAAACATTAAAGGTTAATGATGAGATATTAGGAGAAATGAAAATAAATTAACAATACTTAATATCCCAGGGTCTTCTGAACAACCTGTTGAGGACTCAATATATCCTTCACTGTAGGAAGGGAGGACAACAACAAAACCCAGCAAGAAGGTGCTGAAAACCTGTGATAAAGTCAGAAGAGACCCACAAGTAATTTTCTAGACATTGACACAGAAAAGACAGCAAAGTTTGTCTAGGGCCGGGATGCATACTCTTTGGGTGTCTTGGGTGAGTCCACCACCAGGGGAGGTGGTGGAGTCACCATCCCTGGAAGTGTTTAAAATAAGCCTTGGTGCCATGGTTTAGTTGATTAGACGGTGTTGGGAGATAGGTTGGACTGGATGATCTTGAAGGTCTTTTCCAACCTGGTTAATTCCATGATTCTGTGACTCCAGGTCAAACCTTGCTATCAGACAAGTCTGAACCAAAGATCTGGACTCCAGAGGATAGCCAAAGTCTGCATCTTATGCATTTGCTCACATCAATTTTAAGGTGACTGCTTTGCATATTTTAAAGGGAAGAGAAGTGATATATCCAAGATAGGGAGTTCTGTGCTCTGTCAATCTCTCTTTCCTGCCAATGACAGGAACTTGCAGTGCAGCTGTGAAAATCCCCAGTATAACTCAGGAGTAGTGGGGAGGGAGTATGCACTTCTCTTTGGTGAGCTTGCTGTATAGAAACATGTGTGCAAAGGAACACCCACCAAGGGTCTGTGCTGTGTCCCAGGAGGGAGGGCTTTCTTTGACAGGACAGCAAGTTTGTCTGGAATAGGATGAATGGAAACCATGTACAAACAAGAGATCAAACAGACCTCTTGCATACTGCCTGGAAGGCAAAGGTCTAGTCACTCCATTCTTGGAGGAAGATTGGGATACCCATGACCTCTGCACAGTCACCCTTTGTGAGGAAAATACATACTTTGAGGAGGCATGTTTGAGCCAGAGCTTTGCTTCCCAGGCAGAGGCTGTGGTGCACCTCATCACGGCTCTCTGTATGCGGCTCTCCTCATGGGGAGAGTGAGGTACCCAGTGAAGTTTTGCTGCAGGGATGTCATCTCATCTTTTTAAGTGTCCTTATTTCTTTTTTAAATGTAGGAGATTTTAAACAACAACAAAAAGCCTTTTAAGAATAAATACTTTGCAAATAAAGCCTTTATTTTTGTTTCATATTTGGAAGTTCTTGAATATTAAGGCTAACCATGGATTCAGTTCTAGCATACTTAATGCAGGATGTTGTTCCTTCCATTTTCTGTTGAATATCACAGAGATTTGACTCAGCCCTTCACCATTACTGAGGAAAACCTCTAAAATTATGCCTCCTGAGTCCTGACAGATTAAGACCTCACTCTGCCAGGGGGATACTCTTTGGCATAGAGAGGTCAGTATAGCAACAATTACTTCTCTTATGAAAATCTGCTTTTCTTTTACTAAAAGGGGTTGGTAGTAACTTAGCTTCCTCCTCTGCCCTTTCACACACCAGAACATGTCATTCTGGATGGTTACTTCTCAAGTGCTCCTTGATATATCCCCAAAAGCAGCAGCACTGTGATCTCTTGCCACTGTAAGCACCAGAGTGATCAGCAAATACTGCTGATGAAAACAGTCCAGGGCCCACACACATTCCTCATCAGTGACACCCAGGCCAGCTAAGCCAGGCACATACTGTACTGAGGAGACTTAAAATGGATCATGACACAATCATGCACTTCTGCTTCCACTACAAAACTGTAAGGAAAGAAGCACTCAACCCCAAAAAAAGAAAGCTATTGTATGGGTATTTCATCCAGAGTTTGCCCATAACACCATCTGTGTTGGCTGAAATATGTAAATGATAGCCAGCCATATATCGCTTGATATCTTGATCCAGCAGAGTAGCAAAAGAACTTTCTTCTGGATCAGTAGTCCCACTGATTTTTTTTTGTAGGACTACTTACACATTCACTGTTAGGAGGTGTGCCTCAATGTTTCTCTGAGGAGAATTTAAGATCTTTAGTTCATCAGCAATGTCTGTTTATTTTGCTATAGTGATAGCGTTTAAGTGAATTGTTGCTGATGTGCATTAACTAAAAGACAAAAACAATTTAAAACTTTGATTTGATTGGAGAGTAGGATTGAGACTGGTTTTTTTTCTTTAGGATTTAGAGTTTGATTTTTAGCTGAGGTTAAAAGTCCCCTTCTACGAATGATAAACACAGAAAACCTAAGGAGTGCTCCAGCTCCAAAGGAAATGAACTGGCAGGCTCCTTGCTTCTATCCAGGGACATGCTTACTTGAGGCTGGTGGCTGCTGATGTTCATGCCAGAATGGTGACCTCTTTGTTTTGTGTCAATGGCAAGTCTGCAGTAAGGGATACCTGTGTCAAGAGATCTATTCTGTGTGTTATATACTGACCAGCTTGTTAGTTGGTGCATATTAGCCAAAACAGTCTTGGCTTCCATCTATCTTGACAAGTAGGTTAATTGTAGAAATGCTGTATCTACCAAAATTTTGTATAGAATAGAATTAACCAGGTTGGGAGAGACCTTTTGAGATCATCATGTCCAACCTATCATCCAACACTATCTAATCAACTAAACCATGGCACCAAGCACCCCATCCAGTCTCTTCCCAAACACCTCCAGTGATGGTGACTCCACTACCTCCCTGGGCAGCCCATTCCAATGGCCAATCACTCTTTCTATGAAGAACTTCCTAACATCTAGCCTGAACCTCCCCTGGCACAGCTTGAGACTGTACCTTCAATGAGAACAGATCAGAAGCATTGTCTTGTCATGTCATGAACAGATGATACTGACTTTGGGGAAACTGTTCAAGCTCAAAACTATTTCACTCATTAATCTTTTTATTAGCTCCCTTATTCATTAAAAGTCACCAGCATATCTATGCTGCAATTGCACCACAGCCTCACCTGATCACCACAGACGCAGTAAGGCAGTATGGAACTCTAAATCCACTCATCTCTGTACCATTTTACTTCTGGCCTCCCATTTTAAAACCTTTTAAACTCTGCAGCAAGCTTTAAAACAATCACATTTCCTCAGGGCTGCCAGAAGCAAATGTAAATACAGGAGTTCAAAAGAAGAATCCAGTTTTCACAGCTGCATCTTAGTTAAAAAAAAAAAAAAAAAAAAAAGCCAAAAGAAAGAAAAGCTGACCCAAAAGCTTTTCAAAATACAGGGCAGGGCAGACAAAAGTAGTTGTTCTAAAGCTATTCTGGATGTTTTAGGAACTCTATCATTTCCAGATTTGAAAACTTTTTTTTTTTTTGGCTTTTTTTGCTTTCCCCCCAATAGAACGTATAGAGTCATATAGAACTCAAAAACCATCTTGGTTAGCATTAGTATCAGGGCTTCAAGAAGCAATAAAATACACCACAGTTAGAAAAACATGCCATTTTGGCTATAGTGTATGAGTAATTGGCTTTTTAGCATTGCCTAATTGTGTGACACTGGTTAACCAAACAACAATGCATTTTTTCACAGGCTCTGATATTAGCACAGACCATTCCGTGACCTCCCCTGTTGAGAGACACGTCGTATTTTTGATCATAAATCTAGCAGGGTAAAAGGCTGCAAAAGGGATTCCTGCTTTGGTTTTGCATTTTAACTGGGGTTAAAAAATTCTAGCTGTTGTCGTTTATATAGGGAGTCATATATTTTGCTGAAAACTGTGGTTCAGAGAAATGTGGATACCAAAGCTGTGCTGCTGAGCTTTGTGTTTGTTTAGACACAGCAATGTGTTGGATTTGAAAGTAGAGTCGTGTTGAAGTCATGTCTGAATTCATCTTCGATGGTTTCACTGAACTGAGTCATTCGAAGAATTAGGGGGGGGAAATCTAAGAAACCATTACATGAAAGATATTTTGAATGTCAAAATCTTTAAGTGCTCAAAATACTCTTTCTGCTTCCTGCCTATTGGATGTTGAGCAAATCACATCATCTTAGGCAAACCAAGTCCTGCTCAAAACCATATACTTGCGGTGATGAAATCTGTACATATTTTAGCGGGAAAACTAAAAATAACCCTGAGCAGTTCAATGTGATTTGAAAACATATTGTTTCTGTTTGGCCAGACAGCTGAGAAACTGATACTCCGGTTTCAATGAGCAAGATAGGATTTAAAGCAGTGTTTGCTGGGGAATGTGTACCAAGGAACTAAAGTGCCCCATTGCAAAACACAGTTTTATATTCCACTGTGCAGCTTTGTGCTGATATTCCACTGCTGAGACCTAGACAAGTTACTCTCTGTGGCTAGACTACAAAGAGGATTTTGGTCTATTTTTTGGAAAGCTATTTTCTAACTAAATGGGTATCTTATAATGCATTTATTAATCTCAATTTGAAATATGGTCTTTGATTTACTTGAGCAGGTACAGTAAGCAGTTGGCTACCTGGGCACTGGAGTACTACTACAGAAAGGAGAACTGCTTTGCTGAAAGGCAAAGGTATCCTGTTTAGAGAAACATCACTGTTATTGCCTTGTACACAAGTGCCTGAGCAAAACCAGTGCTTGCACATTCAGTGTCTCCCTCAGAGTCTTGCTCACTGTGCTTAACTCCTCTGATTTGTTTTTGTTTGCTGATAAGGTGACTGGAGTAATTGATGAGGTGTGAGCAAGTTCCCATCTCACAAGCTGGTCAGTAAATAAAAACCCATCCTCATGACTAGTGGGGGGAAATAGGAAAATAAAAACAAAAGAAAACAAAAAAAGAAAAGAAAAAAGATAACAGAAAGAAGAACAATGCATTGATCACTGACTCTGTCTGTAAGAATCACAAAAAATATATGCATTTACTAAATTAAGTCTCTAAAGGGAAGAGTTCAAAACACTGAGGTAAAATTAAATGCACAATTCCCCATATTTTATATTTTATTTCTCTGCCATGTGTTCTTCTGCTTAGTTCTCTGTGTAGGGGGCATGTGGTGTGTGTGTCTTCAATACCTGTGATGACAGGGGACTGTGAAGATCAAGGGTGCATTCTTGAAATGACCCGGGGATACTGGCTCCCTTCCATGTTACTGAAAGCTACCTGACCACATCCCATGTCCTGATTTGGAAATATGCCTTAAGGGGTCTTCCTGGCTCTTCCCCAGTTATTTCCCTCAGTGATAATGATGAAGCAAAAGGGAAAGTGGTGTGCTGAATGTAAGGTGCATTCATTGCACATCAGCACCAGCTGCAGCAATGTGGCATGAGCTTCATCAGAATGCTATGCACCAGTCTTAATCAACTGGGACAAGACCATAAAACTTCACTGCAAACGCTTGTAAAGAGAGAATTCTTTCTGATTGAAATAAAACCATATTTTGATTTCCCATTGAAAAACAAATCTGAAGAGACAGTTACGTCTTGAGTAACCTTATAGCTTTTCAGAGCCAGGAAAACAGCTGCTGGCTTGAAGAGTTAGATGCCAATGTCAAACATGGTGACCCAGTCACTGATTTGTGTCTCAGCAGCATATTTGTGTTGTCATTAATGTCTCCATTGCAGTCATCAAGGCCTTCTTGGAAGCAGAAGGTATAAAATTGATCCTCTTACCTCAAAAGCACAGGTTTTTATCAAACAAAAAAGGAATCTCCAGGAATCATTGACAACACAGGGCAAATGCCACACTGTCAAGCCTTCTGATAATACCAGGAGACTATGGTGGCACAGTGTCAGCAGATAAACCTGTGCCCTCTAGCATACACATTTTATACAAATCAGGGCATGTTTCAGTGCTGTCATCTAAGTACTCCTCTCCATGGATGTCAGTATTGCTTACAGTTTAGTGGTTGGCAAAAATCTCATTTTGAGCACAATACAAAGGATGTGCAAGAGAGGGATGATCTGCTGGAACATCTAACTCTCATCAGTGTGCCTGTTTTTACCACTTGTGTCTACAGACATCTCCTTCATGAAGCTTCCTCCATTCAAGAAGTTAGGAAATGCAAAGGGTACCTTCTAAGTGTCCCAGAGACTTCTGGCAAACTGGGTACTGGGTCAAAATTGTGCCTACTGTGATTTGCATCTGCAGCTGTCAGAGCAGTCAACTTTGTCCAGAGCCATGAAGTATATGTACAGTATATTACCATCTCATTAAATATACTGGGGCTCTTAAACACCCTGCACTAAAGGAAGTGTAGAAGATGTGTCACATTATCCAAACTTTATCCACTCTGCTATGATGAGGTGTGGCTGCCTACAAATGGAGCAAGAACAAGATCTCCAAAGAGATTGGGTATTGTGTTTCTGTATTTCAGTTGCACCTAAAGGCCCTGAATGAGAACCAGGAACCCTGCCCAGAAAAGCTTACCATCTTAGGGAAGAAAAAGAGAAACTGAAAAATGGGTAAATGAAGTGACTTGGCATTGGTTGTGGAGTATGTAACTATAGAGGCAGAAAGAGAATTCAGACCTCAGGATTCCTGTCCCGTGCCCTGGTGACGAGCTGAATTAAACAGGTTGCTAACATTTAAAGCCTACTGCTCTTTGTTTTGTTGCTATTGTTGCTGCATCCTCACTGCAGTCAGATATTTACTTTCAGAACAGCCTATTGTGAGGTAACTTCAAGACCTTTAAGGAAAGAGAAATGTTCAGTGATTCATAAAATCCAAGCAATCAAACATCCTTTGTAGTTGTGTCTTTGCTGCCTAGGATTTCGGATGTTTGCCTGCATTTTCAGCAGCTTGCTTCCACCAAGGTTCAAAACTTCGAGAGAAGTCAAGTCCTCATGAAGATACAGCTGGCATGACAAATGATGTTGCTGCCTCACTTTCCATTCCTTTCAGTGAGGAAATCCTGTGGGGAGTTTTTTTTCACAGTAATATCTCTTGCAAGTGTTTCCATTGCGTTTTATTGTAAAGATATATTCAGAGATGATCACAGCTAGGACCAACACTTCACATTTCACAGAGACCTGTATGTGTGCCACAGCACAACAGGTGAACATTCAAATACCACAGTTGTAAGTGAAAAGGCAGGTCTCCTGACCTGTTTACTGATGCTGATTATTTAAATTGACTTACCTGTGTGTTGAGTTTGGCCCAGAATTCATAGCTAAATGAAAGGTGAAGGCAAGGGGACTGTAGGCCCTTGTGTATGGTCTTACACCTGTACAGAGCTACCAGCTACAGTGTCAAATTGAATGATCCCATGGCAGAAGGAGGGAACATGAGGTATGTTCTATCTTCCTTCCATGAAGGAAGAAACAGTCTATGACACACATGCATGCACATGCTTCCTCCTGTCTGCTTTGCAGCACCATTGCCTTTCTCCCACACTTGGCACTCAGAAATCTCTGAAGCAGCAAAGAGGCAAGGAGTGATGGTAGTATCAGGGAACTGAGAGGATAAAGCTAAGGCAGAAGTTGTATTCAAAAGCTGTTCATTAAAACCTACAGTTCATGCACTCATGCTTGGAGTGGTAGCTCCCCAAATTTTCATCTCTCAAACAAAGGTAAGAATGGTGAAAGACATCAAATGCTGTTAATAGACTAGAAAATGGCAATACACTTGAACAGAGAAGGCAACTTTGGCATTAGTCCACCTTGTGTCTGGATGTCAATAGCTCTGTGTGTGGATGGGAAGCATGAGTTGGCTATAACATATCATGAACAATGGATTCGTGTTATTAAAGTGCTTGGCAAACACCACAGCTCTCATTCAGCAATTGCTAGCACCAATGTCTCTGACCTAAGTATAGTATTTGAATGACCAGCACTAGCATGCCAATGCATTACTTACAGCTCTCCTGTTTATTCCCATTGTGCTGTAACTGCCCAGCACTGGGCTGGACTTTATGAGCAGAAGCTGAAGTAAAAAGTGTCATGGACTTAATGGATCATTGCACAGCAAGCCCAGGATACCAGTTCTGCCCACCGGCCTTTCTGTAGCTTTCTAGAGCAAGCTCTGGAGATCACTACGGGCCATCAATGGAAGGATTATCTCCTTTCATGAGTTTCCCTTGCTTGAATGCTCCTGTGGGATCCTCCTGGATATCAACCAAACAGATTTTAAGGTCTCCATGATGCTAGAAAATGTTCTTCTCTTCTGTGCTTTCAGCTGACAGGGTCTAAAAATGATGAGTTCCAAGGCATGCTACAAAAAAAAATATTTGGCAAGAAGTTTTTGGGACACAAGGGGTTGTGTAGGATCAAAAGGTTACCGTTCATGGCTTTCTGGTTAAGTTCTTCTTTGGTTCATTTCTAAAATAAAAAAGAAGTCTTGAGTTTTTATGGATATTTCTCTTTTGCAAGATGCCAACAAATTCTTTTCATGGCTCTGTTTTTTGTTAAAATAAAAACAAAAACATCAATGGATCAAAATTGCCTGTCCAGTCCCAAAATTTGATTCCCAAAGCTTCAGCTCTCTTAAACCGCAGCAAGCTACCAGAGTTTAAACCTGACTGCTTCCAGTACCACAGCAATCAATTCCTGCCGTGTTTAACCGTGGTTGTTTTCTAACACACTGTGACATGAATACATTCCTTCCTTATAAAATGATGGACTTCTCTGTATCTCTGATGAGGTTTCATCTTCCCAGTCTGACAAATGCACTGGATCTACTTAAAGCAGCAGGCCTAGGGTAGCTAGCATAAAGCACTGCAATTAAGTGGGAGCAGTCTGATTAAAATGTTGTCCTTAATTATGTGTGTTGACAAGGAAAACCCATTTTTATAGATTCTCTTTGTGACAGGGCCCAGGCTACCTTGCCAAAGCCCTAATGTTAGACAGCAGGAAACTTGGCCCAGAACCAAAAACTCAGCAGACGCTTCCTTTAGACAGCACTCGGTGCAGAGAGCAATCTGTCCTTCCCCATGTATATTTTAGGCAGACAGGCTGAAAGTCAACACAAGCTTGAATAAATCCATGGACTGTTGTAGAAACTTATGTTATCTTCAGACGAGCCTAACCCCCAGGTCAGCAGGAGTCTAGAGTATGGGTTCAGAGTGGGACTAATGCTTCTACGTAAGGACCCCATTAAACTTACTGAATTGTTTACATCAATCTGCTTCATTCATGAAATGATGATTCTGCCAAACTTTCCTTTTTTTCCCCCTTTTTTATTTATGCAAGATGGGCAAGGCAACTTGGGCACTTGTCCAAAGGCCCCTGAGGAACAAATTAGTTTTGGTAGATTAGAAACAAGATGAAGCTCCATGGGACAGTATTAAAGCATCCTTTACTGTGTGCAAAGCAGCCTTTCAACTTCCCGGGAGACATCCCTATCTCTCTGTGGTAGTCCAAGCAAAAAGCTTTCAGCATTAATAACACCTGGAGAAGCTTGCTGATTTGACAGCTCAAGAACAGCATGGCAAGGGCCGTCTGGCTTCCTAAAATAGCCCACTTGGGTCAAATGCTGTTGTGCTCTGGACAAATTACCTCCTTCCAAAACTCGTAGGGGCTTTGAACACTGAGTACTTCAGTTTTAGAGCCTTCCTGTAATTCATGATGCATTTGCCCACACATCAGTCACTTTGTCTGGAATGTCTGCCATACCAAATTTCTCACTATATTCTAATAAATTAATAGCATTTAATTGCAACAAGGTCAACTGTGTCAATACCAAGGTATAGTCCTAAGCATGCTTCAGCACAGGAATAATTGTCTTCAAATGCTGCAAATATAACCTTTTTCCTTACTGAGGTGATATTCTCCTTGAAATATTTACAATAGATGGAAAGGCAGGAATATGACACTAAGATCAAAATACAAACAACACAAGTTCTAGGTGAGATGGAAGAGAAAGTAACAAAAACTACTGTAATGATAATTACATAAAATCAATTGTACTGCCTTACCTGAACACTGTAACATGGGCAGATGGCAGAGAAATGAACTGCATGTAGAGTGTTTTTCCCATCCTGAAGTGGGCAAGTTTTAAAGTTGTTCCAAGTTTTAAAAATGGATGTCTTTCACCAAAAATTGTTCCAACACAAATAATTTTCCTCATTCTGATGAAAGCACAGCAAATCTCTAACCAGTTCTACCGTGCATTCCTGATTACTTGTCTCAAAAAAGAGTTCTTTATACACAGAACTTGTAGAAGGGTAATGAAAATAATGAAGGAAGCAGAAGCGAAATCTCTAAGAAGAGATTGTTAAATAGCCCAGGGAGGTGGTGGAGTCACCATCACTGTTTAGGAAGAGGCTGGATGGGATGCTTGGTGCCATGGTTTAGTAGATTAGATAGTGTTGGATGATAGGTTGGACTCGATGACCTCAAAGGTCTTTTCCAACCTGGTCTGGTCTGGTCTATCCTATCCTATCCTATCCTATCCTATCCTATCCTATCCTATCCTATCCTATCCTATCCTATCCTATCCTATCCTATCCTATCCTATCCTATCCTATCCTATCCTATCCTAAATGTCATTGTTTTCAGGGACAATGGGCAATAAAAGTGTCAGGAAGCAGAAGCAGGGAGGTTTGCCTGCACTTGGCTTATAATGTAATAAACAAAGCCCAAACCCCCCAAAAAACCAAATTGCAATTCAGGTACACAAATTCAAGGATAGTAAAAGGACATGCTTTTAACTTCTTTGCTCTTTCATAATGCAATTTGTTGCCAAGCAATGGCACTGAGGTAGAGAACTCAGGAACTGAATGAACATTCATAGAGACAACTGTAATATTGAAATCATAAATGACTATCCATAACATGCATTTTGAAAGGAACATTCAGCTCTGAAGAAAGGAGATTAAAGATTAACTGCTGAAGAGAGAAGTAGGTGCTGGCCCTCACAAACCTCGAGTATTACAGGTCTGATTCAGTCTGGGGGCTGCAGCCCTCACCTGATACATAAACAGGATTAAAGTTATTAGGCAACAACAAAATGTTGCTCTTCTAAATGAACATGAAAACTCTATGTAGGGGTACAGCTACTGGGTTTTTTTCCACCAGTGAATAATCTGAAAATCTCCTTTCAGTCTGAGACAGAGAGAAGAGAAGCACTGAATATTTTCTTCTGTGATCTATACAGTCAGGAAAAAAAAATGCTCTTTCTGGGGAAAAAAACAAAACAAAACATAAAAGACTCTCATATATATTTATTCTGATGTTCCTTTTATTAGTTTTACACCATTTCTTGAGACATAGCTGGTCTAGTCTTCACTGAGAATCATGTCAAAATATTTTAGACAATAGCTGCTCATCCAATTTATGGGTAGTTCCTTGTTCCAAATGCTAGGATATGCTAACACTGGTAGGAGATGAAATCCAGAAAAGACAGGATGTTCCAATCATTGCTGAGTAGCAGCTGCTGTTATTTATTTAAAAATGAAACCATAACCTATAAAAATAATGGTTCTTACAGCAGGTATTGTTATATAACTATCACATCCTGTGCTAGCTCTTATGCCATATATCATCTCACTTGATGAGCGCCCTGTGTGCTTGTGTCCACTTTCCTCTTTGCTTCTTCTCCCTGAACACATTCTTCTTTTTCATCCCCAAACTGAACTGCCACAGGACTTACACAATAGGTTAGGACATGCCAGCTGGAAGACTGAATGACACAAGATTGTCAACAAATGACTAAAACCAGAGAAAAGTAAATGCACAATAGTATTATTTTTTACTGCTAAAAAAGGGTAAAAAGTATTGGTGAAAAAAGTCATCAACACTGTGGATTATTGGGGAAAAGCAGAAAAATTCTCAACATCTCGTAAGGGAAAAGTGATTGCAGCAAAAATGTCCTGAGCGGCTCCAGTCAGGGCTGTTGAAGAGTAAGATCTGCAGCAAGACTCTCTTACATGTAAAAGCCAGGGGTGATTTAATGGAAAGAATAGACTAGAGGCATTCATTTGAAAGCACAAATACAGTGCAAGTCACAGATCTATAATTCAGAAGTAGATCTAGGCATTTCCTTAGGAAAGCCTGCAGGAACTGCAATAGCCAGTTGATGTTAGAGCAATCGGTCCAGTTAATGGCAGCATATATTTGTAGAGTACTAACTCTGAAGAACCCAGGAGAGTACTGGAACAAGAACTGACTTAGCTTTTAGCCTTGCTCGAAGACTTCTGCTTGTCTTAAGGCCAGCCTATCCTAACTGAGAAATCATGGATTCATCTGCTTTTGCAGGAAGGAGAAGGAATACAGCTTTTTTCCTCTACCAGTAAGGATACCTAGATAAGAACAGCACTCAGGCAGAAATCAGAAGGAGACTTCTACTACACCAGTGCTTCCTCAACCCCTCAGGTCTAATATACTGCAGGTTAGAGGAGCTCCAGCCCATAGTCTTTTATAACTCAGCTTGTATTTGGCATGAATCTTGTGTTTTCTCTGATTGGATCCATGCCTGTCTCCAGTTTCAGACCTCAGTAAATGAATTTGATTTTTTTCTCTCTGTGCCCCCAGGCAGATCCAGGATTACAAGAATAGCAGGTGTTTCAGCTGCATCTCAGCTCCTTTTCTGTACCTCAGCTGTGAGGGCTGAGCTGTGGCCAACTGCCTGTGCCCTAGGGGCTGTGTAGTCTCATCTCACCTGCCAGCTGTGATGCCTTCCACACTGCTCTGTCTCCAGATGTGGCCTGCACATCACAGTCCAGAGAGGGGAATGTTCTACACCTGCATCTATACCTGTCCCCAGGAGTTACCATGTGGTGCTCTGGCTGTCAAAGCTGCTTCTCTTGGTTGACTTTTCCGTACTTCCATCAAATACACAGAAGGGAAAGTGCCTGGGGACAACTGAGAATGGTGGATAATAGAGCTCAATTTGGTTGATCACCTCCATGTTCCATAATGTTTTCTTTTCATGCCCTAGAAATTTGATCAGTCATCAGTTTTAACATCTCCATGAACATGCAGGGCATTTAATAGGTCCTATATCTTCTTTCTTCTCAGCCTAGGCTCCAGCAGTTGCTCAGTATTCCCTTCGACTGAATGCTGGAAATTCAACTAGGTGTTTTATGTCCATTCTCCCACCTTTGTTCTTTTCAAATTCTCCATTTATTCTTAGTTTGCATCTTGTCTTTCTGGGTTTGGGGATTTTTTGAGTTTTGGATGACATTTCTCTTCGTGAAGCATTTTGTGATATTGACTTCATGTCAACCAGTCAGCAACTGCAGTTAGGAACAGGAAAATGTTTTTCAACTTTTCTGCTTAAGGTCCTCTCTGTAGTTACAATCTCACTGTCATTCTTACTTCCACGCTCACAGGAGCTAGATTAGGAACTATAAAAGAAGGAGAATAAGAGAAAGGGATTGCAAGATAAAGTCTATCAATTCACAGCATTCAAAAAAGAGAGGTTTGAGGCCTTGCAATTTCACCCTCTCTGAGGAATAATAGTTTCTGGTTATTCCTGCTCTGTGGCTCAAAACTTGCATTTGGCTGGAGTGTATCTTCCAGGACAGCATTCAGTTTGGATTTGAAGATACAAATGGTGGGAGAATTCAAGGCTTTCTCGATATTTTTTTCTAGTGCTTCATCGTTGCTTTCATCAAAAGGTTAGGAAGGGAGGAATCTGAGTACTGATTTTACAACCCACAAGGTAAGAGGAAGCTATCAGGTCACATATCCTTCAGCTGTGACTGTGTGAGTTTAGCTTTATCCTTACAGAGTATGTCTCAAGGTTACTTATTCTCAGCCCTTTGGCTTGGATGTTATCGCTCTGCCATCAATCATGCTCACAGATACATAGGCTTTTTGTTTTCCATTGGATCAGATAAGTGTCATTGGCTATACTGTGGCAGACAAATCTCTCCAGAAGAGATGTTTGAAAAGCCTCATACTGTGCTATCCAAATTATCCTAATTACCTAATTATCTTTATCGCAGCAGCTAATTAGGCTGGCTATAAAGCTAAAACCCATAAACAGACCACAGGCTATAAAAGCCTACAGGCCGGAGAGCTGTCAAAGAGGGACTCAGAAGAACAAGTGAGTGTAGGAATGCTTTTATTTGAAGGTTTGGTGGCAGACAAATGCCTGCAGAAAATAACCAGTAGCCTCTCAGCCTGCTAAGAACACTGTCAGGCTACAAAAGACACAGGAATGTCAGTGAGAAGATCATCTACAATTGTCCAGTTTTAACAGCTTGCAAGGACCAAGGCATGAAATTGAAATTTATTTTTGCCCACTACAGTCCCTGAAAAGCAGAATCTTCCTGAGATCCTTCTCTTCCAAAAATGAGAAGCAAAGGCTGACTGAGCAGTGTATAAAAGGAACATCGTCCTCAAGTGAGAGTGCAGATAAATTATGCAAATAAATGGCCTCTGGGCCACTTCACACCTTGGAAAAAAATGTCTGTGCAGCCACAGCTCTCTTTGAAGTTTGTTTCAGTTGCCACTTATTAATGCAAAGACAATTTTTCAAGGTGTGAAGTGTCAGAAAGGGTTTCCTCTCCTCTGAGATGAAAGCTTTTGCAGCATGGTGAAAGTCAGTGCTATTATTTATTGCTCACTTCTGGCTCTCAGCAACAGCAGGTTGGCTGTTGGGGGAGGCTATATGTAAACATTTTGGCAGAGCGCAATGTTTGTCCCTTTTAGCAGCCATTCGGGAAGGGAAAAGGAGTCTGGTGTATCCCCTTGCTTGGAAGAATTAGTTCCTTGTAAATAAAAGCCTGTGCTTTTTCCTGCTGAGGTAGGTCTGTATTGTTAGTTATTTGATTTCCTGTAAATGGACTTCCACTTCTCTTGGAATGCTTAAATAGAAACCAGAAATAGTTCTGGGCAGGGCTGTGTACACACAGTTTAATGGCAACCCAACTGAGTCATCTTTTTTTCATGAAGCTACCAGAGTTTAGCTTCCCTCTCTCTAAGGTCCTGTCTGAGTGATTATAGCCATCACCTGTTGTACATTTCCTGACAGGGATAAATCAGAGTGTGTAACCAAACCCAGGCACAAAGAGCAGGAAGCACCACAGAGAGCAAAAGCCTTATGAACAAGGGAAGCTGATGAAGAGAAGTGCACTGCTTGCTAAGTAACAGCCCCAGTACACTGCATGGGCCTGCTTCATTTCAGCACTAGAGATGCTTAGAGGCCCCTCATAAGTTTCTGCATTACCCCACGCAGCATGTGCTGATAGGACAAGAGCAAAAAGCCTCAAGTTGCACCACAGGAGGCTTAGGTTGGACATTGGGAAATACATCTTCACTAAAGGGGTTGTCAAGCCCTGGAACAGGCTACCCAGGGCAGTGGTGGAGTCACCATCCCTGGAAGGACTGGAAAGCAGTGTAGATGTAGTGCTGCTGCCGGACATGGTATAGTGGTGGACTTGGTAGTGCTGGGTTAATGGTTGCACTTGATGATCTAAAAGATCTCTTCCAACCAAAATGATGCTGTGCTATGAAGTAGGATCAGTTAGGAGCATAGCCCTGCTTACATAAACACAGTAGAATGGTTTGTGATGCAAACAGAAATCCAGAAACATCTTGCTTGTTCTTAGCAGAATTTACTATGTCTCTTTACTCCTTACACTGATGATTTTCCATATGTGTAGATTTCCCAGCAGGAACACACATTTTAAATACTGATCACACACAGCCTTTTGGATTGTCATAGACTCAGAAGTGAGACATCTCTGCTCTTGTAACCTTACTAGTCAAATATCAAATAATGCTCTAGAACTTGAAAGAATCAGGGGGGGTGGAAAAAAAACGCGTGTTTGGAGTAATAAAGTGCACATTGCCATGGGCCTCCCAGTTCATGCACCTGCTGGCACAGGCACAGTCTGTGAAGGGAAGCTTGTAATAATATAAAAGCTTGGAATTCAGAGGACTTAATGCTGAACAAATCATTGGAAAGGGAGGTTTGCATGGCAGAAAAATGAGCTTAAAAAGCCTAGAAAGCCACAAATGCTGATTGTTTCTCAATTCTGCTCCATTTTATTAACTTATTGTGAATTAGTTGAGGTTACAAGGTTAATCTCTGCAATGTTTACCACTTTCTTAACTAAATAGAGGGGAACACAAGCAGAATGCATTAGGTTTCAGGGCTGCAGCACCATTTCTGTGTCTCTTCTTGGGAGGTACTGGAAGCTCAGACTAGTCTGTGGGAGCGCAGGCTGCTGAGCACCCTCCAGGCACAGGGCTCAGCACAGCGCTGGATTGCTCCTGAGAGATTTTGGCTACAGGAAACTTGGAGTTTTTTCTTGCACCAGCATGGATAGTTGAACAGCTACATTTTCCACTGCTCATGTTAGCTGAATCTCCTGCATCTGCTACAGATGAAGCATGTTTTGGTCAGAATCTTTCCTGAATATTTTAGCACAGATCAAACTTTTCCAGTTTCCTATTTTTTACTAAAATCAAAAGGGTTGAGAGGTGTTTTGTGAAGATGGAAGCTTGGCTGTATGTAGCTGACATAGTAATGGATCAAAGCATAGCACTCTTAACATCTTAGAATGATGTAGGTTGGAAAAGACCATCAGGATCACTAGGTCTGTAAGTCTAACACTGTCAAGTCCACCACTAAACCATGGTCCTATGTGCCACATCTTTTAAATACCTCCAGGGATGGTGAGTCAACCACTCCCTGGGTATCCTCAGTCTCTGCCAGATTCCAGATGTGTGAAATGTTAAAGATTTTATATTGGGTTGTATTTCTTGGATAACTCATAGCAGAGGGAAAGAACAAACATGCTCAGCCCTACCTGCATGGCTATTGCAGATAAGGTGAGGGTGACGGAGCACAGGAACAGGCTACCCAGAGAGGTTGCAAAGTCTTCTTCTCTGGAGACTTTCAAAACCCACCTGGAGGCATACCTGTGTGGCCTGCCATAGGTGATCTGGTCTGGCAGGGTGATTGGACTTGATGATCTCCAAAGGTTCCTTCCCATCCCTAGCATTCTGTGATTCTGTGACAAGTAGCTTATATTGGTTGTCTGTCCTGAGCTGTCCAGGAAAGACAGGCTCTGCCTTGAAAAACTATTTATGTAGTGGTTGCAGACCTATACTGTAAGCCCTATTGTAGCTTATTTTGCAGCATTTCTTCTGAAATAGACTACTTAGGCCAAAGAATTTTAGTCTTTTTTTTTTTCTTTTAACATAAAGCCTCAGTTTGAGGGACTGCTCTGTCCCTTTGAACCATTAATCACATTGTCCCCAGTTCCATTTCCAGGTCTGCCACAGGCCCTATCAGCGTTGAAGACAATTTCTCTAACCACAACGTGTCAATGTTGGTACCAGGCCTCCCAGGGCTATCAAAAATGACCTCAGGACCCTGGGAGATCTGGTTGAGGGGTCAGGTGCACAAATAATTTTTACATCGATACCGTTAGTTGCAGGAGGGAACACAATAAGGAACAGGTCAGCCGCTGTAGTCAACAAGTGGCTTAGGGGCTGGTGCAGACGAATGAATTTTGGGTTTTTCGATCTTGGGGAACTTTCTACTGCACCAGGTCAGCTGGTAACAGATGGAGTACATCTGTCCCAGAGGAGGGGAAAGGTCACAATACATGAGAATGGCCTGTTCCCCAAAGGTAAAAAGATTCTGGGAAGGGAATTAGCAAGTCTCATTGACAGGGCTTTAAACTAGCTTCGAAGGGGGAGGGTCGGAAACCAGTGCCCTCAGGCAGGAGTCTGGAGGTGATAAGCTAGACCTAGAGGTGAAACCAGCAGCCCATCACAGAGTTGCCATCACAGAGACGTGGTGGGACGACTCGCATGACTGGAGCACTGCAATTGACGGCTACAGGCTCTTCAGAAGAGACAGGCAAGGAAGAAGGGGTGGAGGGGTGGCTCTGTACATCAGGGAGGCACTGGATGCTGTTGAGATGGAGATCAGGGATGATAGGGTTGAGTGCTTGTGGGTGAGAATTAGAGGGAAGACCAACAGGGCAGACATCCTGGTTGGAGTCTGTTATAGACCACCCAACCAGGAGGAGGATGTTGATGAGGCATTCTATAGGCAGCTTAAGGCTGTCTCAAGATCGCCTGACCTCGTTCTCATGGGTGACTTCAACCTGCCTGATATCTGCTGGGATCTCAACACAGCAGAGAGGAGGCAGTCTAGGAGGTTCTTAGAGTGCATGGAGGACAGCTTCTTATCCCAGGTGCTGCGTTAGCCTACCAGGGGTAAGGCTATGCTTGACCTCCTCTTCACCAACAGGGAAGGGCTGGTGGGTGATGTGGTGGTCGGAGGGTGTTTAGGCACCAGTGACCACAACATAATAGAGTTTTCGGTATGCAGCCAAGCCAAGAGGGGGAGCAAGAAGACCTCCACTCTGGACTTCAGGAGGGCAGACTTCAGGCTACTCAAGGAACTAATTCAGAAGGTTCCTTGGGAATCAGCCCTTAAAAACAAAGGGGTCCAGGAGAGCAGGACCTACTTCAAGGAAGAACTATTGAAGGTGCAAGAACAGGCTGTGCTGGTGTGCCGGAAGATGAGCCGCCGGGGCAGACGGCCAGCCTGGATGGGCAATGAACTTTTAATAGAACTAAGGGAAAAAAAGAAAGAAAGGGGAGGCAACCTACGGAATGTTTAGGGATGTTGCTAGGACATGCAGGAAGAAAATTAGGGAGTCAAAAGCCCACTTAGAACTTAGACTGGCCTCTGCTGTGAAGGACAACAAAAAGTCCTTCTATAAATACATCAATAGCAAGAAGAAGGGCAAGGACAACCTCCACTCCTTGGTTGACACGGAGGGGAACGTTGTAACAAAGGATGAGGAAAAGGCAGAGGTACTTAACACCTTCTTTGCCTCAGTTTTCACTAGCAGGACAGAACGTCTTCCAGACAGCTGGCCTGCAGAGCTGGCAGAAAGAGACAGAGAACTGCATAGTTTCCCACTGCTCCAAGAGGAAGTTAGAGATCTACTGAGCCGCTTGGACCCCCACAAGGCCATGGGACTGGATGGGATCCATCCTAGGGTGCTGAGATTGCTGACAGATGAGGTGTCCAAGCCACTTTCCATCATTTTTCAGCAGTCCTGGCTCACTGGAGAGGTCCCAGAAGACTGGAAGCTGGCCAACGTGGTGCCCATCCACAAGAAGGGCCGGTTGGATGAGCCAGGGAATTATAGGCCTGTCAGCCTGACCTCAGTGCCAGGCAAGATTATGGAGCAGGTCATCTCAAGTGCGATCACACAGCACTTACAGGATGGCCAGGGGCTCAGGCCTAGCCAGCATGGATTTAGGAGGGGCAGGTCCTGCCTGACCAACCTGATCTCCTTCTATGATCAGGTGACCCGCCTGGTGGATGTGGGGAGGCCTGTGGATGTGGTCTACCTGGACCTCAGCAAGGCCTTTGACACCGTCCCCCACAGCAAACTCCTGGCCAAGCTGGCAGCCCATGGCTTGGACAGGAGCACACTGCGTTGGGTTAGGAACTGGCTGGAGGGCCGAGCCCAGAGAGTGGTGGTGAATGGTGCCACATCCAGCTGGCGGCCTGTCACTAGTGGTGTGCCCCAGGGATCAGTACTGGGCCCCATGCTCTTCAACATCTTTATTGATGATCTGGATGAGGGCATTGAGTCCATCATCAGTAAATTTGGGGATGACACCAAGCTGGGGGCAGGAGTTGATTTGCTGGAGGGCAGAGAGGCTTTGCAGAGGGACCTCGACAGGCTGGACAGATGGGCAGAGTCCAATGGCATGAGATTGAGCACATCCAAGTGCCGGGTTCTGCACACTGGCCACAACAACCCCATGCAGTGCTACAGGCTGGGGTCAGAGTGGCTGGAGAGTGGCCAGGCAGAGAGGGACCTGGGGGTACTTGTTGATTGTAGGCTGAACATGAGCCTGCAGTGTGCCCAGGCAGCCAAGAAGGCCAATGGCATCCTGGCTTGCATCAGGAACAGTGTGGCCAGCAGGAGCAGGGAGGTCATTCTGCCCCTGTCCACTGCACTGGTTAGGCCACACCTTGAGTCCTGTGTCCAGTTCTGGGCCCCTCAGTTTAGGAAGGATGTTGACTTGCTGGAACGTGTCCAGAGAAGGGCAACAAAGTTGGTGAGGGGTTTGGAACACAAGCCCTATGAGGAAAGGCTGAGGGAGCTGGGGTTGCTTAGCCTGGAAAAGAGGAGACTGAGGGGTGACCTTATTGCTCTCTACAACTCCCTGAAGGGAGGTTGTAGCCAGGCAGAGGTTGGCCTCTTCTCCCAGGTAGCCAGCACCAGAACAAGAGGACACAGTCTCAGGCTGCGCCAGGGCAGGTTTAGGCTGGATGTTAGGAAGAAGTTCTACACGGAGAGAGTAATTGGCCATTGGAATCGGCTACCCGTGGAGGTGGTGGAGTCACCATCACTGGAGGTGTTCAGGAGAAGACTTGATGGGGTGCTTGGCTGTATGGTCTAGTTGTTGGGTGGGTTGGATTGTTTGATGGGTTGGACGCGATGATCTTGAAGGTCTCTTCCAACCTGGTGTATTGTATTGTATTGTATTGTATTGTATTGTATTGTATTGTATTGTATTGTATTGTATTGAAAGAAGTCATATTATTAAAATCAGCTTCTTGCTATAAGAGGCCTGAGGAATCTTCTGAGCAAACAACCCCAGGAGGCAGGACCAAAGTTGTCATTGCAGCTAAGGTGGAACAACAGTGTCATGAGAAAAGTTAGTGCCTCTTTGGTTAAAACTCCACCAATATTATCACTTCACAGAACACAAGTGTCTGCCAAATTCAAGCAAAAAAATAAATAAAGAAAAAAACTTTGATGAGGTCCAGCTGCTTTATTTTATGATTTTCCAGCCAAAAGTATTACTTTTCAAGGTCACTATAATTTGTTTCCACTTTCACTTGAGTGTATTTGGAAATGGGAAGAAGAAGAAAATCTTTGAAAGGAACCTTGATTTCAGGGAACCTTTCAAACAGCACACAATGAAACAAACAAAAATTAAGACATTTTATGATCTTATTTTTTTAATAATGTTTAAAATACTTTGATTTTGCCTGTGATTTAGGGAAAAAACACATCATAAAAGGTTGCTCTTACGTGTCTAAGCCTGAGTCCATTAATCCATAGCTACATTTCCCAATTTTTCAGTGCATGCTCTTGTTCCTACAACGGTTTTAAATGTGGTAAAATCATTTAACTCCTTTTTTTTTTTGTTTTCCCCCTCTGAAAATATTTCTAAAAAACACAGGTGGATTTTAGAGCACTTAAACCCACAAGCCATTAAAGCCTTGCTCTAGGGCCAGACTGCTCCAAGGACACTCAAAGAGAGCAGTTGGAGTGCAATAAATATGTGCAGCACACGTTTTTAGCAAGGGGCTGAGGGATGATTCAGGGTCACCAGTCATGGCACATGAGGTGGTTTGAGCTGGGTGCCCTCTGCTATGTGGTGTGCTTCCTGTGTCCAGAAGTCCAGCCCAGTGGGCAGACACAGGAAACCAGGTATCTCCTACCATAATCCTTGCACCGCTATAAAATCTAGCGCGGGGTCTGGCACTTCCTCTTTCTTCCCCTCGCTGGCACCTGGTAACTGGGGAGACATCTCCCGGCCTTGGGCCTGGCTAGGCCCAAGGCCAGGGGGATGGGCAGGCTCAGGTCTGGCCATCTGAGACTAGCCTAGCAGTGGGGGGAAGATGGGAAGATGGAGCCCTGGGGGTCTTGGGCCCACCCTCAGGTGGGGATGGGATGTTTCTGGGTCTGCTTTGGGGTTTCTTTTGTCACTGCTTCTGGTTCTCTGTGCACACTCACTGCTTTCTATTTAAACTTTCCATCACTTTTGCAATCCGTTTGTCAGAGTCATGATTTCTGCCCGTGGTGGGGAGGGGGCTGCCTCAACCCACTACAGCACAGAATCTGGATCCAGCCCTTCCCTCCTAACACCAACTGTCTGCAAAAGCCCTACCTTACAGAGAGAGCCTGGCTCTCTTGAACATTTCTCATTCCCTTTTGGGAACTGGCCTATTTTTAAATTTCAGACTTTACCCTGAGTAACTTCAGCAGTGCAGCTTTCCCAGATGAGGAGCTGAGAGCTAAAAAGGATATGAAACAATCCATTTTGATACCACATTGTAATTTGAAAGACCTAGGTGCATATCTCACAGATGTTTACCAAAAGGGAAAAAATAAATTCAGTTTTGGAATAAAATTCTTGTTCTCCTTAAGGTATAATTATTATTCAGAATATCTGTACAAACCTGGAGATTTTATAGCATTCTGGGGGGAAGCAATGTTACAAGAAGAATAAGCATATCTATGCATTAACTACAGTACAGTTCCCACCCTCTAGTGTAATCTGCATTTGCAGACTCACCATTTCAGATGTTATGAAGAGAAGGATACTTGAGCATGAACAGGGAGGACCTGAGTTCAAAAAGTTATGCACTGAACTCATAATTTTTCCAGCCATGCCTCTGTTTTAACCTGGATCATTCAACCCATTTCTGTGGTTTGAAATCCCATCAGGAAGATGATGGGGCACTATTAGAAATGTCTCTGACCGTAAATTTCTTCTCCTCATGGAGTTTCCGACTCTGGTAAAAGGGGCAAGTTTAGTTTTCCTGACATCAGACTCCCTGCTCTGGCTCTAAGGAAGCAATGCACGTTACTGCTAAATAGGGTTGTACCCAGGCAGACCTTCTCCTGTGGCAGTTCTACCCACCATAATCCTACCCATCCAGAACAAAGTATTTGCAACATTAGTACAACTGATTTTTTCTTACAAAGAACAAATTTTGCAACCACCACCCGAGTGGCAAAGAATGCTCTTCAAGGAAATACTTGATAAACTCCAATGGCCAATGATGTCTGTTTGGTTGACCAGGAGTCCAGTTTGTATTTTCATGGGTTCTAGGCCATTTCACACAGTCTTGACCCGTGGGCAGGGATACAACATGGCTTAAGTGTATTGCAGGAAAATATTTATCAATGTCAAATAGAAATGACTCAAGGTATGGCAGGCTTTTACCCTGGAAAGATATAAATGTATTGCAATAAGTTAGAATCATAAAATCATAGAATCAATAAGGTTGGAAAAGACCTCAAAGATCATCAAGTCCAACCTGTCACCCAAGACCTCATGACTACTAAACCATGGCACCAAGTGCCATGTCCAATACCCTCCTGAACACCTCCAAGGATGGTGACTCCACCACCTCCCTGGGCAGCACATTCCAGCGGCTAACAACTCTCTCTGTGAAGAACCTTGAGTCTAAACTTCCTCTGGTGCAGCTTGAGACTGTGTCCTCTAAGTTATTATTCAGTGTTAAGTTATATTCAGTGCTGGGCCCCATCCTCTTTAACATCTTCATTGATGATATGGATGAGGGAATTGAGTCAGTCATCAGCAAGTTTGCAGATGACACCAAGTTGGGAATAGATGTTAGTCAGTTAGAGGGTAGAAAGGCTCTGCAGAGGGACCTCGACCGACTGGACAGATGGGCAGAGTCCAATGGGATGACATTCAACAAGTCCAAGTGCTGGGTGCTGCACTTTGGCCACAGCAACCCCATGCAGAGCTACAGGCTGGGGTCAGAGTGGCTGGAGAGCTGCCAAACAGAGAGGGACCTGGGGGTGCTGATCGACACCCGCCTAAACATGAGCCAGCAGTGTGCCCAGGTGGCCAAGAGGGCCAATGGCATCCTGGCCTGTATTAAGAATAGTGTGGCCAGCAGGAGCAGGGAGGTCATTGTGCCCCTGTACTCTGCATTGGTTAGGCCACACCTTGAGTACTGTGTCCAGTTCTGGGCCCCTCAGTTTAAGAAGGACATCGAGACACTTGAACGTGTCCAGAGGAGGGCAACAAGGCTGGTGAGAGGCCTTGAGCACAAGCCCTATGAGGAGAGGCTGAGGAAGCTGGGGTTGTTTAGCCTGGAGAAGAGAAGGACCAGGGGTGACCTCATTGCCCTCTACAACTACCTGAAGGGTGGTTGTGGACAGGAGGGGTTGGTCTCTTCTCCCAGGCAACCAGCACCAGAACAAGGGGACACAGTCTCAAGCTGTGCCAGGGGAGGTTTAGACTCGAGGTGAGGAGGAAGTTCTTCACTGAGCGAGTCATTCGTCATTGGAATGGGCTGCCCGGGGAGGTGGTGGAGGCGCCGTCCCTGGAGGTGTTCAAGAGGAGACTGGACATGGCACTTGGTGCCATGGTCTAGTTGTGAGGTCTGTTGGGACGGGTTGGACTTGATGATCCTTGGGGTCTCTTCCAACCTTGGTTATACTGTGATACTGTGATACTGTGATACTGTGATTAGTTCTTTTCCCATTATACTTAGACATACACTGAAAGCTGTTAGCTTTGATGACTAGGTGAAGCAGTGTTATGTTAGCAGTGTAATGCTCGAAAGTATTACACGCCCAGGGTTACTTTAATAAGGGTACAAGTCAGGATCTAGGGAACTCATCTTTTGGTTACCATTTTTCAAAACTTTTGGCCTCTGTGTTAAAAAAATAACATGCCAAACAATCACAGAATCACAGAATCATCCAGGATGGAAAGGACCTCTGAGATCATCAAGTCCAACCATTTTGCCCACTCCAACAAGTGTGTCTCTGCACCATGGCCCCAAGCACCAAATGGCTTTTAAACACACCCAGGGATGGCAACTCAACCACCTCCCTGCGTAGCCTATTCCAGTGCCTGGAAAATTTCAGTGCAATTTTTTCCCTAATTTCCAGCCTAAACCTCTCCTGACACAGCTTGAGATTATTCCCTCTTGTTCTATCATTAGTTACTTGAGAGAAGACACCAGTGCCTCCCTCTCTACAACCTCCTTTCACGTAGTTGCAGAGATCAATAAGGTGTCCCCTCAGCCTCCCTTTTTGTAGACTAAACAGGCCCAGTTCCCTCAGCTGCTCCTTGCAGAACTTGTTCTTCAGGCCCTTCACCAGGTGAGTAGCTCTTCCCTGTACCTACTCCATTGCCTTGATGTCCTTTCTGTACTTCAGTGCCCAAAACTGAACAGAGTACTCAAGGTGTGGCCTCACCAACGCTAAGTGCAATATAGTTCAGCAGAATCACAGAATCACCAAGGTTGGAAGAGACCTCAAAGATCATCAAGTCCAACCTGTCATCACAGACCTCATGAATAAACCATGGCACCAAGTGCCGTGTCCAATCCCCTCTTGAACACCTCCAGGGATGATGACTCCACCACCTCCCTGGGCAGCCCATTCCAATGGCTAATTACTCAGTGAAGAACTTTCTCCTCACCTCCAACCTAAACTTCCCCTGGCGCAGCTTGAGACTGTGTCCTCTGTTCTGGTGCTGGTTGCCTGGGAGAAGAGACCAACGCCCTCCTGGCCACAACCACCCTTCAGGTAGTTGTAGACAGCAATAAGTTCTCCCCTGAGCCTCCTCTTCTCCAGGCTAAACAATCCCAGCTCCTCAGCCTCTTCTCGTAGGGCTTGTGCTCAAGGCTTCTCACCACCCTTGTTGCCCTTCACAGGACATGTTCAAGAACTTGCAGACCTGCTTGAAAGCAGTATCAGAAGTTAGAGGGAGTGCTTCAGTAAGAAGGTTAATTGTATAAATAAGTGATATTGAAGGATGAGGCCAACTGAAACAGAATGCCTTGGAAATCCCGTGTCTATAAAATGCTCAAAGCCATTTTCCACCTGGAGATGTGTAGAGGAAAGTTGATCTATACTGTCTGGAGACACTGTGATGTTTTATACTGGACAGACTAATGAAAGTCCAGGCAAGAAATAGGCATCTTGTTTCACATATGTTTTCCTTTAATTATTGCAATACAAGATTTGGCTTTTCAAGGAAATTTCTGGGGTAAAGATGAGGAGATATTGTACATAATAGGACTTATTCCTTGAATGGAATCCAATAGTCCCAAACTAATTTCCAGTCCTTAGAATAAGGTATTTCTCCTGGGGATGGCAATATCTGTGGTTTCAATCTCTCACATCCTACCCAACTGTTTCCTCATTACAGTCTCAGGTTTCTTTGTCACTGCACAGTTTATACAGTCTCAGATCTAATCAGTAGCAAAACATTCATCAACATGAAGCCATGCCTTTTCTTTTTTCCCCCAAAATACCTCCAAGCTTGCTAAATATTTGTCAACTAAACATTTCCTAGACACAGAGAGCACTGCTGCCCACTTCCTTCTCCCTTAGGTCTGTTGCAGTGTTTGGATTATTCCAGTTATTGGTATTTTATTCCAACATGTAAAAGATACAACAGAAAGTTGTAATGCCTCTGGGCTGTAAGTGCACAAGTCACGGATCCAGCTCTGGACATGCAAAGATCTTCTGTGCTTAACTAGCACTTTGTTTCAAGATTAGGCTGTTTAGGCTATTTTATATTCACAATTATAATTAAAGTTCTCTCTAGGCAAAACATTTACCTAGTGCTCTGCTTTATCAAAGAGAAAAAAAAGACTATATGATTTGCTGCTCCACAGTAAATGGATACTCCTACATGATCTCTCCCAGTAATTTGTGAACATAAGCTAATTAAGACTTACAAGAGTAGTATGAGATAAGGAAATACTATTCTCCATCTCATGGTGTAGAAAAGAAGGCACAGCTACTGCCAAGATCACACACATAGCTGGTGGCTGTGCTGAAGCACATGCTCCTCCTCTGCTGTCGTCTGTCCTGATTGCCATTTCAGCTCATTCCGATGTTGACTCTTGTGTTTGTATTGTGACACTGCTTTTAAGTCAGGTGCTTGTTTATCATAAAGTGATGTTTCCAAATAGTTGCAGTGATGTCCATTCTCCTTCCTGCCTCCCACCTCTGTTACGAACTTCACTTATTTTCTCAGGATTTTGAGCACTGTGGGTTTTAACAGTGTTGTGCAACCACCACACCTTACGTTTCAGGGTGAAAGACTGCAGGAGAAGATACCCCAAGCCCTCACAGTTCTCATGTGGGGTGCAAACTCCTGGCATTTGGGGGGAATGTGGAAGATTCATTTGAGTGTTATGTACAGAAAACCAGCTCTGGTATCTGTACTGCAAGTTGTGATTACTCTTCAGAATATCTCCAGTGTTTTCGTACAGCACAGATGCCCTCTCCTCACAAAAGACTATGGTCAATTAAAGGCCTCAGACTGGCAAATAAGCTTTGGGAAAGCTAAACTGAGTGATTACTGCCCATGGCTCTTTGCCCTGCCTCTCCACTGACATTTAAGGCCCTAGACAGCAGCAGAGTGTGCTTGTGCCACAGCTGCTCCAGTGGTTAGGCTGGTGCCTTGGTTCAGTCCTCAAGGAAATGGATTTATAAAATGTCTGGGAATTGGAAGCTCTGAGGAGTAGATACATTTCATTTGCCTGACTGGAGGACTGTTTCCTCTAGTAAAGGCAAATTGGATGCACCAGACCTCTTATGCTTCTTAGCTTTATAGTCCCTCAGTTTCAAAATTTCAACTTCTCAACAAAGTCTGATATCCCACAGTCTTGCTCACTGACCACTTATTTCTCACTAAATTGAAAGGCTTCTCTCTTGAATCCCAGAAGAGGAAAAGCATGCTTGGAGAACATGCTTCACATCAAGTTCACACTTCAAATATCAAGTTATGTTTACTTTTCTTAGACAATAAAAGAGGCATCCTCCTTCCTTCCATATGTTTGCCCGGGAAGTGAATGTAGTGAGTGTGGAGATTCATGAATTTGGATTCCTCTTCTCCCTGAGAAGATTCAAGCCTGTAGCACCCTCTAGCCTGGAGTATGCTCAGTGCACCAGGCCACAGGGAGCTATGTGGGAAGCAGGAGGGAAGCAGGAGCTGAGCCCTTGCTCCAGAAGCAGTTTAAAAGAGTGTTTTATCCAAGTGTTCAGTGTTAGGGACTCTAACCTGAAACATTTTATCAGCCTCTGCAGTCAGGTGCAGAGGACATCTATGGTGTCATCTGGAATTCTCTTGATGCCTTACATCCACCCAGTATAAGTTCAGCCTTGATGTTTACCCCTGCCAGAGATACAGATCCAGCTGTACATCAACAAAATCATATGGGGCCTTTCTGTGTCACTCCCCATCTGTCCTGCCCATAGCTGCCAGGAGAAGGAGAGCACCGGCAGCATAGCAGGCTGCTGGGAGGCGGAGCTGCAGAAACACCCCTGCCAGCTCAGAGTAGCAGGCAAAACAGGACAAGGACAGTAATGACTAAGCAACCCGAAGCCAACAACCTAAGCAAAGGAAAGGACCAAGGCAAGGTTGGGCTGCCCCTGACATCCTCCTCCTCTGTCTTCATGTAGATTGCACTGAAACAGTTTAGTGTTTGGAATGGGTCCATGAGCTCTTCCTTTGTGCCGCAGCTACACTGCTGGTACCAGAGCCAGTGTCTCTAGCACACCTGGAGTGACTGTGCAAAGGAAATGTCCTTCAGCCTTGTGTCCCTGGCAGTAAAAAGGGTATCAAGCTCAGCTCAGCTGGTCTTACAGCTCTTCTTACAGTCCATTGAAGGCAATCTGCCTCATTGCCTTGTGAGTCATGAATAAATCCCAGGTGAATGGAGCATCTCATAGCAGCTGCTTAACAGCAGCTTGCCAGTGGTGAACCAGACAGACAGCTGTCCTGGTACTCTTTGGAGGATGCTAATGATTCTGTAGGAACCCAAATGAAGGTACCAGAAACTCCACAGTATTCTCACTTGGAGCAAAATATTTTCTACAGAGAATTGGAAGGTCTCTACTACAGCAAGTGTTTTCTTATGTTAGAAGTTAAATATAAACTTAGAGAGATGTTGAAATGTAACAAGGCATAAATGATACTGAAATGGCTGCTTTGTGAAATCCTATAATGGGGAATTCTTTTACAAACCTTTTAAAATTGGCAAACATTACTAATACTCCTCCAGGCAACACTTGGGCTATTATTTAAAATGGGATGTGTGGTGTCCCAGAGAGACTGTTCTGCCAAGCTGCAAAATATTCTGTAGGACCTGTGAAATGTGCAATGATTTAAGGAGGAAAGAGGGTTATGCAGTTCTGCTTTGTGTGGTTTCTACTGCCTCTAAAGTAGTTTTAGAAGAGAGTGCATTCTGGGCTGTAATTCAAACACTGTTATAGATACTGTAAGGAACATTAAAAATGGAGGCACCTGAAGAAAAACGTTGTTACTTTTTCCCTTTGTTGCCCCAAGCACACAAATATGTTGCTCAGATTCACTTGAGTGTTTATATTGAATGCAACTGGACTTATCAAGGAGGCTTGAAGTGAGCTTTAAGTGCAAGGGATGGACTGTAGTACTCTGTCTCACGATGCAGAGCAGCCTCAGCACTCAGGATGGTGTGAATCAAGCTCAGTGTTTGCACAGGGAGTCCTGTAGAGACTTTTTTCTATCTGCCCTGACACCTATACAGGAATGCAGGGATGAGCCATAACTCACCCATCAGTTAAAGGCTCTGAGAGTTTTCTTCATATACTTAACTCTCTGCTCCATCACAGAAGTATATTATGTGTGATTTTCCCAGTGAAAGGAAACCTTAATGCAGAAGCCTTAATTCTTGTGGTCAGCTAGGAAATGGGGGCTATTTTTAAAGATACCATTGCAGGTCCTCTTTTGGAGAGACTAGCAGAAATGCCCTAACCCTTCTGCAAGCTTCAGAAGGTCAACAAAAGTATGGGGGGCAGCTTCTCTCATGGTGGAGAAAAGTCTCAGCACATCACCCATGAGAAACTCTATGTCAGTTGCCATGAACCTCTCCAGAGCAGGTGCATGTGCTTAATCCCACTGAGGACCTGTCACATAGAATAGAATAGAATAGAATAGAATAGAATAGAATAGAATAGAATAGAATAGAATAGAATAGAATAGAATAGAATAGAATAGAATAGAAAGAATAGAATAGATCAGGTTGGAAGAGACCTTCAAGATCATCATGTCCAACCTATCATCCAACACCACCTAATCAACTAAACCATGGCACCAAGCACCCCATCCAGTCTCTCCCTAAACACCTCCAGTGATGGTGACTCCACCACCTCCCCAGGCAGCCCATTCCAATGGGCAATCACTCTCTCTGTGTAAAACTTCCTCCTAACCTCCAGCCTAAACCTCCCCTGATGCAGCCTGAGACTGTGTCCTCTTGTTCTGGTGCTAATTGTTAGTGGAGAGAGCAATCCCTTAGAGGGGAAAGACATTGTTTGGCTAGGCCAAAATCATGAGAACAAGTTTTAAAGCTTACTGCCTGGGCGAAGTGTAGAGGCAACACTGGCATGCCTGGGGGATGCCCCTGACCCACCATGGCAGTCTGACACCTCTACCATGTTGCTGCCTGGCCAGGAGCTGGCAGTCTTTGCTCTGGGCATCTCTGGTGGGATGCTTATACTCTTGGTTATGGGACATACTCATGAAACCATTATTCTCAAAGCACAACGATGTTATAAAAATCCTGTGTGTGTTTTTTCTGCCACAGTGGCCTGCTTCTAGTGTGATCTGTTGGTAGGGAGAAACCAAATACACCAGCAGTCTTCTCCTTGTAGTTTATGGACTCCTGCAGTGCAAAGGGGCTGATTAAACTGCTTTCAAGGAGCTCAGTGGATGAATTCAAGAACAAACAGCCAAATGGATGAGCACTGTGCAGCTGAAGATTTATCTTCAGCAAAGATCAAGTTTAGAGAGCAGACAGATCCCAAAGGACTGTTAGGTACTGAGACAAGGGCTCAGGAACACAGATCAGGTAATCCAGACCTTGAGAGAAAGAAGATTTGAATATAATGATCACAGAGAGTAAATCCACATTCCAGCACAGAAAGCATCTGTGGAGAAAGGGATCTTGGGGGCAAGGAGAGGCAGACATCCAGCAGGTACAGCAGATGACAATATCCTCAGCCACTGCTGAAGGCTGATCTTTGCTCTGTACTGCAGCTGTAGATTAGGGATGATGTGAAAAACAGCAGACTTACACCAGCCCACAAAGCAGCACTAACAAAATCATATCCAGGCTGGCTGTATCCTGCTGGCCACCTCCCTGCAACAGCACTGAGAATAGTAGAGAAACACTGGTCAGCAAAGCTGCTCTGGTGAACATATCTGGCTGCTAAAGAAAGGCTACACCTCCTGCCTGGGTGAGGAGGGCTCAGGTGGTCACTTGCCCTTCTTTGCAGGCAGGAGTCTCAATCCTCTGGGGCACCCCCCAAGGCAGTCATACAAGGAATAGACTCCACTCCTTGTGAAAATCTCACAAGGGGATTCTCCTCCCTCCCTTATTCCCCGTCTGCCACCTCTTAACAACACTGCTCTGCTGGGATTTTGCAAAACATGCATATTGTTTGGGTGCTAGACTGAAGAGTTTCCAGGGGCCTTTGGGTAGAAAGCAAGAGCCTGTGAGACAGCTTAACTGATGCTGGGTGCCTCCAGGTTCTTGCCTCTCCTCTTTCCCTGGGGTGAGATTTGGTGCTCTTTCTCTAGTAGTGACCAAAGAAAAGTCATGGAGGCAACACAAGATGAGATTCTTCCCCTCTACTTGAAATTCCCTGTGCATTGGTAGAACTTCTTTTACAATGAAGACTTGTAAAAGAAGGATGCTGCACAACACGTGAAGTATTTTGCCCCTGTCTTCAAGCAATGCCCTGAGTACCACAATATTGATATGTCTGGCAAGGACATTTCCAGGAAACATTTTGTAGCACATCTTGCAGCCAAACCACAGTGGTGGTGTTGAAAGACACAAAAAGTTCTACCCTTCCTCCAACTGGCCAAAATGCAAAAAGGAGTGAGATTTGCAAATTGCCAAATTAAGCTCAGCCAGAGTCTGTGGCTGCTGTCATTAAGAAAACCCCTGCAATAAATGTTTACAAAAGCATTTCAGAAATAATGGCTCTCTGTAGAACTGGGTTGGGAAATTTCCAGCAGAACAGGTTTCACTACAAAAAATGCTGGAACTGCAGAGATTGTGGGATTGTTTGGGTTTTGACAAACTTTCAGTGAACTACAGCAGCTATTGCCAAACCAGGGGCTGAGAGCCTGGTGGAAGTTCAAGTAGAAGTGAGGCTTGTGTCTGGATCTGGGGTCACAAGTCTGGAAACAGCCACACTGTGGGCAGATTTTGTTTTTAAGGTCTTTTGTGCCAGGGTAAAACCTCTGTGCAGAGTGCCCTGGAGAATGGGGCAAGGGGGCTCTAAGGCTCCCCAGCTACTGGAGCTGTAAGCCTTGGGGTGCTTTCATGTTTGCCAGCAATGCCTGGCCCTTGCTATCAGAGAATGCACATGGGCATAGACCTTACAGTCATAGACTGTAGAACAGAGCAAAATATTTTTAATAAACAGTAAAAGCAGGGGGAAAAAAATAGTGACACCCTTTTGGAAAATTTCCCAAAGCAGATTTTAAAAATGTAATAAAATAATTGATTAGGGGCTAAAGCCAACTTTTTGAGTCAACCTGAAACAAAAAAATGGTTTACTGTTGGCAATTTCTCCAAGCTTCTTCCCCTGCTAGGCAGTCTGGCACAGCCACTCCCCAGGGCAGGACATATGAGAGTCCAAACAGTTCTGCTGTTGCTCCAACTCATCCCACTGCTTCATTAGCACTATGCTGGGCTGCTGCTCCCCTGAAAGAGACGTAGCCAAGCTACTTGTACCCATGCTGCTCATACTGTTCCTCTACTATCCCAGGGAAGCATGGAAGGATGGGCTGACCTTAGCTTGCTGGCTGACCAATGATGTTAGGGTTTCAAAGACGGCAGCTGAAAATAAATGCTCAGTTCTTAAAGAACTTTTTCTCCTGGTTATGAACTTTAACATGTCCAGAGACACTGGCAGAAATCAAGTAAAGCATGTGTCTTCACACTGCAAGTCAGAGAGTTTCTGCACCCTACCATGGAGCCCAGCCTCCCAGGCACTGCTGCTGGTGGATTAGAATGTATTACTATGAAAAACTATAGTATCTTACATCTGCAGGGGGTATTTTCATCAATACAAAAAGTGAGCTGCAATGAGTTATTGCAATCTTACATTCCTTAGTGTGGTAATCAGGCATTTTAGCCAATCTGTGGCTATATCAACAGCTATTTTGTGTTGCTAGCTGGAAAGTACCATCCTTGGTGTTAAGTAGGAGAAGAGGAAGGGAAGGAGGTTACCACAGCTCTGTTGGGGTCATGCAGGAGTCCACATCTGACTCTGCTAGGTTTGTCTTATCCACTCATTTAGTCAACACCAATACCTGTGCTATCTGTTCCTGCTTATGTCTGCACTCAGATGTCTATGATAGAGTCTGCTGGGACCTGTATGGATCTGAGCCCATCATATCTGAAGTTCAGTAAAGCACCTCTTTCTCCTGTACCTCTCTTGCCCTTGTGAAATTTCACTCCTTTGCTCCATTTTTTTCCCCTCTCTGACCCATTCCTTGGGTCAGAAAAGAAATTATTGCTGTGCTCTGTCACATATTCACCAAATCAAATCACACCTTCCTCAAGACTGTACTCCAGACTTTCAGGCTGACCTCCAGGAGGTCCTTGTGAATGCCTGCTTTGAACTCCCATCTGAAGATCAACCCAGTGACATATAGAGGATATTTATGGTGTAATGTCTCAAATGTGCCTATATTGTCAGTGTGCTCTAAGGCTGAGCTCCTCAGGGACCCTCAATAACTGAGAAGCACTGCATCCACAGCCATTCAGAGCCATCAAAGAACTCATTATTCAAGCTGTTAATGAGGTGTGCACAACATCAAATCTGATTTTCTCTTAAGTCCTTCACAGACATAGAGAACCTAAGGATCTAAGGTTCCTTGCTCTGTTTGGTCAGGACAGGAGTTAAGTGTCTTAGTACTTTTGGGGTAGTATGAGCAAATATGAGGTTGAGATTCTTCTTGCCTCATTTAAAGGCAACCAAACACATGAGCTTCAACCAGCTGTGCAAGTGCAGCCCTGTGTGCTGGACTTATCAGAAATTACTTTACTTATTTATAACACCAACCTCAGCAAACCAGCAGCCAGCCAGTTAATGCAGAAAACCTTGCAACTCAGAGGCTTCCAGGAAGTGACAAGTGTCTTGCTGGCTGTGTGGCTGCTCCTGGGGAGTGATCTATGCTCCACCACGACCCTGGCCTTTTCCGTTCCATGCTGTTGCACTTTCAAGTTGCCCTAAGGAGGTCCTGTGTGCTGGGCTTTGAAGAGAGTGCCATGCTGCCCAGGTGGGATCTGCTCCCCAGCAGTGATGGAACAGCATATCAAGAGACAAGCAGCAGATCCTACTGTGCAAGGCTCTGCTCTCACTGCAGTTCATGGTAGGCTGTCAGGCTAAAGGGATGGCCAATCTTCACAGCAGACTGGATGTTTTTAGATGCATTAATAGTGCTTATAAGTACAGAGTCCAGATGAGAGATACATAATTTGACCACTGTGGCTAGGGAATGATTCCAAAATTTCTCTAGGCAAAATATTTTGCACAACCAGAGGAGCTCTTTCATTCTTTCCCTTCCCTCCAGGGGAAGAGATATTTTCTGGCAACATCTGACTTAATTCTCCTAAATTATTCTACATTAGAGATTGGAGCTCCTTGAAAGCACAGAGCATCTACTCATCTGGGCTTGGACTGGTAATATTACAAGTTGAATTCAGTCATGGTACCCATGAGTGAAACGTTTGCACTTTCTTTTCCCTCTGTGGGAAACTAAGCAATGGGAAACTCTCTGGGCACTGGCAGTTTGTTACACATCTTTAACACAACAGCCAACAGAAACACACAAGAATGGAAGCACATGGGATAAGCAGGGATTCTCTTATTTCATTTCACCAAAATGTATTTGAACAAGGCAGTTTTGGTCAGGACCTACATTTGGACATTAATTTTTTTTCCTGAAAGCTTGAAGATCCCAGGAGAAACACTGCTACCAGCAGCAAACTGCAGAGACCTGCTGCACATCTCCTTGAATTTAATCCCATCTAAATCCTGGTGTGCAGAAAACAATGGGAGTTTGTCACTATTAAGGCTTAAATCTCTAGTTGCGGACATTAAAAGCCAGGAAGAAAGTTTTTGACATAACCTCTGAACTCTGAAGGGCTAAAGTTCAAATTGGATCAAAGAAGGGTCTCTAAAGAGCTCCATGCTACACAAGGAGGATAACATAAGGATGCCATGTACAAATTGCATTGCCTCTCAGGAATGCCTTGCTTTCTGTTATTGCTTTTGTCATCAAATAGCAGATGCGGGGTCCCAAAGAAGAATGCTGCATTAAAATACTGACAGAGGCTTTGCCAGCTCCAACTTAATGGCCAGTTCAGAAATCCCCTCTGTCTTAGGACGGGCAGGATTTGAAAGGGATTGTAAATGAAGTGGTATCTACAAGAGTGCAAAGTGCCAGAAACCTGTGACTTGTCATAATTAACTTAGTTCACAAAGCACACACTGGGAGGACAAAGCCACCAGCTAGACAAATGGGTATGGCAGCTTCAATGGAACTGTTTGTGGCAACACCTGAACTCTCTAACACTTTGACCCCTTAACTCAGCTGGCTTCTTCTACACCTGTGGGAACCCTGCATCACTCAACTTGTGTGAAAAGCAAGGAGGATGCACTGAACACAAAGTGTAAGATCCTTCCCTCTGATCCAATATGCTGATCCAAAATGAAAGAGTGGAGATTAGATATTCATTCTTATTGGGCATTTGCTTAAAAAAAAGAAAAAAAAAAGAGAGAGAGAAACCTCCAAGTGGGCAGTGAGCTCTAGAAATCTTCATCTTTCTGGTTTAGGAATGGTTAAAGTATTAGGTATATTCTCAGCATCATCAAGAAACCCCAGTGGCTGAAGAAGCATCCCAGTGTTCAAGGATCTGTACAACTAAGTTTGAGGCTGAAAGGTTGCCACATTTATTTGTTCCTGGAGCTGAATATTACCTTTGAACCTAGGCCATGTTATTCCTTTGGAATGCCACAGGCTTGTCCTTCCCAACAAACAGGATACAAAGAGAGGTCAAAACGATGCTTTATACTGCAGCTTCTGTCTTTCTTGAGTATTTGACTGGCCAAGGGCTTCAAGAAATGATGTTTTCAGAACTCACCAAGCCTCTGGAAATGTGCTCCATGCATGAATTACCAAAAGAGGAAGGAGGTTCAGATACCTATATAGCAGAAGGATAAAATGTGCATACTCCAGGCCTCTCTAGGGGTCACAATACACCACCTGCCAGGTGGCTTTTTCTGCACAGAGCCAGCTGGGGCCCACTGGCACTTATTAGCTCCAGTTCAGGGCTGGCTCTGCAGGATCCCAGCTGGTTATTGCTACATTACTACACCATGATGAGGTTCTGGGGAAGTTTATTAGTGCTGGGGCTATTCCAGCTATGTGTACTCCTGCCTCAGCATCACCAGCACGGGATCTGTGCAGTCCTAAAAATTCCTCCTGACAGCTGGCTGTGCACACGTAGACAATTCACACACAGTACGATCCATATAGTATGTTATTTATATAATAGTAAGCAAAATCATGTGAAACAAAGTAGTCTAGTGTGTCATTATTTTTAAAATATGGGTCAGAAAACACAGAAGACAGATACTTTTATTCTTTTGTTAAGATGTATACATGCCCCACCCAGCTCAGGATTCAGAAATCACGGTACTGCAACACAGGCTTAAATTATCCATAGATGTCATTCAAGACATGTGCTAACATTGCCAGGAGAGCTTGCCCTCAGGTTGTCATCATAGTATAGTAGTATCAGTCAGGGTTGGAAGGGACCACAAGGATCATCTAGTTCCAACCCCCTGCCATGGGCAGGGACACTTCACACTACATCAAGCCGGCCAGAGCCTCATCCAGCCTGGGCTTAAACACTTCCAGGGACGGGGCCTCAACCACCTTCCTTCATCATGTGGTACCCCCTGGCTGCTGCTTCTGTGTATCAGAGAGGACTGTAAAAAACCTTTTCAGAGTAGTAGCACATGATAACAACACTGTCTTCACAGCAGATATAACCAAGTAAAGCTGCTATAAGGTTTTATATGTCTTTATTTAAACCAAGCAAGTCTCATTTGATTTAATTTTAAAATTGATGCGAATTTGGGAGCAAAATTTCTTTTCAGGGGAGCTGTGGCCAAGCATTCCTTTGTCTTACTTTCCCTTGGTCCCTTGATGAAGAGTTGGTCTGGGCAACTGGCTGTTCATACTAATGCTTTAATTGACTGAAGTGTGAGGACCTTATTTGTTGTCTGCTCCCAATACTGGCCCTGAACACTGGGCCAATTTCAAATTAAAAACTTACCCAAAAACCTCAAAAAACCCACATCACACCAAGAAGCCAGTGTGACTAAGTTCTAAAATGTGCATGTAAATAAGGTAAAGAATGAATAACAATTTTTTCTTTAAAAAGATTACACTGATATTAGTAGAACTGCAGTAGGACAGACCTTGCTCAGCCTCTTCTACCTGCAGCTCTCCTAGACTGAAATGGTACAGGTGCAGGCTGGACAGAGGCTTGGGTTGATCTAATGAGAAACTCCTCATTAGAGTTGCAAACTTGCTAGTGTCTAAACAGCAAATGGATGAAAAATACCTGGGAGGATCAAGACAAAAGATGGTGTAAAAGTGCATGTAAGTAATGAAGGGCTTCATTAACAAATGTAACAGGTCAAATAACATTACCTGCAAGACGTGTAGAGTTATTAAAAAAATCTTATTAAAAGAGAAAATAGGACAACAACAGAAAAACATGTCCATATTTAGGTCCCATTTGCTTGCATAACATTTTTGGTGCTTCATATCTCACCACTATGGAGACAGCAGCAGTGGCAGCCACTGTAAAAATAAGGAGGATGCAATGAAAATTGTAGGGAGAGTGTGTTCACAAGGGCCTGGAGTTACCCTAGAGATGGATGGTACAGAAACTCAGGTAGCATTTCAGAATAGGCTGGAGCAGGCCTCTCCCTGCCTGGGAAACCTCAAGGAGACAGGTGAGTGCATGCACACCACGTAGCATCCAGGACAGGCTGGAGGCATCATGCCTGAGCCAGAGCTGCAAACTTCCCAGAGGTCATCAGCCTGAGATCTCTGGTCCTCAGGCATCCTGTCTGAGGTCACCCTCCTGCCTGGACTGCGGAAAATCACAGAGATATGGGCAGGTTCCGCGCTCCTGCACAGGTTGCCTCTCAGGTGGGAAAAAGATGTATCCAGAATGCTCAGACACAGGTTAGACAAACTTCTCTCATGAATAGTTAGAGCTGGTCTTTCCAGAAAACACAGGTAAGTCTGATTGAATGCATCTACATGATTATTTTTTAAATAATAATACTAATAAAAGGGCACACAAACCATCTGAGAGGCAGTTCTGGCTCCTGTGTAGCATTACAACAACACTCATCATTTACCACTGGATGAAAATGAAGTCAAGTTATGAGCACTCACTTGCTATCTTTGGTATCCTTCACTGTTTTATCATGCAAGAGTGTATAGGGTAGGTGTGTGCGCTTGTACAGCAGGCTTTTTTCATTGCTTTCACAGTCTCCTGATGCCTTGCAGACCAGAGGTGGAGAAACACTGAACAAGATGATTCTCTGAGGTCCCTTTCCATCTTGCTTTTTTATGAGCCCATCAATCTGTCACAACTGCTCAAATGCTTCATTTATTAATGTGGAGCACAGACTTTTGGCTGGGGTCTGTGCCCTGTCATTTCAGGAGTGGCATAAACACCTGGCAGCTAATGGGGTCAACCCTTGCTTCTTCCTTGTTAACATTACCCAGATTGGTCAGGCACAATAGCAGCCTCATGGTGTGGCCGTCCTGTCCTACTCCATCCCACCCAGACTGCAACTGGACCCACTGGAGGCATGCATTCTGCTTTGGAGAGGCTTGAAAGATGAAGGTGCTCCCAGATGGAATGTGAAGCACCAGTCACTAGCTTTCTTACTCTTGCCACTGCAGTAACTTTTTCATTATACCCATGGCCAAATCTGACCACCAAATCCGGAAGGAAATCCCTACTCCTGGAATCTGGCCTTTGCTTCTCACACAACTTGATGCAGGCTTGGTGTATATCTCAAAATTTCAGTTTCTTACACAGCCATGAGGAGTTCTGATAATTTTCCACTCCCCTTAGAAGATATTGAGCAAAAGGTGGAGCTTCATCTTCCCACATGCCCTAAAATGGGCTTAATGGTCAGAGATGCCACAGATAACATATACCCCTCCCTTGTTGTGCTTTGCATGTTTCCCAGTGACCCTGCTCACAGTGATAGGGACAGGTTTCCAGTGTTCACCCTCAGTTCCAAGCAGCTTCAAAAAGACATATTATATAGAAAAGAGCCCCTTCCTTCCTAGTCATTCATGGTTTTGCCTCCCTCCTTGACACAGATTGTAATCTTTTGGAGAACTTGTTAATAAAATATCAATTAGGACGTTTGAGCCTCTGATGTCTAAAGGACTTAAAGGAAAATATCCCCTATGAACTCTTTAAATGGGCAGTTTTCCATTGCTTCAGTGGATGAACTAATTGAGGAGAGGAGTTGTATTAAATCCAGACACATTCAGTGTTTAATGCCAATTAGGTCCTACTGACAAGGGAGGGATATGCTAGAGATCTGGCTTATCTCATACCCTTCCTTTATCCCTCTTTGACAAGATGAAGGTGGAATGACCTCAAATAACAGCATTGCCCCGCTGTTACTTTTGCTGTAGCTGGCACATCATATTTTTTGGTTATTGATGGTTCACAGCTTTCATGTGTTGCAATCAAGGAGTTTTAAGGCTTTTCCCACCACCAGTATTGAACACAGCTTCCAGCTATCCCTTGCTATTTAATTCCAGATGGATCGAATCTTTAGTACCGCCTGCAGGCACATTGCTAGCTAATGAGTTGCACTGCTCTGAGATCATCGTTACAAACATTATTTCCTTGGAAAATATTTTGGGTTCAGACCTGAGAAATGGCAGAAGTACATGCATTCAAGATTTATAATCTGGCAAGACACTTGAAAGTTGAGTTGCCAATAACAATGGTTACATTTGTATTCTCTGTTTACACTTCTCTCCCTGTTAGTATGTTAAGAATTAAATCAAACAATCACCCTGCCACAGCGCTGGCAAATTCCCATGCAAACTGCTCAGAGATGCCCATCTCGGGGACTTCTGTGACTTTCTCTGTTACAGTATCTCAGCCCTTCACACTCATGAATGCACTAACCATAGCAACCACCCTGGCAGAGAAGGGAAATTGTTTCTCTTCCACAAATGCAAATGCTGATAAAGAAGAAAGGAACAAAAGTGCCAGAAATACTTAGAGCCTAAAGATGCATCCAAAAGCTTAGTGAGATTTTTCAGAAGCTCCTGCATCCAGCTCAGAAATGGATGTGACCACAGGGAGGCTGTCTCTTGGCTTCTTCCACATCATGATGTCTGCAGCCTTAGTTTTGGGAACTGGTCACTTGGTGAGAGGAACACACAGCCCTTTCAAACATCATTCCTAGTAAACCTACACCTGCTTTTGATGCCTGCTGAGTTATCCTTGTAGATCCTATCAGGCAAGAGGTTGCTTCACCAATTCCTTTGAACAGATGAACTAACGGCCTCAGTCCTTGGAGGCCTTTAAATACCTCATGAAACAACTGATGTCTTGCCCACAGTTGCTCAGAGATACTATGAGAGAAACAGAAGCCCATCTTGGATCCCCTGACTCTCATCTTGCTGACCATACTCTGCAGGCAGCCTCCCACTGGCTTCAAGCCAAAGAAAGAGCCTCCAGATCAAGGTATGTTATTGTCCAATACTATCTACATTTTGTGTAAAGTTCTGATTCTTCTACTCAGAGGAGATACAATACAATACAATACAATACCATACACCAGGTTGAAAGAGACCTTCAAGATCATCGTGTCCAACCCATCAACCAATCCAACCCACCTAAACAACTAAACCATGGCACCAAGCACCCCATCAAGCTTCCTCCTGAACACCTCCAATGAAGGTGACTCCACCACCTCCATGGGCAGCCCATTCCAATGGGCAATCACTCTCTCTGTATAGAACTTCTTCCTAACATCCAGCCTAAACCTGCCCTGAGACTGTGTCCTCTTGTTCTGGTGCTGGCTGCCTGGGAGAAGAGACCAACCTCTGCCTGTCTACAACCTCCCTTCAGGTGGTTGTAGCGAGCAATAAGATCTCTCAGTGAGAGATCTCTCAGTGGAATCACTAGACTGGAATCTGATCTTAGCTAGCCCAGAATTACTTTAGCAATGATAAGGGTTATTCCAGTTTTGATCTGAAGACACATTGTTTGTTTGTACGGTATTACATCAGGTTTACACAACTCTTCTGAGACCAGATCCCAGCCCAAAAAAGACTAATCCAGAACAGTGGTGGGATATTGTCACAGAAAAAAGAGCTGGAAACAATTCAAGCCAATAATTATGAAAAGTTATTTAATTAAATAAATACCAACCAACAAACAAACAAACAAAACCAGGAAAAACATGTCCCATTCAAAACTTCTTATGAAAAAGATTTAGTTGAAAGCATACATGGGAAGATGCCAGTTATCATGTAGCTAGAGCAGAGACAAGAAGAATCAGATGATCTCAGAAACTAAACCAAAAGAAATGGGATAAAAAACGCTTCACACAGATTTGTACACATAAGAAATAGGCTTGGGAATGTCACCTTTAGCAGACAGGTCATCACTGAGAACAGGAAAAAAATCTCTGCAGATGTTATACACCTAATGACTGAGAGTTCCTACTACAATGCTGACAAAGAAAAGCAAAAGTGTGCTGAGGTTATATGAGGTGAGATATTTGCACGGGAAAAAAAGGAAATATCCATGCTAGAAAGCAGAAGTCTAATAAGCGATCCATAACGTCACACAGGCAGGAGCTACAAGGATGCTCAGTTAATTGGAGAGTCCGTTGTGCACATGAGAACTGAAGTAACCCACCCAATTTGCATAGTTTAGCAAAACAGAGGTGAAGAGCCAGTACAGTTACACCTTCCAAAAGTACAAGGTGACAGTGGGCAGAAACTGCATAGTAGGAAAAGCCAAAGAGCAATTGTGGTACAAGAGCTAATAAGAATCATAGAATCAATAAGGCTGAAGAGATTGTCAAGTCCAACCTGTCACCCAACACCTCATGACTAACTAAACCATGGCTTCAAGTGCCAAGTCCAATCCTTTTTTGAACACCTTCAGGGACAGTGACTGCACCACCACCCTGGGCAGCACATTCCAATGGCCAATTACTCCTTCTGTGAAGACCTTTCTCCTCACCTCAAGCCTAAACTTCCCCTGGTGCAGCTTGAGACTGTGTCCTCTTGTTCTGGTGCTGGTTGCCTGGGAGAAAAGACCAACTCCCACCTGTCTACAACCTCATTTCAGGTAGTTGTAGACAGCAATAAGGTTTCCCCTGAGCCTCCTCTCTCCAGGCTACATCATGTATTTTTACAAGCATCAAGAAGCTGTGGTATTCAGGATCAAGCATTCCAAATGTAGCAAAACTGCAAAAGAACTCTACTTTTAGAATGAGTTTAATGTGTTCAAGCAAACAATTCATCTGACTCCACTAGCACTGTATTCCTACCACATTCTCATATCAACCCTTTGAAACACCAACTGCTGCTCCTGCTAGAGGTCTTGCCACATCAAAGCCATCAACACTTCCCCATCCATAGAAAATTAACATTTTTGAGGGTTTAGATTACATCCCTGGGGACTTCCCATCCCACAAAAAAATGTTAATTCTTGCGACTTTTCCTTCCTCTTGGATTCTTTTCTCTTTTCATTTTTGTCTCAAGATTAAAGGAGAAGCTAAACCATCCACATTTCCCATAGGACAGCAATTCAGTGCTTTCACGTGTCTCTCATTAATGTTTGTGTACTAATGTAACTGAATGCTCCTAATAGCCTCTGGCAGGAATGATAGCAGGTCATCAAGAGCTAGCTCTATTGGGTGGTTGTGGACTTGTCCAGGATGGGTATGGAAGGGAAAGATCTTTATACTTCCTGCTTATCTAACCTTGAGGAGCACAAGGCAGCTCTCAATGGGTTCCCTGCCCACACCAGTAGTATCAGATAAAGGTCTAAGGCAGGGTTTGTTCATCCTGACATTTGCCTCTTTAGCCCACCACAGTACAGATCCTTGAGAAATACAGGTCTTCTCCACTAGTGCTAGGCAGTGGCTGAAAGTCACCCAAGATGTAACACCTGGAAAACTCCTCCAATTTTTTATGAGAGTGAGTGCCCACTTTCTAGTCAGACCCTGCTCTAGGAGCAGGTAAGACTGACCTGAAAGCTTAACTTTTGGCAAATTTGAGGAGAGCTGGAAACCATCACTTTGTCAAGAAGGTATTTTCTTGGCTTCTTTAACACACACCCCCGCCCAATCCTCAATCAAGAGGTAACAGTAGAACTGAATGCTCCCTAAACCCTCTCATCACTTCTCTACCCACTAGATACCAGCACCTTACCTACTGCAAGGGAAATAGCCCCTGTAATGGATCCACATTCCAAGGTTATGGGGCTGCTGGGACTAATCTGGGATTATGGTGGGATTGTTCTACCTCTAGCTATTGTATTAAATGCCATGTGATTGCCAGAGAAACCCTGAGGAACAGAATAATGTTGGCCCACAGTTTTGAACTGCACCTGCATCAGAGTGTATTGCTATAATATGTAAATGAAGTAGGCAGTGGATTAAAAGAATTAAATCTAAGACTGGGATATTATAGGGCAAGTTACACTTCTCTGACCCAGCAGAAAGCCTGATTACTCAGCAATTTCAATACCAGAGAAAAGTTACCTTGCCTAGAACTAGTGGAGCTATTTCCTAATCTCAGGTTTTGCAGAAGTGACTGTGGGCAGACCGTTGAGTGCTACATGAGTAGCATAGCACCTGACCTGGATGGAGTATGGCATGCAGTGAGGATCTTCAGTCAGTGCTAAAGAGCTCTGGGGGAGTCAGATCCTTACAACCTGACCCATGAGATCCCATTGAATGCTATACTATATGCCCCTATAAATACATGCAGGTTTACATGACGCTTCTCTGAAGAAGAGCATACAGGACTTTATTATAAACTCAAAATATGTTAATGTCAGGTGTTTTCCCTTGCCCCCTACCCACCCCCTTTTTTTTTTTCTGAAATGAAGTAATGAAGCAAATGGTGGTTTGGTTTTTGTTTGTTTGTTTGTTTTTGTTTCCTTGTTTCTTTCTTTGTTGTTTTTTTCCCCCTAGGTTCTCAAAAGTCACATTCTTAATGCTGGGTAAAAAGAAAATAAATTCTTAGAAGGAATTAGTAATCATCTTCTGCAGATTTTTCTGAATGACACTAACCACATTTATACCACATTTTCTGCCCCTGTACACTACACTGGTTAGGCCACACCTTGAGTACTGTATCCAGTTCTGGGCCCCTCAGTCTAGGAAGGATGTTGGCTTGCTGGAACATGTCCAGAGAAGGGCAACAAAGTTGGTGAGGGATTTGGAACACAAGCCCTATGAGGAGAGGGTGAGGGAGCTGGGATTGATTAGCCTGGAGAAGAGGAGGCTCAGGGGAGACCTCATTGCCCTCTACAACCACCTAAAGGGAGGTTGTAGCCAGGTGGGGGCTGGTCTCTTCTCCCAGGCAGCCAGCACCAGAACAAGAGGACACAGCCTCAGGCTGCACTAGAGGAGGTTCAGATTGGATGTTAGGAAGAAGTTCTATACAGAGAGAGTGATTGCCCATTGGAATGGGCTGCCCGTGGAGGTGGTGGAGTCACCTTCATTGGAGGTGTTCAGGAGGAGACTTGATAGGGTGCTTGGTGCCATGGTTGATTAGATGGTGTTGGATGATAGGTTGGATGTGATGATCTTGAAGGTCTCTTTCAACCTGGTCTATTCTATTCTATTCTATTCTATTCTATTCTATTCTATTCTATTCTATTCCATTCCATTCCATTCCATTCCATTCCATTCCATTCCATTCCATTCCATTCCATTCTATTCTATTCTATTCTATTCTATTCTATTCTATTCTATTCTATTCTATTCCATCATCAACAACCTGTAATATTTTTGCTAGATATTAACACCTCTAATATCCACAGAGCTGTATTTCCTTTAATTTATTTCCTTTTCCCATCAGCTTTTTCCTAGCACGGACTTACATCTTGCAAAAGGATTCCATGTACACCAGTGCTGGAACAATGCTCAGGCATAATGGTCTATTTGACAAGTGCTCTGTGCAGGTTCCTAGTCCTCAGCCATGGTTTCTTCTGGGTAGATCTGGAAATTATTTGGGAAGAGGAGAAGTGACAAAGTGTGCCAAGGATACAAAGATTGTCATAAACTGAGGAAAGTTCAGGAGGATTCCAGGTTACTGAGCATTGGAGGGGAAGTGAATGAGGTGAGTTTTATTCACAAAGTAAATGCTAATAAATAGGAAGTAATGCTCATGGAAAAAAATCTACTCTAATTCATGACAAACAATAATGGAATATAAGGTAGATTGTGTCACTCCTAGAACAGAAATCCTGGATTAATTAAGCAGCCTGTGGAAACAGCTGCCTGCTTGGTGGTGACCAGAAAGCATGACAAGCCTTTAAGTACAGTTCCACCTCGCATGCAGCAAATCTGAAAAGGCTGCCTGCTGAAAGGGCAGTTGCCCTCCTCCTGCTGCTCTGTGCTCTCTTCTTCTTCTTTACATCCCACTGATGCTCTCTGCCTTCTCAGCAAGCAAGGGGAAACCCAGCTATTTGTACCATTTGTTCCAAAGTTGCCCAGAGGAAGGAATGGCTATTTGGACCATCACTGTTACAAATTACACAGTTTAAATGCAGCTTGGTTTAAAGGAATGTGCTAAATGAGATGTCCTCACTGTGAACTTGAGGGTTGCTCTGAGGACATGCCCAGCATAGCCTGTACACAATGTGGATGCTTAAGCCCCTGGAATAGCATATGTCTCCTGCATCCTCACCTCTCCAGGTTCCTGGGTTCGTGCTTTCCACTGTGCACTAACCCCTAGCGTCACATGCCAAATCACAGTTCCTCTGCAGGGAGGATCATTCTGCAGCTCATCACTGCACCTTGTGGGGGAGATTTGGCCCATGGCAGGCCACAAAGGCCTGGGAAGAGGAAGACGGTGATTTACATGCCCAAGGCAGGGCATCAGGGCTCATTCAGCCTTGAAGATCTGCCTGAAACAGGAGTGCACTCTGGCAATGTTTCCTATCTCCTCCGCAATAGGATTTGGCAACAAGAAGGGGTAAAATCCTATCAATAACCTTTGGTTCCAATCTGGCATATCTCCAGCTGGAATACAGAGCAGCATCTCATCCCACTTCCCAACCCCCTAGGATGCATCTTCCCTATTAGCCTGGACACTTTGTGCCCATCCCACCCACTGCCCCACCCTGCTCCATGCTCCTGCTCTCCAGTCTGCTCTGAATCCCTCTGCTCTTCCAGGTTTTACGATGTTTCCCTCCTGCTATCACCACCCTGCCGCACACTGGAGTGGCTTCTTCCAGATACAGAGCTGTTAATCCAACTACCACTCTGTAAAGTGCAGTCCCTTACACAGAGAGCAAAGGTCTCAAGTCAATCAGTCTCCAAAAGATGCAGTGTGCCATGGGAAAACTTCTCCCCTGCATAGAGAAGACAGCTGCTCTCTTCACCAGATGGCTGTACCTCCTGCATTGCTTTGGACTTGAGAAAACCCAAACCAGACCTTATAAAGGCTGTTATAGTTGTGCTAGCCAGGCAGCCTCCATTGTGCTGCAAATTACTGTTGTACATGTGGCTAAGACAGGAAAGCAGGTAAGGTGGAAATGTTTTTGGCACCTCTCCCACCTCCAATGAATCACTGAGCCATCTGACAGTTGTATTATTAATTATTCTGTACCATGACATATTTTGTTCATGATCATGTATAACAACAACGTGCTGTACTTCACATGAGGGATTTCATTGTTCTCTCAGAGAGCTGAAAGAGACCTTGAGAGATCAGCTAATGTTTTCTACTGCCCAGGGTAATATCAGCTTCATCTAAAACCTTCCTGACAGATGTCACTTTAGTTTGTCACATCCTGTTCCCTTTCTCAGAGCCTGTCCTTCCAGATTTTTGATGCATGATGACATAGAAAAAATAGTTGTGAATTCTGAAAAGATTTAGACACTCTGCACCTACAGGCAGGGCGGCACCTGACGTGAGTTCAGCTGTAGTATCTGACAGCCCTCAGCAAGGTTATCCTTTGCACCTCACATGATTTAAGAGCTGAAGAGTCTATGCCCCTGGCAGCTACCGAGAACCCACTGAAGGCATCCCAAACTGAGGAAAGGCATGAACTTGGATAAGCTCAATTGAACTGCATTAAGGTGAATAATTTAGGGAAGAACAATGCTTCTGGAATTCTGCACTTTGCTGATACAGATGTGCATCTCTCAGACAGCTGTGCACCTTGAGATAGCTGAATATGATATAGGCCTGTGCAACCTGAGACAAATGTGCACCTTAGGACAGCTGTGCCCCAGGCAGAGCTGTGTGCCACACAGCCATCTGTCTGCCAGGCAGACACTGGGACAGTCTGCTGACCAATTTGCATCCTAGAAACAGCTGTGTGCCATGTGGACAGCTGTGCTCCCCACATACAGCTGTGCATACTGCAGGCAGCTGTTCATGCTGCAGGCACCACAGGCATCTGGGCAACAGAAGAGTCTTCTGCTCACCACTGCCTTGCAGTGTGCCAACACACAGGCATGCCAGGAAAACTTCTTGACAGAGTCCTCTCCATCTCATTTCCATCAGAAGGAGCTGGGCTAGCAAGTGCCAGTTAGCAAATAGCTTGCAGGAGTAATAAGAGGAGCTCAATTTGGTGGAAATAGTTTAAAGAGCAGCATCAGAAACTACTCTGGCTGCAGACCAGGGAGGATGGTGACTTCTGGCAGAAATGTCTCAACAAAACAGCCTGAATAAGAACATTTCAGAACAATATACTGTGGTGTCCAAGGGACACATTCTACTCTCTCTGTGCATCAGGCAGTTTTGGTAGCAGCCAAGAACTTAAATACAGTGCTTCAAAATGCCATCAACAGCACCCACTGAATTACTGCAGACACCCTCACAAGTGCTGCTGCCTACATGGTTTATGGACTTTGCATAACTGCTCATAGTTGCTCTTCTAGCCTTGTCCACTGAGCTCTGCAGCTTGGGAAAGGGTGGAGGGGAAGTGATCTTGCTTTCTGTTAAATCTTGTTACCACAGAGTCATGCCTTCACTTATATTGGAAAAACCTTTAAGATCATCGAGTCCAGCCGTTAACAGCACTGCCAAATCCACCACTAAACCATGTTTTTAAGTCCCAGCTATGCAAGCAGTGCCTGTTACTGAAGAGTAGCATTGATGCTGATGGAGAGCTGGCCTAGGCTAGCACCTTTAACCGTGCTCAAGATGACGCTTTGAGCCCAATTCTCTATAGGATCTCAGTTCAGCCTTTACATCATTCTTACAAGCTGTCATGACTCCAGGAAACGAAAGGGAAGAACACAGACCCAACGACTTGCTAGCCAGCACAATGACTCATTTGGATCTGTTTTTCTCTCAGTCTTTCACGGTCGTCTTAGCTTCCATAGTACCTTGAAAATACAATGCAATCACTGACTCATCACAAGTGTCTCTGTTGCTGAATACACACAAGGAAATGGCTTGCACAGGAGAGCCGCAGAGGTTCACATTAGCCAAATGTTCACTGGGCTCATGGCCCTAAGCTGGCCAAAGCTGAAGGCTATGTGTTTGAAAAAAGCCTTTGAAAGGAAGAGGCTTTGCAATCACTATAAAATACTAAGCAGACCTAGGATTTATTTACCCATGCCCTGTAGATAGATGTTCACAGAGGAAGGCAGCAATAGGGCCATAAATATTCCTGTTCAGTGAACTAAGCAAAAAGAGGGTTGCATAGATGGGGGATGCCTTAACTGGAAATACATGTCTCTCTCATGTGGCCAGTAATATCCTAACCACGTTTGTTTCTTGCAACATATGCTCCGAAAAGGAGGCAATATTAGCAGGGCTCTCACAGATCAAGAGGGTGACATTTGCATATGCATTATCTGGCTGCATTACAGCTTCTGCAGGAATACTTATGGCCACAGGCAAACCAATTAGTCATTTCTTAATACTAGAATGAAACTGAAGTGCAGTGATCCATGCATCAGTCCTCTCAGTCTCCAAGGAGCTAATGATCGGGATAGTTTAGAATCTAGCAACAGAGTGTAGTTTGCAATAGTAAAGCAAATATGAGCCAAACATCTCAAACTGAAAGAGAAAAAACCCCACACTATCAATTTTCATTTGCAATTCTTTTCTGTGGAGGAAAAAAAAAAAAATTAAAAGGTTCTGGCATGCTTTGAATATTCATGTTTGGTGTGAAATCTTCCTTCAGCCCAACAGCTTCATGTGAAATCACCCTCCCACATAACACCCACCTGAGCCAATTTAAGATGTGGCAGTGTCGTACTACTGATCAGTTATCATATATTTGTATGTTTTAAGAGTCTCTCACTGGCATGCATTTATAGCAGAGAGCTTTCCTGAGACACTCTTCTTGTTGCTCACAGATGCAGTAACAGCCTCACACCTGAAATGTGACACCGTGACAACTCCAGCATCATCAAAGGTGCCACTAGCACACTCCAGCCAGCTGTAGGTGGTCTGTCAATTGATCCTGAGGTTGCTGCCATTGCTTAAAGTCCAAGATTCAAAATTGCACAGTTTTGTGAGTAACTCAACTTGCAACTTTTTTTCCAAGACATTTTATACAATCCTTATTGTATGACATAGAAAAAAATAGTGGAGAATTCTGAAAAGATTTAGACACTCTGCACCTACAGGCAGGGCAGCACCTGAGTTCAACTGTAGTATCTGACAGCCCTCAGCAAGGTTATCCTTTGCACCTCACATTTTTTCTATGTCAGTCCAATTTTATACAATCTTTTCTATTGCAAAAGAAAAGATAAGAAATGCAAACTTGAAAGGTACCAGAAGAGATCACATTGTACTGCTTAGGGATGGAAAACAGCTGCAGGTCTTTCCTCTACAAGGATGGACTGGAAAAACCTGTTCTTTGATTTCTTTCTTTTGCATTGGTTACAAATACTGATGACAGGTATTGGTCCACGCAGTCGGGCCCCTCCTCATTCCCAGGACTTCTCTCTAGAGCCATTAACAAATGCAGGGAACAGGCTATTATTAATAGCACACATCATAAGTTTTCTGCACGTTCCTTTATTATCTAGCTACCTGTAACTACAGATGTGTCTCTTACATTACCTGTTTAAAAAGTTACATTAGGAAAGTCATGAATTCAAAATTCAAATTGACAGGAAGGAGGAAGTATCAAATCTTGTCTGGTAGGTGGACCTAAATGTTAGGACACAATCTTTCACTCCCAATTACTTCAGACACACTCTCAGCCATTTCTACCCCCATACACATTCATTCTGATCTTCAATCTCTTGAAGGATCTTGGTGAGCTTTCCCCTGCCTGAGGAGAGCTGATCAGTCTGTGGTGCTCTGCTTTGTCCCAGGTAAGCATTATCATGGTGAGAGGTCCTTCCTGCAGGCAGCAAGTCATAGTGCTCTGGAAAATCTGAGCAATTCCTTCGTTCTCCACAGTCATTTGAGAATGGTCTCTCCACCTGATTTTTTCGCAGTTGTTTAGGTTCCTGGAAGGGTTGAGGAAGGTGAGATAGGAGAAGAAAAACTTCCATCAGGAAATAAAAGTCAGCTGAACTTGGATATCCAGCTGTGGAGAGACAATCACAGCTGTGCTGCTGCTGAGTCTCCCTGTGAGGGAAGGATAATGCTCCTCTGACTCTTTACCTTTCCTGCTTTGTAGTCCACATTGCTTCAGTTCTGAGGTCACTCAGGTTCCTGGCTCCCCTGATACTCCTGCTGTGCACCCAGGACTCTGCACGCACTTGCGGCGGCAAGACAACAGGGCTCACAGCTCCTGGTTCTCTCTTGCAAAAGCAGCTGGAAGCCTCTAGGAACCGGCTTGTGAATCGGTCTTACAATCTGAATGCATCTCAGTATCTGGGCTGGCTTAAGTTGCTTGGTCAAGTGTTTGTTAAGTCACTGACACACCCTGGGGGAACCCTGTATGCACTATAAAGGGCACCTGTGCTTGCTGCTTGCAGCTTTCTAGTGCATGTGATGCATTATTTTGCAAATTTGAATCTGTCTGCTTTTTCAATAGGCCCTTCTCACAGCTATACTTGTGCAAATCTGGAGTAGCTCTTCTAATGTCACTTATATTACTCTCAGTGTGTATGCTGGGATCAGAATTTATTCCACAAGGCTTTGCACTAGATCCAGTTACAAATGATGGAAACGCTGAATGGAAGGAAAAAAGATCCATTAAACAAGAGAAGACTTCTACAAACAGAGGCCCTTTTAATGAGAAATAAGTGGAGTTCTAGATTATTTATTAGGAATGCTTTTAGATGTAGCTGAAGTTTTACTGCACTGGCAGTAAAGGGACTTAAACACAACATACAAAAGCACTGTGAGCCCAAGAAAAACTTCAACATATTAACAATAAGTTAGATGGTTTAATGTAAGAAAGCTTAATAATGTTGGAATCATTCCCTGTATACCTTTAAAAATCATACAGGATGACAAATCTCTGCCTACCTGCTGTGTGTGTATGGACATGAGGGAAAGAAGGGAAAATGTACATGTGAACAGTAGGGATACCTGGCACATGGGGATAATGAGGTTATAGAGAGGTGAAGCCTAAATCAAGAAGAAGAGATTGGCAGAAAACTTGAAAAATCTGGGTCAGTTTTTCGTGGCTCACAGCAGTCCTGTGGCCAGTGTTATGCTGCCCATATGATGTAGAAGTCATTTCACAGAATTACACAGAACAACAAAATGTTAGGGGCTGGAAGGGACCTCAAAAAATCATCCAGTCCAACCCCCTGCCAGAGCAGAATCACTTATACCAGATCATACTGGAATGCATCCAGGTGGCTTTTTAATATACCCAGAGAAGGAGACTCCACTACCCCCTGGGCAGCCTGTTCCAGTGTTCCATCACCCTCACAGTGAATTTTTTTCCCCTCGTGTTTCTATGGAACTTCCTATGCTTCAACTTCCACCCATTGCCCCTTGTCCTGTCACTGGGCATCACCAAGAAGAGCCTGACTCCATCCTTTTGCTACTCCTTTTGGTTACACATTTGTAAACATTTTCTGAGCTTAAAAGCCAAGGGCTAAAAATCTCTCAGTATTCCTTCCAGCATGATATAGCTTTACCTTTTCAGTCCCTTTCCACTCTTTGCTGACAACTAACTTTTTCCTTGTCAGTGTTCACAGCTGCATGTTTCTATGGTGGCTTTCCTTGCACAGATCTTCTACAGAAATGTTAATGTAATATACAGAAATGTAATATTGCAGAAACAAAGCAAGACAGGACCATGGTTTTGCCGTGGGTTTGGTACAGACAACCCTTCACAAGCTGCACAAACCTATTCCCACCAATCCCTCTTGGATGCGCTAGTTTCTAGCCAAATGCAGAAATCCTCTGCATTTCTTGAGACTGCTGTGAAAACGAATACTTACCTGCCCATCACCAACACCTATTTTGTCCAGTGTTCTTCCTTCTCAAATCTGGAAGCCTATTTTCCCTAGCTCGAAGGCTGTGGCTGGAGCATCTTCCAAATAGTATAGACTCAAGTTATCAACCAAGAAAACTGAGCTGGCAGAAAAGCAGCCAGGTGCTCCACTGTCCCTGAGCTATGTCAAAATCAAAGCTATGCACGGAGTGTTTAGACTGAGAAATCAACACATTATAAAGTGAAATATGTTCCTCCCAGCAAAAGAATCTGGTGCTGGAAGATCTATTCCCTCTTCTAGACCTGGAGTAAATATTATGCTCAGTGCGTACTCTACATGATAAAATGTTAAAAATGTGCATTTTCAGAAAGTTTGCTATTTAAAAGGTTTTCCATACTAAAAACAGAATTATGCAAAGGCTTGTCACAAATCCAGGCAAAAAATTAAAGAACCTGATCAGATTTAAATGCTTTTAATTTTAAATGCAGACAGCAGGCAGACTTTGAGGGTCCCTCGTATATGTATGAGCTTTCAAATAAATGAGCTTTCTCATTTATTTACCCTAAAATTTTCTGTAAGTATAATGAGTTTGGAGAGGAAATATTTTGTTTTCCTGCTAAATTCCAGGAATCTCATTTTAATGGCATTTTTCTATTCAGCCAAATACACGTACTTGTGAGTGTGGTCTCAGTAATCTAATCAAGCCATCTAGCTATCTGACATGATGGATGGAAAGCAGGAATATTGTATTTACTTTCCCATTGCAGGGTAAGGGCCAAATTTTGTTCTCACTCACAGCACTGCAAATCCAGTCTAATCCTTGTTATTTTCCTAGTTCTGTACTTGAGTGTGGAATTTAGCCCTTAGGGTTAACTGATGCCAGAGGCAAATCATTTGCTTTGCTAATGAACCAGTGAGCTTCCCTTCCTCACAGCTACACAAACAGCAATCACTTCATTACACTTTCAGATAGCTACATTTTTCTAGAGAAAGAAAATATAATTAAGCAATATGATAGTAATCATGCCCTAGAATAGCTCAGTGCTTTTCATGAAATTACCTGTATCTAAAACACTTTGAATCAGATTATTCCATGGCTGTGTGCTGTGAAGATAAGAGGCCTCCACCTAAGTTAAGTGAGAAAGTTTCCTAACAAAGACTACTCTGTATCTGAAAGCCATGTATATATGTGTGTGTATATGCGTGATTTGTGGCTTCTTATACATATATAACTGACTACTTTTGTGTCTCATTCATCAAAACAAAATTGGCTGAAAGATTTCTGCTGGAAACTTGTATTTTTCTGTTCTTTCACCTTTGCTATACATATTAGTTTTCCACTGAAAGATATGTACACATGCAAACAAAAAAGTGGGCCAGTTTCAGATCTCCTGATGCAATATGTCTGTATTTTTTGGGGGCAAGATATATCCCAGTGCACTCAGTTGAATCCAAGGAAGAGCTGTTTTCAAATACATTTTCAAGACATAGTATTTGGTAGATCACTTTTAGACACACGAGACGGTGTTTCCAAATGTCACTGAAGTCTGAGATTGCTTACCACACATGGTATTAAAATCTTAATAATATTTAGGCTGAAATATTACTGAGAGCTCCAGGCATCAAATCCCTTTTGGGAAGCTTCTTAGCTGAAGTGTCTAATCATAATGAATTCCTGAGCCACTGAAAACCCTCACACTGCCCTTGCCAGAGCTGACTGCTTCCCAGTGTTCTGCGAAATAAACTGGTTTCTCATCAAGTGAGTTTACAGAGGAGTTGTCATATTATCTAATGAGAGAATTGTCAGCTCAGAGAAGGTATTTCTTTCTATATGGAAAAAAATGTTAAAAGCTGATTTCAGTATTTCAAGTTAAAATCTCCAAAGTGAAACATTTCAAAAGGAGTGAAACTCTTAATGTAATGATACCGATTCAGAGAAAGATTAGTTCTTTTCTTTTGGAAAATACCTTTCCAGAACACCTTTCAAAACAAACAAACAGACCACAAACATATCAGAGTAATTTAAGTCTTATAAGGAATCAAAAGTAAAATGAAATGTTCTGAATCCTTTCACATACAAAGTGCTTAAGCAATCCCTGATTTGTCTTTATTCTTTTCATTTCATAATAGAAATGTTTTTGACATCTCATGCTGAATTTCCCCTAAGACACAAGAGCCAGATCCTAACTCATTCACGGACTTCGATCGAGCAGTGTATGGTTTCTAATGAATGAAATCTAGCTTTTGGCACTGAATCAGTGGGAATACTCGAGTGACACAGTGTAATTCTAGAAGTTACTTCCTTAGGTTTTTTTTTTTTTTCTGCCCTACTACTAGGTATATTCCTCAAAGAAAACTTCCAGTGAAACACACCTTTAGCTAAACTCGTGTGTGCAAGTGGGCAAAATGCATCTCATGTTCTTACTATCAAAAGACCTTTTCTGCCATTTGAACTAGTTTGGGGTTTTTTGTTTTGGTTTGGGGTGGGTTTTTTTTGGTAGAGCAGTTAGAAAAGCACCGCAATTTCTTCACTGAAAAACAGCCCTCGTTTGACTGCTTGGCAGATTGATGGAGAGAAAAACACTCCTGGAGTTGGGCACAAAGCTTTGCAAGGCTTCGCTGCTGCTGCTAGATAGACCCTTGCACAGCACGGCCTCATGCCTATGTCCCTTCCCACAGTAAAGGTCCCCAGGGCACAGCCAGAGGAAGTTCTGGGACCTCATCAGTGCTCCTCAGCTCTGAATGTAGCCTCTGTGCGGCAGTCAACCTCCAAGGACATCCTCATTTCAGAGTGGTCTCTGAAGATAACATGCTAACAAATATTAAGTGCTCAAGTCACTGTAACTGTCTCTGCCCTGAGCCTGTAGCAGTGCTCAAGGTATCACAGTATCACAGTATCACAGTATAACCAAGGTTGGAAGAGACCCCAAGGATCATCAAGTCCAACCTGTCCCAACAGACCTCACAACTAGACCATGGCACCAAGTGCCATGTCCAATCTCCCCTTGAACACCTCCAGGGACGGCGACTCCACCACCTCCCTGGGCAGCTCATTCCAATGACGAATGACTCACTCAGTGAAGAACTTTTTCCTCATCTCGAGTCTAAACCTCCCCTGGGAGGTGTTGAGTCTTATTTCTATCAGGAATTATTTTTAATTCCAGCAAAAGGGTGCTGCTGTGATTTACACTTTTGCTGCAATTTGCCCATTTGCAAAGAACAGAAAAATCTCCTCCTGTTGAATGTGGCAGCACAGTTTCTCTGCTCACAGCTCTGGTGCCTTTCCAGGCAGCCCTGTTCATAGGTAGCCCTGCCTTTTTGCCTGTTTTCCAGGCCATGACCTAAAGCTTAGGTATTGAGATATATCTTTGTTTTGCTCTCCCTCAGCTTCTCCCATTCATTCTATGTTCACATATGTTACATCCATGCAGTGAAAAGGGACAGAGGATTTAACCACCTTGGTCTAAGATATGCACTTCAAACAGCACAGAACCACTGGGTAAGGATGAAGAATAATTTACAGCATTTGCTTATGCCTATACAATAAAGGTGACACTCTGGTATAGAGACAGGAATCCTGTCTCCCCAGTATACCAGTATGTTTCTTCAGAAGAGCTTTTATTGCCCAGTGTACCCTGATACCAGGGCCTCTAGTGAAGGTACCAGCATGTGTAAGTTTTACAGATGGTTGCACTCTTGTTCGTGGCACCTCCAAGCTAAACCTTGGCAGTGAAGTATGCTGTCCCCTTCTAGAGGTCAGTGTGACAACCTCCATCTCACAAGAGCTGCCTGCAGAGCTCAGTTCACGGGCCAGGGTGATGCAGTCACTCCACATGTGTTTGTATCCAGTCCTCAATGTTGATTTCTCATCTAGTAGCATCATGCTATATATGCTGGCCTTGATCCAGCAAAGTACTTAACCACATGCCTAGTGTTAAGTAGACAAGTGGCGTGCTTGCACTACAGTTTAGGGTAAGCACACGTCTTAGTGTTTTGCTGAATTAAAGTCACAGGCAATACTTAAGAGATTTTTCTATTTGCTCTACCCACTCTAACCCCTGCTTCAGGTGCTGTCATATGTTCATCTGTTCTGGATGCCTGAAACTTACATAAAGACCTTGAAAGGGCTGTATTTGCCCAGTGGACTCATGAATGACCAGGTTAGTTATTCCCTGGAAACGATCTCTTGGAGGTGAAAGCAAAAAAGGTCAGGTGTGGATATGAATTTTTCAGGCCAGGTCTGTTGCCCTTGCAGAGTTTATGCCTCCTGATTGACCCCACTCTCAAGACGAGACATGTTTTCCAAGCTTAAATAGTAAAATGAGTCTTTGAAAAGAAATTCCTCTGCCTAACGACCTTCTTGCAACCACCATACCTAGAGCAATAGACATATCCTGTCTGCCTTCAACAGAAGGATCCTGGTGACCTTCATTTTATGTTGTGGCTGAGAGTAGGACAGAATTGTAATTGCAATTCCATATTCCTGACAGCTTCCAGATTTTACATTGCAAAACCTTTTTAAGCCATAATTTGTTTTATCTTCACTACATCCTTGGGAAAGCAAAGCTGTTTGGCTCTATGCTTGGGTTAATATCACTCTTCTCTGAGCAGACCCACCCACACAAAGTCTGCTGTAAATTGCACCCTCATGAACAGCGCTTGGCTGAGAGGATCCAAAGAATAAAATCTTCTATACACCAGGAGAGGTCTGATGCAAGTAACAAAATGGGATTTTCCATCTACCTCTAGGTGTACTCAGCCCCTGCCAAGAGGCATCTCAAGACTCCCTCTGGGAGTGTGAGAGCAATTAAATACCCATTCTTCGCTCCCTGGGAGCACTTCCCAACAAAGACTGGCCAAGGAAATGCAACATGCCAGGCATGCTCCTCCCTAGAAGGGCAGTGGAAAGGATCACATCTTGACTGTGGCTGACTGAGAGCCAAGCTCCAAAAACTGTGCAGCCTTAGCATGAGATCTCACAGATTAAGTCCAGCTGGTCTTAGTCCTCCATCTGTGTGTCACTATCAGCAGTGTAAGTATCACTGTACTCCTGAGCATTAGGATTTTGCCTTCCTGCCTTTTCACAAGCAGCCCAGTATCTCTGTTCTCAAGCTGAATGATGGACTCTTCATCACTTCTGTCTGCCTGGTAATTCTTTTCTGTCTGGAGGTGGAGAATAATTTTCTACAAAGCACATTTAGTGTTTGGGCCTTTCCCTTACTGACAACAGCAGGAAAGCCAAAGAACAAAATAATTACACTGTGTTACCTCTCAATACGAAACTACTCACAGGGCCATCAGCTTCTTTCTCTCCAGCCTTAATACAGATACCCCATTCATTGATGTTTTTCAGATTGTCCCTTGACTGCACCAAAATCCCAGTCCTTTACACATGAAGTGTTATGGAAACTCCTGGATTTACTTTAGAAGAAGACTTTTAAAAAATAACTAAATATGTAGTTTCTGCATAGACAACAATGCTTCCTCTCTAAGTATTTTTTCTATATACACAGAGATACATCGGGATTATTTTCAGATGTGCCTAAACTGATTACAACCCTAAGTGTATAGCAGCTCTGCAGCCTTGAGATTTGAGTGCAATACCTGGAGACACAGTTGGGACTGGCTAGATGATGGTAGTGAGGGCACCATTCACAGTTTTAAAGCCTAGGAGGCACAAACCCTACCCAAGACCTTGTAAAAAAAAAAAAGCTTGAGTCTATTTCCCCCCTTCAGGTTTCACTGAAATGTAAATACTCAATAACCATCATGCAGTGAAATACAAGACATGGATATGTGAATGGGATCTTCTGAGAAAATTCCAGCTTCCCAAGAAAAGAAAAAAGATTTGTCTAATCCATATGGTCTCTTGAATGAAAGAAACTCTGCTAAGGAAGTGCTATTCTGGTTCAATTCCAGGACAATATAAGCAAAAGCATCACAGAACTATCTCTACATATCTTTCCAGTGCATTGTGTGGGATTGTACATTGATAGATATATAAATATAAATACAGATGATATAGATATAAATAGAGAGAGAGATAGAGATGATCGAGACAGACATGATAGAGGGATATAGCTGAGAGAGAGAGAGAGAGAGAGAGAGAGAGAGAGAGATAGACAGATAGATAGATAAGGACCTGTGTGTGTGTATGTCTATATGAATGTACATGAATGAGAAGACTTCACAGCAGGTCCATCTAGAATTAATCTTTCTCTTCCAGGAACTATTTGGACCTTATCTACTGTCTAACTGAAGACAAAGGTGATTTCTTTGCAGAATATAAATAGAAGAGGTATTCAGTCCTTAGGAGAAACACATTTTAAATAACTAAATAAATAAAAGCCACAGAAACAAAAGAAAGCAACAACAAAACCCAAGACATTTAATATAACTCACTAGGCGACTAATTCACTAGATGACAATGAACAGAGAAAAGTTAATTATATTAATTATATTATCACAGGCCAGAGTTGAGAGACAATAACCAGAAGCCAGAGAGGGGCCACACACAGCCTTGCAGGGCTGCTGCACCCTCCTGGAGATGGAGAGGGCTCCAGAACAGCCACACTGGTGCTGGAGATGCCTGTGAAAAGTGTGAGTTAAGCTCAGATATTCACTTGCTTTGTTTACCATCAACGTAAAAATTAAATGAGGTGCAACAGCAAGGCATCATAAAAATACCAGTGCTGAGTCTCCTAATCTTTCTCCCAAGCAGGCATCTGGATTAGCACGTGTCTGTGCAGAGCGCAAAGCCATGCTGCTTTTGCATGGGGACTGGATAACCCCAATACAACTGGCTAGCGACCAGGAATGATGCGGGAGTGATTAGAAAACATCTGCTCCCCTGTCATATCCTGCACTATCTGCATTCCATCTGGTTTGGCTGGACATAACTTTTACTATAAATGTCTTCTGAATTGGTCCCTTTGGCAGACAGCTTGGTTTGAAAAGTATATGACAAGTGACAGAGGGAAAATGGATAAATAAATCTGCTGTGGCGATTGCATTCTGCATTGCTATCACTTCTTGAACCCCTTGGAGGGGAAATATTCCTTTGCTGAGTTGCCTTGAAATGAAATAATTTTGTCTGCTTGGAAAATCATGATTTATTTATCTCAAATAATGTGAAAGATTACTCTTCATTGGACCTATAAACTGGATTATTCTTTTGGCAGCAGCTGCTGCTGAATTATTCGTGTCATTGGTAACATGAACAAATAAATAAATAAATAGATATGTCTTCAAGACAGTTAGGAGAACTATAGTCATGGAAGCAAATTAATGTGTGTGAAGATGCAATCTTGTCTCCTGAAGTCCAAGATTTATACTCCATTTTTCCAGCATCCAAGCATAGCAATCTGATGGGAAAAAGGTAGGTCTGCTGCCCAAGTCCCAGAGGATGCCTAACACGGCCAAACCAGCCTGTGGAGTGACCCAGGATGCTCACTCTGATGTTTGCAAATCCAGGGTCTTGTGACTGCAAGAGCCAAGGACTCCTCAAATCGAGCCCCTGAGTCAGGAGTGTGGGAAGTAGGGATGGGCTGACAGCACCACAAAGCAGTTTGAGGTAGAAAAAGGGGAGCAAGCAGGAGGCAAAGAAGGGAGGTTAGACTGCTGGATTTGCAGTCCCACGCCCTGGGATGGGCTGGGTGGCTATGCCTACAGAGGTCTGGCTCTAAGGATGGTGTGGGGAAAGCCCACCAAAGATCAGGGAGTGGGAGGGCTGAAGTGTTTTCCCAGCATAGCAGCACATTTGCTGTGAGAGTTTTAGCAGCAAGCTATTTATCAGAGCTAATCCCACTAGCCCTCTTCCTATCCCTATCCTGTCCAACAGTATGGGTTTGGAAGTCACAGACTCTGCAATGATCAAATACTTTCCTGCTTTCCTTGCTTCCAAGCACCTGGGCATGAACACAGACATAAACTTTTAGATTTCAGATTTTTGTTCTGAAATAATCTGCTGGACAAATACTCTGTTCCTTGCCATCAACCAGGGGAGATATGATTCATCTCCTTCCAAAGGTTATCACCCTCCTGGTTGCAGTTTTCCCTTGGGAGGTCTGGACTGAGATAGGAGTTGGGTATAATCTGATCTCAGCCTGAGATGATTTATGAAGAGCAGTCCAGAAAAGTTGTGCTATGTCTTGTAGCAGTGATATTATGTCTTCATTTTCTGTTCAGAATCAAACCCAAAAACATAGGGAGGCTGAAATACATACTTTTCCTAACCAGGAGAAAAGAAAAACTTAATTCATAGAATCATAGAATCAATAAGGTTGGAAAAGACCTCAAAGATCATCAAGTCCAACCTGTCACCCAAGACCTCATGACTACTAAACCATGGCACCAAGTGCCACATCCAATCCCCTCTTGAACACCTCCAGGGATGGTGACTCCAGCACCTCCCTGGGCAGTAAATTCCAACGGCTAACAACTCTCTCTGAATTGGAATATTCCATCCTAAACCTCATATTCAACCCAAACCAAACCAAGAATGCCCTATTTATAATCGTTAAACAAAATAATTACCAATAAAAATTAATCCTCTGGGGAAAGGGAACAAGGCATGTGGCCATGTTTTCAAAATTTCCCATGCATTTTTTCATTGCAAACTCCTTCTGAGTTGAATAAAAGTTCTGAACAATTTTGTTCCCTCTATGAACTTCAAATTGCTGGATAGACCAGGTTCACAAAAAGCCCATTACACTCTAGGAGCCATTCAGAAGCATCTAACTCCTCCATCTATTCCTTCATTGCTCTCATAAATGTCACTTTCTCTCACACACACACACACTCCACAGTACTATCATGAACTGAAATGCAAGAGACCTACTTCAGTGGCTTACAAGAAGTGATTATCCCAGGCTATCTATGCTCTTCAGAAGTCATGCTTCCTCAGCTCCCTATCTCCCCAACTGGGCTGGAAGTCAGGCTGGTTCTGGCTAGCCTCTTCAAGCAGCAGCCCCTGGGTGCATGCAGCAGCCCCAGCTGCCTGTGCTCTCACACACAAGAACATTTTCCCGAATCAACTGTGCTTCTCTCTGTGTTATCAGAAAACAGGAATGTTTGTGATTATGTCTGGTGAAAACTAGTGTTGGGGGAATAGTAAGGAGTAGGCAGTCTGGGTTTATTGCAGATAAGTATGAGGAATTGCACTGATTAACCAATGTTTATCCAAGTTATTCCAACTTCTCCAGTGAGCACAACAAAGCTGCGAACCTCTCAAACCCCAGCTTTCTCCAGAGGTTTATGACTGGTCTGGAAATGCCGCAAGGGGAGCCCAGTCTTGGCCAAACCTGAAAATCCACATTAACATTTTCTTCATCTTTCTACAAAACTCAGACTCCACAGTTCATGGGAGTCTGGATGCTGGCTGGGGGACCCCAGTGTGCTAACACTAGCTTTTTTTAGTGCTAATAAGGAAATCATCAATAGCTGTTGAGGAAATACAGAGAGAGAAGACAGAAAACTTAGCATTTTGACCCTTAGCTAACTTGTAGGAAGTTCTTCACCGAGAGAGTCATTCGTCATTGGAATGGGCTGCCCAGGGAGGTGGTGGAGTCACCATCCCTGGAGGTGTTCGGGAGGGGATTGGACGTGGCACTTGGTGCCATGGTCTAGTCATGAGGTCTGTGGTGACAGGTTGGACTCAATGATCTTTGAGGTCTCTTTCAACCTTGGTGATACTGTGATACTGTAATTCAGAAGGGAAGACTCTGAGGCTTGTCAATTGCCTGAGACATCTGGGTCAATATCTTTATTCCAGTTGTACTCAGGAGCAGGTGATCCTAAGGAAAAGAGAAATTGCCCACCAGGGAAGTTTCTTATTAATTTTCTTTATTAATAATTGCCTGTCAATATATTTTACAACTTTCCCAAACTCTTGTTTCTTAATCTGTATTAATATACTCGTGAATATTCCATTGGTTTTGAGGAACACCCTTTTTTACTCTGAACTTCAATCTCCAGGCATCACAAGCCTCATATTTGTTTGCAATGTGAGGAAAAGCTTTTGCTAGTCACATTCAAATGTTATGACTGAACTTCACAGACTATCTGTGAACGTGCAGGGTATTCCAGTGTAAGGACACACAGCAACAGAAGCTCTGTGATGATCTGGTTTCTATACAGCCCTGACAGTCCTGTCTACTTCCATAATGCCCCTAGCTTTTTTATCTTGCTGTAAAGTGAGTCCCACTGTTTTTAGTATCTTCTTGTCCAACATCTTTTCCTGGGCTGTAATCTCTCTTCCTGCTTCTAATCACACTTCTGATTCCAGAGCTTCCTTTTGGTATAGAGTCCCCACTGATACATGCAATAGATTTATCCTATTGACTGGATTGTTCCCAATCCTATCAACAGTGCTGAAAGGAACAATCCAACAGATTGTGCAAATCAAGCAGTTCGTTCTTGGCACTGTTCTGGTACTATCTGCCTGTTAGCTTTCCTTTCACCATAAGGCATACACTTTGGCCTACAGCTTTTCTGCTGTAACTATGTGAGATAGGAGTGTGAAGCCACTGCAGTAAAATGCCTGGCACTGATAAAATCGGAAACTAAAAGTATGCTTTCCTCTTTCATAGCCTTGCTCCATTCAGAAATGGTTTGAAGCACTTGGAGGAGGCTTCAGACGCTGGGATGCTATGACAGGCACACATTTATTGTAGTAAGAGTAACTTGGTTTAAGGCCCCCTTTGGTCAGACGTGTAGGTTTTCACCTATGGCTGTGATGTACAACCTTTGATGTGGCTGGGATTATGACAAAATCAAAATTCTTACTTTGGCACCAGTGTATCCCCAGCTGTCTACTGAAATGAACAATCCAGCTCAAAGGTGCATTCTACAATGTACAGAAATTGTGTGAGATGTCTCCTACTACAGTGCTCCCTTAAAGTGACGCAGTTGCTCGTAGACACATTCTGTGCTAATAAAGTGTTCGGGAAAGAAATGATGGGCAGAGGGAGTGGTTGCATGACATTTGCTAGTTAAACTGGATGTTGACTTTGGGCAAAGATGAATGTGAGTTTGTTTTTCCCTTGAATCATCCCTCCTCTATGTGTCTTTTTCATTTTACTGCCCTGGATCTTTGTTTGTTTGCTTTAGACTGAAATACAAAAGATGATTTTTTTTTTTAATTTAGAAAGGTTTTAAAGCAGCCCACTCATTCTCTCCTTTCCTTTCCATGAATATCCTTGAAAAACAAAAGAGAGGGAACTGCAAACTTTGTTTACACAACCAGCTGATATTTTGGTGAAACATAATTGACTTTTTCCTCCAGACCCAATGGAATATTTCAAAGACTGCAGGTGGGGCAGAAATGGAGGAGCTCTGAAATCTTTTCTAATCATTCAGCAAAGGAATGAGCAGGTCCCAGATAGCATCATCCGTACAAGTTATAGCTGACCTCACCTCATCAGACATATGGAGTAGGAGTGGGAAGCCCAGACTCACCCTGACAAAGCTGAGTGGTCTCACTTGAAAAGCACTGCGTAATTTAACCCTTGCTCTCTGGGCTGACCTGCAAGAAATACATGAAGAGGTAAAATAAAATCATTTGCATAGGAAAAAGGAATCATCTTAAATCCAAGGAGAATTTTTCAGTATTGAAAAACAGCATTTCTAGACTGGGAACTGACACACTGAAATCAGGTAAAAAAAAATCAGGTTAGAGACTGGAAGCAGCATTGGCATCTGGCCTTGGCTACAGCTTCTGCTGTGGGTGGTGAACCCCTCTCAGGGCTGTTCCCATCTGGCTGGAAAGGTGGGTGAGGCACATGCTAAGGGCAGAAGTCTCCCTGCTGCAGGCAGCAGCCTCCTTTCAGGTGGCACACAGAGCCAGAGGTCCCTGCACAGGCAGCTGGTGGGTTACAGAGTCAACATGCCAAACAAGAGAAGGGGTTGCAGGACATGTACCACACACTTGTTCACTGTTACCTTCCTCTTACTCTGCTGACTGGAGGGGAAGGCTGCCCTTGGGCACCATGGGGACAGAAACTGCTTTAAAGTCCTGGTTAAAGGTAACTGTGTCACCACCTGCTTGATTTCTCCAGGGTGTAAAATGATATAGAACTAGCGCAGATTGTTTCCATCTGCTGGGGCTGCAGGGAGCAGGAGGCCTTTGTGCTTTATTTACAAGCCTGTGTACTGGAGGGGAACCAAGTGGCTGGAGAAGTTCTCCATGAATGGCCATGTTGCATTGAGTTATGGCTTGTTCCCAGACAGCCCCATGTCCATTCTCACAAAACAAAAAGACTGGTTTTTGCTTGAAAAGCTTTTCCTGGAAGAAAACATGGTTTCAAGTGAAAGCAATATTTGCAGGCAAGCATGAGGGACCTGGCCATCGTGGCAGATGTTTTCCAGTATTCCAGGGAGATGAAATGAAGCAAAAAGAAAACTTGCCTCCACTGGAGCTTTGGAGCAAAATAAAGTTACTTTGTTTCAAAACATTCATTAAAGATGGAAAAAGCTGCTCTCATCAGGTTTGCTGTTTGTTTTTTGGTTTTTGTTTTTTTAATCTTTGTTGAGATTGTCTCAAAAAATGCTGTTTCCATATCCTTAATTCAATTCTCTTTAAATTATTTGCCTTCAAAATGCTTTAGTAATTTGGTCTGCTGGTTTTACTCAAACAGGAAGCAAACTATAAAGCAATTACCTATCCCACAACAGAACTAGTCTTCCTCTTGGCCACCGCCAGCATAAGGACATGCAGGTGGGTGGCCTAGGCCAAGACAGTGGCTCTAAAAAGACCCTCCACCTCAAGCTCTGATGAGGTGCAGCTCCAAGCCCTCAGACAGAAAGTAGAAATACACTTTGCCTTTCCTTTTGAGGGTTCAAGACAGCTCAGCTCCAAAACCATAGTATCACAGTATCACCAAGGTTGGAAGAGACCTCAAAGATCATTGAGTCCCACCTGTCACCACAGACCTCATGACTAGACCATGGCACCAAGTGCCACATCCAATCCCCTCTTGAACGCCTCCAGGGATGGTGACTCCACCACCTCCCCGGGCAGCCCATTCCAATGGTGAATGACTCAGTGAAGAACTTCCTCCTCACCTCGAGACTAAACTTCCCCTGGCACAGCTTGAGACTGTGTCCCCTTGTTCTGGTTGCTAGAGAGAAGAGACCAACCTCTTCCTGGCTACAACCACCTTTCAGGTAGTTGTAGAGAGCAATGAGGTCACCCCTGAGCCTCCTCTTCTCCAGGCTAAACAATCCCAGCTCCCTCAGCCTAAGTGTCATGAAAATGTTCATGATGCTTAGCTCTGGCTCCTTTTCACAATAGGAACTGAACTAAACTTCAAGCCCAGGCTCAGTTTTAGCCTTCATTTCAGAATTCTTCGGAGTTGAAAGTTTGATTTTGACCTGAATCTAATTTATAACTCCCATTACTTCATCAGAAATGCCTGCACCTCCCTGCAGCCCCAAGGCAGTCCTCTCCTTTCTGGTGCCACCTAGGAAATCAAACTCAGACACAGTCCTTGTCAAGGCTTGATGAGAACAGGCTTACCATGCAAAACATGAAAAATAGAAAGATCTGGGATCATGGAAGCTGACAAGCAGAAAGAAGTGAGAGCCTGGAGGATGTGGGAAGGGTCCTTGGTAACAAGACCTTAATTTCCAGATCAATAAAGAAAAACTATTGGAACAAGTGATGGAGAGGGAAGCAGCTGATGGCCACTGGAGAGAAGCAGTGGAATCAACTGCAAAGGAGACATTGCTGGCTCTTTGCAAGGGAGTCCAGCCCAACCCCAGCAGGACAAGAACTATTTCCTGTGGGAGAACTGCTCCTGGGAGGGGAGGGAGAGATCACTGTGCATGCTGAGAGTGATTTACTCAGTGGCACAAAGTAACTCTCATCTTTGCTTCTGCCCTCTTGCAAGTGTATCATGAAGTCTGTAAGCTCATTGCACAGCTTTACAGGGCCAGATCACAGTCTTGTTTTCTGGGTACTGTAGTATGATCTCATTAATGTCTGGTTACACTGCCTGCTGCTATGCTGACAAGAGCTGTCAGAGACACCAAGCACTGGTCTGGCTTGCTTGTGTACCTTAGTGGTACAAACCTTCCAGTGTGGGAACCTCTGCCCTTGGGCTAAGCACAGCCCAGTCAAAAGGGACCAGTGTGGGAGAAGAGGTGAGGAAGGAGAGAGCAGCTGGACTCTAGGTGCCATCCATCTCTATCTCTGTCTTTGTCTCCATCTCCACCTCCATCATCTCCATCTCCATTGCTTACCTGCCTCAGGGAAGAGTGTAACCTTCTCTGTCTTTCTAGTACAAAGGCTTGAAAAGATGGAGTGGAGGAAAGGAGAACACAAAGTGTAAAGGACTGGTATTTGTTGCTCTTTGATCTGATTTTGCTGGCTGGTTGGCTTGAACAGTGTGAATATCTGTCCTATGCTGTGGAAATATCTATAGTTGCAGGAAGAGGATGGAGTGCTCTGTGGTTGCTCTTCACACCATCAGAAGGAAGCCACTGTTGTCCAAATCAGTGTTACTACTGGGGTTAAAACCCAAGCTATTTGTACCTCCCAGCTCCTGTGGCCCATCTCGCTTCTGACACTGGATTATCCAAAGGTGTATCCTCAAGCAGAGAAGCCTTGAAATTAGGCTACAGCCTGTTGTGTATGCTTCTCTTACCCCAAACCCTTTCCCATTAAGCACCAGTAGAAAAGCAGCTGCTGGTAGCAGTTCCCAGCACATTATTTTGCTGGCACTCCAATGACTATTGGCCAACCACCAGAGCTGGTTGCTAAAGAAACTGGACTTTGTTTTCACCTGATCCTTCCACAACCAAAGTAAAATGAGAAAATGAAAGCTTTGAAAGAAGCAAGCAATGAAAATGTATGTAAAGGTGGAAGTGCTAACTCCTCTCTCAAGCTAATTATCTACCTCTTGCAACTCAGTGCAGCTCCATTTTAAAAGCTTTTATAGAAATCCAATTATGTGTTGGCTGTGGAATTTTTATTGATAACTTTGCCGAGCAATGCAAAGTGGGGAGAGGGAGGGTTGATGGAGGAGTGTTATTCCTACAGAAAAGGGGGGAAAACTTGAAGTCATGATTGATTTTTAGGCTTTCAAAATGACTCCCATGTGGATTTCACTAGCAAACCTTGGCCTGGCAACAAGCCATTAGGAATAAAAGCAGGCCCAAGAAAAAGAAAGATATGTACAGATGCATGCTTTATGCAGAGCTTTCAGAGAGAATCTGCTTTCTTGTGTAGCAAGTTAGTCACTTAACAGATCTCTGGGCAGAATTTCTTCACAGAGGGCAATGTTAGGCAGAGCTATTTCACCCCAGTATCCAGCAGCTGAGAGCCTTATGCCACATCCTTCATTTTGTATGCTCGAAAGGCAGCTGAGCTTCCAAACAGTATAGCTGAAATCTGAACCTCATTTTAACCTGAACTTTGCAGTTTAGTTTCAGTGAAGATGCTGAGGTCAGTTGTAACTGTGGATGCTCTGGGAATATTTGTTCATCCCTGAGCCAGCAAGGGAAATCTCTGTGTGAGGAAGACAAGAAATTATATTGGGAAGGTGAAGACAAGAATTTCAATGCAGAAAGCACTCAACCTGCTTGGAAAGAGGGAAAGAAAAACATGAAACAAAATTGGCAACTAGGACAAAGTAAAGTAAACTTAACCCTCATAATTTTATAGCAAACAAGAAGACACAGAAGATGCACAGAAGTTATTTTCCTTTTTCAACACTGACATTTTTGAATGCCAAAGCTTTGGCCAAAATTCATTATCTGAAATTTTCATTCTAGAAAAACTGCATTGGACTGACTTTCCACTTCATCCTTGGTTTTCAGTATTTCTTTTCTTTTGCTTGTTTATTTTGAGTTTTGCTCCATTGAATGCAGAAGAAGAAGGAAAAAAAGCAAGAAAAAGGGTAAATGATGTGTAAATTTCAAAATCTGGCTTCTGCCCACCTATCCAGTAAGAAGCTGTGAATGGCCTGGAGGCTACGACCACTCTGAGTTCATTTCAGAGGCAATAAGCTACATAAAAACCATGTGCACAGGTTCTCTGAGGATATTTATTACAATTCCTTTTTGTTTCAGCCTTGGGAGACATCACAGAGACAGAAAAGATAGGGTGCCTCTTTTTTTTTTTTTTTGTGGTGGAGTAGACCTTGCTGAGATCACTTTGCATGAAAGACTTAGCAGCCTGGATGATCACTGGGATTTGGTTCATATTTGGGGAGTCTGCAAATGAATGCTGGAAATCTTTCAAACACATATAGACTTTTTAGCCACTTCCCCTTGTCTGACTGGTGGGAGCTGAAGAATGACCTCCTTTGCAGTATTTCTAAATTTCTTCTTTCATATCTGGCATACAGACAGAAACTAAGTAGTGCATGAAAATTCAAAGTGAAAAAATAACAACGTTTTCTCAAGCTTGAGGTCTGGATTTAGTCTGAACCAGAACTGGGTCATGCCCTGGGCTATTTGCATCCAAGATTTAGCCTTGAATTAATTCAGCGTCAGGGCAAAGGTCTGGGCCAGTTCTGAGCACTGCATTTGCATTTAGTCTAATGACATTCTCCTGGCCTCACTGGCCTCGTTAATTCTGAATGTGACATTGTGTCATCCGTGAGCTGACATAAAACAGGGAAACACTTTTAAATGGGCAGTAAAGACAGAGAAAAGAGGGCTTGGATTTCATGTGCAGATAGGAAACTGAGGGTCACCATATCCAAACCCCTCTCAGGTCACTCCTAAGGCCTTTTTTAATTTTCTTTCACCTCTTGAAGTGGTGAGTGGTGAGAAGGAGGAGGCGTGGCTCTGGGAGGAGGTGTGCTGCTGGCTGCAGGGGCTCAGGCTCGGCTCGGGGGGAAGAGCTCTTGTCTGGACACCCTCGTTGCAGAGGGGACACGTGCAGCCACCCAGCTGGAGCTGTCCCACAGCACTGCCTGCCAGAGAGCTGCTGAGGCCACCAACACTGGCAAGAACCCACAGCCACTGCAGCCCTGGGCTACCAGTGGCAAGGATCCCTGAAGGATTCTGCAGCTCATTTTCTAATAAAGCACTAGTACGAACATGTTTTTTTAATAACACTTCTATTGATTTTTCTCTCCTTTCCCCAAAACATTAATTATCTCAATTCTATTAAAAAGACTAGTTGCTTTCAAATTTTCCACAATTTCTTCCTGGTAAAGAAAAGGACACTGAGGATCACTGGAGGTGTTTAGGAGGAGACTTGATGGGGTGCTTGGTACCATGGTTTAGTTGATTAGATGGTGTTGGATAATGGGTTGGACACGATGATCTCAAATTTCTCTTCTAACCTGGTTTATTCTATTCTATTCCATTCTATTCCATTCCATTCTATTCCATTCCATTCCATTCTATTCTATTCTATTCTATTCTATTCTATTCTATTCTATTCTATTCTATTCTATTCTATTCTATTCTATTCTATTCTAGGCTTCTATTCTATTCTAGGCTTCTGTTCTATTCTATTCTGACCAATCAGGGAAACAGTCTGTCTTCTCTCAACGTTTTTTGATTTCTTTCCATCTCCCTCATTTCAAACACAATTAACTGGAGAAGAAAGATGTTGAGATGGGATTTACCCACCAAAACAAACATGAAAAACAAAAGTAAACATGTAAAAATTATTTTAGTGCATATGAAAGACACCCACAGAGTTTTTGTGTCTTGATTAACTGGCTGGGCCTTGACAGAAGTGGTGTATGTTTTGTGAGGTGAGGACATGCTGTCTACTCTATTTCAACCAGAGGGTAAGAGGCCTGCAGAAAGGCCCTGGGATGCATTCTAAAGTGTATCAATAGCTGTGGAGTGAATGAGTGCTGGACACTTGTTGGCACTGACAGATGACGATATCACAACTTGCTGTATGAACTCAGCGGGTGGAGTGCAGCTGCTGGCAGGAGGATGAGCATGGTCCTTTCCAGCCCACAGGACCACACTGCAAGTGAGATGCCATTTGTGACTTGCTGTTAACACTATCTCATCAGTGTCTATTCCTTTCCTAGCTGGGAGTACTGGTCACATACTTTTGTTTGAGTGTTTTAGGTTGCACAGTCTGTGGAGCACCTCACAGACAGAGGTAGTTCAGGGCTTTATCACTTTCTGCTCCTTGAGTGCAGATGTGTTTAGACTTCTGCAGCAATAAGCGCCTTCATTTTCATAGAGGACCTGTTTCTGAGAGCTGGGGAAGGCAGGGAACCTAACACAGCTCATACATCATCCCTAGACCTGGAGATGAGTTGAAGGCATTCCTATGAAGGTATTGGCTCCTCAGGTTTGTAATGATTCCTGACAGCCCATCAGTGAAATATTTTCCATAGTGGGAGTACAGATGTGGAGAGATGTGGATCCTATTTCTCACATAGCCCCAGTCGTGTAAATATGTGGATTGAAAAACACAGGGTGATGAAGAGCAGATTACCCAAATTGGAGGTTTGCACAAGGTTTGCCTGTAAGGAAAGCGAGTCTAATAAAAGTGATAGACATAACAGAGCAAAGCTGACTACACATCAGCCACAGGCAAGGTGACCCTTAGTTCTCTCCCTGTAAAGTATCTTGCAGTCATTCTGGATGAACCATCTCTTTAGAGGAGTGTGAAACACCTCAGACCCACAGGAAATTATTGACCTTCCAGTTTACAGCAGCTGAGGACCTGGCCATTACCATATTCAGAAGTATATGAACCGTTTGTACATGACCAGTCCTGAAGATACACTCTGCCCTAATGTGAGCAGTTACACATGATTGATGTACAAAACAGAGCAGGGATACTCAACAGACTTGAGCCTTAGAAACAATCATGAGTGGGAACCGAGTAGCCTGACAGTGAAGGGACGCGTTCGTCAGAGAAGGAATGAAGAGATCCAGTTGTTCAGTCTTGGTAAACAGTAAGTGGTGACATCAGGAAAAGGATATTGACTGAGTATGAATGGAAAGAAGCTGGAAAGTAGTTGAGATAGGAAACTTAGGGAAGGAATGAGGTAATTAACTGAACTGAGCTGAACTTCTTCAATGAAATAGTAAAAAAAAAACCAAAAGAACAAGAAAAAAGGGATTATCAGCACAGAACCACTACTTTTGTCTCCAATTATCTAAGTTTTGGAGAGGGAAAATTCCTTTAAAAGGCAAAATGAAAGCCTTTTAATTTTAAAATGGCAAACTGAAATGCTGAAGTACTTTTGAAGTTTGCCTCATGTTTTTCACGTGAAAACATTGGACTTAGCCCAGCATGTGGCTAGTTTCAGTCCCTCTGTGCTTTGGTAATGTTCATTAAAAAAAAGGCAACTGTCACACTGCAGCACTGACAGACAGATGTGGAGAAGCTGTTGCCGACACATAGTCACCCCAGAGGAGTAGAAATCACAGACAGTGGCTGGGTGTGAGGCAGTGGAGCCCTGGCTGTTACACATCGTGTCACAGCCTGCTTGGCAGCATCTATGCAAGAGCAGGTTTGTAAGTACACGTCATGTGCTATAACTGACTCTCCTTCTTGCCTCCTTTCTCAGCAGGGCATTCTACAGTCCAAAATAACAGGACAATGTCAGGGAGATGAAGAGCCTTCAGAGCAATTGTAGTGATGGAGGAAGGACAGAGGAAGGTGCAATGTCTCTCAAGAAGGAAAACTATTTGAGGCACTGAATGACTGGTATGGATGAGACACAACTGTCAATTCCAAGCAAGCCTTTTCACTTCACTTTTCCCAGTGGGAAGTTGTTGCCAAAGTCAATCTATTTCTTCAGAAGGCTTTGATCATCACAAAACTCCATTTTCCAATGAGAAAAAAGGCTATTTTTCAGCAGTCCCATAGCACAGCTCTGCCTGGGTTTTTGTAGTCTCCTCTATGCTCCTACTGAAGGACCTAATATACATCTTATGTGTCCCTTACAAGGACCAAAGGATCTCAAATTTCTCTGTGGTGCCATTTCTTGATTAGTAGTAGTAATAGTACTAGGTAAAGGTTGATTTAGATGTCAATCTTAATAGCAAACTTATTGAATTTATCTGTGCCTTCTAGCTTGAGCACCCAGGGTTACACTCCAGGCATTTTATTGGCCTCTTAGGTGGTTGTCTACCTTTCACACACCCCTTTTAGACACATGTAAAATTAATTATATATATATGACTATATATACCTACAAATATATGTATGCATGCACACCTTTATGTATGTAGTGATACACATACCACTCTTACACACATTTTACTTAGGAAAGATGTTCAGCATAATTATGGCTTCATGTTTCTTTACAACTGAGTGAGCAGCTAGCGTTGAAGCACGCAGTGTCCTTTCTTGAATTTACACACACAGGCAAAATTCAGAGCAATAAACTCAGACCTGCTTCTTGATTATTTTTTTCCTTTAATGTTCGTATCATTCATTTATTCCATTGGCTGAATCAAGAACAAACTGCACTGAAGCTATAGGGTGACTTGAAAACCAAAAAGCAAAATGGAAAACCAGATGTATTCAGCTCATGTGCTATCTGCAACCTCCTCACCTTCCTCGCTCTCACATTTCTCTCTTGTTATCTCCCACTCATGGTGTAGCATCTGCTAACTGCTACCCCATCCTGCATTCACCAGAGCTGTCACATTTTAACTGCTGCATGGGCTGTATCTATGCAAGGAGGGAGATGGAAGGAGAGTTTTGAGTGTCCCTCATCCTAGGCTGAGTGCTTAGAGAGATATGCCTGCTGCAAGAAACAGAGGCACCTAGACCTGTGCTGAAATCTGTAATGGAACTTGGACCTAACTAAGTACCATCACCAGCACCTGGAAGCTAGTTGCAAGTTTTGCCACAGTTGGTCCCTGCAGACGCTATAACAGGAGTTTTATAGTCCACAGCTCACAGGCCTCTTCTCATTGCAGTAGAGGCTTCTCCTTCACTGGTCTTTGTTCCTTTCATGAGAGTTCAAGCTCTAGGAATTCCACACATTTTAGCTTGCATATCTAAAATGCTATTTTCCTTGGGTTGCTGGGTTCTTTACTTTGCAGTGCTTAGTTCAAGCTCCCTGAAGGGATATTTGCACTTGTGAAAACAAAGAGAAGGAAGGGTCTTCACTTTTGTCCCTAGGACCCAATCCTGTGCCTTTCACTTGCCACCTGGGCCCTTTCTAGCGTGGCAGCATTTGTGAGCCGGTGACAATACAAGTAAGTTTTATCAGAAGACCAACCAAGCACTGAGGAGTGACAGTGACTGAAGGGGTCACACAGTGCTTCATTTTTACGGGAATTTTCCTACATGGCTTCCTTAAACAGTTCTTTAAAGTAATTTCCTCATAACATTTTGGAGAATGTGTTAGAAAAGGAGATCCCATCTTCTCTAGAAACTCTTGTGAGATTAATTAGAACTGACAGGGCAAAGCAGAGAGACATTTAGCAACTGACTCACTATTTTGCTGAAGATGCATCTTGTGCTTCCCAGATAGCTTGTGCTATCAACCTAAGCAAATCACATCCCCTCAGAAGTGAGTCTTCCTTGATTTCAATCTGTCAGCACCTGCCTAGGACTTCCTTTTTTTCTATATCAAAACTCTGCCTTATGAAAACAAACAAACAAACAAACCCACAAAAAAAAAAAAACACAAAAAACCAAACCAACCAACCACAACAACAAACCACCCCCCAAACCCAACAACCAAACCACAACAACCAACACCAAAAGCCACAACCTGGCCCCTCACAATCTTCCATGCATTGGTATATTTTGCTGCATAATATACTGAGAAAGATTCAGCACTGAACACCACTCCTACTGCTGTGGTGGAGCACAGCAGCACTTCTTTTATCCATGGCCACCAGGAACATCTCTGTGTTTGGGAAAAGTAATTTGTTACTCATCATAGTGTGTTAACATGGGTTTGTCTTAGCCTTCTCTGTGTTTTGCTCTATGAGTTCCAAAGGTTGCTCCTCTGTAGAAGGCCATTTGCCAAAGTCTGAGCAACTGGGACTGAAGAATGAAAGCTACCAATAATCTAATTTAATTCCTCTGAAGGCAAATTTCAAAGAGTTAGGATTCACAGGTCCTTAGTAACACGTAAAATAAAGTGATGAAAAGTCCACGGGGAGGATACTTGGCCAGGTTCTAGTATGGCTACACAGTACACATCCAAAATAAGTCCACAGATTTGTTCTTCATGCTGTTAAATCTACATACCTGAAACTATTTAGGTCTTTCTTTTTTTAAGCTTTGGGTTTTTTTTTCTAAATGGACAAAATTACTTGCAGTCATTTGGATCTAATTGTGCTTTTACAGAACCTGATGTGTATGATGAGGAATAGGATAGGATAGCATAGGATAGGATAGGATAGGATAGGATAGGATAGGATAGGATAGGATAGAATAGAATAGAATAGAATAGAATAGAATAGAATAGAATAGAGTAGAGTTGAATTGAGTTGAATTGAATTAACCAGGTTGGAAAAGACCTTCAAGATCATCGAGTCCAACCTATCATCCAACACCATCTAATCAACTAAACCATGGCACCAAGCACCCCATCCAGTCTCTCCCTAAACACCTCCAGTGATGGTGACTCCACCACCTCCCTGGGCAGCCCATTCCAATGGCCAATCACTCTTTCTGTGAAGAACTTCTTCCTAACATCCAGCCTATACCTCCCCTGGTGCAGCTTGAGACTGTGTCCTCTTGTTCTGGTGCTGGTTGCCTGGGAGAAGAGACCAACCACCACCTGCCTACAGACAAGCTCTGTATGTTAAAAAGCCAAGTATTCAATCCTTTTTTTTATACAGTTATGTTGCTTTCAGAGCAGTTTCACAGTTATATCTGAATCATGAGACAGAAAAGATAAAATAATACATTTTTCTCAGTTAGGACTAAAATTGCATTAAAAACTGTTCCTTCACCTTTGGCTGTTGATTAAATTTTGTGGCAGAGATGGGGAAAAAATCAAACACAAAACCCAAGAAAACAGTTAGCTGGAACTAGCATGGCCATCCTGCACAGTACTTGCTTGTCTAGTGGCCTGAGTCCTGACTTTACAGACCAAGAAGGACTAGAGGTCATGGATGTACTGCACACATCTGAAAATGGGATCCTTCCAGAGACTCGCAGGAAACCAGAAACCTTCTCCAATTATTTTTTTTTGCCTGTAGATGTACTTCCTTATTTCTGACTTGCATAAGACTTGGAATCTGAGATTTTGTCTTTTGCCTTTGATTAACATCCCTCCACTTTTTCAGTGCACCCACCACTGGGATCCTAAATGATGTGTTGGTAGGAGACCATCACACTTCTTCCCTTCTCCCCTGACTCCCCTATGCACACTGCAAAGCTGCTAAAAAAAAAGGGGGAAAAAAAAAAAAAGGGGGAGAGGGGGAAGGAAAACAAGCAAGTAAGAAACTGCAGAGATTTAATACAAAACAGGCAGCATGACCAAAAATACCACATTTATAGATTTGTATCTTAAGCCTAACTCAAATCCATCGCAGAACAGCCCCCAAAGGGAAATGTACATGAAAGACTCATCTGGGTTGACTGCTGTGCATATGGCTCTTCATGGTTTTCAGGCACTGATGTTGGCAAAGTATCCTTGTTGGGCAGCCTCATACATTCGCCTTTGAACCATGAAGGCTCCCTGCTGCTAAGGACAGATCCTAGCAGCACTGCAGGGACTCACCCTCACTGCTTCAGTACGACTGGATGGAAAAACTGGCCTTCTGTTCCTCTTGACTTCCTTTGTCCCAAACCATGTTCTTGAGAGGCTGTAAGAAGTGGTCAAAAGAAATCCCTTTTTCCTGAAAACTGCTGATAGTTTGCCATTTGTTTCCATTACTGATTGGCTCAGGGGAAGTTAGAATATCATAACTTCTAGCAGGAAGATTGCTTCCACAGAAATGGTTTGATTTGGGAATATATTGAATTTTAAGAACACAAAAACATCTACTTTTGAAGTTGCTCTGCTGTGTTATCTTATTAGATCATATTTGAAATAATGAAGTCAAAACAAGATATTTTACCTTATCATAACTACAGGTTTCAGCATTATGAAAATGAAACAACTGAGCAGAATTGAGAGAGAATAAGAAGTCACCTCAGAGCATTTGGGCTTTCCCATCAAAGTTTAACCAGCATGGCTGTGTTCCCACTGAATGTTTGGATTCCAACAAAAGCAATTTGAAAACCAATTTTTTTTTTTTTTTTTTAAATCCAGATGTGTTTGCTAGAGATCAGGCAAGAACAATCCTCCCACTCCTCTTTCTGGTATATGCCCTCACATGGGATGGTGGGATTGCTGTTTGGGACAAGTATGTGCTCACTCCTCAAATATCACATGCAGGTGCCATGGTGCAGAGATGAAGGGGTTGGGAGAGGCTCCAGGAGTGATTTCTTCATACGAACAGCGCGCTTCACATGAAGCTTGGGAAGCTCTCCAATGGGAAGGGAGTGCTTCAGAGCAACAGAGGAAGCAAAAGCTTGACAATCAATATCTGTGAATGATTCCTCAGAGCAGGCAAATTAAATCAAGACTGGCAGATAAAACAATGAATAGCAGTTAAGTGATAATTTGTCAGAAAATTTAGAGGTGCTTGAGAATTTTCTTCCAGAGCATTTCTGTAATTAAAAATGGTTGTCATGAAAATGAAGATTTTTGGGGGGAAGTTTGAAGAAACTCGTGTACAGTCTGCTGGGGGTAAAAATCACCAAGGAAAGATTTCTGATTAAATCAACTTGCTCAGTCCCTGTCCAAGCTCCTGGACTCTCCTCCATGCTCTCAGCATCTTTTATGAGCTAGGTGCCCTGGAGAAATTATAAATCCCGTGATACCCCTTTTGCTGACATGTTCCAATAACTCATAGATGGACTACAAGAGCAGTGCAGCATAAGAGATAGTCTACCCTGGGAAACCCAGGATGGGGTGGATTGCTGGAGCTGCAATTCCTATGTGTCAGTATGATATGGAGGCAGATCCAACTCTGTCAATCTGAGCAGAACAAATGATTTTGTCATTTCCTGAATGAAACTTTTCCAATGAGTCCATTCCATTAGAAAACATGATACACAGACTTTTTCTGTCCTACTTTGGAACAAAAACAGATGTCAGAGTATTGGGAATCTCTCCCTCTTTCTCCAGCATGAAAATCTAACTTTCAAGCATCTCTGGATGCTGGGCAGAGGAGTATCTGTGTACAGCGTGTGAGCCAACACAATTTCAGCCTGGTGCCCTACTCTGCATGCATCTCTCTGGCACTCCTTGTCATGGAACAATGAGACAGAAATGCAGTGGAAATGCTGTGCCATTTGCTTCTGTGCTATGGGAGGATTTTCTGAAAAGTGTCCAGATTGCTCATTGTAATCAACCACCCTTTCTTCCTTGACATTAAGGCAAAACAGGCATTTGGGATATTTGTGTCATGAGCATTATGTGGCTTTTATGCCTTCTCTTAGGCAGTTAGATTGCTGAAGGCCAGATGGCACCCCAAGATACACTGCTGTAAATCAGGAGGACTTCACCAGTCCTGTAGCACAGAGAGAGCAGAATCAGGCCTTCCCACCCAAGATACAGTATTGCTGTGGATGTAGCTGGGGAATTCCATTTGTTTGCAATTAGGTGCTGGCACTGGAAAAGCCTTGAAGTCACCATGGTCTCTGGGCAACAGATAGAGCTTTTACTTTTGCACAGACAAAAGGCAGAGCTGGCCAAACCAACACAGAATGTGTGAGCACTGGGAAGCCTGATGAAAGGCAATAAAGAATGTCCAAAGTCAGCAACAAATAATATGGCAGCAGGAAGAGAAATCTTAAAGTAGTTAAAAGTGAGGAAGGAGGGAGGGAAAAGGAAGGGAGAGGAAGGAGGAGCCAGGATGGCTGGGTGCCCAAAGCACTGCTACACAGGGTGAGTGCTGCTAAGACTCACATGGGAGAAAGCCACGTGGGAACTGTGTAGAGCAAGCTACACAGCTCAGACTTGCTCCTCTTCTACCCGCAGAGCATCTGTCTCCAGGCATTCTCTCTCGTGACCAAGAAGCCTTGCTTCTCCTCACTTCTCCATTATCTTTTTACATTACTCCACTTCTCCAAGGAACTTAAATACTTCCTGTTAACCAAAACTTGCCTAGGGTGACAGAGGTGAATGAGAAATTCGCTGATCTGTACTTCTTTACTTGCTTGGCAAGCCATCTTTTGTCTGGTGTGCTGCCACTCCAACACTCAGTGAAGAGATAGACTCATATTGCTTGAAACATACATGTACCCAGAACAGCAGATCTTCGACCATGAAACCTATCAGGTAGGGATTGTCTTTATCATTCTGTCTTTACGCAACTCCTGTACAGTGGGGCCTTGTCCCAGTTACAGTAATGATGGACAAAGAGAAAATCAGACTGGGAGATGGGATGCAAGAATAGAGGAGTGCAGGCTCATGCAATATATACATTCTGGAAATGCCTCTGGAACCTCCTCCCTTTCCTGGTAAGACCAGATGTCTGCTCTGGAGGTCCTGAGGGGAACAGAGGGGTACCAATCCCTCAGTAACAGAGCTGGGATAGATTGTTTAACAGGAAATAATGCAGGCAAGATAAACACAGGAACAACCAGGCTGAAGAGAGCACTGAAAGTTACTACAAGGATCTAAATTTTGAACACGGACACTGAGCTTGATGGTAGTCATCCAGCCGCTTTTGTGGCTGTAGATCTGGCATACAGGGTTTGGATTCCTGTTTGCATTCATGGTATTTATATTTTGAAAGGGAGAAATATTTTCTCTCATTTTCCCAATTATTTTGTGCAGAACTTTTTTTTAATAGCTCTCTGCCCTGTGGGAAGACTCCAATTTAGAAAATATGGTCCAGGCTGTGCAACAGGGCTTGGCATTTGCTCATGTAAGTAGTTCTCCTTTTGTGCAGAAATTGTACAGCGTAGTCTGAAGTATTTTAATTATTTCTCTGGTGCTTAGAGGCAAACAGATAGTGTGTGCTAGATATTAAACTTTGACTGGTTTTATGTATTGCTGTGGTACTGTGTGTGGAAGGGCTTGGCAATCTGGGTTTTGTTACACACTCTGAACCACATCCAGAGAGTCCTTTCTTCAGATTTGCTGTTTTTACAGGCAACGTACAAACATGTTTCACCACAGCCAAAGTCTTCTTCCAGGCACTGCAATAAATCACGTGGCATGCTAGGCAGCTGGAACTGATTGCAGATCTTTTGGGTGGAAGAATTGAACACATTTTGGAGGTTTCAGTCAGCTTACAGAAGCATTTAAAACCTCTGTCCTGCTGCTGTTCTTAGGTTGTGTTCTTCTACCTCTCATCAGACACTGTTAGAGTCCTCCCTCCATTCAAGCCATGGTAGTCTAGCTTGGGTTTGCTGAAAGCCTAAAGCATCTTCTTAGCTCTGCCAGCTCACAAAGTCAACATGTCAAGGTTCATCTCTTTGTTTAGTGGCAGTGGGAAGGGATAAATATCGGGTCATTGTTTTACCTGGGTAGCTATCACAAGTAATGGCTGACTGTAAAGAGACCCACAGAAAGGCAAGCAAACTGAGGACATGGTGATGTGTCAAAGCAGAGTGCTGTGGCAGACAGGGGAAGACAAATCAAACTTCACAGGTAGGAATGAATCCAAAAGTATATAAACCAAGCAGCTATGCAGCAGCAGCCACCAGCTCCTCACCAAAAGGACCCTAGATCCTGCTCTGATACACTGCCTGCAAAGAATGGAAAGGAATTGTCCTATCATTTCTTCCAGAAACTAGAAATGGATGGCTGACCTTAGCCACAGAGCACCAACACGGATGAGGAAGCAAGGAAGGTGCCGACGACTGGCAGACTCTGCCAGACAGTTTTAAATCATCAAGATCTCTCTCTTCAGTGGAATTGGGGTTGAGAGGAAAAAGGAGGTCCTCAAAGCCAGAGGACAGAATAAAGGACAAATAAATGTCAGGGGCAAGAAGAGACAGAGGAAGAAATTCAGAGATCACCAGTGTGAGCACTCCTTTGAGAGGCGACATATGTGAGCAGATGCCCCTCTCAGAGTCCATGGACCAGGGACAGTGCTGCAGCTTTCTCTCAGTGCTATGCCTCTGCCTCTCCAGCTGGAGGGCAACCTTTGCAACCAGAAATAGAGGCCTTTTACCCCAAATCTGTCTCCTGTGTAACAGCAGGAGCCATTCTCAGCCTCAGTCCAAGCAGAGCTGGGATGGCTGATGATGTACTGGTGTTATTAATCATGGGCAGGCTGAGGAATGCTCTGTTGGAACCAGCACTTTCTGCATATGGATTTCTGAGGCCAGAGGGATCATTAGCTCATCTCATCTGACCCTATTGTTAACAGAGAACTTCACTGGGTCCCCTGAGAGTCCAGCAAGCTGTATGTGGCTAACACCACAACATTCAGCTCCACATAGGAAGGATCAGGGCTTCCCCCCACCCCACCCCCTTCTCTTGGGAAATGTGTTCCAGAGGCTAATCAGTTCCACACATAGAAATCTGGTTTCAGTTTGAATTTCTCTGGCTTTAGCTTCTAGACCTTGGGTTTTATTTTTTCTTGATTATTTTTTTTTTATTATTATTTTGCCTTTCCTGGTTTCAAAGCTACATATTCATTTTGTCTAGGGGACTCTTGGGATGACTTGAGAGCAAGTAGCTTTATAAAACAGGGAGATGTTCACTAGAAGCTAGGACTGACACTTGTTGTGTAGCAGCACAGTAGCTCCTAGGTAACATCCTCAGCGGCAACATCCTCAGCTGGTCCCAAGAAGCAGAGGCATTTCCCATGCTGCCTTCTGACCTATACTACACCAGGGCCTAATAAATTCAGCCCACAGGCAGTGTCAGGATGGCTGAGACCATGAACACAGCTGATTTCCTTCAGCTTGCTAATATTGGAGAGGTGCCTATGAAGAGAGACAGATGTACTAATAAGGTGGGGTCACCGCTAATTCCTAGGCAGTTCACAGGTAACATTGCCGGGATGCTTTGCTGAGGAAGTAAGAACCAAAACTCTCACGTTTAAGAGACAAGACCTGATGAAAGGTACGGCAAAGTGCTCCACAGAACACTGGACCTTTTCTTAATCTTAATGTGTAATGTTGTAGATAATGCAGTTTCCACTGGCCTGGGAATCTCTTACTGACCATCTGCACTCACAATTACCTGCTCAGTTTTTCATCTCTTACTACATCATTGCTGGACTTGCAAAAGGATCATCAAGTATCTGAGTTTCCTTTCTCCATTTTTTTGCACGTGCTTTGCCTTGTGCCAAGAAATATTTACTGAATAAGAAGCTCAGTAAGGCTCAGGCACTGTTTCACTGTTATGAGATACAGAATTATCCATAACTTTTGCTCCAGTCAGAGCTGTACATGTTACTGGGATTCTCCTGTTCTGTGCAGTAGATGAGTGGAGGACTGGCATGTTAGAGCAGGACAGCTGTGGAGGAAGCAGGGGGACCTGAGGAAACACTTTTCCTCTGCTATGGGGACTTGGAGCAGGAAAGGCACTGACAAAAGCCAGTTTTCAGCTCATGCTTCTCAAACAGAGCAAATTCCCTACAACAGCATCCAAGTTAGTTTTACAACTCCAGGATATCAGGCCATTTGTACAAGACTCTAAAACCATTCCCCACCTTCAGATTGAAGACTGAACCTGCTGTGTCCTCGGAAAACCAGCCTAAGAAGGCTGCTGATCACAGGAGTGTCTCTCGTCAAACTCAGATCCTTCAGAGTAACCCCAGTCACTTCCACGGTACAGATGATGACGGTATCCATTGCTGGAGCAAATACAGCTCAAGATTTTCAATTCCACTGAAGTCAACCTGCTTCTCTCCTGAGAAGCTGGTGGGGAAAAAAAAAAAAAAAAAAAGTATGGGTTTTTCTTTTGGGAAAAAATGGTTAAGTCTTTACTTTAGAAGATGGCGTATTTCAATCTGCTAGGCAGTTGTTCTCTACCAAACTGTGAGTACTTTTGCCTCAGGTTCCTTGCAGAGAGTCTGAGCTTTCGGTGCTCCATGAATGCATCCTTGAAACCAGATACATGAACTACATCTGAATGCTTTTTCTGATGTGAAGCTCTTAGCCGTTTGTGTGTGAGGAAAACAAATCAGAGGCAAGCAATATTTTCATTTAGATAGCCATTTTTATTAAGAAATTTGTAAATGCATACATATTTGAGGGAGAAATTACAACAATATGAAAGTGTCTGTTCTCAAAATATTCGATCGAAGGAGTAGTTTCAAAAGCGTAATGTAACTCCTCCATAAAAGCTGCCTTACAGGAATACAAATGCAAAACCCTTTTCACATTATTTGGGAAGATATTCCTTTTTGTTTGACAAAAATATAAAGTACAGTATTTACCACATTCTGACAACACCGAGTTCTTAAGGAGTGAAAGATGGGAGGTTCATGCAGCCCTTTCATCACGGTATACATTTTCTTCTCTGTGGCCATCAGAGTTTTATGTTTGCAGACAAGGCTTGTCTTGGTGGGATGTTAATAAAGTAAGAAGAAAAAAAAAAATAATCAGATTTTACATGATGAGTTCTCAGAAGCCTGTTTGATATAAATCACTCAAAATAATTTGCCAGAGAAAAGAATGAACCTCTAGATGCTAACAAAGGGAAAACCGCAACCAAAGCTTCTACAGGAACTGCATTTTCAATGGAATGTGTGCATGAAACTTTGCATAGAGCCTTCATTGCAAAATGAACAGTTATCTCGGATCAAACACCTCAGTTAAAACATAGTAGAAAGTCACCCTTCATCCTTCCTCAGACAGAATTCAGATAAGATATTCATACATACAAGTATAAAGCTAGTATAAATAAAAATAATTGGCACAGCAATAAATACCATCTGTTCCTTAAAAAAATAATAATCCAACCTTAGGATTTAACAGCTGCACTTTGAAAATACCATACATGATGATTTCTCATTTACAGAAGCTGCTTTTCCAGCACCAGTTCACTGTTCCTCTTTTCCCTCCACATGTGGTTCCTACATCACTCCTATCTCCCCACACATCCTTTCCCCGATTCAGTCTTTGCTCAACAGTTAAAGGCAGAATGAGAAATCAAGTGCTCTTGAGCAGCATGTGATGCACAGGATAGCACAGGGAGCCTTAGGCAGCTGAGTAGTGATTTCTGTAGTGCAAAGGGCAAGGCTGCTCTTCCTGATGCATCGTGTAAATAATGTCAGGCAAAGAGCAAAGCTTCCAGCTCAAAGTTTAATTTTGGTCTAAAGCAAGATAAAGCTTTTAATGGGTTCTCATCTAAGTCTCCAGTTGCCCCTGGCCAGATCTCTGACATCCCTGCATCCACACTTTGCTCAACCTTGCCCAGGCAGGGGAAGGACATGGTGCTGGCCCACAGGAGTAGCCCCACACCCTGAGTGGTCTCAGCTATATGAGTAGTGACTTGTCACCAGCACAAGTGTCAGGGCCCAGGTCACAGTGCAAGTCTCAAGAAATGCCAGAGGACAGCAGCTCACAAGGCACCCAGAAAACCACCACCTAGCTGTAAATATTCCCTAGCCTTGCAGGGAGTTCTTTTCTTCCATGCTGCTACTCCTGCATTTCTCCCAGAAGTAAATGCTCTTCCTTCAGTACGGTCTTCTCCTGCAACACTTCGCTAGTTTGTCCTCAGAAGTGAAAGTTGACAGAGGACACCATCTCCTGCAGTACCTCCCCTTCCTGGCTATCCTGTCGTAGAGCTGGGCCCCCAAGGTTTGGTCAGGGTGCTCCAGCACTGCCCCACCTCGGTGTTTCTGTCAAAGTAGTCTGCTTGCCTAGGCTGTAATGTGGGATTGGCATGTCCTCAAAGACCTTTCCCTGCTGGTGCTGACCCCAGATGCACTCCCTGTAACAAGGGCTGGAGCGGGGTGCTGGCAAGGCCTGTACAGTCACATTTACTCAAGCCATCTTTTCACTGGAAAGCCAACGTTTCCCCTAGAAACATAACCTCTATGGCCCCTACCATCATTAGCAGAGTATGCCGTTGAATCAAAATCCAAGGGTTATTTGATTTTACATTTATTCCACTGGGGCCTGATCAGACTTCAAGCTGTCCTTTGAAGGGATGCCTGTGTGATGGGAAGCCTGTGTGAGATGGACAAGCTTTGTCTGTCAGAACCAAGATTCCTTCACACTTTCCCCAAAGTAATTCTTGGCTTTGATGCTCACGTCTCTGGCAAACCTCTAGCAATTGCAGGTGCTTGTGTGGGAACAGGAGATGGACCCTATATATAATGCACAGTCCAGGGAAGATACAAGGAATTCCAATTTTCTCCTAAAAGTTGTTTCTGTCTTTATGCTTAAAACACAGGATCTGATCCTATTCATATTAAATCAACACTCCAATTCTCATCAGTTACAGTGGTACCAAACCTTTCAAAACAGAGACACAAGGTACTTACAGCACCATGCTGGTAATGATCACAATAGAAGGAATGTAAAAGTCACACATATACATTTTAGGCACAGCAGTTACTTTAAATGAAATGAGGTGATGTGGTCCTAGCTGAAACACTTTCTGTAACAGCACTATTTCACACAAAGGAAAATTACTTTTTACCCGAATCCACATGAAAATAAGGTAGTAGCCAAAGTGCCTCTGGCACTAAAGGTGCCTGCTGCAAAAAGAAGTACTTAGTGAAACACCTCTTTCAGTGTTCCCAACACAGACTACAGGAAAGAGGGAAGATCTGTTTTGAAGCAATCCATTCCAAAAGGAATACAATCTTCTGACATTTTTTTGTTTACACTGCACACAGAGACATATACAAACACAAGCATTGTTCTGCACAGATGTGCTTCTCCCACTGGATCACAGTGCACAGCATACCATGATTACCCCAGTACTGCAGGTGTCTTTCCATACACTATATAGCAAAAAATTTGCATATACAGAGAGGAACTGAGAGAAAAACATTTCTGGCTTAGAGAGGAGATGGGTGCAAGAAGTTGTACCTGTCCCCAAGACTACATTGCAATTGAAATTCCAGAGGCTGTCCTGCTCACCAGCAGACAGGGCCATGACCACTGGTGAACACTGAGCGTTGGCCTTCACATCCACATTTGAGAAACACCACTCCTTCCACAAACTGGACAGGCTCTCTCTTGCTCCAGCCACCTCTTTTCTCCAAAGATATGGTCAGATGTCCTCTTCTAAGTCTCTGGAGCAACCAAAGACTTACTGCCCTCAGGTGCATGTGTTTGTTCAGTAGCTGAGGCTATGGCATCGTTGTGAAGAGTCATGGGAATCCATCATGCCTACTTCAGTGCAAAGCTAGTCAGGAGAGCTGAAACCAACTCCTGCAGATAGGTGGGATGAGACACCAGGTGTGTGGCACCTCCAAGCAACTTGCAACATGATCATGTGGTTAAACCTTTAACAACCCATTTCTTTTTGTGCTAAAATTTGTCACCAAAACCACAGAACCATAGGAAATGCCAGGTAACATCAGATCAGTATTGTGGCTCCTAACATGCACAACTACTACAAAGCAAATAGCAGCACCTTGCAATTCCAAATGTGCATTGACCAGCTTCTCAGAGAAGGGCTTTAGCCATGTAGGCTTTAGTTTAACCCCTCACCCAAAACACCTATAAATGCCACCGACAGTAATGCTGCCCACTTTTATCAAGGTCTGATGCTTTTTAGCCTTCCTATGTTCTTGGTCTCGAAGACTTCTGGAGGCAAAGAATTCCTCCACTACAACATCATTGCACTGTACAGTTCATGTACTTCTAGGTTTAAAACTCCAGGAGACTTGCATGAACCAACATAAAGTTAAATAAAGCAAGACTTCTACATAGCAAAGGAAATAAAATATTATATAATAACATGAGGTTAATTTAAACTCATATCTGCCCTCAGTGCCAAGGAATAAACCAACCTGTATAGAAATGTATTTTTCTCAAATAGTTACATCTTACTATATAAAAATTAGCACTGTGAAAGCAAGCCAATTTGTGCAAAAAGAGTCACCAACCCACAAATAAGCCCCAGACATAAAAACCCTTTGGAAATGCATGAAGCGTTGCTTTTGTGCTGCATGATAGCAGTGAAATGTGTTCATTCCCTAATACTGGTTATCTGCTTTCTGGGTCCTACAGTAAGAACTCCTGTAGACGGCTTACAATGCTTGCCTCTTACATCTTGAACCTCCTGTTGATGAAGAACAGAGTGAAACACTATTAAGGTTTATTTCAGTTGCAAAAGCTTTAATATCAGGCCTAGTCAAACAGCAATCTGTGTCTGGACTAACCCGAAGACGTTTCTTTTGCAGTGCCTCCAGCACGTGTCAAACATTTTGGGGAGGTTCTCCACAAGGAGCTACTGGGACCCACCAGGGCAAACCCAGCAATAGAAGTTATTTTGAGCAGGTTGTGCTCATCAGAGTTAGTAAGGTGTCCAAAGCTAATATAGGAGAAAGGTTGGCTAAGAAGCTTATTCTGGACTTGAAAGCCACAGCAAACAGGGATTAATCATTTGTGAGCGGCCCCAGTAGTGGAGCAAATGGCACTGGGAATGCCTCTTCTACCTGCCCCTACCCCATAGTTCTGCTGCAGATCATGGACTGCAGCTCCACAGGTCTTTGTGAGAATGGAGGAACACAGAGGACAGACAGTCCATGCTCTGCTCTTGCTGGTGTTCAGCTCCCACCATGGGGTAGCTTGAGAGCAGAGGCTCCTGAGTGTGATATCCAGCCAGGAGCCACCTCCATAGCCTCTCTTCTCTGGGACCTCACCTGCTGTGAGCAGCCAGGTAGCATGTCACAGCTCATGGTGACCACCCAGTGAAGGTGAGGTGACAAGGAGGGTGAGTAGCCACAGGCTGCACGATAAATGCCTGAGGCATTAAGTGTAGCAGTGGGGAGCTCAAGGTAGGAGGCAGATAGATCAAGTTTCCCATGCTCAGTGTGAGCATGGTACTTGAGGGACTGGTGGGTTAGGCATCACAGCAAAGTGCAAGTGTATTATGTGCAGTTTTCACTCAGAACAGGAAGCCTGGTGGCCTCCAGGTTTTGTGTGAAGTGACCCCTACTCCTGCTCCAGGCCCTTCAGCCTGCTGCAGTCTAGATGGAGTCGCTAAGGCTGTTACAAGTGTTAGAAGGTAAACACCAGGTACAAAAAAAAGTATCCCTGATATCCCAGACTGTCTAGCCTACAAAATGAGAACAAACACATTGTTTCCAATGCCCCATGGACAACAAAGATTGTGTGACTACAGCCAGAGACAATTGTGGATACTCTCAGTGAAGGTAGCCTTGGAAAACTCAACCAGGCACAAAGAGGATGACTAAACTCTGAGAAAAATTATCCTCTTTGAAGACATTTTCTTCCAGTATCTGTAAAAAGGCAAGATAACACCATCCTGGTGGGAAAAAAGAAAACAGCGGGGACATCCAGAGCATTGGCATATGGAACACTGTTCTCTGGGACCTGTCTAGCATCTCCTATGAGAGAGGTGTCAACTAGTCACCAAGGCACCAAATCACGCTGCCACCATCCAGTGCTGCATTTGTCATGAAAACACACCAGCAACAGTTTGGTATTGGAGCAATATGGCCATCTAAAATTGATAGGGCTTTCAAATATTTACACTGCTTTTGACTTTGGTTTTGTCTCAGGGTTAGTTGGGTCTCTTTGGATGTTCATTTTCCCATCTGCATAATGGGGAAAATTCCCTGTCTTTGTTGTGGCTGAACTTTTTCCCTGTCTTAAGAGTTTTTTCTATACAATATTCCCTTGCAGGGAGACTACAGATGCAATCCTCAACAAATATAGGGGAAATGGAGGTCTGTATAGGCTAATGTATTTGCCCAACGTCACATAGGGGTGGTCAGTTGAAGAGCAGGGACTTGAACCTGAGGTATCCCAGCTCAAAAACTAATGCCTCCTACCATTCTTCCTCCCTGGAGACTTTAGTGGTGTTGCACGGGAAGGGCAGAGTGGGCCCCGTTTCTTCTGTTGCTTTTTTTTATGAGTGCGATGACGTGGTCTAAATTAAGAGAAAAATACAAAAAGACTGACATAAATTATCCATATACAAAGGCCTTATTCACTTTCATCCTATGGTCCTTTCACATCTCACTGGCAGAATGAAGGCAAATGAAGAGAACATCCCCTTTCATATCCCCTCTGCCCCAGAGGAACACTAGGCAAATCAAAGTGCCCTGTTGACAGGACATTTGCAAATTCTGAGGCCAGAACAATTCTTTTCCCCAAAACATTGAATTCTTCCCAAATGCCTGACAGAACTTGTCAGCCAGGAGCCTCACCATCTACACAAGTACCCCCTGAGGTAAAATGAAAGCAAAGAGGGGCTGGATGCCACCCAGTATTCCCACTGACATCAACAAGAACTGGTGGCTACTCTACAGGATTCGTGGGCATTTGGCAACTTAAAATGAAGCTGTAGATAGCTGCCTGTGTTGTCCCCATCTCATGGGACACTGAACCAGCATACCCTTGGTGGAGTACCAGGAGGTAGTTGTTTGGGTGTCTTGCACTTCAGCCTGTATTTACAAATGAGGTCAGACATTACCCTCAGCCCCAGAGCTGCCAGACTTGGGCATACAAATATCATGTGGGCAGGCAGCAGCAGGTCTTGGCTCCTATCGCATCCAGCCCCTAGAAGTTGGGAGTTTCCTTTCACTCAGTGGTCTCAGGGGAAAGGTTTTTCCTATTTGACTTTCTTATCTTCTCCAGATCTATCAGCTCTCATCTGTGACAAAAGTAGCTACTGAGCTTAGCGGACTCCAGCATCTCAGACTGAGGTCAATTCCGAGATGGGACTATATTAGTGCGAGAGCAGACAAACTGGTCCCTGCATATTTTGGGCTCTGATAACACTGCAGGAGCCTGATTTTGCATATCCTTGCATGAAGGAGGAAGGGAAAGGCAGTCAGTGTGCTATAAATGATGACTGAGATTGCCTGGAAATGATAAAGGATTTGTTAGCTCTTTCAAGAAAGGTTGACTTGCCCGTTGCCTATTAAATGGATGAATGTTGAATGATGTTGGTCACAGCGGCTGCACCATGATTTTTAAAGCCAGTTAAGGAATCTGAGTTCCTGACAGCCTGAATGTATTTTACTGATGTCTCATAAGTGTGTATATTACATGGAGATGTGATGAATATAAAGCAATAATAAAGGCTAAGCAGAATTAGCGAGCAAAATAATTCCATACTAAAAACCATCTCTGGTTTCACGATCAACTGTATTGGACTACAAGATTCTATGAACTTTTCCTTGCCTTTAGCTGAAGATTATAATACAGAAGATACTCTTGTATTGAAGCACTGATGTAGATTAAGATGTCTTGACAGCTTGGATTTTACTTAAGCAATTACAAGAGTCCTTTCTACAAAACGTATTGATTTTATTCCAGAAAAATAAATTCCCATGTACAATTGGGTTTTCATAACATGAAACAATTAGCCATTTTATTGCTAGTGCATATAGGGTAATGTCACATTTCATACAATTTCAGTACAAGTGAAAAAATATAATATATGGCTGATTGAAATGGATAGCTACATTAACATTTATAGATCTATATAGATTTATTTTACAAGCTGTTAGTAGTTTTGAGGGATATTGGTGTTTTAAACTACCAACATTCATATGGCTCCAATTCAAATATATGAATCGTTTGATGTACTATAAATATATTCCAAAGTACATTTCATTGAAGAAGTCAAAGCTGTGCACTAAAATATATCAAAAACATGCCTGGTGAAAAAGCCCTGACTGTCTGTGGAGCATGAAAATGCCACTGGTGCTAGCATTACTAGATGGAAAATTAAAACCGTGCCATGATTACAGGATTAGGTGCTGGAGATACATGCTGTCATCTTAGGTCATATAACTGGGACCAAATTATCTTCCATTATTCAATGTAAACTATGAAGAAATCCACCAATTCAGTAGAATTACTTCTGGATTAGTACTAGGTAAACAAAGCCCAGAATCTGGCTGGAGATCAGGCATAGCCTCGCTCGTTTCAGTACAGCTAGCCACAGATCTTCACTAGTGAAAGTGAAAGCAGAACATGTTCCAGCTGAGTTGTTCCCCTAAGTCAGGCAGGCAGGATCTGAGCAAATAATCACATTTTCCCAACCCTACAAATTTCTTATGTGCCTCCTAAGTTTCAGGTCTTATGAACAGCACCAAAGGCTTCATTGAGGATGATGACAAACAGAAACTTAGCCAGGGGATTGAGGTTTTCTCAGGTTGGAAAAAAAGGCTCCTGGGATAGTCAGCGTGGGCCACACTCTGCTCTTAGGTTGATTTGTGCCTAAATCCAACGTTATCCTGGCAGCATTAGCCTGGATTACCTCAACAGAGAATTTGCCCAAAGGACAAGAGGGCTGAGTGCTGGCAGCAAAGAAGGCACTGAGCATTGGATGAGATGGGAAAAGCTGTCAGGGCTGGAATCACAGTCAGTTTGTGAGCTGGCTTCCTTCTCGCCTTTCTTCTCACTCTTGGCCCCAGTGTGGTCCCAAAAGGGCCACATGGAAGAATCTCTCTGCTTCTGATAACATTTCCCCCCATCCTTCTTGTAAAAACACTGGGGAACAGTTTTGTTTGTGATTTTTTTTTAACTCCAACTCTTGTTTGGCAGAAGTGTTTTTTAAAAAAAAAAAGAACAGCAGAGGGCATTCAGCTACCTGAACTGCCTCACATCTGCCCTGGGGTCAAGTGCTTTCCTACATTTCTCCAAGAATGCATTGCTGTGTAAATGACTGGATTCCAGCCCTGCCTTTGTGTTCAGCACGGTTACAGTTACTGAGTGGGAATGTGGTGGCAAGGATGGGAGGGATACTGAGTGCACAGGTAGACTTGCTGGCCAAAGTGTTGCTGCTGGATCAACCACAGCCCAGGCCTCTGGACAATCAAGAAAATGCTTTATACCATCATTTCCCTTATCTTCCATCCTAGAAAGGCTGGAGGCCTCCCCTGAAACTCAGCAGAAATTTAGCTTACTAAAATTGAACTGAGATACACAAGGTCCACCTCAGAGTAGTCATGATCACCCACTTTCAAGGGGATAAAAATAGATTTTAAAAAGTATGAATTTGCCAGGTCTGACAGGTTTCCCCCTGGCCTTGTCTGCCAGAGAGCCTGATTCATGGCAGTGCATCTCGTCTTGGCTGACATTAATAGCACTCCTCACTGGCCAGCAGAGAAACAATTTAGCGCCAAGACCCCCTAGGCCACAGCTGCCTGTGCAAACAGACCCTCGATGTAGTAACATGGAGAAGGGGCTCCAAAGAAACTGGAACAATATAGACTCTGAAGTAATTGTAGTTTGACTTGGGAAAGAGGGAGCATAAAGGAAGCATTTTCCTTGGGAGAACGGCTTTTTAAAAAAGATGAGCTGGGGACCCCAGAACAGATTGATGAGGATACATTTTGCCTCAAACCCTGGCAAAACTCTTAACTTAACATTTAGGATATACTAGAAGCTGTTATTTTATTACAGACTAGGTCAACTCCAAACCCATCTTCAGAACGATATCTGATTCCACGAGTACTTTGTCCACATGGTAAAAGCCAGCCCTTAATGTTCTACCCTTTAATAACTCAGGTTGTTAGCTGTTAAGTCCATTTGTCTCTTGCCTTACTTGTTTAAAGCTTTCTCCAGATATTCCTGGATCCACTTTAACTTGGGATCAATGCACACTTGCTTGCTGTTGCTCTTGAGCCTTGCACTGCCAAAAGAGAAAAGTCAGAGTGAGTCTAGTGTGCAACATTCCTCAGCCCACACCCACAACTCACCTTGGGGGTCTTATTTTTCTGTGTCAGTACTGCTCTCAATTAACCCATGAAGAGGATGGGTTATCTTTGCCATCCTTGAGCCACCTATTATAAGTGGTTTTGAAGCACTAATATATGGGTTTTAAGCACTGGTGCTGTCTCCTCTGAGGATGATGAGTCTTGTGATCTGTACTGGGTGAAGGTGTGAACTTGGGAGTGGGGCAGATACTGAACTTGTTTTTCAATGTGTATCTGGGCTGTTATGAGTTCTGTGCTGACAATAATTAAATTTCATTTGGAAATACTGACATGGTATAGGTCATTTTTGCAAGGAATTAATGAAGAATAGCTTTCTGATTCAACCCAAAATTGAAGTTTCACATGTTTTGAGGACAGACACCAAACCATGCCTCTTGGATATTCTTGAAAGAGTCTGGTCACTTGTCAGCTTTTTGTTTTGTACAAGACTGAACAGATTGCAACCAGGAAGGAAACTGGAAGTACTGCAGAGCCAGAGGCAAGTTTTCCCTCCTGTGTTCACCCAGTGCTTGGAAACAAAAGCAGAAACCTCCTGAGGAGCTTCTCCTGGGTATCCAAGCTTCACTTTCCTCACCAGACTGTTTAGCTACTTTGAATTCCCTGTGAGTTTGGCATCTGGGCTATCTGCATCTTTCATACAGAAGCAGTACGGATGCCCATCAGGGTAAGTTCAGTACTTGTTTAAGCATTTGGCTGGATGGAAGCCAAAATGTTCCCCACTTCATAAAATTAAATCTGCAGAATATAAAACTATGGTGTAAGAAATAACAGGTAAAAAGTCTCTGTGCTCTGAATTTATGCAACACCACAGTGTAAGATAAACACATTGAAGATGCTGTCTTGCAAGCCCCGCACCAATCAAGAGATGAAGGGGCCTAATTCATATTTCCCTTACAGCACTGCCAAACTGGAGTGTTTCCAGTGAAGCAATACCAACAGAAAGTAAGAATGGATTTGCTGATGTTAGCAATGCCTGGAACTCTTCAGCTGGCTTTGAAGGGTATGGAATCAAAAGCACATATAACCAGCCCCCAGCCATGTGCAATGCAATTGCTCTCACCTAGTAAGACATTTAATTTTTTAGGCATTTATGTCTGAGCCTATCAGTCCCTGCCTCCTTGTACAGTCATGTGAGAGACCTGGGCAATTATATGGCAAGTTAATCTGAACTGGTTTAGGTGTCTAGTTTAGGATGTAATTAATTGCATGCTAAAAATGCCTATTGCCCTTCATTGAAAAGCAGAGAATTTAGAGTGGGATTCATAGAAGTAGATACTGACAGAGGAGATTTCTGGATTTGGAGAGATGGCTTCCAACCAAACGCCTGCTCTTAAGATTTTTTTTTCAGGTACAGTGCCCCCTCATTAATAAAGGGGAATGTACTTGCAGAAAACAAGCAAACAAGCAAATAAACAAAACCCTCCAAAACACACACACAAACCCACAAACTCTTTCCTTAAAACTATATGATTTCACTGAGATGTTTTGTTCCTAGTAGCTTTTTAATTTACTTTTACTTTCACTGGGCAATGCATGCCTACTAAATTCAGTGTGCTTACAATTATCAGGATGAGAATTTTATATGCTGTCTTTTGATTCCATTTCAGCTTCTGTTTTGATGAAGACCTTGGTCAAACGCACAATGTTTCAGGGGTATTTGGAAGCAGCTTTTAAATACCTTACTTCATAAAGTAACAAAAAGATAGCATGTTCTGTATGCCATTGAATCCCATTGCACACAACACACAGGTCATAAATGAGCAAGAATATGAATTGTTTGTGTTTCTGCATTTCATGCCTAATAGTTAAGATCATGTATTAATTAAGAGATAAATGTATACTCTGTCCTGTCATAAATGCCTGTCATTTTCTTGAAACTACTCCAGAAAATTTTCCAATCCTTTACACAGCTTTAGTACTGGAACCATTATGATATCCATTGACAGTCCCAGAGCACACAGTCCATACACTACTGCATTTTGGATGCTTGCCTTCAAATTTGTCTATAGGTAGAGATCAGTTAATCACAGCTGGTTTTGCCATTTTGTGAAAGGAAATTATTTCTCAGCTGGGACTTGCATGGTTCTCACTGTCCTCCACCAAATCCTAACTCAGAAGCACACATGAGAAAATGTGGATAATCTACCCAGAGGGGTTTAAACAAAGAAAGAAAAAAAAAAAAAAAAGGGTTCAAAGGTTCAGGAATGGATGCATGCTCTTCAATGTTCCTGATAAATTTCATGAAACCACATCAGCTGAGTGTAGAAATATTTTGGATGACAAAGAATGGATTTCTGCAGCATTTGAGTTACAACTGGAAGGCTCAACACGGAGCAAAGACAGAACTAGTGATGGGACCACTGCAGAGAAACCCAGTGTATTCACTGAGATACTCTTACTGAGGTCAGCAGTAGTAAGACTCCTTCACAATGAAAAGTTGAATGCTGGGTTGTTTTTTTTTCTTCTGAAGATTTTGAATTTGGGAAGAGGAAAGAGGGGCTCCACCATGAACAAATGAACCAAATAAAAAGACCTTCCTAAGCACACACACATACACATCTACAACCCCATTTTCCCTGAAAATGGTTTTTTATTATTATTTTTCAGAAAAAAATGAAGATGTTATTCTCCATTAAAAACCCATCATTTCTCTCCTCTGTGATTTACCAGCATCAGTCATAGCCTGGTAAATGTGTCCCTAGATCAGGCCAGCACATGTTTAGGGTCTGCACCTCCTGTGGAGGCTACAGGAAATCCAGGAATTCCTTTTGCTTGTTTAGTTCCTCTCTTATGGAGAAGTGGAGCATTAGAAGACTCAAACCAATGTGAAGTATTTTCCCCAAGGTGTGATGCTCCACATCCAAGGCAATGGACAAGGTTGTCTGACATTTCTGCTCACATACCCATAGGGGAACAGGACATGGGATTGCATAATCACAAGGGGATTACAGAGGTAGAATACAGCTGGGAAACATCCAGCTGAGCTCCTTTATGTGGAGTAAAGCAGGGTCCATGTGCGTCTGACACATGAGATGAAGAGATGAATTTGAAGTTATGGCATGAGACAGACCAAACTTCAGTCACCAAAGCAGGAGCCAGCTGTGCAACTCTTCTTTTTGACACCTGAGATTTGCACTCAGCTGAAAAGAGCAAAAACTTACACAATCTGAAGTGAGCAGTTGGGTGTGGAGAGGATTTTGAGGTGCTTAATGTTGGCTCTTGCCACGTTGCTCTCGTAGAATCGACAGGGACATCGGTAAGTCAGGCTGACAGGTTTCTCTGAGGGACACAGGGAGAGAAAGGACACATTACTCTCTCTTGCTCCCGGTCAGCCGCACGGATACACAGACCTGACAGAAACTCCCTCCAAACATGCAGGTGAAAAAAAAAAAAAAAAAAAAGGGGGGGGGGGGGGCGGGCAGGAGAAAAGCTGTAGCTTTGGGTGAGCATTTGCCCACAGCTCACAGCACAATCCTTTTACTCCAGTACCCAGCCTTTCAATAATGGTGAGCGGGATTTTAGAGGACAAAAGAAGAAGGAGAGAAAATGGAGATAAGTAAAGAACAAGAGATTAGAATAAGGAGCCGCTCCATTGTGCAGGGATGCTCCTGGTAATTAGACAAGATAAAGGCCAAAAGAGGGGCACTTGTCCTCAGTGTTGTTCTTGTCAAATGATTTTGACCCCAGGCTAAATTAGAAGGTAGCCAGAAGAAAGCGATGAATTCCAAAGAGCTCAGATCAAAACAGCTCGGCTCAGGTGCAGGCTTTTCACGGGGGACTTACTGGCTACAGAAAAGTTCTGAGTCTTTTAGGATTTCCCAGGGCCCAGAGGCTGACCTTTCTCCACTACAGCCGGCCTTTGCTCCCAGCCAAGACACTAGCATAAGGAGGTGGACTCGGAGATGCGAGATCACAGCGGTTTCACAGGAGAGGTTTGGAGTCTTTTGAGCTCCTAGCCTCAGGCAAAGTAACGGCAACTGAGGAGACAGTTATCAGGCAGCGCACTCTCCATATACTAAACAGGGAGCACCAGTTTTGTCACTGGCATCACTAGGGACAAAATTAAGTTTAGCCCCCAAGGCTAAAAATCAGCCTTGTATATGCATGCAGAACTAAGAAAAGCAGGCGGGCACTTGCCAGCCTCTGACGCAGTTCTGCTACCCGATTTCTCTGTGACAGAACTTAATTTCTGGCAAATAAGCGCACATAAATACATTCCTCATTCTGTGTGTAAGCTTCAAAGCTCCATGCACTCTAAACTACAAACACTGAAGCCTTGCATGGAAGCCTAGAAAGAGCTGCCTAAGGTTTAAAAGCTTCCCAGTGGAGCAGTTTCCAGCCTCTGGGAGGAATTACATTCATACACCTAACCCATAAGATTAGGTTCACGTTGTAGATGATCGGATCTATATCTAAAGGGCTTAAGATCCTACACGGCAATTTGCCACCCTGTTTATTTAGCCACACAGGAGTACTAGTAGCATCCAAACCCCGTTCCCTCAAAGGCAGATGGAGAGCTAAAGAGCAGGGAAAGACTTGAAATCCCTAAACTGCTGTCTAGGAAGGTGAGAAAAGAGACAGCTTTTCTAAGTGCAGCTGATCTGCATATATTGCATATTTACCACAGCCTGTCTCTAGCACACATAATCACAGATAACACAAAATTTACCGTCCTCAGGAGGGAAAAACATTTTTCCCCAAGTGCCTCTGGCAAGTGATGAGCCAGAATCAGATTCCACAGGCAGATGGGCAAAGACAGAGGAATTTATCAGTGAGAGTAGAATTCCTCCAGATTCACACCAGGATCTAGACTGTAAGTTACCAAAATTGGAGGACCTTTTCTGTCAGTTTTACATCAGTCCAAACAATTATATCATCTATGAGTTAGTAAGTGGGAGGACAAGCTCCCATCTGCAGGGAGAGGAGAAATAAGGGCTGCAGGGTGACCCTCATAAACACACACTAGACTGACTAGTGCTATTGTGGAAGGGAGTGAGAAAGACACTAGGATTTCTCACTGCAAATCTGTGCCTAATTGATACATATCAGTGAGTCTGTACTTGAAAGAGTGGCTGAAATTGAATGCAGTCAATACAAACCCACTCAGAACAGCTGCAGTGGAAGAGTCTCTGCAAGCTTGTACCAAGGAAATTCAAGCAAGTTTTACCCTATGCAACATGCAGGAGATGAACCATTCAGATCTATAATTTGAGAATGTAGTCCTATCCATAGCATTTGAAATCAGGGGCAGAGAAATTTTAACCATGACTAGCATGTCTATAAGTTCCAGAGTAATTTCCTGCCCAAGAGAAGGCATTCAGCACAGCAAGGAGGTGGGGAATTCCCATAATTTGGTGTCGTGCTGTCACCCCGGTGCAAGGTGGAAAGACAGCTCCCCTCGCTGCACATTTATGTGCCCCTTGCCTCATGACCAGCAACAGGCACCAAGCACCACAGAGCGGCAGCATAGGCACCAACGGAGTCAGCTCTCAACATTACTTACAGGCACTTGAATGGAAAGGGAAGTTGTATCCAGGTGGGCAGGCTGGACACGAACAGATAAAACATTTGACAAAAACTTCGTTTTACTCCTGTTCATCCAAGACTGTATTTGTCGGAGTCAGGAGAGAGCTGCAAAGTGGTTTAGGACTAGAGCAGCTTCATTTCCCTGGGAAGTGAGGCTATGACAGGCAGATCAGGATTACCACGTTGGCTAGGGAGAATTCAAAGCTCACCTGGCCTTCAGCACCCTGCAAGGCGTCATCTGGATCAACACTGAGCTCACTACATTACGCACAAAGAAGCAGGCAAAAAATTGTCACTCTTCTCATTGCAAGCAGGTGGAGTCTCTCTCCTTACGTTAGTTTTTCTACAACAATTTTAAGTAATTTCCCTACTCAGGCAGCCAGGTTCCAGGCACGCTTACCCTGCCATAAAGGTACCTGGTGCCATATGCTGCAAGCTAAAGAGAGCTGTCATGCAGGGAGCAAACCGTGGTTCAGCCAGGCAACTCTAGCAGCCTTTTAGCCCTGTGCTAACAGCGGCCAGAGGGGAGCCAAGCAGAGAGAGCGAACCCTACAGCTGCTCGTAGAGGTGGGGGGCAAGAGACTGGGGCTGTCCCTGCCGCCTTTCAGGTTTGCCCTCAGTTATCTGCAGTGCTCACTTCCCAGCCCGCAGCGCCTGCGTTGCAGATAAGTGCCCGGGGGCAGAACCCACCAGCCCAGTCTGCCTCTTGGGGGTATCCTGGGCAGCGCTTGCTTCGTGACGGTTTTTTGTACGTTTCACCGGGTCGGAGTCGCTGCTGGGACAGTGCAATAGAAAAGCACCAGCAAAGTTATCGGGAGCGATTAACTCCCTCGCGCTAAACAAAGGCGGCACCGGAGGGCACCCTGGGTGGGGAATAATCAAGTTTCGGTCGTCGAAATGGGAGAATAAGACGAGAGCGGAGGTTTGAAAGGGTGCTCTCCTTACTGAGCCAGCAAACTTTCGATGGGGGGAACAAAAGGTGTCAAGTCTCTGCCAGGCGAGAGGCTAGCCTCAGGGGGAGATCCGGGCGATGCCCACAAACTGCAGGCAGACCACTCTCGCCCGGCCCCGCGTGGAGAGTGCGGCTGACCTGCGCCGTCTTTGCTGCCGCGGAGCCCCGTGGGCCTGGGCTCCCCACTGTCCACAGATACGGGGCGGATGGTGCAGCCATTAGTCCGCGGTCTCCGGGGCTGCCCACACTCGGCAGCTCCCACGGCGAACAGCTGGCGAGCAATCGCCCGGCTGCCGCCGCGACCTGAATCTAGGGACGACCAGCGGGCAGCGCGGTGCAGGAAGAACAGCCGCGATGTCGCTGCCTTCGAGACAAATACTACTTCAGCAGCGCTCGCAGGCTGCCAGCCCCAGTCTCTCCAGAGCCCTCGCCAGAGCAGCTCTCCGCGCACCCCCCGAAACCTCTCCGTGCACCCTCGCTGGGGGTGTGGTGAATTCCAGCCGAGTGACCACTGTGTCTCAGCTCTGCCCTGATCGAGGGAAAATAGATCACGACAGAGGATCCGAGAAGAAACCGTGCAACCGCCTGTTCCTCATTTCTTGTAACTTTTAGTTGGAATTTGCCCTTTTTTTTTTTCTTTTTTTTTTTTTTTTTTTTTTAAATAGAGGCAAATCGATGTGCGTATTTTGCAACCCAATCACCTTCCTACAGACCGAGCGCTGTTGCAAGTTTTCGCCACAGCCGATTTCAACCCGGGATAACTTTGGCAAAGAGGATTGCTTTGACCAGCGTTCCTTTCAAGAAAGCAAGCGAGCACGGAAGGGGAGAGCCTGCCTGCTCCCCGCGCACACCCGCTTGGAGCTTGCCAGACGCGCACGTCTGAGCTGCAGCGGGAGCCAGGGCCGAGAGAGCGGGTGAGCTGCGGGAGAGTGGTGAACAGTGAAGAGTTCCAAGAACCGTGGCTCCCAGCCGGGTTCCCCAGCGCCCGCAGGCAGAAACGGAGTAAGCGGTGAGAAGCGGGTCCCGACAGCTCGCTTACTTACCCTCCGAGAGGGAGATGATCGCCAGGGCGAAAGCAAGCAGAGCCAGGGCTCGGAGGTCCATGCTGGGGCGTCTGACGGGGCGCGGAGCAGGCGAAGGACTGCTAGTCCCGGCAGCTGCGGCGCTCTGCGGGAGTCCCCTCCTCCCCTCCCTCTATAGAGGGGCCGGGACCGCCGGGCTGGGGGAGGGGAGCCAGGGGGAGTAGCTAGGCTATGATTTATTGCCCGTGGCATGTTATTACATCCTTCCTCTCTTAAAAATGCTTGGAAAGGAACCAAAAGAGCGAGGGCTCCCCTCTTCGCTCCGTCAACCCGGCAGTCTTGCCCCAGGCAAAGCGCTTGCCCCAGCAGCCCTGAGACCCGAGTCCCTCTTGGGACGGCAGCGGCGGTGCGCTTCGCCCCCGGGAGTTGCAGCGGGCAGCCAAGCTGTCGGCCACTCCATCCAGCCCTGGCCGGGGGGAGGTTTCCTCACCAAACTACGCCAGCCTTGGTCCCTTCTGCGCACCCTGGCCCCACTTCTTTTGAACCAGAGCTCCTTAGCCCTGGGACAGCTGTGGGTGAGCGTCCTGTAGGGGCTCACCGCTCACACCGAAAAGGGAAGGAAAATCTCCCTCCTGTGGGAGCGAATCTAAATTAATACTGGCTCCCCGGCCATCAGATCCAGCGCTTTATACAAAGCATCCCCCAGAAACTTTTTCTTGGGGTTCGGTTTTGTGTTGGGGTTTTGGTGTGGTTTATTTTGGTGGTGCTGGTGGTTTTTGGTTTTTTTTTTGGTGTGTGTGTTTGCTTGGGGTTTTTTGTTTGGTTTTTTGTTTGGTTTTTTTTTTTGGGGGGGGGGAAGGAGAGAGAGGGGCTTTTAGGTTTTTGTGGTTTTGGGGGTGTTTTTTTTTTGCCTCTGCATACTTGGTCGAAACATCACTTTTCCCCGTATTAGTTGAACCCAGTTGTACATTTACTGCCACATTTCGCCTCCTTTGCATTGCAGATGACGCTGGGCTCCGTGGCACCTCGGCTGAAAGCCCCGATAGTGCGGCAGAGCCCGGGGGTCTAAGCGGTACCACTTACCGTGAGCTATTATAGCATTGTCAAGTGTAATTGACTTAAGCATGTCCTCGCTGTCTGCAGTCCAAGCCCATGGGGCCCTGTTTGTTGCCATTCAATACTTTAAATAAATATCGAGGCTTTGATTGAATTTGGACCCCTTAGCTTCATTTAAAACAGGCGCCCTCGGTAAGACTGGGGCAGAGGGGGGTGAGTGGGTAAAGCTAATCCTGGTCTGGAGGTGTTTAGAGGACAGGTCCATGATGCCTACCAAAGACAGCACAGCTGGCTTTTATCTTGGACAACTTCAAACTCTCCCAGCTATAGCTCTTGGGGTTGGAAACAGGGGGCCAAATCCTATACCTGTGCTAACTAACGTGTGGCTATTTCACTTAGAGGAGATTGTTTTTAACGATGAGTGAAATGCTTGCACTGACTACCAAGAATTGGCTGGCTCCCTGACATGTCAGAGAGGCCGATTCTCACACTCAGCTCCCACAAATCTGTTATTTGTATTTCTTTGTCCCTGCTTACCTGCATGGTTTGGAGAAAGAACTGTAATCCTATTGCAAACATTGCTAGGAGTGCCAATGTCCCTTCAAGTGCTGCAGCTGGCACATGGGGATATATATCACAGAGCAGAGCAACAGTCTTTGCTATTGCTACAGGCCCAGAGAAAATCAGTCTAAGGGTCTAATCAAAGTGACCGGGTGGATGTGGAACGACATGAGAGTTAAATCTGAGTGGCAGTCTCCCCCTCGGCATCCTCTGACATTGTACACACATTGTAACTAAAGGGGAAAACTGTATAGATTCTAGGTTATGCTTGGATAGAGCTTCAGGACTTTCCCTGCACCTTTGGGTAACTGAGTGCTGCCAGCTCTAAACAGGGCTCACGCTTTCCTCATCCTTATGACGGGAGGCTGGCTCAGCTCCCACTGCGCCTCAGCTGCCCTTCCCCTCTGCCACAGCCGCCTCTGTGGGACACAAGTCTCATGGGAGAAGGGAGTACGAGTACACAGGACGCCTCAGCAAACAGCACCCCTCCATCCTCTCCCTGACTGCCCCAGCAACGAGAGCGGGGCAGGCTCCTCAGCGTCTCGGCAGCGGCGCGGGGGTGCGGAGCTGCCTCCCTCGAGCGGGGCTAGCCCGAGAGGGGGACTCTGGCCAGGTGGGGAGCGCACGTGCGTCCCGGGACCCAACCGGCGGTGGGACGCAGCCGTCGCTAGATCCCGGTGCTGGGTAAAGTCCCCGGGGAGCTCCGCACTGGAGGCGAGCTCCGTGCGCCCCACGCGTGCACACACCTGCACATACACACCGGTGCTCTCTGCTATGCAGCCGTCAGAAATCAAAGGAAGCTTCGCAATATTTCTTCAGTGCAGTTTTAGAGGACCAGCTCAGCCAGTTCCGTGCCCAGAATCTCCCCTGGTGGGTATTCGCAAGCAGACGAGGTCGTGGGTGGGTTTTTTTCGTTTGTGGGTTTGTGTTTAGGTGCTTTTTTTTTTTTTTTTTTTTTTTTTTTTTTTTTTTTTTTGAGTCGTAGCAAGTCCGAGCTCTGAAAGGGGGCGAGAGAGGGATGGAAGACCTAAAGCACAGGAAGCCGAGTACCGTGGGGTTGCCCTCACCACTTCAATGGTATGTTCCTGCCACTGAGACGAAGAAGAGATCTCCAAAAGATGACCAGGCTCATCTGAACACCGAGCAATGTCTATGAACTGCGATTATTGTTCTGTCAAAACCAAATTTCTGCCTGCATTACAGCAGTTCTGAGTTTGAGGTTTAAACAGCAACAAAACAACAGACCAAAACACAACAAAAAAAAAAAAATATATATACAAACAGCGAAGGTTTTATGGCTTGCCCTCCCGAATCAAGAATTGTGAACTCGGGGAAATCTGAACAAGTAGTGCATTTTAAAAAGAAGTCAAATGACTTGGCAAGTCATTTGAAAGCATTCCTTGAAAAGTTCTTATCTATGTAACGTTAACTCCCGTAGAACTGATCAGTGACTGAATACTCAAAAGATCCAGTTTGCACCCCTCATTGAGCTGGTTGTCTGAATCCCACCTCTCTCAAGCTATCTGCAGCCAGAACTCCTTAATAGCCAGTAAATTTAATACTTTATCTGAATCCCAACCGAAAAAAAAAGAGAAGAATTCAGAAACCTTAAATAGACCTACTCTTGATTTCAACACAGCTTGAGACAGTCTTTTATAATAATGCAATATTCCAAAAATTTTAGTGTTTGTATCAAGTTACATTTCCTCTTAAACAAGTAGATGGCAACATTTCAGTTGCTTAGAATTTTAGACTGGCATAATCTAACAATGAAATCATTATGATTATCTGAAGTTGCTTTAAATCCCTGCAGATTATGGCTAAAGCAAATATTTTCTGGCCAGTACAAGGCAATTCATTATTATTAAGATTTGTGTGTGTGAGTTAAGAATAAAATTAAATGTCCTCAGGTTGGGAAAATGGTGCTCCTGTTTTCGTCTTGTTCTCACTAATACTATTTGGCTGTGATCATCCTTAATATTTCCTGGACTTATTATCTGTAACTAAACACATCAATTTTTGGACAGCCACAGTGTTCATGCAGAATATGTTTTAACTGGAGTTTAGAGTCACAGCGCATCTCAGCAGTTTTAAGTAAAATACACTGCAAACCAAGCATGCTGATGCCAGGAAATTCGGGAATCTAGAGTTAGGGATAATTACATTTTGAAATCTGTATGTATTAGTCTGTGGGACTGCACTATTGAAATACCAAATCAACCTTATATGTGCCTGGTAATATCATCCATTAGCCCACATAATAATGACCGCAGCAGTTTAGTATCTCTGTCTCTAGATGAAGCTGGGATTTTGGTGGTGGTGTTTTTTTTTTTTTTCCCCCAAGATATCTTTTTTAAAGTATGCTTAAACTTGCTTATTTTCACATAGCAGAATGCTGTGATAAGGAGGAAATGAAAGAAGCAAAAGCCGTTCAAAACACCATTAACTATTGCATGGTGTTCTTAGAGTGCTGAGTTATGAGTGCATGCAGATTTTGAGGGTTCCAGTATTTTAATGTTATTTTGTAACTTAATTCTGAAATTCTTTCATTTATCATATTAAAAAAAAATAAAAAGTAAAGGCATCTATATCATGTTTTTTTTTAGTGACTAATTGTATGTCCTTAGATTTACCTCCATTGATGTTATTCCTGTTTTGCTTTAGAATTATTTTTCTTTTTTTTTTAATAGTAGTTTTATTCTTGTGACATTCCTACTTTTTTATTTTTATTTTTTCCCCCAACACTGTTAATCATCTTAAAGGCTTTGCAGTCTTTCTGTGCATCCAAGCAACAGCTAGAAGAGGCCACCCCTAGAGTGGCGTGAAGATCTTTCTTGACTCTGGTCTTTGACCTTCTCACTTCAAGAGTTAAGGCTATTTTCCTTCCTTATTGCTATGTCAAGGTTCCAAGCTTGTCCTTTACATTTGTAGTGAGCAGGACTTTTAGTATTAAGCATTTGCAACAAAGCAGCATAAACAAAGAGAAGTGACTTGTTGGATTTGTCTGCTCTGCAGAAGGAAAAAAATAATTTCCCCAAACAACCAGTTTTCAGATAGAATTGCAAGAGGTCTGTCCTCATTGTAGTAAAATAACCTCATGTTCATGTACACAGAGATATCCATAATGTGTGTTGGCCTCCAAAGATTCCTTGGAGGGCAGAGGGAGAGATCAAATAGAGGTCAAGTGAGTAACTGTTTATAGATGGTTAACTAGAGTGACAGAGAACTGTAGTAGCTGCTTTTCTAGCAGTGTTTTAAAGTAAGCTTGCTTCCCTGGGAGTTTTGCATGTGATTTCAGTGGATGTGAAATTGGCCCTTGAGGATCGAATCCATCTCTTCTCTTATCCCAGAAGAGCACATCCTAAGTTGGTCTAACCTTTCATGAAGAAACTCAAAACGTGATAAATTTTGCTTGGGTTTAAGTTTTGTTATGAACATAGCTCTTGGCTATGTTCTTCTGTTTCCCGAAAGCTTGGGGAAAAGCAGAGCCAAGTTTGACGTGTTCTGCCTCTCCCCCTGAGCATCAGGCTGATGCTGTGGAGGAGATTTTATTCCAAGAGTGTTTAAAACCGTGTGGCTTTGCTAGGGTTTTGCTTGGAGTGTTCAGGTTCATTGAGATTGCAGGCCAGTTCAAGAAACTTAAACCTCAACAATAAAGGTTCACTATTCCCAGCAAGAGGAGGCACCTAAGAGGCTTGGCCAGGGCCAGTCTCAGCACTGCCTTTATACTTTCTCCATGAGAAACTGATGCACAGAAGACCAGAGCACCAGAAGTGAACAGATTAGTGTCTGCAGGGAAACAATCTTGCCTAATGGCTGGGTTACAGTGGTCAGAGGTCCTTACAGCACCCATCTCATTTCTTTCAGGCAGTCTTTTGACTAATCAAATATGAGTTATGTCTCTCTTGGCATTAATTTGTGTTATTATTAATTGCTTTTTATTTAAGATAGGCATGAACCCAAATACCTATCCACTTTGGGGATTTTCAGGCTCTGAAACATACTTTCCATCTGCCTTCTCCTTCAGCAAAGTCTAGGGTCCTCATGGTTTTGTTTGTATTAGCAACTTGTGTGGTACAGTAAGAACAGATCTATAGAGCAAAGCAGTCAATCTGTCTGATCTTAAGAGTTTTTCTTTAGTCTAGCTGTAGTCTTGTCTTAGGGACTGAATTGCTGTTTAGCAACTGAAGTACATGCCCTTCTGGAGTTCGTTTTATGACTGTTTCATCCCAAAGAGATCTAATTCCCCCCTCTACTCAGCTCTGGTGAGACCCCACCTGGAGTACTGCGTCCAGTTCTGGAGCCCATATTACAGGAGAGATGTGGACGTGCTGGAGCGTGTCCAGAGAAGGGCCACGAGGATGATCAGAGGGCTGGAGCACCTCTCCTATGAGGACAGACTGAAGGAGTTGGGGCTGTTCAGTCTGGAGAAGAGAAGGCTCCGAGGTGACCTCATTGTGGCTTTCCAGTATCTGAAGGGGGCCTACAGGAAGGCTGGGGAGGGACTTCTCAGGATCTCAGGTAGTGATAGGACTAGGGGGAACGGAATGAAGCTGGAAATGGGGGATTCAGGCTGGATGTGAGGAAGAAGTTCTTTACCATGAGAGTGGTGAAGCCCTGGAATGGGTTGTCCAGGGAGGTGGTTGAGGCCCAGTCCCTGGAGGTGTTTAAGACCAGGCTGGACGAGGCTCTGGCCAGCGTGATCTAGTGTAGGGTGTCCCTGCCCATGGCAGGGGGTTGGAACTAGATGATCCTTGTGGTCCCTTCCAACCCTGACTGATTCTGTGATTCTATGATTCTATGATTCTAATTCACACATTCAGAGGAAGCTCTGCACTGCAAAGTAAACAGAGATATCGGTTCAAGAAGGCCTCTCCAAAACCACGTCTCAGATCCCAGGTAAAACCTTAGCGTAGGTGCAACCTCAGAGCCACAAATGCCAGGCCGGTATCATCATCGCCGCCGCTACCCGGGGTACACCAGCGCGCAGCTTCCTGGGCTGGCGGCAAGGCCGGGCGCCGCAGCTGGTTCGGTGTATTGGGGTGCCCTCTAGTGGCGACAGCGAGGGCGCGGGATGGAAATTAACACAAACCTTCCCTCACTCTGTAGTACGCTTTTGATTTTGAAAAGTCTTGCGGGGGTTGTTTGATTTTGTGGTTTGTTTGGTTTGGGTTTTATCTTCTCTTTCTGTGACCATTGAGGAAGTGTCTGAAAATTGGATTTATTTTCTTCAATGTGTTTTTGTAATTTAAGGAATCCATTATTTTAGTGTTGCTTTGAGAAAAACACAACAAACCAAACCAAAACCAACCCGTGTCAGCAAAGAGTAACCACACAGTTACATCATGTAAAAGTCCAAAGTAATAGATAAGATAAAAACGGGGCGGGGGGAAAGGCATCAGGTGGAAGGGAAAGGAAAGCATGCTTTGTAGCGAGAGCTGGGCATTAGTGTCTGGGCAGCATGCACATTAAATACACAGAGGGCTGTTGAGACAGATAATGTAAACTAAATCTAGTTTGTATTTACAGATTTGTTCTCTCTTCTACAGGCAGCTGTATTACTCTCACATTGAAGTGAGATCCAGCAAACATCTTGTTTATAGTGATGGAAACTTTTCATTTGCTGGAACTGTTCTGACATTCATCATCTAAAGTTGCCAGATGGTAAAAATATTTAGTTTGCAATAAACAGTCATTAACATCATTAACATACTTGTCACTCACACAACAAGGACATGTATCTTATGGGACCAGACCTAAGTGCGATGTGGGATACTGGGGCATGCCAAATCCTATCATTGGCTGACTTGATGAAGCTGTGTTTTACTCAGGGCCATACTGGGTCTTACAACCAGCTGGTTGTGTAAAACAAGGTTTTCAAAGCTAGCTCCTAAAACTTTGCTCACTTAGAGGAAAATAGGTTACCCAGAAAGGAGTCCCTGAAGTACGCACCTGTGACATGCCACTCTCCCTGTACATTAGCAGAAATATCAGCTCCTCATTTCTCCTCTTTTGAGTAGCTCTGGTCTTGTGGCCGTAGCTGCACTTAATAACTTCTGCTTCAGAATTTGGGCATGGGTATGTATTTCAGGAGATTATCACCAGATATACTGAAACACAGGGGAAACAAGACCAATTGGTACTCCCACAGTGCCTTTCAATCTAATAGATCCCAAGATGTGTATAAAACTTAAACCACCCATATCAAGCTTCAATTACTCGCTTACAAGACCTAGAGAGGTACAGTAAAGCCATCTAGCCTCTTTGTCTCACAGTGCAGGGTTGTTTTCTGATTGAAGATTTATTGCCATTGCGTCCAATCTCTGCTTAAAAGATTTTAGAGATTCAGCTTCTATTTCTTCCCTCAGGAGGCCTTTCTATAGTCTAATATACGTCTTACCACCAGAAAGCTTCTTTTCCTATGTCTCTATTTTTAACTCCTCCCTTCTGGAGTGTAAAAATTCTACTTAGATTCATTTACTACTTTGCAATACTCCTCTGGAGATTTTTTCTATTTCCTGTTTGAGTCACACAGCATATTATTTCACTGCCCTATATCATGAGCACAAAAAAAGGTTGCTCTTGTATCTTAGTTCACAAATAGAGGCTGATATTTACTGATGTGCAGGTGAGCTTGTGTTTTTCAGCGTTTGTAGCTTTGTTAGCTGACCAAAGGCCGTTTGGCATGCTATTTTCAATCCGGCAAGGAGTGGACAGGTAAAGGGACTCATCCAGACTGAATTTCCCGTCAAGTTCAGCCATGATTTTAATCAATGAAACTGGAACACAGTTGTGCAAATGGTAAATATTTGACAAAAGCACGTGAGAAGGTCTTGCAATCTCAGTTAGGAGTTATTCAGAAAAAAATAGTTTATTCATAACATTATCTCTTCAGGAACTTGTTCCTCAAGGCTCAGTAAAAAGCACAGAGATCTAAACAATAAGGCAGCTTAGAAGAAAATCTGTCATTTCACCTCATTTACAATGACTGCTTACATTACCAGGAACGAGATCTAGCTCAAAATACTTGTATGTATTCAAAGCCTGCACCTTCTCTCTTCTGAGATACGTGAGAGTCATCTTGTTTTGTTACACATAACGTTAAGTTGAGCTTTAAGAACATCAGCCTCCCACAAGCGAATAAAGTAGGTGTTTAAATTTGGCTTAGTAACCCCCTTCACACATGCATCCAATCAATTCCCTAACATCTGTAGCACAGTTGACTTACAACTTTTTCAGTGTGTACATGAAGCTCTGACAGAATATTCCAGGCTGAGGGCCTGATCCTTGGCCCCACTTTCACTCTGCAGAGCAAGCACAACACAGAGGTGTCAATATTTGTTAGAGCTTCACAGCTGGAAATTCTACACGTGCAGTGAAGTGCCCAACACGAATCCTTCCAGTGCATTAGATCTCACCCTGCCCTGGTGCAGCTCCCTTGGTGGTGTTTGGGGACAGGACTGGTGTCAGACTCAATCTTGGTGTATTACAGTCGTGACAGGGAGAAGCAACCAAAGAACACAATCAGCTAACAGGCGCTACAACTTTTACAAAGAACCCACATGAAGATGGATGATAGTGGTACAAAGGCTGCATTATTTCAGATCAAAGGTCTGCATAGCCCAGAATCTTCTCTCCAGCCACGGTCAAGAGCAGATGCTCAAGGGTGGAGGGCAAGCACGGCTGAGATTTCCTGCAGCATGCCCTCTCGGCGCATGGCCAGAAGCCTGGGCCCAGGTCCAACAACAATGTGGAGCTCCTAACTTCCCACTGATTTCAGCAGTTCCAAGTAGTTCTCACATCATTTGATTGTGGCAGGAAATCAAAATTTCAGTAGAAATAAGGAACTATAGAATATGTACTCCATTAAAAAATGAAATAATAATTGCACCACTCTCCCTGACAAACGAAACACATCTTTGTTCCCCACACCCCACCTGGTTATAAAGAGCTTTTTCCAGGTCCTGTAATATCTGAAAAACTGCAGATGGAATTTATGGAATAGTAAATGTCTACCTTGGAGATAAAGTCAAGAACATCTGGAAACAAGAGCAATATTGAATCTCCCTTTTCCAGCAGTAACTGACAGCGGTATCCCTGGGCATTAAGATACGTATCAATAACCTCAAGGGGAAAAAAAAAATCCAAAGTAGCAGAGTTGCCAGGACAGGATGTACCAGACAGTGAATTCAGAGCAAGGAGAGGATTTAGGTTTGCAGGATTGGTCCTAGAATGTTACCTGCAGGAGGTTATAATGGAGTTTCTCCCTATGTCCCGCTGGCAGACTGCAGCTACCTAAATTTTCTTGTGAGGAAGAACAAAATTAATTTCTGCAGTGTGCCCATCTAAGGCATACTTGCAAAACTGTTGTTTTTTTCCAATCTCCTTTTAAAGAACACCATCCCAGCAAACATCCCTTGCTCCTGTAACTGGGATGGAGGGGAAGGAATGCACTGGACCAAGCCCTCTCTGCACTAGAGGCCAGTATCTGATGTGCCGGCTCGTAAATGTCACAGGAAGATTTTCTCTGGATTTACAGCCTCACTGGTTCTGTGGGGGCTGTAGTTTTCCTTTTTACATTTCTTGGAGGTGTTGCATGCACTCTCAAACAGGAGATCTGATGTGGAAACAAAAGCCTTTCAGATCTCCCACAGAAGGTAGCTTTTTCCTCCCAAGCAAACACCCTGACCAGGTGGACTGCCTGCAGCTGGGATGCAGGAGCAAGAATAAGTTGTATAAAGGTCATAAAAACCCTTGGGCCTAGCGGAAGAAAAAGCCAGGTGACAGATGCTTCTCTGCACTCCTAATAAGTGCCAGTGAGAGCAAACCTGCCTGAGGGTTGTCTACAATAGAGAATAAGAAAAATATCATATGGATTGGCTTCCCTGGTATAAAATATACCTTTATGTAAACATTGGTGTGGAGTTCTTTATGGGGATGTCTTAGCACCTCATAGACCTTAAGAAAGTGAAGTCATTTCCCTGAATGTAGACGTCTGGTCATTGTAGGTCTGTGGGGTACCTGCCTGGCCTGAAGCTGCCACCTCGGAAATACATGGATCTATAAGTTTCTTATCATCACCTGGCTGGCATGCTGAATACTAAGCTGTTCAAACAGCACTAGAAGCCTTTATCTAAGTGTCCAAATCCCACCCAAAGGATCCTCACCTGGTTTTATTATTCTTATTCAGCATGAAGCAGTGTCTGAGAGGTCAAACCTTGCTAATTGAAGATGTCACACAGTGCCTAGTGTGACTGTTCTGGCCTTCAGAAAACAGCTGCTGAAAGAGCACTATGGCACTAAGAGCTATTTATGGAATTTAGGATTACACAAAAAGTCTGTGTTAAAGACAAGACTGAGCCTGGACTCTCAAGTGGTGCAGTTTACTGCCATAGCTACAGTGACCCACAGCTACAACGACTCCTTGTGAAACCTGAGAGACTTGCAGATGTTGCCAGAGATAATTAATATTCTCTGTCTTCCATTTACCTACTCCAAGTCACGGAACTGACCTCAAGCTCCCCATGGGACACAGGACCAACATCCATACAACACATGCATGCTCTTGCACACTGTGCTCAATTGCCCTGGACATGTCTGTGCTGCCTTAGACCCCCATGAACATATACACACAAATGCAGCTCAGCAAGGACCATTTAACTTCTCTATACCTTCAGCTCTGCCTAAGCCAAACTTGATTTTACTTCCAGGCAAGTGGGTAAGGGATGTTGCAATGGCTTAAAGCCAATGGCCCTGGGAAAGCATCTGGGGATGTCTATAGGGAAGCATAGAGTTTCTGGCATGTATGCATGCAAGGCAGCAGCAACGTAAACAAAAGCAGCTGAAGTGGATGGCACAGCATCTTCTGTTGTGACTGACATAATGGCAGTTGCACTGGAGCATTGGTTGAGAAAAAGAAGAATGCTATGGCTGATCTGTATTGCCCCTGCTTTGCCGCCTAGGGCCTCAGGAGGAAATTGCTGGGAAGAGATCAGCACTGAAAAGCAGCAAGCACAGTTCCAGGCATGAAGAGTTCAAGGCTATCAGATCCTTGGTGGCCTGGGACTGCTGCTTCTAGAAGGGTCAGTACAGAAAGGATTAACTCACTGGCAAAGGGCCCAGTGAGTGTGGGGCTTCCTTCCAAAACCTCCCAGCCTGAAGGGCTTTATTCAGGCCTAAGTCCAGATGCTACAAAACAAGACCAACAGGAATTTCCCAAACATTTACTCTACTAGGACTGTGAGGCTGGAAGAGAGAGGGGGAGGCTCATGCTCATCAGGGAAAATAGCCCAGAGCAGCAAGGTAGAACATACTATGAGGCAGAGGACAGACAGGAACTACCTGGTACTTGCACTGAAACCTGACTCCAAGATGTCAACTTCCTTAATTTCCATGGCTCACAAGCCCAGACATTGCTTATGGCATGTTCAGCAGCTGATCCTTCTGTCTAGTCTCTCTCATTTCTTATCTCTGTCACCCTCTCATCCTCCTTTCTATGCTTTTGCCTGCCTCACACATTTATACTTGCTTGATTTCCATGTTTATAAGAAGTTTTGTTCCTTCAGCTATTTCTCCTTGACTTTCCCCTTCTTTACTCTCCACTATCTTACTCTGTCTCTGTTCTGCCTTTCCTTTTTCTCATCCATAACTTGCCTTTCCCAGGTGCTCCCCTCCATTAGAAGCACATACTAGAACAGTGAGTCCTACACAGCCCATTAGAGATGTGTGAATGCTAGCATTGTCCTTGGGAATGTAGAGCCTGCACCTTTACAAGATGTGGCACAAGACATCTCATAAAGTCCTTCATGACCAATGGCCTTGTATTCAGGAAGGAGGGCTCAAAAATATCTGCCACGCTGTCTGCTCTGTGGGAGTGTCTCTGCCCCATCAGAAAGTTTCTTCAGCATCCCTGTGTGACCTTCAGACAAGACTAGCTCCCCTCATGTTTTCTTAGAAAATATTTAATTTATAAGAGTTATAAAGCTGTGGAGATTGAAAACGTCAAGGTTTGTGTACTCTAAGATTACACAGCATAGGGGAGGATCTTCTGAGCTGAGTCCAGACCTTGTTATCACACAAATAATCTTCTTATTCCATACTGCTTTTATACAGTCTGCTGGCAGACTCTTCCAAATCCTGGCTGCTTGATTACATCCTGCCTCAATTTATTCTTCATCCATCTATCCCTAAGTTACACTTGCCTGATACTATCCATGGCATAATGAATCTCTTCTCCCTCATTTACAGACAATACTCTAAGCTAACCTTTTTATGGGAGGTTTTTCAGATTTAGTGTTTGCATGTCCAGTGCAGTTAACATAGAAGCCACAAACAGGTCTACCAGCTATGTCCCCATCGTGCAGTTTTCAGTGTCATCCTTCATTTGTTTCCATTTGAACAGGGTTATCTAGCTTGTGCCATCTAACTCTGAAAGGTTACACTTCATTTAGATGTATTGAGTAAATTCTCAGCTGCACCGATACTCCATCTTCTAACTGCAGGGGTAAAAGGGCACAAGATTGTTTATGTTGGTTTCAGACTCAATCATAATGCAGGGTTTTGTCTGAGTGGAAGAGCAGAATAGGAGCAGCTGGCAGAATTCAGGGAAACTATAGGATGCCCTTCAGATCAAAGTCAGAAACTTTCTTCTTAATTCCCACCAGTGATGTTAAGGAACTCTGTTGTGCGCTTCAGCAAAAAAGGAGTCAGTTTCCTCCCCCATCTCTTCTCCTTTTTCATTGGATCTGATTGAAAATTTCTCATCAAAGCTTTTTCAGCGGACATTTGAGCCCTCGATGAAAAGAAAAAAGGGCTCAATGCCCTTGGAAACATTCAATTTTTCACTGAGTAAATAAACCACATTATTTTTAGATAAGCAAACCGGTCAGGGAAGAAGAGCAGGAAGATATTTGGTCTCAGTGGAAAGGTAGTATGTTTGGTGTCAAAATGGAGTATTTTTCAACAAGTTGTATGAGCTCATCAAATATTATTTTATTTCAATTTCTGCAAATGTCTAAAGTGTTGAAAAATAACAGTTGGTGCCTGCTTGCCACTGCTCTTGACACCATTGCTCTTAGTTGTAAGACAGGCTTCTGAATGGGGACTCGCATCTGTGTCTGAAGTTGAGATACAATTACCGGTGTTACAGAGTTAAAACTTTCTTTAGAAGAATCTCAACTCAATCTCACTTATTCACATCTCATGGGAGTTTGGGAAATTTTTAGATGGCCATTTGCTAATTATTCAAAAAAAAGCTCCCTTCTCAGCAAAAAGCTGAGAAGTTCAAGGAGGTGGTCCTAATTCTCTTCTCATGAATGGCTGGCAGCAGAATACTGCACTCATAAGCTGAGAGCACGTGCAGTGCATAAGCCTGCCTCTTCTTCAAGCACCTGGGAATTATTTGATGTCTGTTTTCATAAATAAGGGGTCTTGAGCCCTTATAAGTGGAGATGGAAATGTCACCACAGCAAAAGCAAGAGTGAGCTGCAGCTGTGTAGACACAGCACCGAGACATTTGAACCTGACTAAGCAAGTCTGATATCCAGCAGCTGGCAGGACGCATGGTTGGACTACCAAACACTTGGATATTTTTACAGAAGCCACCCAGAGGATGTGATGGCCACCAAATCCCAGTGATGTGAACAAAAACTAGTTCACATTCCCACTCTAGATTCAGTTCTGTACAAGCTGTGAAGAGAAGAACAAACTGGAGAACAAATTCAGATGAGGTCCATATGGAAACACAGTGCAGGTCTAGTGCCAGGGCTTTGAGGCAGATGGGACTGTTTGAGGAGATTCGTTTTGATGTCAGGCTGCTCTCCTTTGCAAGAGTTGGTGATGAATCTTGCACCACTGAGTTAGGCTGTCCTATGTGACTATAGCTCTGTTTATTTTGAAAACTTGCTGTGGTGGAGGGAATTTATGAGCCAGCAATATTTCTACTTTATGGCACTTCCTTTGTCCACATTCCTTAGTCTGGTCATTTACATGGGCCGGGCCCACAAGGGGAGGTCAGGAGGGCACCCAAGTGGTATCTAGAGGCTCAGGATGGAAACATGTTTTCTCACACAAAAATAAATAAGGGAGAAATGTTTCCATTGCAGAAGATGAACAAAGGCTGGGATCGTAGCAGAAACCGACCAGGGAACAGCAGGCTGCCCAGCCAAGGCCATTAACAGCATTTAACAACAGGCACATACTGTACACGATGTGTCTGTTCTAGTGACACCCTCTTTGTCTTTGGCACATTTAAGTTTGGTTGCTTTAAGCAGCCTGCAGCTGAAACGCGACATACAGATGCAACTATATCCAAATATGAATAACCAAAGAACTATCTGAGGTGCAGGCACACCTCTCCCCTGGGCTGCATCTAAACACAAAATGGCTACTCCCCTTGGGTCCCAGCTGAGGATTTTATATTGGAGGAGGCAGTAGACCAAAAAAAATTAAGAATTTATCTACACTGATTCCCCATCCCTGCCCCTCTTGGGACTTGAATAGCCCAGCTTAAAATACCGTTCATCCAGAGTGACTTGAAATCTGTATCTCATCTAATTTCCTCATTTTAAAGTCTGCACAAAATGTGAAGAAGATTGGTGAATTTTAAGTATATAACCACTCAGACAATCCCACCAAAAGATCAAACAACTGCCCAAGTCTGAGAGGCCTACAAGATCAACATAATTTCACTAACACACACAGAGCAGCCAAAAGAGCAATGTGGCTAGCATCATAGCTGAGGTCATTCTTCTGAATAGGTTCCAGTCTCAAGCTGGGTCGGAGAGGTGCCACACAGTGGCATAAACCTATGGGAAGCTCTGCACCATGCCCCTTACCCAGCAGAAGGAATGAGCTCAGCTGATGTTCTTTGGCTGTGTATACCTGCACTGCATATCTGGCCTCTGGTGCAGATTACTTTCCTCCACTACATGCATGCAAAACACCACCTGCATTGGAGGGTCTGGGCCACTCCAGTATTTTCCACATATTGGTCTTGTCTCCACTGTTGGTCTTGCTTCTGCCTTCTCACCCCAAGATGGCTGTATTTCTGCTTTAGATTAAATGAGCAATTCCCACACAGGCAGTTTGTTAAATGTCCTGCAATGACAGACAATACCTTAGAAAGGCACAAAGCATTGATTTATTTGAGGTTACAAACTACAGCACGTGGTTTAAATCAAATCCTGGTCCATGACAGTGATATAAAGGAGAACCTCACTTAATGGTAGTGAAGGGAGCACATCTCCCTTCCTTAATCACACACAGATTTGCAGCTGGGTAGAGGCTGGGCTGTCTATTTGTCCTTCATTATGTAAACCATAAACACACACTAAGATATGCAGAGCTTGTCCACTCTAATAATCTATCAAAAATTCCAAATTTCTCCTCTGCAATCTAGAGACCTTCTTTACTATCACATCCTTTCCTAAAAATGTATATGAACTACTGTTCTCAAGTTAGTTTCATCTTTTCCCAGTTAAGCTGAAAAGATCAGGTTCCCAAGGAAGCTGGTTTTGAGGCTCCATGGAGATGTTCTTATCTGTGTAAGTACAGCAGCGCCACTTGCAGAATCAGCAGGCTTGATTCCGTGGCATTCCCCTTCATTACACTGCTAAAACAGCTCTTCATCAGCTCTAGTGCAAAGCCAAGTTTGTGCCATCTCTGAACAGCAGCTTGATGTTGCACTGAAAGACATGAGAAGTGCTCATGTAAATCCATTTCACAGATGGATAGTTGTGAGATAATCTCCTCCCACTGAAAGAGGTTCAATGACATATGGTTGGACAACAGTGTTACCTTAAATTGTCATGCCATTTCAACAGCTATGTCAAAAACTAAATCAGATGGGACACCTTCAATGGTACAAAGCAGAATAAATGGCTGATTCTTAGCAGCTCTCATAAGGAGCCGGACACCTCATAGATATTTCTGGATTTGAAGGGAGAATCCAAATACTGAACATTCATGTCTTGCCTGAAATATCCTTGCACAGCTTTTTCTGGCAAAGCCAATTCTACCAGAAAGATTCAGGGAAAGCTTTTACAATTCCATTTGCCATCAGATGTAACGCAGACATGACATTTGTAATGTCATCGGAGCAAGACTGCTGATGTGAACAAGAGTGTTGGCAGCAAGTTCCATGGGACCAGAACTGGGTCCAGTTTTCATGTTTCCTAGGCATTCTTTGCTAAATGTTATTCTGTATAAAGAATCATTTGTTTGGACTCCAGATGTTCAAGTAACCTCCTGTCATATTTTGTCTGCATCCCAGCTCTCCCATCTGTGATCTGAAGTGTTACAAGGAAAAAGTGGAAGGATTTATTTTGATCTTGCTTCCATCTGTTTTACACTTCCACTGACTCCCCCTCTTGATTTGTACCAGTGTTTGTGAACTGGGGTAGAGAAAACTGCATATCGGGAGCAATTCTGCCCTGTTCATACCACTGCAAATCCAGAAGATAGTGCATTTATTCTGAGCTGACCTTAGGCAATTATTGATAGAGTTATATGGGATAAACAGTTGTGATTCAAGAAATCTGCAAACCCTTTGTGGGCACATGTTCAGGGAGAACATCTGCTCTGAAGTACTTCGGTTGTTACCAGTGCTTAACAGATGGGCACTGCTGAGGCTAATGATTGTGAAATATGAACTTTACAATGCTTCTGAGCAACTCACAGCATAGTTACTACAGCACATCCAGCACTGACATCTCTTTATTTACTCACAGAGTGCTCTGAAGGCAGCCTTGACCTGGAAGCCCTGGGGCCTTTGCATCGGTGCCAGCCTTGGTTAGAGGATACAAAATTTACGAACACGTCCCTTAATGACTCTGATCATGTTATAAGGCAACCTGATTTGGGCCAGAATAGATTCTGGTCACCAATGAGTGTCAAAATAGATCTGTATGCTGGGGAGGGGAGTGGGGGATCTTCCCCCTTTCACTTCCTAAGAAATGCTCTTCTACTCCAGGGCTGGCCTGCAGCATAATTCTCCATGGCTGATGCAAGCAGGAGTTGTTTGAGGACAGAGAACCATTTTCTCTAGCTTTAATCCAGTCAAAAAATATTGTTAGGGATGTCTGTATGGGCATCTAAGATGAATCTAGAGTTTGCATCAGCTTCCACAGTTCAAGTATTTGTCTAATGCTGCTGAGTGGGTGAAGATGCTTCTGGAGGCAGTTAAAGATTCCTGGCTCCACTATGTAATTCCATAAGTACTTTTTGTTGCAGAGTTCCAGCTGCAAGCAGCAGGATCACTAGTATAGGAAACAAGGAGACTTTAATTCCAAATGGGTAAAAGGTATCCAAGAACCATATGGAGAAAAGTAAAACAAAACAACAATAAAAAAACCCACCCCACACTGTCCAGGAAATTCAGAATGACAAAAACCCTCTGTTTCCATCTTCACTGTGGCTCAGCAAAAATGGGCATCAGATCCAAGGCAATAGGAGGTGTTTTTTAAGCCCTCTATGCTGCAAGAAAATATTCTCAGAGCACTTTGTCAGAAAGAAATCATTAACACAGGAAACATGAATTAACAGACACTGCAATAATCCTCATTACAGATGAGACGGACCTAGTGTGCCTCCCAGCTGCATTATTGGAAATCCACCAAGGGAAGCTTTTTGAATAAAAAGATTCTCCAGGGCCTGGTACACAAATTGTGTCACAATGATTACAGGAAGTCATCTGCAATGTAACTTCAACATTTTTTTATAGGAGACCTGAGAATTTCTATGCCTGGTCCAGAACAGAATCCCTCGATGCTTGGCTATCCTGTTCCTCTCCAAGCCTGGCTGCTGGACCAATCCTAACACAGCCCAGCAGCCCATAGTGATATCACTTGCTAAATATGAAGTTTGGGATTGAAATGCCTTGTCCTTTCTCATTTTGCTTGCCAGCACTATCCCTCAGCTCTAGTCAGGGCCTCTTATATGCCTGAGAACTAAATTTAACTGAAATAGTAATAAAGATACTTTGAATGCTCATCTGACACTGAGAAGAATTGGTGGACAGATCACTGGCCTGTGGAATGATCTCTTTTCAGGCTTTCTGTAATAGTGGTTATTAAGCTAAGAGATCATTAATAATAAGCCATTTAGCATGTTTTTGGAGGGTGGAGGATGGGCTGAGAATATATAGATGAAGAGACTGAGGGGAGGAAGCTGGAGCTTTACTGGCAGTAGGCAGGGAGACAAACTCCAGCTGTGCTTGTAGCACACTTTGATGTATGCGTCAGGCATTGGGATAGGACAGTCATTTCCAAATGTATTTACTCACAGTGATAGTCCAGCCAGCTGCTGTGTCTGTGTTCCAGGCTGAGAAAGATCCCTGCTTAGCAAAAGAAGATGATACTGGATCTGGAGCAGTGAAGAAGCCTTGCTATTTATTATAGCTAATGTCTCCTCACGAAAAATCTGAGGGGTTGCTTTCATATTTTGCTTTTATGACAGGAAAACCTGGCATGGGCTTGAGGGATGTAATACTAATAGAATCATAGAATGATTTAGGTTGGAATGGACCTTTAATGGTCATCTAATCCAACTTTCCTATCATGGGCAGGGATATTTTTAAGTAGATCAGATTGCTCAGAGCCCTGTTCAACCTGACATGCAAAGTTTCCAGAGATGGGGCATCTCCCACCTCTTTGGGCAACCTGAGCCAATGTCTCAGCACTCTCAGCTTAAAAAAATTTCTTCCTTATATGTAGTCTGAATCTACCCTTTTTTTTTTTTTTTTCTTTAAAACCACTACCCCCTTGTCCTGTTACAACAGGCCTTGCTAAATAGGTTGTCCCCATCTTCCCTACAGCCTTTCTTTAAGTACCCACATGCCTCAATAATGACTCCCAGGAGCTTTCTCCTGCTTTATTTTCCTTTCACTAAGAGAGGAGAGCGTGAGAGCTGAGACGTTTTGGGCTTACTTATGCAGAAAATTACAGTCTTCATATTTATCTTTTTCTCTCTTTTTGGCCAATTTTTAATTTATTATCACAAGAAAGATACTCTCTCACCTCTAAACTGAAACTGCATATCAAAGGGAAGAGGTGTAGACTGAGAGCAAACAGGAGACAGAGTTCAAACTTCCTCCCTCCCACCAAGTGAGGAATTAATTCTGGGGAAGCACCTCACAAACCTTTGAAAGTCTGCAACACTGGCCTTAGAAATGTTGTACAAATGAGGGCTGTGGAGAATATAGGTTCTTAACACTGTTACTGAATCCTAATCTCTGCTGCCTAATAGTGCACACTCCTCACTGTGGCAAGCACTGCCACGTTCAATAAAAGCCACTTTCTCCCCATCAGTTCTCCAGCGCTCTTCTCAGATATGGCAACCAGTGTCAGTGCAGGTTGAAGGGGGACAGCCCTGTCCAGCAAATATGGACGCTGCTTTCTCGTAAAGTGTATTCTACGAAAGGCTCCCCTGGAAAGGAAGTTTTGCCTTTGGCTCAAGTTCTCCTGTGCCTGCACAAGCCATCTCAGCAGATAAAGAGTGCCCTGAAATAGAAAGAATGGAAACAGTGACAGTACCATCGTCTAGCAGGCAGGACTGACGCTGCTGGAGCAGTGGGCTCTTCCCCTGCAGCCTGAGAATGTGGGGTGTCTCATGGGAAACTGCAGACCTGTAACCCTGATGTGAGAGTGCCCAGCCTTACGAATGGGTTGTGACGGGCTGACACAGCTTCACAGCTTCTTTCCTGACTGCTGCCCTTTCATACCTCATCATTCATGTTTATTCTGAGGTATATGTTTTGGCTGGGTGGAATAATATGTTGGATTTTTTTTTCCTTTACCATTTTTTTTTCTTTCTAGTAATCAGTGATCAAATTTCCTGTTTCGCCTGTAGGCCAAATTCAAAGACTGACACAGAAGTGTAAGATAAACTTCTTATGCTTTTCTCATCACCTATCTACAGCACCTATAGTCTGCCTGTAAAACAGGCAAATAAGTAAATGTCTAGGCTAAAACCAAACATCATTTGAGTTTGCAGACTTGTCCCTGACTGGAATCTTTTTGCTTGCTTCTCTTATTTTTTCTTTTTACTCGTTGTTTCTCTGGGTCCCTCAGGTAATGAAGTACACCAAGCTATGAATGATACCACTCTTATCCTTAACTTCACAGATAATTGAGGTCAAATTCAGAGGTGGTACAAAGGAGTCATAGTGGAAGCAATAATGGAAGTATTTGGATGGACCCTCTCCCACATCATGCACTGTCAGGGGGCTGGAGGAAGGGGTGACACAAATCTGAACTCCCTCATTGACCTTCTTTTACCAATATATACTTGTAAAAGCTGTTCAACAGACAAAGACAATACTTTCCTCAGACAAAGACTTTACAATAATCTCCTTCCATAAACTATTGATGAAATTATTCAGGATGGAATAATCATTCGGTCTGCTGCCTTCAGTCACATAAAGGCAAAATATCCTGAGAATAAGGTTTTATCATACAGGATAAGTAGTAAGACAGCCCTGTCTTCATGACAACCAGCATGGCTGTAGTAGTGCTAATTTTGCAATGTTTACATTGCATTCACCCAGAGACTTCCAGGATGGACCTGGGTAATCTATCACTGAAGTCTGCACTCATAGACAAACTCGGAGGCTCTTAACCCTATAGAACTTTCAGGATTAAGTCAGTTTTAATTTCTGAAGCTCTTTCTCATACCACCCAGAAGAACCTGTGCTGCTGAAGGTCAGTCAAATATTGTCTTGTTTTTTTAATGAGCTGCAGAGATTTGTGAGCAGTTATACTGTTTATAGCTGTTCAGGTAAGACAGGGTTAAACAAGTTTTATGTTTAGAGCTCCCAGAAGGGTCAAGGGGTCATTTCCTTCATGTGTAGCCATTTGACCAGGTGCAACAGTGGAATTTTCCCTTCTTCAAAAGCCTCAAGGTATAGATTATTTCCCAGAGATTCATGGTTAGATTTAATGGCCCAATATTCTTTGGGTATGGCAAAACATAAGGACATGGAGCACACAGTGGCTGAAGAGAGTAGGGGGATTTGTCTGACAAGTAACAGCATCAGCCCTAGCCTCATATGTATGTGAATCATCATTTAGAATTAGAGAGGCAATGGAAATGGAAAAGGCTCTGTCTGAATCCCATGTTAAGTGTATGAATTCAGTACTGATTTCCACAAGCTATTTCTGCATTACCCTGTTAAAACAGCTGCTCTTTCACTTGGCACTTCTGTGATCCAACACCTAAGAGCCTATCATGAAAGTGGAAAATTCCTTTTTTCTTCAAGAGGACCAGGACTGTACACCAGAACTACAAATTCTGGTGAAGAACTTCAAAGACCATGCAAGCAGAGAGCACCAACCTAGGTGCTGAAGCACTCCACTAGACACTGTAAGACCTAGTGCATGCTTTTGCAACTGCTACAGACCTATATGCTGAGAGATACTGAGGTAAGGTGGGCCATTAACATTTCCTAAACTATGCTGAAAACAGAGTCAAAGCTCCAATGTAAATTAACTATTGGCAAATGAAAGATCTACAACCCACTCAGGCTGAGATTCAACCAGTAAAAATGTAGATGTCTAAAAATGAAGCATCCAGTAGAAGCATGTTTTCCTGAACTGTCTGCATGTGCCTGGTGGCAGCTATCATAGGTTGTCAATGCTCTACCCAGTGACTTATTTCACCTGATTTAGGATGCCTCTTGGACCTATCAGTCTCCCTCAATATCAATTGAGGATTAATTAAGGCAGCCAGATTGAACAAGGGTTTGACTGTTACTTACTTACTTAGACAAAATGTATCCCTGTTCTACTACCTTTGAAAATGTTGCCCCCTTTCCATCTAAAAATGTCATGGGTGTTTCAGAACTGGGGGTATTATATCAGAACACGCTGACCTTTAAACTCATGGTGAAATTAGGACAGGCTTATGTTTTGGCATGCATTTGTATTTTGTGTTTGGTTTTGTTTGTTCTTTATTACTAGTTGTTTAACTCAACACCTGAGAAACCCTGCATGAAAACAAAGTCATTAAAATTTCAACACCCTTGCTACTTCTGCTCGAAGCTGGGAGAGCTCCCACTATGCATGTAATTGGTTTTCCGTAGTAAAATGCTTGTTGCTGAAGGATAATTGATATGAGGCTTAAAGTTCTAGCACCAAGATAGAAAAAAAAAAAAAAGAGTTAATAACTTCTCTAAGTGTTTGCATGCCCCTCCCCAGTGCCATCCTCTGGAGTCCCATTTTGTTCTTCAGGGGTGGGCTACTAAATTGTCTTCTTGGCTGCCTCATTGACCAAGTTCACCCACACACATCTCATATTCCAAGGAGTCTGATCCCATAGGTCTGTGTAATGTAACCAACTTCTCCCCTGCAAACACGCAATGAGGACGTGATAACCCTTTTCTTTCTTTTCTTTCTGATGTTAGAACACAGGCAATTGACTGAACTTTGAGGGAAGAGTCATCAGGCACATAGGCAGAGATGATCAGTACATAAATGTGTGTCTCTATACCCAGACCAGACTGTGACTGTATTCGTTAGATACAAACTCCAAAGGTAAAAAATTACTGTTTAACAGCATCTGAAACTGTCCATAATTTTTTCCCTTGACTAGTCCATTCCACAGACCAGCAAAATTATGAGGGTCCTTCTGCCCAAAAATTCACCAAGGAATATTTCTATCATGAATTAAATGAGCTAGGCTGCAGGAACCCTAGGAACACCTCAGCCTTCATTAGGCTGGTCCCCTGCTCCTTTCTGCTGAGAGAAAAGCTGGTAGAGAGCATACAGCATACTCAAATTCTTACACCTTCCCTCATCTTATGCTCTATGGGCTGCATTACAGTTCTGTCAGCTACTCACAAGAATACAGTCACTTTCTAGGCCAGGAAGTCCTGCCAGACACACAACTCTATTAGGTTTTTGCTTATACAACCAAACTAAGTTCTTTGCTCCTGCAGCAGAGAGCTCCCAGATGAGTCTGATGATGTTAGGGATGAGTGCTGTGCACCGATAATTCCTTTGAGGTCCTTGGCCCACTCTGTCTCTCCTTTTCCATGGCCTTTTCTCCTAAGCAAAAGAGCTAAGGGGAGTTCAGTGGAATAAGGCAGCAAAAGTGCTATTGGTGAAGAGGGCAGATCATGTTAAATAATACCAGATTTAGCCAGGTTACAACATAGTGGGTTCTGTATTGATATTTTCCAGTATCTGCTCAGTCCAGAAATAAATCTGAGTGAGATCTTTCTTCCTTGTTTTGACTTCTACATCCTACAGAGGATCATGGCAGTATGACTAGGCCAACAAAGCTCCTAGTGGTGAGAGCATTCCCAGAGCACCTACTGCTTCCCAGGATCTGCTGTAGAGGGCTTCAGGTTGGGGATAACTGGCATAGAATGGCATAGAATGGAATGGCATGGAATGGAATGGCATGGAATGGCATGGAATGAACCAGGTTGGAAAAGACCTTTGAGATCATCAAGCACAACCTATCACCCAACACAATCTAATCAACTAAACCACGGCACCGAGTGCCTCATCCAGTCTCCTCTTAAACACCTCCAGTGATGGTGACTTTGGTGTGCAAATTCTGTCTATAATGCTCATCTACATTTGTCTAGATGACATGCTCAGCCAGGCTGCCTTAACTCAAGCCTCAGCTGTATCATGGTTATCTGCAGCTCCCGGAACAGCTTGAGGATGGGGAAGGCACAAAGGTGGTTTAAAGACACTGTACCACAACACTTCCCTTGGGTAAGAGTCACGTTATGTATCATCTGGAGGCACAAAACAGAACCTCACCCTATCAACCCAGAACTGGACACAGGTTCCCAAATGCATAGCTGTCTCTCTGCATGCAGTTTGTTCAAAGTAGTGGAAGTAGAGGACAATGTATACTCACAAACAGCTCAGTATGCCTAACTAATGTTTTCCTCTGAAGGACGGACCTGGACTTCAATAAAAGCAACTAAGAAGTGGAGGAAGCAATACATTTTAACTAGTGAAGCCACTCATTGTAGTAGTCCTTTAGGACTGGCTTTTGTTAATCTGTAGTGTTGATGTGTAGTAGTGTTCTGTTGAGGTTGGAGCTGTTTAGCTTAACAAAGCGATGTAGGGAAAGTGTGGAGACACTTCAGTTATTTACAGATATTGAAAGACTGTGTGCAGGTACCATGATGGACAGATAAATTCACCAAGGTGCCAGAAGGACAGATATGAAGGGGTAGAGGAAGGAAATTGACAAAACAGCATGCATGTCAGCAGCAATTTGCTGGTATTACTCAGGGAAATAATATCCTCTCTTTCAAATACATAAAACTAGAAGAGAAAATATGCTAAAAATATATACAGTAGAAAAACCAAACTAGCCTCACCTTCCAGTGGTGGAGTGAGAGAGATCCCTTTGTTGTCTATCATCTTCTGGCTTCTCTGAAATCCAGGCTCTTCTGTGAGTGCTCATTCAGATTTATGGAAAGTTGAGTAATATTTGTCTACTACTGTGTATTTCACTGTAAATTTCATTCAGAATGAAATAAAAAGACATTTCTGGAACCTGTGACATCTTGTTAAAGGAACAAAACCAAGTGGGACTTCCTGCCTGGATGTCCTTGTTTTGAGATTATCCAAAAGCTCTTTTGTGACAGAGATTCCCCAGATTATTATTATCATTGTTATTTCCTGTAATAAAAAAAATTCCTCAAAAGTTAGCTTGAATGAATGCTGAATCTGTGCTTCTCCAGCCAAAACCCCCTTCCCCAAGATTGCTGGAGGCTGTTTACTACTGTTTTATGTAGGCTGTCACTGATAGATTGACTGAATGCCCAACTGTGTCTGCCTGCCAAAGATCAATGGCTTCCTCCAGAAAGAAGTAGCCTGGGGGAAGAGGAATGCCTGGACCAAAGAACTTCCTGGTCTCCCATGCAGTTTATGGATCTGATACTCTTCTTGCTTATCTCAGGGCAACACCAGAGTTCATCCCCATCCAGACAGAATAGAGATATGCAAGATAGTGATGCTATCAGTGCAGATGTCATTGGTAGCTTAAAAATAACATAGATCTCTCTTTTAGGTTTCCTTGACATTGTATTATCAGAAGAACATAAGGTAAAACAAGTCAAAGAAGACAACAATCTGACAGACTTCCTTATGTGACAAGTGATGGGTGAACTTCACAAACTTCAGGCTGATCAGTAGCTGAAAGAACTGGGATGACATGGAATATCCATTCCTTGAGATTTTCACAACTTCCCTGGATGAGACTCTGAGCAACCTGATCCTAATGTTGAAGTTGGGTCTTCTTTGAGCTGACAAAGTAGATGAACACCTGAGGTGCCTTTTGATCTGAATTTTTCTGTGAGTCTATTATTGCCTTTATACTGCTTGAACCTACTGACTCAGGCAGAAAATGTTATTGAAAACCATTGTATTTTGCTGGCATAGCTTTTGGCTCTAACCAGAAGAGCAGAATTTGATTTAGATCCTAGAACCTGGCAAGCTTTAAGTATGCACTGAGTTTTCAACATGTGATACCAAATCAAGTATGTTTATTGCAGCATTTCATTCTTCAGTGACTTCAGAACACCTGAAACAGCAGGCAATTATGATACAATTTCTCTGGTGAAAATCCTGGAGGGGCTCATAATACATTCAAATCCATGTCAGAATTTAGATTACAGTTCAGACTGGATCTTGTTTCTTATTAGGACCTAATTTAAAACTGGGGTAGTACCTTTTGGTTTGGCCTCTCCTCCCATACTGGCTTTAACCCAGTACCCTTCCATTGATTCCAATGAGACTGTCACGGATAAGGATGGCAATAAGTGGGAGGAGCATTTACAGACCTCTTTAAGAACAACAAAGAGAGTCCTGGCTGCTTCTCTGTGCTCTTCCACCCTACTGACTTATCCCTGAGCTAACAGCTTTATCACTCCCACTGTGGGCGGCTCTATTACTCTTCCTCCAGAAGGAGAGGGTAGGAGATACAAAGAGTGGGAAAGAGTGGGAAAGTGGTTCACTTACTTTGAGACCCATTCCTAGCTCAAAGCCTGTCCTATATATCCATCTGTGCTTAATTATGAAGTCACAAAAAAAAATAAGGCTAAGCAAGGTTTTTCTTCAATGACAATAAAGTAGATTGTTCCTATCACTCTTTCCCTTCCCTGTTCTCTTATGTCCATTGACTTCTCCACTGTATTTAGGAAATCCTTCCTTTATACCCTTACTGGTATAAACCATTATATAAAGAAGAGAAAGCAACCCACATATGACCAGATACACTCCACAACAGAAAGAAGCAATTGCCTGCAACACAGCAGTAAACTGGATCCATTGTTTTTAACCAAGTCACTAACCATATTCCTGTAAATCAGGAAATCAGGAGCTAATTTATTTGAGATACTAGTGTGGGAAGCTGCTTTTTTTTTTTCCTTCCCCCCCCTCCTCCACAAGCAGCTCTATTTTAGCTGGAGATGGAATCTTTCTTCCTTTTCACAATTGTGCCAGGCACCAAAAAGGTTAGAGTGACCTGCCTGGCATTGACTGCCCCTTCTTCTTACCTAAGTAATTCCTGGTCTACACAGAACTCTGCTCTTGTGCTGCTGAAGCCTTCGAGATGAAAAAGTAGATCACCATATTATTTTGGGGGTAAGAACTGCTGTAATGAGTTTGGGCCATTATCTCTAAATATCATGTTTGTACATGATCTCTGCAGAGCTGCAGCTCTGAATGACACTGCCAGACGAGGAGCCAGGACCTCAGGCGGCACAGTTCAGAAGTACTTGAACTGACTTCAATGGAGTGGTGCTGGATGACACCACATGAGGATATGGCCTCCCAATATTTGACATCTACCCCTCTATGAACAAAAAGGATTTCTTGGCATATATCCTACCTTCAATATTTAAAAAATCAAAATAGCCTTTATTGCTTTTTAATTAGGACGAGAAGGGAGTATGCTTTCTTTGGATCTTACTTCAAAGCAGATGCTCAGTGTTGCTGAAAATAAAGAGCCCTGTTTAGGCCTCTTCTGATCTTACCCACTAAGCAAAATAAACTCACATGGAAGCATCCCCTTCACTTGTGCTCTCAATGCAGGTCATTTCCCTTGCAGGTTTATTTGAAAAATAAGGAATTCCAGGCTTCAGTTTGCAGTGAACACTTGCCCATTTTTCGAAGGTGCAGACAATACCACCCCTTCCAACCACTGCTTTTATCCCCACACAGTCAAAACAGAAAGACTTTGTCTTTGAGCACTGTATTTCTACATTTTCATATATTACAAGGAACCACTTTGAAAGGCCACTAGCTAAATGCAGGACGTCATGCATGAAAGCTCTCATATCAGTCCTACCTATCCTTTAACCCATTGCTTCTCCTGTCTAAAGGAGACAGGAAATTACTTCATGGGGAGCTAAGATAATTTTCTTTTTCTGGCCTTTGTATCTGTGTCCCCTCTATTTAAGGCTAGTAGATTGAAGATGGGAAATAATGTGCTGTAACATGGACAGGTACCATCTAAATTTGTTCTTCCCTACTTACTCTTTTTAACTAGAAACACAGCATTCAAACTGAGAGGATCATTGCCCTGAATATGGAAAACTTAATCTTCTGGGATGTTGTGCTTCCTCAGGACCAAGGGACTGAGGCTGTCCCAAAGATGCCACACAATCTTGACATTGAACAAGAATAACAGATGCACATCTGATGTCTGCACTATTTGCTGTTACTTCTGAAGATCCATCTAACTGATGGTTGGGCAAAATTGGCTTCCAACAGCATCTGCTGGTTTTGTTTCAATGATGGGTCAACATACTTTGAGAATCACTTGGATTCATTAAATAAGGACATGAGTGACTTACAGAGAATTTTCAACATAATAGTCTACCACAAGATCAGAATATTGGGCCCCAGGTGCAGCCAGAAATGACCAGAAAGTGTATGCACATTAGCAGTTTCATAGCTGAAAACACCTGTCACTTGCCATCACAATGCAGCTGAGCTCTCAGTTGTAGGCTTCTGCATCAGAATGTGCTTCACTTTAGCAGACACCAAGGACCAAGTGTACCAGAGAGTGCTAACTAACTTTTCAGTCATATGCACTTTTAAAAAGTGTTAACATTTCAAAACTGGAAAATATTTGGCTGGAAACCACAACAGCTCTGTCATAAAGCCCTGTGGGACCTCCTGGGAGATATATTTCATGTACTTCACACTCCCTTTGTCCCCATGGAATGATCTTATTTTGGGCTAGATCTCCTGTGATGTGTGGTGTTCTCTCCTCTTGTTCTCAGGCCATGAGAGTGAAGCAAGATGTAACAGATAACATGTATCTAGAGTTCAGTAAGGTTTATGATACTGTTCCATGTGATATTTCATAAACAGTGAGGGAAACACAGTCTAAATGAAGCTTCTAAAGACTCTATGCCAAAATGATCCCCCAAAACTAAAAATGTATATAATAGTTATCAACTGCTTTGACTCACCCTAGAAAGATATACTGAGAGGGATTACTCAAGCATCTGTTCTGACTCTGGCACTACTCATCGTTTCTGTTAATGATTCTTGCAATAGAATAGGGATTGCCCTTATAAACCCTGAATATGATACCAAAGCAGAGGGAATAAAGGCTGGATGTCATATTTAAGGGGTTGTTTGTTTCATTAAAAAACCCAAACAAAAAAAAAAAAAAAAGGCAAACAAAACAAAACACCAATCAAAACCCCAGAACTTGACCAATTGAAACCATTATCGGAAAGAAAATTCAACAAATCTGTATTGACAAAGGGCAAATATTAAGCTTAGGCATAAGTAACCAGCTGCCCCAAAATGAAGAGAAGGTGAATGGCCAAGAAAACTACAGGTCTGCAGAAAGTGTTCTGGGGATTGTAGTGGATAAATATCTGACACTCAGCCAACACTCCCAGCCTGCTGTGAGAAAAGCCAACTTGAAATAGACAGAAGTGCCCTATGAAAGACTTCACATGAACGTCTGTCAAGTCTGTTCAATACTGGTAGGGTCTTAACTGGAGTATGGATTGCAATTTCAGGCACAGAACTAAAGATACAGATCATTTTGGGAGATTTCATAGAATCAGTCAGGGTTGGAAGGGACCACAAGGATCATCTAGTTGCAACCCCCTGCCATGCACAGGGACACCTCACACTAGATCAGGCTGGCCAGAGCCTCATCCAGCCTGGGCTTAAACACATCCAGGGACGGGGCCTCAACCACCTCCCTGGACAACCCATTCCAGGGCTTCACCACATTTCTCTAAAAACAGTGATAGTGATCAGAGGACTGGAAAAAAACCCCAAACATAACACCTCCCCTGCCTCCCTAACCAAAAAAAACCCCAAACAACTCAAAAAAGTCCTCCTGGCCCTTGCATAGAGAAATAATTATAGGACTACTATTTAACCTTTGGAAGAAAAGCCTGTGGGCCAGAAATCTTCAAAATAATAAAAGGAAAAAAAAACTTGCACAAAAATTTCCAATAGCCATAATTAAAAAATACTGGAATGGATGGCCTGCAGAATTGTAAAATGTTTGTTGTACAGATTTGCAGAAACAGATTGATAAATACATGTGAGGAAGAGGACAGATGCAATTAATTAATCTTGCCTTAGGGCACTGAGATGGGCTAGATGACCCATTAGATGAAGGTATCTTCTCCTTTTATAGTTACAAACATGTTTGCATGCTGAACCTAGACTACAGAGTTGAACAAGACATGAAGCAAAGAATAGAATAGAGTAGAATAGAATAGAATAGAATAGAATAGAATAGAATAGAATAGAATAGAATAGAATAGAATAGAATAGAATAATAGACCAGGTTGGAAGAGACCTTCAAGATCATCGCATCCAACCTATCAACCAATCCAACCCACCTAAACAACTAGACCATGGCACCAAGCACCCCATCAAGTCTCCTCCTGAACACCTCCAATGATGGTGACTCCACCACCTCCCCGGGCAGCCCATTCCAACTGCCAGTCACTCGCTCTGTGTAGAACTTCTTCCTAACATCCAGCCTAAACCTCCCCTGGTGCAGCCTGAGACTGTGTCCTCTTGTTCTGGTACTGTCTGCCTGGGAGAAGAGACCAACATCTCCCTGTCTACAATTTCCCTTCAAATAACTCCCATGAGAGCATTTCAAAGTGGAGTTCTGTCTTTTAGCTAGGATATTTTGGCTAAAATATTTCAATTTTCAGACATTGTGCTTCAACAAATACAATTGGAGATTTCTGCAGGAAGCAAACCATTCCCCCCACCCTGACCTGGGAAGTTTTCTTCTCTTTACAACCCAAATCTTGCATAGAAAAGTATTTTTGAGGCAAACTTGTCCTTGTATTGCATGCGACACACTAGAAATGTGATGTGGGTTGGTTCTGTAGCCTTTACAGTTTGTACAGAATGTGGAGCATGGGCAAGATGGTTGTTTTCATGCTGGAGAGCAAATGCATTTATGAAAGGCCCAGCCCTTGGGAGAAACCTAGGAAGGAAATGGGCAAATATATTTACTGATTTGGCTATCGAGTACTTGCTGCCTGCTAAAATCAGCACATCTGAAGAACGTAAACACCTCTGAGGTTTTGTTCCTATACCTTCAGGGTTTTCACTATGACACTGCCTGCCAAATTGGGAAATTTATTCAAGGTGTCAAACTCACAGTGAAATCCTTTGTGACACAGAGAATAAATGCGGCTGAGGAATTACAACTTAGGTCTTCAGTCCACAAGAAAGAGACAACTAAGATAGCTGCATAGCAGTTGGCCCATTTATGCGCTCCCCAGCCTTCTGAGGAGCAAATAAACCCAAGCCTCCCCTTGCATTTAACTTTCTTAAAAGACTCCCTTTTCCTTCTGTGCCATCTTCTGAAGACACACACACTCTCTCTGAGAATAACTCTCCTTTGCAAGAAGGCTGACCCCTCAATACTTATGGTCAGGGCTCCTGAGGTGATAATGAACCTCTGTCATATCTGGGGTGGGCTGAAGCTACAGACATTTGTTGTTTAATTCACTACACAAGGTGTTACTCTAATTACTCATGGGGCCCACAGGGGGTCAACAGCAGCTCCCAGCCTAGTGCAAAACAGCAATCCCTTGATTCAGAAATCAAATTAGTGCCTGGGTGTAGAGCAGAAGGGAAATGGGCTGGTTGGGGGAAGGAGGACAACATGCTGGTGGGAAAGGATCCTTTTGCTTTTCCTGTTTGATCCTAGCACCTCAGTCTTGGCCGTGCAGCCCTGCCAGCTCCAGAAAGTTTCTCTTTACCCCCTCCCCTTGTATTTTTAGAAAAATCAGTGCCACATGCAAACTGTCTTAAGGAAAAAACAACTCCCTCCCCCAAAACCCCCAAACAAACTCAGGAGTTTTATAAGCAATGCAAATCCAGGGTTATTCCTTCACTAATGGGGTTTGCCTGGTGTTACTGAGATCCGAGCCTGGACCACTGGTTACAGGGAACACAATGGAATTTGAAGCTTATTTAACAAAAGAATCTCTCCACCTGCCTATAACCAGCACATGTGTTTCCAATTGGGCTCACAGCCACAAATGGCTAAAATTGTGCTAAACAACTCTATTGGAGAGGACATGGCAGAAAAATAGCCTCCTGAGTCATGAGCCAGATCCAGATGCTTAAGGGACCACAAGAATCAAAATAAGACCGTGTTTAGGAATGTGGGTGAGGGGGGATGGAAAGGATAATTTTTCTAAGAGAAGACCTTAGTACTCAGCAGCCTAGTGGGCTGTAAATGGTGGTCATTGCCAGGCTTGTGATATGCTGGTGCCTGTGCTGGTGAGCACCTCAGCATGGAGGAGTCAGGGGAACAGACTTCACTACCACTGCTTACATCTTTACCATCTGCAAATAGGTTTCATGAAACCTATGCACTCCAAAGCACTGCAGCTGTGCTCTTGCCTTTGCACATAGCTGGGCATTTCAAAGGAAAGTGTAGAGCAAGTGCCCAATAAACCAACAACAGAGCCAAAGCAGTAACATTTTGCTCCTAAAATGAAGCAAAGAGAAAGATAACATTCTGCCATCCATCTGTTTTTATCCTCTGGTTCTGGTATGCTGAATAGCACTGTAAGTTGACTGCCACAAGAGTAGCTCTTTAGACAGACTTGGTGACAAATTTTAGTAGGCCTGCTAGTACTCACCGTGACTCAAAGGAATCACTGCTAGGCTGGAGTTGCTCCATTTTTTTTAGCTGAAATGTGAGTGTAAGTACCTAATTGCAAGCTCTTTTCATCTTAAACCAAAACCTCTTCATCTTTGTCTGTTACTAGCTAGCTACTGCTTGTGCTTTTTCTGATTTAGGAATGGTGGTATTCCCCAGGACTCACATTAAAAAATGTAAGGAAAATTCAGACAAAAGTTTTAGATCCTGCTCTGTAAAAAATGCCAGGCAGTTCATTTTCACCCAGCCCCAGTCCTGAAGCATGCCCAAGGACCTTCTTTCCCCTGGAGACAGGAAAATCAGTGATGCTTAAGAGAAATAATGATAGGCAGTGCCACTCCCCCAGCTCAAGGCACATAGATCAAATTTGGCTTAGTTCCAATGAAATGCCTTAGGTTGAGCCTTCTAGAGTTTTCTAAGAAGATAGTGGTGAACCAGAAACTTATCAGCAAGCCCTGCTTTCTGCTCACTACCAGCAATACAGATGATTGTGGGGATTCCTGAGTACTGGAGCAGCCACTTACATTTGATACAAAGCAGGGCCAACTTGCTCACTCACAGCCTGCACAAGTGAGGAAAGTGATGATGGTGTTACACTGCACAGGTGCAGAGTGTACATTCAAAAGCCCCTCTATAGCATATGTTCAGTTCAAGAGAGACTGATATGGGATACAAATGTTACATGTATATGCATGCTGGATCAAACTGATTGCTCATTTTCAGCCTGTGTCACTGGTAGAAGAGCTCAGCACTGCCTAGCATTATCTTATGGGGTGAAAGAGACACAGCCTGCTTGGTTCTTCCCACACACTCTTTGCCTGGGACAGCTGTTTGGTGTGTATGTCCTTCAGGTGGCTGCTGAGGGCTTCTGAGGTTGTGGAAATGCTCAGGTATGCAAGGCCCAGTGTTACTATTCTGCAAAAAGAAATGTACTTGGCATCTGGGATTAAAGAGGAAAAAAGTGGCTCCAAGAGTCTTTGCTGCATAGGCCTCCTTAGCTGAACATCAGTTGTGTGATCAAAGCCACTTCTGCTAAGGACCCAGTAGCACAGCCTGGGAGGGTAATGCCAGTCCTCTGCTGAAGCTGCCTATTAGAGAGGACAGAGGTGCAATGGGAATAGTCCAACACAAATCATTCCATGATTACTTGAGTTATTATCACTGGAATTTTCTAGCACTAATTTTTATTAAAAAATTTAAAAACCACTTTGCTACCTTTAAGGTCTACTGGATTTAAACCTCATGATGCTAAAGCTGTAGCCCAAAATCAATTTAAAAGAAGCTGTGGTTTTGGATAATCAGACTCATCTCTTTGGAAATACAGAATTAGATTACTATAGAGACCCACACTCCACCTGGCCTCAAATCCTGTGAACGCATGGATAATGAGGCAGTCAAGACAGAGAACAAATCTAGTCCAAAGCCAAGTACAGGGAAGCTGGGGGATGGAGAAGGGATTGATTTTGCCTGGCCAAGTGCTTGAAAGTGACACTAGCTACGTGATCTGCCAGTTCTGCCAGGGGCAAATTTGGGATGCAGCCTAGCTTCTCAATAACCTCATACTGTGCCAAAGAATCTCATGCATGCTGTGCTGCTAATCAACTGGTGTGGGTCCTGCCAGCTGTTTGGTCCCGGCCCTCACCTCAAACTGGTAACAGGAATGCTGAGACTGCATCTACTAAAAGGCATTAGCCAAAGCTTTCTGTGCCAGCAGGCCAGTTTAAGGAGAGAGGAGATCCTGAGCCTTGTTTCCTGCTGTAAAAAGGAAATGTGCTGCATGGCAGTAAGGAAGCAGGGATATTAGTGTTGCATCCTCCTTGCTGCTGTTTATCACTGCTGATCCAAGCCTACAGTCAATGATAGCTGCCCTTTAGTACAGGGCATGGCCGACAGAACTGCTTGGGATCACAGGCAGACAGCATACCTGAAGCAGGTCTATGTCCCCTTACTCTTTTGGACTTTGCAACTCAGTCATAGATGCAGATGGGAGTATACCTCACTGTGAGCAGAAAGAAGCTAGGTTCAAAAGAAAGAATTCCTTGGAAGAAGAGAGTGATGAAAGAGATCTCTGAGACTGAGACAAAATATCCAGGACTTAGAAACCAAGGGGTTTGAGTGAATGAGGATTTGGAATAGGATGCCCGAGGAAAGAATAAAGTACAGAAAGATAAAGTAAAGGACAGGTGTGAAGAGAAGGAGAGTATAAGGAGGGAGGACAGAAATAGGGGACTTGGGGAACACAGAAGTAGAAATTCAGTATGGGGAGAGACTCTGGAATCAATGAGGGTATTTGTGCTTGTGGAGACTGGATGTGAGGAAGCATACATGGAATAGAACTACCCTGCTGGTAATGTGACAACAATGCCTTGATTCCCAAAGGCAGAAGACTTGAAAAAACCCTGAAACAAAAAAAAACCACCACCAAACCAAAACCCCCACCATCATCAACAAAACCCCCAACAAACCAAACAAACCCCCCCAAAAAAGCAAAAAGATCACACACAGAGATCTGGGTTAAGCTACCCACCAGTGGGAAGATACACATGGATAAATGTAAACAAAAGAGGATTCTTTGCTAGATTACTGTCAATGCTGTAATTAAAAATCTGTTCATAAGTGAGATGAACTAGTGTGAAAAGTGTGGGCATAGAATAAACAATTTTAGAATGTATTAGTCTGTTCAGTTACTAGTTTATGAACTGGATTTGACATAAGATGTTGACTTGCTGGAACGTGTCCAGAGAAGGGCAACAAAGCTGGTGAGGGGTTTGGAGCACAAGCCCTGTGAGGGGAGGCTGAGGGGGCTGGGCTTGCTTAGCCTGGAGAAGAGGAGGAGACTCAGGGGTGACCTTATTGCTCTCTACAACTACCTGAAGGGAGGTTGTAGCCAGGTGGGGGTTGGTCTCTTCTCCCAGGCAACCAGCACCAGAACAAGAGGACACAGTCTCAAGCTGTGCTAGGGAAGGTTTAAGCTAGATGTTAGGAAGAAGTTCTTCACAGAAAAAGTGATTGCCCATTGGAATGTGCTGCCCAGGGAGGTGGTGGAGTCACCATCAGTGGAGGTGTTTAGGGAGAGACTGGATGGGGTGCTTGGTGCCATGGTTTAGTAGATTAGATAGTGTTGGATGATAGGTTGGACTTGATGAACTCAAAGATCTTTTCCAATCTGGTTTATTCTATTCTATTCTAAAAAAAACCACAACCCAACCAACCAAATAAAAAAAAACCCAAACCAAACAAAAAAACCCAAACCCAAGCCAAGCAACCAACCAAACCACCACCAAACAAACAAAACCAACCCAAACAAAACCACTGAAGAAACCCCAGTGATTTTGGTTTGGTTTAAAATGTGACAGACTACGTGGATAATTTTCCTTGTTTAAAATATTACATTGTTAAAAAAAAAAAGCAAAAATTCAATCCTCCATGCTATTAACATTAATTGAAATGTTCTATGCAGCCTGCAGGGTGCATGGGGGAAGATCATGAGCAAAATAGTTTATCAACTGCTGTTTTGAAAGCTTCAGAGATGCAAATGTTAGCCCAAAGTAGTCAATTTAGCCAGACTTGATTTTTCTTTCACATACAAATCACTTTAACACAAGTCCACATCTGGCGAGAAGGAGAAAAAAAAAAGACACTTCAAAATACATAAGGGGGTGGCTTTGAAAATTTCAGACTGAGATTTTCAAAGTTATGGTGGAGATTCAGATGCACCATCCCATTAATTTTAATGACTATCTAAATTCCCTAGTAGACCTTGAGTAACTTCAAAGTTAAATTCCTGTTATTTTTGGATATTTCCTATACTTGACCCAGGTTTGTCCTTCTGCAGTGAAAAGAAAGAGGTGAAAAGAGTGTTCTCTGTTTTCTGCTCGGAAAGAGCTCTACAGAGACTTCACTAAGTTTGCAGTGGTCATTGTCACTGCTGTCTTCTCTCCCAAACACTCATCTGAAGCCCCCTGAATGCTGCTTGTTTGCCATGTTGCTGACAGAGATCGTACAGATCGTTTGGGAGAAGACAGTAAATCATAACTATATGACAAGCTGCTTCTGACAGCAGGTCCCTCTTGTCCCGTTTTTGGAACCTTTTGGACTTTGTTTTATGTGGGTTTGTGGTCTGAAGTATTCCATAAATCTTCCTGAACCTTTCAGAGCCTCCCTTTTTATCTCACTCACACAGTTCTGCAATTACCTATCGGACTGAGAAGGTCCAGAGCTGACAACTTACTTTTAGCCTGGCTACAGTTACTGCAGCGTTTCACTAGCCAGCTCCTCATTTATTTTTCATATGAAATTTTCATGAAGGAAAAAATATATTTGAGCAGCTAGAGAGAGCAGATACATAAAACCTCGAGCTCAACACCTTTCTCTTTGCAAAAACATCCCTATACTTCTGGATATTTAAAGAGAGTTCTTCCTCAAAGAAATGTAAACAGTGAAGTGTGAAAGCCCTGGAAGGCAAAGTGGTTCACCTAACAGAGTGCAGGGACTGAGGCTTTCAGCATTTTCCCTATAATTCAGCCTCCTTGTGCCCCAGTTTTCTCTTCTGTGATATGAAATGACAACAAGGTTCATTTTCTTTGGTAAAAGAACCCATCTCTTTATGATGGATTTGTTTTTTCCATCAAAGACAGAAAATACATCCTGTTTGAAAAGTGAGATAGAAATGAGGAAAGTACTTTGCTCAGCAGCTGACACCTACAAGGTGTTATGCACAGTAGGGTTTAACATTAGCTCAAACGTGTCACCACAAGCTCCTGGCTCCACTTTTTGCATCAGTATAAATTCATCCTATAAGCTTATTGGCATGCAAATAAAATGTACACTAGAGTCCAAGGCATCTGAAATGGCTGAATTACCTCAAAGACAGAAGCTTACCAGGCAGCAGGAAGCTCAGCAGTGTGCTAGCAGAAAGAGGGATGAATTACAAGGAAGCAAGCTGGGGAAAGGGAAAACAGCAGCAAGTGTTTTAGTGGGAGGACCATGAGAAGTATCAGAACTAGGATCAGAACTGGCAAAACCAGGACTAATGAAGGTCAGGCTCTAGGGTCCACTAGTAATTAGTCTATGGAAAGAAGAGGCAGGAAATAGGTTGGAAAGTGTACAGAAGATGTTTTATATCTGCAATGACTGTCTAGGAAGAGGTATTGCTCCATGTGTGATTCTTTTACTCCATTTCAAGTCATTCTGGAAAGGCTCACAAGGAAGGCTGTTGAGACCTCCACATGTTAGTAATACTGCCACAATTCTCTTCCCTGATGCTGTGGGGGTGGGTCCACTTACTTCATTTGCTCTTCACACACTGCTGAAACTGCCCTGCAATGTGTCACACACTGCCTGATGCTTCCCCTGTGGATCAGTTGTGTCCTTGCTCTCCGGACACCTTCCCAAGCAATGCTCATTTCCCACCCTCCAGTGCATAGTGAGTGTCTCCCAGTTGGATTGGTATATTCAGTAAGCTAAATACACCCATGCTTCTACTGTCAAGCCCCCTTTACATACCCATGCATGCTTTTCTCCACAACATGTCTGCACATAATCACTGCCCCCCATCTGGCAGATTTAGCCCAGGACAGGCAGTATACGTGGTGGCATGGCAGCAACAAGGGATGCTGTTCAGCCACACAAACCTGTGGCTCGTTTGTGATGGCTTGCAGATGTCAGTAGTTCAGTTCAAAGTCCTGGATTAGGGAAGTACTGTCATTCCAAAACAAGAAGAAAAAAATGTGTGGCTGTTCAAGGTGGTAGTTCAGTGTCCCAGCCACAGGTAAGGAAGGGGGTATGAGATGGCTTGGGGCTTAAAATATGCAGCTGTGAAGAAAATCAGACTCAGTACTCAGTTCTACCCTCGAAGCCCCTCTTTGTGTTGGTTCTTATCTGTAAGATGTCAACAAGCAATGCTTCCACTCACTTCATTTGTTTAGACAACAGGGCAGGAATCATGACTCTGTCACTGTGCTAACGCTGGACCCTGGTATTCCCACAGACCAGATGCACTTCTGGGAGCAGGGTAAGCCTGGTAGCATAGTGCTGCACTCCAGCTACTGATTTTTGATGTTCAGCAAAGCTAACAACCCGGTATACAGGGACATGCTGGCTCCCTTACAGCACATCACAGCTAACAGGAGATCCTACAGTGTGTTACACAGCCCCTGTAGACCAGTTTCTCTCAATTGTCCCACACCCAAGACAATAGGGCTTTGGGATCAACTGAGACTTTCAAGAGGGTCTATGATACTCCAAACATACATGTGCAATTAAATGTTAGATTAGTTAAGATAGCTCTTTTTATTAAGTGTAAGAAAAGAAGAAACAAAAAGATAAGGATGAATCACAGTATTAATGATGACACTCAAATAGCAAATTCACACTTAATACCTTAAAACCAGAATTGAAACTACCATCATTTCCACCTAATAAGCATTTGAGAATTATTGTTATCAATACTTGCATTTCAGCACTATCATTGTAATCTAATTTCATTGCAGTATTTACTTCTTAACAACCTCTGAAGAAGATGAAAAGTGGTTTGCACACAGTTTATTCATAGAATCAGAGAGTCAGATCATAGAATCATTCCAGCTGGAAAAATCCTCCAAGACTGAGTCCAGCTATTAATTTAACACTGCAAAGTCCATGTCCCTAAGCACCGTACCTACACATTTCTTGAACACTTGCAGGGACAGTGATTTCACCACTTCCTTAGGCAGTGTGTCCCACTGTTTAACTACTCTTTCAATGGAAAAGTTTCTAATATCCAATCTAAATCTCCCCTGGTGCAACCTGAAGTCATTTCATTTTAGCCTGTCACTTGTTACCAGGGAGAAGAAACCAACACTCACCTGGCTACAATCTCATTTCAGGTAGCTGTGGAGAGCAATAAGGTCTCCCCTCAGCCTCCTCTTCCAAACAACGCTGGTTCCCTCAGGATCTCTTCTGAAAATTTGTTCTCTGAATCCTTCACCAGCTTCATTGCCCTTTTCCAGATGTTCTCCAGCAACTCAACGTCCTTCTCATAGTGAGGAACCCAAAACTGAACACAGTGTTTGAGGCATGGCCTCATCAGTACCAAATACAGGGGCATGATCACATCCCCACTCCTGCTGGACACACTATTCCTGATACAGACCAGGATGCTGCTGGCCTTCTTGGCCACCTGGACACACAATCACATCCTTGAAAGATATATGTAATATCAGTCATTTTAAAGTCTTACTCTATTCTATAATATTGAGCAGTACATTGGTAACCTGTGCTTTATGGTTTTTTCTTCTGTACTACTGATGATTTGAAATGCATGATGATAAAATTCTTAAGAATGGGAATAACAGTGCCATGACTTTAAAAATGCAAGGTAACCACAAAGCAATCACTCTGAAGAGTGGCAAATGAGTTCCAGGCCTAAAAACCCAAAAGTGACAGTTGAAAATAAGAAAACCTTGGAGACAAGAAAAGGGATTTTGATTCCCGAATAAACACAGCCAGACACCAATTCACAGTGGCTCTTGTGTCCTTCCTGAGAAAAAGTTTAATTCTTAAAGAATTCTAAAATAATATAATCCCCTAATTTAAGTCTGTAATGCTCCGTGAAAATGGTACCTCTTATTTCAGTTAAGACTACCGTGCACCTGGGTTTCCCTGGAAATGAACCGTTTGTTTCAGTCAGATATTTTATCAGGGTGAACACTGCCCGAGCTGTGCAGGCATCTGATCCACTGGCAGGTCAGATACTTCCATGAGCACCAGAAACTCCTACAGGGCTACCCACACAGCCAGCTCACTACAGGATCGGCTCAGTAGAAACTCCACTGCACGCAAGTGCATCTCTTTAGCTCAAGGCAAGAATTTAAATGCCAGAATTCTGTTTAAATCCCTTTTTTAATATATACACGTATTTATAGTTCTGTGATACAATTCCCAAAATCACTTCTGAAAGCAGATGCTGAAAAATCAACCAAACCCCAACCCACAGTTCTATAGCCCAGCAAGTTTTAGATACAATACTTTCTAAAATGATATTTCCCTCTCCCCATACAAGAAATAACCCAAAGTTGTCTCTTCTGCATCTGAGATCTGCTTATCTCCAAAGTTTTAAATACATGAAAAACCACTATGCAAAGTGAATTTTAAAAGCAGTGATGCCACTTTATCTATGAGCTGTGAGGTTGTAGATACAATAGCACTGGCTTCTACTGATAGATTTTTTTCCTGAGACTTGATAAAGACATTGCATATAGTCCAGAAGTGACACTGGAGAAACTTGAGCTCCCAAAGAAGTGAACCTTCAAACAGCTCTTTGTGAGTGGAGTTGTGCCCATGGCTAGTGATACAGCAATCACTTGTGACAGATGGCATCAACATTTTGGTCATTAGAAGAGCTCAAGGAACAGTGCATGCTTCCAGCAGAGGGCTTGAAGAAGGAGAGAGACACCACCAGAGCGAAGCCAGTCACCTTTAGGATCTTAACCCAAAGCTTGCTATGCAGTCACCAGTATGTGGGGGATCTGTACTCCACACTGGCGCACTTCTGGAGAGACCTATCTCCACTACTGAGATGACATCCTTTTCTTAAAGCAATGCTGGGTTTCAGCTGTGTTTGAGACCACTCAGGTGGCTGGCAGGATAGGAAAGTTTAAGCACTGCTCTACCATCACAATGCCTTTTCACAGTATGTATTCTAGATTTCACGCTAAAAAGAAAACAGCAGAGTGGTGTAAAGCTTTTGCTGCTAATTACTGTTTCTTGAATGGAACAATGCTGGCTGAAAATCTCTTGAACTTGAGGGTCAGGAAGCCACAGCTTTCTTTGCCAGAAGAGTAATTTAGAGGAAGAAATGTGCCCAAACAGCTCATACAGGCTGTATCACCTGGAAAAAAGGGAACAATTGCTGGTGTGAATCCAGGTGACCATAAGCACCTCTTCCTGCTTGTAGAAAGCCCTGTTCTTCAAAAGACAGACCCACAGATGTTGGAAGTTGCTTCCAACCCACATCATTCTATGATCCCACTTTCAAATCTAAGCCAGGGTGTGCTACAAATCCACAATGAGCATGGTGAGGGCAGTAGAAGGGTTACTTTTTAGTTTAACTGCTCCCCCTACTCTGGCTGGCAAAGAGGAACAAAAAGTCTTTGCATGGCCATGGTTCCCAAGTACTAACAATAGTTCATAGCTGTGCAAAGGTCATTTGTCCTGGTGTCTGATTCCCAACGCCAGCCTCTCCCTGCAGCTCTATCCCAGTACTAGTTCTTTATTCTGCACCATTTCCACAGCTGTAGAACACAGGAATTCAGGTCCTACATTTCTCAGGCTCCAGGACTCACCAACCCAGCAATACTTCAGCATTTAATGAACTGCTTTCTCCTTTGATAGGCATGTCTCTAGACAGGACACTTTTGACTAGAGAAAATATATTCAACATATGTTTTTGATTAGGATCCACCCAGTTGTCCCAGTGTACTCCCTGCATTGCTTTGTGCTGTGTTACCCAGGGTCAGCCTCTAGATCTACATGTAGCATGACGTAATTGTCAGTGACAGGGTGCAAAACCCCCGGGCAGCACAGAAAGGGAGGCCCACATTGCTCAGATCAGATGTCCACAGACAGCTGTTCTCTTGTCACTCAGGTGACATGTAAATAGCATGTGAAGTTTCTGCCTGTTGCAAAGTTTTGACTTTAACTTGCTAAATTATTTGTTCTTCCTTTAATAGCCAGCACAGCCAGAGAATCAGGGTGGCCATAAGGCATTTCTAAGAGATGTGCTTATCATTACCCTGGTACTCAGGGCTTGCTGGCATGCTGAGGAGCATTTGAGACATGAAGGTGCTTTGGTACTCAGGAACCATTAAAAAACAAATGGCTGTTACCTGCATGCCACAATGGGTGAGGTGCTATGAGTCAGTACCAGCACTGATGGTTATGCTGTGAAGGGCTGAGGGCTTTTTTATTTCCTGCAGATACAGAGAGTTAAGCCCCATACGCTCCTTGTGAGACTAGGGAGGGCCTACAGAGTCACACAGGATCAACCAGGTTGGAAAAGACCTCTGAGATTATCAAGTCCAACCTATCACTTTTTCTGTGAAGAATTTCTTCCTAACCTCCAGCCTAAACCTCCCCTGGCACAGCTTGAGACTGTGTCCTCTTGTTGTGGTGCTGGTTGCCTGGGAGAAGAGACCAGCCCCTTCCTGGCTACAACCTCCCTTCAGGTAGTTGTAGAGAGCAATAAGGTCTCCCCTGAGCCTCCTCTTCTCCAAGCTAAACAACCCCAACTCCCTCAGCTGCTCCTCATAGGGCTTGTGCTCTAGACCCCTCACCAGCTCTGGACATGTTCAAGCAACCTTTCTTAAACCTAGGGGCCCAGAACTGGACACAGTACTCAAGGTGTGGCCTAACCAGTGATGAGTACAGGGGCAGAATGACTTCCCTGCTCCTGCTGACCTCATACTCCACATAAGACTGGGGCCCCTCTACCCCTGAAAACATGGGCAGTTCAGTGTCCAAAAGTCTTCAGAGATGCTGGGGTACAACCTTTTTGCCACACACTGAGTACCTTCATCCCTACTGTCTTCCTAGGCAGCAGTGTCTAAACTTGGTTCAGTAGACTGGCCTTTTTCCCCTCATTTTCAGTATGTCTGCTGAGAGAGGCTGACCCACAAACAAGGGTCAAGCTTTACCTAAGCTTTCATGGGCTGAGCTCTTCCCGAGAAAGGGGTATTGTAGAAGTGCTCCCTAACTGCAGGAATGTTCATGTTAGCTTTAAGTGATCCAGGACAGCCTTGGTACCACCTTAAGTCATGCAAGATGTGTTGTCTGAAAGAAACTATGTATTACATGCACTTGACTTCTCAATTTCCATCCCACAGATAGGAAATCTGAGGCACGATACAATCCTGGGACGTGTTGTAGGCCCTCCAAACAGCAGAGAAATGCACCTGCTTTTGCAGACTCCTGCCCTGCACATCCTTATACATTGCCAGTGCTACTTCCACTAATGTGTGCACCAAAACCAGAAACCACAACTGACCTGGAAAAATGGAAATGCTAGAAATTAAGTGAACTGACCCCAGAGCAGTGAGGTACCATGACCAGCCTGCAGATTAAGTTCAAAAGAGTTGCTGGAGGGGAGGAATAACACAAGGAACTGAAGCAGGTGATACAACTCCAACTGAGCTACAAGGCTAGCCAATCCCACTCTACAGCAGGGAAGATCTGTCCTTTCTTTTCTTTGCTGTGGTGCTCAGCTGCCCCTGCATTTTGCAGGTGCATTCAGCTGAGACTTGTCTTAGAGCCTTGCATTGAGAGCATATAAAAGCTTATGCCTCCCTCTGTGCCCATGTGTCACAACAGTGTCAGCCCATGACACCAACCAGAAGAGAACTACAACAGGGCTGTTGCACAGCCCTCCAGGGTGGTTCTGGCCTGCTAGCCACTGAAAAGAGGCTTAAAAATGTGACTGAATGAGGCACTTCTACAAGAAAGCAAAGATTCAATACAAGCAAAGATTCGATACAAGCTTTATAGATTAGCGTTTGCAGTATTTTGCCTGCAAAACAGAGTTCTTGAAAGAATGCATCTGACTTGCTCAGAACACGGCTGTTTCTCTAAACTTCTCCAGTCTGAAAGGTTTCTTCTAGACTTACACTACCATAACCAGAATCAGAATTTGGCCTCTATTCTTTTCTCCCCAGGACTAGCTGAGCTGCCTGCCATACCTCAGACTGTAACACAGGGACATTTGTCTCTCCTGTAAGCCACCACCCAGTAGCTGTTGAAATAACATATCCTGTTTTAAGCTTCATTGTTGTCATTTTGTTTTGTTCTGGGGTTTGTTGATGTTTTGTTGTTGTTGTGGTCATTGTTAAAATAATTTGGCCACCTAGCTGGGTTAGGCAATTCAGATAATTTCCCAGCAGTCAAAGAAAAGGCTGCTAAATGCTCTTGGCTGTGTCCTGTCAAATTCAAACTTCACCAGTTTTCAACAAGCCTCTGAGAATACATTCAACTGATATGAAATCAAGCAGTCAAGGACATTTTGCTACCAGTTGGTTTTGCTGGAGGTTAACCTACCCACAGCCAACATGGCTATTCTGGAGTCACAAAACCAACTGACATACACAAATGCAGTATCTCCCACTAGGCTGCTCAGGAATAGTCTTTTTATAAAGTTCTAGTTACACACCATCTGCCTTAAGTTTAAAGGCAGCTTTAGCGTAGTCTGGGACTTGAAACTCTTTGAGGGAGGTTTTGGGTTGGTCATAAAGAAAAAAGATGATCTGGTCAACTGGAATACAGTAATTTTAGCTTGTAAAACAGTTAGAAGGGAAACCAGGCTTCTCCCAGGGTATAACACAACTCTCTAAAGAGTGCAATAAATTATACCTTGCTTTGTCTACTTGTATTTGACCTGGACATAGCCAGCATCTCTTATGCAAGATGAGGCATGGACTCAATTTCTTAGAGTAGGTGCACAGCCTACTTGCAGATGCATAGGTGAGAGAAACAGAGCCACATGTGACACACAGCAGAAAACAGGGGAGGTAGACAGGGCAGAGTGTGGTGCTGGGGAGTCAGGGTGGGAAAGACACTGACACCAGAGATGGTGTTAGGATGTGGCTGCTACATTGCAAGGGGTACCAGGTCTGTAAATAAAGCGTTCCACAAACACGTTCTTCCCACCTAGCTCCATCTCCCAAATACACAGGCAAAACAGAACAATTGAGATCAAATCTAACCTGGCATACAGCAAGGGACAGGAACCCAGATTGTCATCAGGGTCTTACAGCCCCTCACCACTCAAGAACAACTGGAACCTACATTCTGCCATTCTCATACAGCTCCAGGTTGAGCAGAGGAGGCAGATCCCAGCAGGAAGGATTACTACATCCAGGGACCTCCAGATGCAACCAGGAGACCAGAAGGGCACAAACATATGCATGTGCTTGAAGCTGTGGGTCTGGGACAACCTCTCCCCATAGAGCAACCTGTGCAGAGGGCATGAGAAGGCCTCCTGCCCCTTCCTACCGCGTGTGTGGGCTTGAGCAGGGTAATGAGACACACAGACAGGACTCACTTTCCAACCACATAGCAGCCTGAACAGAAAGCCATGTGCTGAAGGGCAATTAAATTCCTCATTAGCTGTAATTAGCAGGCACCTGACACCCCTTAACAGAAGCTCAGCAGCAGAGGGCCTCTGCCTGGCAGGAGAGGGCCAGTGGGAAGCCAGCTTTTGTGGCTTGTTTTATTGCTCCCCATTTTCCAAGCTCCCTGCGACAGTGCTGAGTCTCATCAGAGACAGCACCTGTGAGCATGAGTCTGATCTGCAGCTCACCAGAGTCAGATGGGGATCAGACCCTTCCTGAACAGGCTGAAAAAAACAGCCCAGGAGAGCTATGCCTTGGGCTGAGCTGCAGCCACCAGCATGAGCTGGTCTGAAGTCCAAGATGGGTGTGCTACTAAATGAACCAAGAGCAATCCTCATTAATTATCCCACTCCTCCTGCTTGGAGCTTCTGCCCTCTATAAATGTATAAAACAAGGTCTAAAAAAGACTCCTTCCCTGAGTGGCATCTCTTGCAAACCCTTTCACCCAGATGAAATCTTCAAGCAGCAAGAACTTCACTTCATAACCCCAGGGTAGATAAAAGGTTAACTTGGGCAAAGAAGCCTGCCAACACTCTTCTTGTACTCAGACCATTGCACTGCTGGTCCTCAGCAAATCAAGTGGGTCAGGCAATATCATCTTCCCAGCTTCATAACCAGAAGGAAAGACTTCCCTAAGTGAGCCACTGACCTTTTTGTACAGCTTGGTTCACTTAGTTCAGCACATCTGAGTGGCAAAGAGCTTTGTCTCGACAAGGCTGTTAATGTGTGTGGTCTAAAGGACCTGAACTATTTTCAAGGTAAAATAATTCTGGGGATGAGGGAAGACAAGAGGCTGGGAACAATTAAAATGAGGAGTGGAAGAATTTGCAAGTGCACATTTCTGTTCTTAGTTTTAAACTAAGCTTTGCTGACTGGATGCAAGGTGACAGGCTGATGCTGTTTGATCACTGGCCACTATTTCACTTTCTCACTCTGGTTTCCATGCTCTGACCAGGCTGGTGTGGCCAACTGGAGCAAGTGCACTGAGAAGCAAGCAGGAGCAGGTAACAGGGTGGACAGGTATGTTGTGTGGCTGTGCTGGAACTGGTTGAACAACGTTTGGTGAACAGCCAGCAACAGCAAAAAAAAGTCCCTTTTTTGGTTTTTTTTTTCCCTAGGGGGAAGGCTTTGGATCCTCTTAAAAGCCTGATCTGTCAGCCACCAACCTGTTTATTGTATGTCCACATCCTTTGCTTAGTTCTTAAGCACCTGGCCTTCACTTTGCAGCACATGATCTTTCTACAAGCCTTAATGCATTTGCCTTCACAAATAAATATGAGGGAAAGGAATTGCTACTAACTCCCTTGGACAGAGCAGATCTTTAGATGTAGGTCTCTTAAACCCTAGGCTAGTCATTAAATCCTTCCAGTGTTTAGCAGTCTCCAACTGGTTCTTTAAGTCATCCATTATTTATGATATGTGCCTAGCTCTATGGTATTTCATTATCTCTGGAGGCCGATGGCAAACAGGGTCAGGGATCTCTGTGTCCTCCTTAGCCTCAGAGATTCCTCAGGACTTTAGACTCTTTGGAGACAATCCTATACTCTTTTAACTCATTTGTAGGGTTACTTTTTATAAGAAGGGAAAGAATCAGTTAATGTAATGTACAGTTCCTATATGTTCACTTTTGGTACAGTCATAGTGAGTCTGCAAGCTGAATGCAGGGAAAAAAAGCTTATAGAAAAGCAACACACTGTAAAAAAATAATGCCATTATTTCTAGTTGACACTTAATCTCCAGCTGTGGTTTTTGCTGTGACTCCACAAGAGTAAAAAGCTCTTCACCATTCTGACCAAGGCTATTTTTTTCTCTTTTTTCCCCGTCTTGATGTGTTAAGTAGCCTGAGCTCTCCGATTCCCATACTGCAAAGCAGCCACAAACTCTCAGATCATTTTTGGAGTGTTTGTGTATGGCTTTCCACTGCACTCTTTCTAATTTTTCAGTTTCTTTAAAAGTAAGGTCCGTTTTAAAATGTCCACAACAAAGTTTTGGAAGGGGAGGCAGTATCTTTTATTGTACTAAATCCTGTGACTGGAAAAACTAGACAAGTTTTCAGTTAGTGAAGACTTTTTCCTAATGAGAGATACTACTTTTATCCACACCTCTGCCTTGCTTATAGGCTTAAACCAACTCATCTTTGGCAATTCCAGTACCACAAAGACAGCACAGAAATCTTAGAAAGGCTGGACATTCAATTTGTACTGCCACAAAACAGCATTTTATGAGGACTGCAATGTCTGAGCTGGTTTGCTGTTGTAGGATGGTTCACCAGTACTAGGCAGATCTTATTTCTTTACCATAAATCACCACTAAAATAATTTGTTTGAGTTCAAACTCAACAATGGCATACTTGAATTGCAATAAATTAGTTCTGTAGGATAGCACAGAGAATCACCAAAACCTATGTTAATATAAGGGGGATATGGTAAGTATTTTGATAACCTGTTGTCAGAGCAAAAGGCAACTACTTTTAAACTTTATCTTTAGTCTCTGCCTGGTTACAGATAATGGGTGGGCTTCCTCTGCCTCTTCCTGATTTGCTTTCTCCTCAGGCTTTGAAAGTTAGGAGTGGGGTAAAACATCCTCCCACCTTCAAGCGGGTTTTGAGACACAGCTGCCCAGGATGCACAGTGGTTACCTGAGCTGTGACCCTGCAGTTCTCTTTCCCAGCAGCTAACGCAGTACCTGGGGAACAACCTAACGTCAAAATGTCATGCGTTGAGAAAAAGACATTTCAGGAAAGCATCACTCCTAAAGAGAATGAAGCAGACTGTAAATCTATCCAGCTTGGCCTCCCCTACAGCTGGGAAGGTCTCTTGCTTCAGATTCCCTCCATCCGTCTTTTCAGCCTCGACTTGTCACCACAGAAAGCTGCTGACAGATGGCCCCGATTCACACAGCCACGCAGGAAATCCAGACAACCCATTATCACTGTGCAAGAATTCATCCCACAGACAGGCATCCCTGCCTGCTGCTGTCTGCAGTTTAATACACCGAAGTCCCATCATCCTTGTAGTTGCATCCTATTTATCTACTTTAATGAAAGAAAGAAAGAAAGAAAGAAAGAAAGAAAGAAAGAAAGAAAGAAAGAAAGAAAGAAAGAAAGAAAGAAAGAAAGAAAGAAAGAAAGAAAGAAAGAAAGAAAGAAAGAAAGAAAGAAAGAAAGAAAGAAAAAGAAAGGAAGGAAGAAAGGAAGAAAGGAAGAAAGAAAGGAAGGAAGGAAGGAAGAAAGGAAGAAAGGAAGAAAGGAAGAAAGGAAGAAAGGAAGAAAGGAAGAGGGAAGGGAAGGGAAGGGAAGGGGGAAGGGAAGGGAAGGGAAGGGAAGGGAAGGGAAGGGAAGGGGAAGGGAAGGGAAGGGAAGGGAAGGGAAGGGAAGGGAAGGGAAGGGAAGGGAAGGGAAGGGAAGGGAAGGGAAGGGAAGGGGAAGGGGGAAGGGAAGGGGGAAGGAAGGAAGGGAAGGGAAGGGAAGGGAAGGGAAGGTTTGGGAAGGGAAGGGAAGGTTTGGGAAGGGAAGGGAAGGGAAGGAAGGAAGGGAAGGGAAGGGAAGGGAAGGGAAGGGAAGGGAAGGGAAGGGAAGGGAAGGGAAGGGAAGGGAAGGGAAGGGAAGGAAGGGAAGGGAAGGGAAGGGAAGGGGAAAGAGAGAGAGAGGAAGGGGGGGAAAGAAAGAGAGAGAAAGAGGGAAAGAAAGAAAGAGGGAAAGAAAGAGGGAAAGAGGGAAAGAGGGAAAGAAAGAGGGAAAGAGGGAAAGAGGGAAAGAGGGAAAGAGGGAAAGAAAGAAAGAAAGAAAGAAAGAAAGAAAGAAAGAAAGAAAGAAAGAAAGAAAGAAAGAAAGAAAGAAAGAAAGAAAGAAAGAAAGAAAGAAAGAAAGAAAGAAAGAAAGAAAGAAAGAAAAAGAAAGGAAGGAAGAAAGGAAGAAAGGAAGGAAGGAAGGAAGGAAGAAAGAAAGGAAGGAAGGAAGAAAGGAAGAAAGGAAGAAAGGAAGAAAGGAAGAAAGGAAGAAAGGAAGAAAGGAAGAAAGGAAGAGGGAAGGAAGGGGAAGGGAAGGGGAAGGGAAGGGGAAGGGAAGGGGAGAGGAAGGGAAGGGGGAAGGGAAGGGAAGGGAAGGGAAGGGAAGGGAAGGGAAGGGAAGGGAAGGGAAGGGAAGGGAAGGGAAGGGAAGGGAAGGGAAGGGAAGGGAAGGGAAGGGAAGGGAAGGGAAGGGAAGGGAAGGGAAGGGAAGGGAAGGGAAGGGAAGGGAAGGGAAGGGAAGGGAAGGGAAGGGAAGGGAAGGGAAGGGAAGGGAAGGGAAGGGGAAAGAGAGAGAGAGAGAGAGAGAAAGAGGGAAAGAAAGAAAGAGGGAAAGAAAGAGGGAAAGAAAGAGGGAAAGAAAGAGGGAAAGAGGGAAAGAAAGGGAAAGAGGGAAAGAGGGAAAGAGGGAAAGAGGGAATGAGGGAAAGAGGGAAAGAGGGAAAGAGGGAATGAGGGAAAGAAAGAAAGAAAGAAAGAAAGAAAGAAAGAAAGAAAGAAAGAAAGAAAGAAAGAAAGAAAGAAAGAAAGAAAGAAAGAAAGAAAGAAAGAAAGAAAGAAAGAAAGAAGGAAAGAAGGAAAGAAGGAAAGAAAAAGAAAGAAAGAAAGAAAGAAAGAAAGAAAGAAAGAAAGAAAGAAAGAAAGAAAGAAAGAAAGAAAGAAAGAAAGAAAGAAAGAAAGAAAGAAAGAAAGAAAGAAAGAAAGAAAGAAAGAGAAAGAAATGTCACATCTTTACAACACCATACCGACCAAATTTTTTATGAGAAGACCAGGACATAGAGAGTGGCCTAGTGAAAAATAAAGTCTAATAGTGCAAGGAGTCAAAAAATTAATGTATTCTGATTCAATTATTTATATGCTGCTGTAAAACCCACATCCTTAGACCTGTTTAGGAAAGAATGCTTATTTTCTGGTTGAAGAGAGATATGAAAAAACTATTTCAGACATTAAATGAAAGCATTCCTGAATAGTGAAAACCATTGTGTACAGAAAGGGCACAGAGAAGGAGCCTTTCAGAAGCCTGAATAAGAAAATAAATCTCCCTTTATTTGACTTGGAGAGGACTTTTTTTTTAATGCCAGCTCAACTTTTCTTTGAAACCTTCACCATCAAGCTGCATAGTACAAAAGGGAAACAGGGATGTTTATTTATCAGCAGAGAATTGCAGGCCGCTCTCTGCCCGGGACAACTGCTGCAATGGCAAATACTTCTCCTAACTCTAGATATTGTATTGCCCAGGATAAGGAGAATACAATACTGCCCCAGCGCAGGATGCAAACCCCATTTGGATCTGGGGTGCCCAGAGGGACAGAATGAAAATATTCACAGCAACGAGTGAAATCGCTTGACATTGCATGAGGGCAACGAAGTTGGTGAGGGCTTTGGAACACAAGCCCTATGAAGAGAGGCTGAGGGATCTGGGGTTGCTTAGCCTGGAAAAGAGGAGACTCAGGGGTGACCTTATTGGTCTCTACAACTACCTGAAGGGAGGTTGTGGACAGGTGGAGGTTGGTCTCTTCTCCCAGGCAGACAGTACCAGAACAAGAGGACACAGTCTCAAGCTGCGCCAGGGCAGGTTTAGGCTGGATGTTAGGAAGAAGTTCTATACAGAGAGAGTGATTGCCCATTGGAATGGGCTGCCCGGGAAGTGGTGGAGTCACCTTCATTGGGGGTGTTCAGGAGGAGACTTGATGGGGTGCTTGGTGCCATGGTCTAGTTGTTTAGGTGGGTTGGATTGGTTGATTGGTTGGATGTGATGATCTTGAAGGTCTCTTCCAACCTGGTTTATTGTATTGCATTGCATTGCATTGCATTGTATTGTATTGTATTGTATTGTATTCTTTATGAATCTAGGAATATCCATTTTTTCTTGTTCTCTTCTCCAGGATAGTGAAAAAAACAATCACTGTATTTCATAAGATGCATTGGGTTGGAAAGGATCTTTAAATGTCATCTAGTCCACCCCCTGCAGTAAGTGGATTCCCCAACTAGATCAGGTTGCTTCGAGCCCCGTCAAGCCTGACATTGAGTGTCTACAGGAATGGGACCTCCACCATCTCCCTGAGCTATCTGTTCCAGTGTTCCAGCACTCTCATAGTAACAAAATTCTTCTTAATGTCCAATCTAAATCTACCCTGCTCTAGTTTAAAACCAACATGTCTTTGTAAACGATTCCTCTACCACTTTCTTGAAGAACCCCTTCAGGTACTGGAAGGTTGCTATAAGATCTCTATGGACCCTTCTCTTCTCCAGGCTGAATAACCACAACTATCCCAGCCTGTCTTTGCAGTAGAATAGAATAGAATAGAATAGAATAGAATAGAATAGAATAGAATAGAATAGAATAGAATAGAATAGAATAGAATAGAATTAACCAAGTTGGAAAAGACCTTTGAGACCATCAAGTTCAACCTATCATCCAACACTATCTAATCAACTAAACCATGGCACCAAGCACCCCATCCAGTCTCTTCCTAAACACCTCCAGGGCAGCACATTCCAATGGCCAATCACTCTTTCTGTGAAGAATTTCTTCCTAACATCCAGCCTAAACATCCCCTGGCACAGTTTGAGACTGTGTCCTCTTGTTCTGCTGCTGGTTGCCTGGGAGAAGAGACCAGCCCCCGCCTGGCTACAACCTCCCTTCAGGTAGTTGTAGAGAGCAATAAGGTCTGCCCTGAGCCTTCTCTTCTCCAGGCTAAGCAGCCCCAGCTCCCTCAGCCTCTCTTCATAGGGCTTGTGCTCCAAACCCCTCACCAGCTTTGTTGCCCTTCTCTGGACACGTTACAGCAAGTCAACATCTTTCCTAAACTGAGGGCCCCAGAACTGGACACAGGATTCAAGGTGTGGCCTAACCAGTGCAGTGTACAGGGGCAGAATGACCTCCCTGCTCCTGCTGGCCACACTGTTCCTGATGCAGGCCAGGATGCCATTGGCCTTCTTGGCCACATGGGCACACTGCTGACTCATGTTCAGCCTAGTATCAACCAGTACCCCTAGATCCCTTTCTGCCTGGCTGCTCTCCAGCCACTCTGACCCCAGCCTGTGGCACTGCATGGGGTTGTGAGTAGAGGTGCTCCAGCCCTCTGATCATTTCTGTGGCCCTCCCCGTGACCTATTCCATGTCCTTTTTGTATTGATGCCCCCAGAGTTGGACACAGTCTCAAGGTGAGCAGAGTAGTGTCCACAGAGCAGAGTGGCACATTTCTCAAACGAATGAAGTTTAAAAATGAACTTGTAGTGCTAAGCTAAAAAGATTTTCTCATGTATCATTTCAGTGCCAAAAGAGCCTTCGTGCTAAATTCCTTGGTAATTTCATAATGTAAGGGTCACCCAACACAAAACCACTGAAAATGCATGAACTTCTTGACTATCAGGAGGCTGCAGCCTCTGCAGCTCAGTCGTTTTGCTTCTTAGCCCCCTAGCCATAGTCCCCACCACTCTCATCATACATGAACCAAGCAGAGAAAAAATCTTCCTCCCCAGTGAAGTCTTCTCTGGGGTCTGAAGCCATGAGTGTAGGGACCATGGGCGGGAAGTCTGTGCTGCCAACACCTGGTGGTGGGATAGGGAGTTGGATCTCACACATGCTGCGCTCAGATGGCAAATGATCTCCAGCTTGAGCTGGATTTGGGCTCGTTCCTAGAAATAAAAAATTTGAGCCTCTTAGTTATTGTATTTGGATTTTGTTCAAATGTGTCTTCACTGGCAGTGGATATGTTTCGACATGCACTCATTAACTAGCCTCCATCCTCCCAGGGACTAGAATGCCTGAATGCATAATTCTCCTTTTACTCAGAAAATGTAATTTCCTATTGTCACCACTGCCAGCAATTCTTATTAATACTTTAAAGAGAGCCTTACCCCCTTGTACATCCCTTTGTCCTTCACAATCTCCCCCCAGTTACTAGCTGTTTATAGTAAATAGGTAAACACAACCAAGTAGTGGATCAAGGCCATTGAGAAAGTTTCCTAGCAACTAAGAAGCTCTGAGCACTGCCTCTGGGTTGCACATGGGGCAGGTGCAGTGAAGGTCCTAATGAAGCGAAGGACACAGCCACAGCCGGGGATAAGTGTGCAGAGCTGCAGTCTGTGACCCGAGGAAGAGGCTGCAGACCATTGCACCATTTGCACAGCATGGGACAGCAAATCCCCTCACTTCAGCAGGCGCCAGCCCTCCTGAGACCAGGTCTTAGGTGGCTTAAGACAGATCCTCTGTGTTGAAGCAGTGCTTTCTCTGTCAGGAAAGCCCTTTCCTCACCATCAGAAGGCTTAATGCCTTCAGCCAGCTTCTTGTTTTCAAGAGATTGGTTTCAGGAAACCAAGGTGCCTAGCTTACAAGCTCAAACTATTTTGTCCAGATGATCCCCAAAACGAAAATTAAATACATCTCCCCTAAGATGACCCATTAATATTGATCCAGGCTCTGAGCAAATAAATGAATGCACTTCTACTATTTGGATGGCTAAATATTTCCAATTAAAAGTGTTACGAACAATGCATAATATGTTTGGTTTGGAGGGAGGCTAAGGATTTAAAGCTCACGTTAGAAACATTATCTGCTGTCACTAGTGGACTTGCTGACTTGAATGTTTATTTTTGCTGATTTTTCCCTCCATTACCTCCAATTTTTCAATTAAAACTTAATCATCTTCCTGCTCACTCTCTGCAGAGGTGGTAGGGAGATTGCAAGCTATCATAAAACTTTCTCTGGTCTCACATTTCTCTCTGGCAACAGAGAGAACAATTCCATTCTAGTACTGGCCTACACATTAAACCACACTTACTGCAATCTTGTGGCTGAAGTACTCGCTTTAGGAATGTGCATTGGGTGCTGGATTGTGTGTTCATGTCCCATCTTTCTTCAGCTTTGCCTGAGTGTGAAGACATTGATCTAATGAACTGTATTGCCATGTCATCAGCAGAAACCAGGATCCAGCTCCTGGGTTACATACTTCTTGTACTTTGACTGAACTGTTTTCACAGTTTATTTTTATGTGTTGAATCAAACTAGGATAGTCTCTTCTTCTGTGAGATGAGCAAAGAACAGCAGAGCTTTGTCCCAACAGAGCAGCTATTAAATGGAGAGAAATTTCTGCAAATTGCAAACCTTGCTACTGAAAGCAGGCTGAGTACGGACAGCACACCACCTTACCTGCTAGGAGACAATAACAGCCTAGTGCTGTTGCATTCATTTCCTTAAATAAGCCTGTAGCTCTGAAATGAGCAAGGACTTGTTTAAGCTTGTAATCAGAGCAGTGACTGGAGGGAAGCTATAAAGAGACTTTGTATATGTGGGCAATGATAGCAGCAAGAGAAGAGATTAGATAAACAGAAGATTGTTTACAGCATCATCTGCCTCACAAACCTACCCCGGCAGGAGATGTATTACATCCACTCCAAAACAATTAGCTGGCTTGACAAGCAGGGAATAATATTCACTGGGGGTAGGTAGCAAGGGTGATTTGTCATTGAGACCCTTAGGCTATCAGAAGAACAGAACCCAGGGTTTTCCCGGACTCTTTTATAGCCAGCTGTTTATTTTTAAGGATTAAGTTATTCTTCCCGGTGTGTTCGGTGCAGTTGTCGGAGCTATTGTGAGTCTCATATTCTTATGGGAGAAGCCAGGAAGAAAAATGGATTTGCTTTCTCTGGTTTACTGACTGGGGTGGAGGTCAGCAACTTGGACCTACCTTGTGCAGACAGAGTAACAGGGCCTGGAAACATCATAGCAATCCTCTGCACTGATGCATGGGCACGATCTGCTGTCCCTGAGCAGGCTTTCGCTCCCCCTGACTTCAAAAGGGAGCATAAAAGCTCCTAAACCAAGATTTTCACCTTATACTGCTGTAAGAAGAGATTCAATTATCTACAAGGAGCTTTTCTTCCCAAATGCTGAACATGGCTCAAGGCTTTTCAACACTATAGGGAAAATTTCTCTTTCTTCTGCATTGTTGGGCATGGCAAGTTTTTACAGGTGCAGCAGAGGTGGTCCTGAGAGAGAAGTGTAAGCAACCAGGGGAGCTTTGAGAACCCAGGAAATGTTTTAGAGTAGACCTTTGCTCCTGCTGCTATCACCTATCTCATACAACCCTAAAGAAAACCCCACCGAACTCTTGTCATTCTCATTAGGTGGAACTGCCATTTACCTGGGAAAAATCCCACACAACAACCAACTACCCAACCTATACCACAAAGTAGCAAAGTAAGGCACAGCATTTGGTGAATCTGCAGTGCTCTGGAGGAGATTACAGACCTTCTAGAAGAGCTGTATGGGTCCAGTGCCCACCATCCAGGAAATGGTCCTTCCCGTGGTCTCATTAGCTGCTGGCTATGTTGGAGTAGTGGGTGAGAGAGTTTTCACTTGAACCTCAGATCCATTAATATAGCTGCTCTGTACCTTTGTGAAAAATATTACTTGTCATCCTTTTTTACAGATAGTAGACTGTTTTCATCTGGATACTTCTGGCATTCCTGAGGATTGGCCAGATAGCTGGATGAAAAATATTTGCAACCACTCTATATCTGATTGCTCTTCCTCATTTGAGCCTGGTCTCTTAGAGCATATGGCACTCTGCCCATTTCTGATCAGGAAGCTGAAAGATTTTTAAAAAGAGAAAAGTAAATAACAGATAACAGTAATGCAACCTTTCTGCCAGGTGGTTTTAGCAGTAGGAAGGGGCAGACTCAGACAGTGTCTAGAGTTTCCATTTAATAAAACTAAAATAAATGGTTCTAGCCTCTACCTAATACCTTGCCCTCTAGAGTTTTAGGAATGCAGACTATAAATCCCTGATCACCTTCAATGCCTTTTATTTTCTGAGACCAGAGTTCAAGTTACTCATCAACTGACTGGACTAAAACCCTTCTGAGAGCTCCAGGCTTCTTGGTAAAAAGCTCCCTAGGACCTCACTGCCCAAGAGTCCAGTGCCGCTTTCTTCAAATAATAGTGAAGCACTTTAGCTACTGTCTTCCCTATGGACCTCTGCCTCTCTTCTCTTGTAGGACACTCAGGCCACTGCTACCACCTAGCACAGACCACCTTAATAAAGGAGCAATTATATTCAAAAAAGCAATTACATGCAACAAGTTTCTTCAAAAGACTTGTCTATGGTCATAACGCAGGTCAATAAGGTAGCCATCTAGTGCAGCTGCTAGTCCCACCACTTGCCTTCAGGCTTTCTATTGCCCTCTGGGAAGCTTGGCTAGTAGATAAAGAGTGCAGAAAGCAAAATTTTGGTTGAGAAAAGATGCAAAAGATCTCATTGCTTGACTGAACAGCTGCATACTTGTACTACTGCATCCACTCAGAGGCGCCTCTGGGAGTTGTGTTTCCCATGTAGAGAGAAACAAGAGACTGTAGTGCTTGACAGCAAGGTTTTAAAGTCCAACTGGTATCCAGCAGCAATACTGCAGCTTTTGAGGCCCTTCTACCACAGGGAAGAACATGAGCATCCATGCCTAAGGAGCCACCCCCACACAGACAATTTACATTTGGAAACCAGAAAGTCTCACTGTGGTTTGGGAAAGGGATTTCCTTCACTGTCCTCAATCCAGAGCTACAGTCAATCTTGAAGATTTAGTCTGAAACTCATACTTGATTCTTATGAGGAAAGTTACCCAAATATGGAATGTGTTGGTTGTGCAGCAGTCTTGAATTTCTTTATCATAAGTGGTTCCTATCCAGACAAAAATGAAAAGGTGGTCCTGTCTACTTGTTAAATACTATGGGAAAAAATATCTAAACTTTAGCTGCTTCCCTAATCTCCCACCAGACAATATTTGTCAAGAGTTAATGAAATAATGACAGAAAACACATCAATAGGTAAAAAACCTTATATGGAATTCCAGGTGGCTGTCTTCTTCATTTTCCTCATGCACCAAACTTTTATTCAGCATTTGTGATACAGAAGAAATATTGTCCATGACACCGCAATAGCAGATTTTGCAAGGAAACTGTTCAGGAGTGATTGGGCTTTCCATGGTGGTCTCCTACCTTCCTACTCTGAGCTGAACAGATCAAATCTGTTTCCATAAGCAATAAGCCATTTAATTGATTCCATAGCTTAAAGATGCTTTCTAAGGTTAAGCAACTGGTTCCCTTTAATATGAGGCAGAGCATATGGATGAGCAAAGGAGCCAAAATAGAGGTTTTATCCTTGTTAGATCAGGCTGTCACCATCTCCTCTGATGTCCTAACTAAAGCTGATCTGGTTTTAACATGCTGAGCTGCCTTCCAGAGTGAAAGTCAAAAATCTTCTAAAGGCAGTGATTCCATGTGCCCATGAAGAGCATAACTGTATTTAAGACACTCATTTGAAGGAAAACATCTCCTTTGGGCACTTGTACACATATTTCTTAGTTGGAAATGGGCACCTGATGCTTGAGCTCATTGACTTAGATTCAGTTAAGGCATGACTTGACTATTGTATTATCTTAACACTGCCACAGCAGTAGTTTCAGAGCTGGGTTTGTTGAATTTTACATTTATTCCATTATAACAAAATCCACTGAAGACTCTCATAAAAAGATCGTTGCTGCTTTTTGTACATGTAACAGGACTGGTAAGTCAGAGAGCAAAGATATTCAACTAAGGTGATTAAAGGCACTTTAAAAGCTCAGTTTCCAACTGTGATTAAAGGCACTTTAAAAGCTCAGTTTCCAACTGAACACTTCCATCCCTGATTTCCTTCATACTACAGATGACAGCAGGTGGAGGAAGAGACATAGTGGTTGTGCTTTCCTCCTCAGGACTGCAGAGGAGAAACTCTGTAGTATGTTCGGTACCCGCTAACATTTCTGGGCCTGGAGTTTTTATGCCAAGCACACTGCATTGCTGGCAAGACAGAAAGCAGTGGAAGCATGCATGGAGTTATGGCTTTATTTGTGAAGTTACAACTGAAAAACACCCACAGAGTATAAGATTTTAAAAGATAGAAGGTTTGCTGCCCCATGCAGAGTTCTCACAAATACTTCTAAGCACCTGAGTCCTATTTTCTATAAATGATCCAGATCTTTGAAATAGTAGCATCTGGGGAGTAACAAAATACATCCACTTACAGATCTGCAAAAGTTTGGGTCAGGAGTTCAGATCATTGGAAAAATACCTTTTCCCTGAGAGGAAAAGGAAAACTCAGAGACCTCACTGATACTTCTTTGGAGGTTTATTCAACCCTTTAATTTATACAGCCACACTTTACCACGTGTGTCCAATATACCTCCTTGGTAAACTCTTCTCCTTCCTGGCCTTTCAAAGATCTCACCTGCTTGGATGTCTCTGGGTGATGCTCATAGGAAAACAACCCTTGAAATGCCAAACAGATGTGAATATGCATCTGTGGAGGAATGTATGGGTGGTACCCATCTGTCATCACCCCTTTCACCATCTCATCTTCCCCCCTTTCATCTGGTGCCCACCTCTGCCAAGCTACAAAGTTGCTAGGCGAAATGTGAGACAGAGCCTTGTTTAACCTGACCTCTCTTTCTGCAGCGTGAACTTTCCATTGGTCTTTACCTGGCCGTGTGAAATTCAGCTTCACTTCACTAAACACGTTAAGGTGGAAGAGTAGTGCTTAGGTATTTTGGGCAGGTTCTTATTGAGGAGCTGGTCCACCTTAACAAAGACCATAAAGGTATGAAATCTTAGAAGTCGTTTGTACATACAGAGAAAACACCATCACCCACATGTGTAGCCAGTCTGAGGTTGTCACCTTTATTCTCAGCTGCCCACATTTTTTATCATTAAATTCTTTCTCTGAACCTGCTCTAAAGAGTTAGTTTCAAACAAGTAGGGCATTTTTGTTTGGTGGGGTTTTTTGTTGCTTGCTTGTTTTTTCTTGGAGGGGTGTGGTGGTGTTATTTTTGTCAGAGGAAAATACTTATTTTTTTCCAATACAGACATTTTTCTCTATGAGATTTTTTTTTCATAGCATTTTTTTTTCTAGGAAAAGTACAACCACACATCCCTTATTATAGTTATTATCAGGACTTTGTTTCTTGGAAATATAAATGCAGGTTGAAAACTTACAAGCAGTGTATGACTAGTTTCTAGCTAAAAAGAAATAATAATTTTTAAAAGTCACATTCTCTCCCCAAAAGAGCAATACATTTGCAGCAGATCCCTAAAGACATTGTAAAAATACACAGATAGCCAAAAGTTCTCAGCAGAAGTTAAAAATAAGATCACTCTGAAACCAGAGTGATACCACCCTCAGCTTCTAAGAAGAGGTTTTTTTCCTTCAACCATTTTTCCTACAAACCAGAGTGATACCACCCTCAGCTTCTAAGAAGAGGTTTTTTTCCTTCAACCATTTTTCCTACATGGTAAATTCCTTTTTCTGTTGGTAATTGTGTAGTTACATTAACCAAAACTCTCCTACAATCTTCTTAAATTATAGCATCTCCCTGCAAATGCATTGAAAGTCTATGATTTTCAGTGCTTTCAAAACAAAGACCAATTCTCTCCTTCCCTTTCTTCGGTGCCACATGGGACAGAAAGTGCATTCTTCTTGTCCACATAGAGAAGAGAGTACATGATCTGTCTCTTGCCAGTATCAGAATAGATCTGATGCCTGCAGTAGAATTACTCCTAAATTTTTATCACCTACAAAAATCTTATTTTTTTTTTTCAGCTCCAAGGCTGGTTCCTGAAGATGTGGCTATGCATGTGTACAGATTTCTATTCAGAGAGAGAGGCAAGCTCTATGCAAATGTACAGCCCCACAGCTGCTGAGTCACTGTCTAGGTGCTCTGCAGCCTGGGAGTGTCTTTCACCCTCTTTCAGAGGTGGCCTCAGACCACCATCATCACTGCCAATGCATGGGAGCTCCCAAAGGCAGCAGAAATATTTCACCTGAACTGGTTTCATATTCAGTGCAGCGTATACAGAGTTCAGCTAGGCTTTCAGATGTCAGCTCCTTGGACCTTCAATAGGTGTTTGAAGAACAGTTCTAGGTACACTTAGTAGCCTCCAGCACTTCCCACGGGCAGGAATGAATAGTGGGAGGGGGTTGTTGGTGGTGGTTGGAGTCTCAGCAGATTCAGTGAGGAGACACTTGTGGGAAGATAGTGACTTTCTGTTCCTGTCTGGGAGCCAGGACCCCACTATACATGGAGAGAGAACTGTCAATGAATTCTTTGGAAAAGCAGGACTTGCCACCATGTGCTGGGATTCTGTCCATCAGGAGAAGCACAGTTCACCTGTCTGCTGGCCACACGGCAAAGCTTCTCCGTTTCTGCTTCTTTGTTACTGCAAAGCATAACCCTAAGGCAAAGCCAAGGACTATTGATAAAAATAAATGATTACCTAATAAGTACAGACTGGGTATGATCTTAGTATAGGGAAATGTGTGAAAGAAGATTTCCTTTAGGGAATGTTTGCCCTTTCTGGTTTTCAAGAGAAAGAGGCTCTTGGCATTCTTTGGCTCTCAATTTGCTTGAAACCTGAGCCATGTTGATATGGATCTTTTAATTATTGTCCTCCGTTAAGCTGGACAAAGCATTGTGAGGAGGCTTCAAATCAATCATTCCACTGCTTTAACTGAGTCCTCACCTGCTCAAAGGTTTGGTTTTGGTTGGTTTATTTTTGTGAAAAACTTGCAAGCAAGCAGAAAGAATTTTTTTCTTGTAACCCTCAGCAAGTCCTTTCAAGCAGCCATTGTAACGCCAGGAGAAAAGGTCGTCCTACTCACCGATTCAAAAGCCCAGAATTAGATTCCCAGAGACTATAATAATTAAAACCAGAACAAAACAAAGGGAAAAAAAAAAAATCCAAAACAAAACCGTGACTTGGTTGATTGCATTGGAATGAATTTGACCAACAGATGGCAGTTGTGAAAACTAAGCTGGGTCACTTTCCCAGCCATGTAAACAGAATGAAAGCACTATAACACATCTGCCATGTAAAAATGTTATTAGTCCTGCTCTTGAGACAAGTCACATAAAAAAGCCATTCTCCAGTCAATTGGTTTTGGTCTGTATGCAGTAGAAAATGCTGTGCAGGGTTATTCATCACCATCCTGCAGTGTTCCCCAACCAGTCTGTAACTTTTCTGCTTCCAGGGCACACGAGCTTATTTCCTTTGTAGAAAACTTTTGGCATGCAGAGGGTCGGGATGCAAATGGAGGAGAAGGTGTAAATGCAGGAATGTGCAAGGATGGTACTGCCAGAGGACACACAGAGGGCTGGAAAGATCTCAGGAATAATAAAAATACCCATGCAAATTTCAAAGCCTCAGGAAGAAAAACAAAACAGTTCACTGTACTGCTGCATGGGGGAGGCAGTGCTTGAGGGCAGCCAGAGAAGCATCTCTTTCCTAAGACAAAAGATAGGCACCTGGGCACCAAGTGTGTGTTTGTACACGGGCACACAAACCTCTCCTCTGAATATGCCTAAGCAAATTCAGCAAACACTTCCAAATACCTGTGCAGAGTTAAACATGGCCAGAAGATAGAATAGGAAAAAATCTTGCAGTAGAGACAGAAGTTTCACTTGTGGTGAATGTCTGCATTGGAGTAACAATTTTTAACTGCCAAGTATAAACATAAAATTATAAACCAGATTGAAGAAAAAAAAAACCCCAACTCTTTCTATATAAAGTCATGATTTTTGATTCAAGAGAGCTTTAGTTTTGAATAGAAAAAGGAAAAAAAAAAAAAGTCTTTGTGGTCAGAGATTTTGGAGAATGGCTGGTGCAAGAAGGAAAGGCAGGTAAGCAATCTGGGAGTTCCTACCCTTTGTTATTTTTACATAAGCACTCCTTCTGGTCTGCTGCCTTCCAAAAGGATGCTTCAGCCAGGAAAGACATGAGAAGCAAAGAAGAGGAAGAACTGGTTCAGCAGGAGGAAAAGCTTTACTCAGGTGTTCTTCCTCAAGGATCAAACACAATGCAAAAAAGGTAAAGACTGCTTCCAGTGCCCCCAGGTTTTCTTCTGAGCTCAGCCACTGGCCCATTTAGAGCATACAGAATTCACTCAACCTCCAAACGCCCCAATATTCGTTCTGAAAATGCAAACAACATGCAAATTTCCGCTCAGCCAACCCGTAGGGCAGTACCTGTGAGAACATGAGAATCCAGGAAAGCCTATGGAAATGAAAATTGTGTTTCTCAGAAGAGCTCAAAAGCAAACACAGGAAAACACAGGGACTGCTTATTTAATTAGGGGTTTAAAAATGAAGCACGCAATTTAATAGCAAAAAACCACAACAAAATCCACAAACATCGTAGGGGGGACAGTCTCAAGCTGCACCAGGGAAAGTTTAGGCTTGAGGTGAGGAGAAAGTTCTTCACTGAGAGAGTGATTTGCCATTGGAATGGGCTGCCCTGGGAGGTGGTGGAGTCGCCGTCCCTGGAGGTGCTCAAGAGGGGATTGGACGTGGCACTTGGTGCCATGGTCTAGCCATGAGGTCTGTGGTTACAGGTTGGACTCGATGATCTTCGAGGTCTCTTCCAACCTTGGCGATACTGTGATACTGTAACAAATAACCAAACAAAAACCCACCAAAACAAACAAACAAACAAACATAAAATGGCAAGAAAAATTACAGAGATCAAAGGAGGCTGTTGGTCTGGAAGCCTCAGGGGGTCCAAAGTCACAAACTGCACTGGCAGCTTGCCTGAAGCTGCTCTGTAAATGCACATTTGTCTTTGTACTCAGGATTTCTGTGTCAGGTGCTGAACAGACCAAGGTGCTGAATCAAAGCATCTAGAACAAATATGTTATAACAATGTGATAGGCTTGTCCATAAGGTGCATGCGTGAGTTAGAAGACAGAACAGAGAACCAGCTCTTAACCACCGCTTATCAGTTCACATAAATGTTGAACTACCTGGTTCCCTTGAGACCAACCCCTTCTTGGAAGGGCAGAAAAGTTCAATAAATTTTAGGGTGTAATTAGTTGGCTTCCTGTCTTGGGAATGTTTGGGGATCCCAGTAGGAGCCCTTAAATATCTTGAGAAATACGACACTGTTCTGTTAAACTTAAAAATGATCCAGAACCAGGGAATTCAGTTAACTAAATGAGGCAGCGTTAAAGTCAGAGCCAATATATATTGATTTCCCCAATTCCTAGGACAGCAGAGTAACAGGAGGTGTAATGGGGCCAGCCCATGGGCATCTATGAATTGCACAACAGAGCCAATGTGTCTGAGTCTAGCACTGGATTCCCAGGAGGAGCAGAGAGGTGCTGGAGTGTTGAAGGGGGCTTAACTGCCAGCTGTAGTGAGCAGTAGAGAGTCACTACCCACAGGCAGAGGGGAACCATCGCACTGCCAGGATGGGATTAGCAGATACTCAGCAGTACTGTGTCTGCTGGCCCCAAGCCAGTTTAGCAAACTGGTAAAACAGTTCCTTTGCTTCGTGGAAGTAATGCTGATGTGTGCTGAAATGTGTGGAGATAACATAGCCCCAGTTTCAGACAGAGCTCGTGGACACTTAATATGAACAATGACTGTGAAGAAGATTCTCAGAACCAGCCTGTAAGCATGCTGCAGCATTTGTGCTGTGAGGTGCTGAGAGGGGAGCACAGAGATTTTTAGAGCCTGCCTTTAAAAATAGCCAATGATGATGACAAGCTGAGCCAGGAACCTGGTGCAGTCAGATTGTGTTGCCATACAAGCTATTACCAGTGGAACCAAGGCAGAAGCTGTAAAGGTCAAGAATTTCTGTCATCATCTGTCAGCAAAGCCTGCCAATGTGATGTCTGTAATTGGAAGAGGTAGTTAGGGGACAGATTTCCCACTGAATAAAAATTATTTATCCTGTATTTTATGGGCATTCTTAGACAGCCAAGGAAGCAACAATCAGCTTGGAAAGAGATGCACAATTCATAGGGACAAACCAAAAGTACTATAGCTGCACTGCTGACAGCACAATGTGAGCTGTAAAGGGGTTTGCCAGTGCCTGCAAGTGCAACTTGTCATGTGCCCTCACACCTCTCACCCCAATTGCAGCTCTGGTTGCACAGCACCACTTCTCCAAGCATCAGAGCAGCTGGAACCAGGACTGCTGACTCCCTAGCTTTGGCAGCTTATATGAGATTGCTTTGAAAAGCCACAACTTCTGGCTAGGAGATACACTTTTCCCCCTCCTTGTTTATGTTTATTTTGCCTCCAGAACAGCTTCTCTTATTCTGAATTTAATAAAGTTCCTGCAGCAGCCAGACTTTCATCCAGTCTAGAGGCACACAGATATGCACTTTCCTGAGTGCCTACTTCCCAAGCTGCTTTGGATGCCACTGATGAAAGTGAAACCTTACGTGTACACTCAGTCCTGCAATCAGTACACTTCAGTGATGTGCTTGCTTTTTCTCCCCCTCTTTTCCCCATCCACATGCTTACACATTTTTGCAGACTTCAACCTGGAGGAGAAGGCACCTTGTTCCCTATCCCATCACCTTGCATCACCATGGCAGTTACTGGCATGAGCGCCCATGTGGAAGCACATACATAAAATCTATCAACTCTCTCAGTCCCATCCACTGCAGGAGCAGCAGGCAGGGAGGGTACATCAGTATTTCTCTGCTCCTTTTTTTTTTTTTACTATAAACAGAATCTGATTCAGATTTCCTGTAGGCAGCAGCCCTGCCTAGCCACTATCCAGCCTCTGAGCTTTAACGTGCAGGGACATCTTCTCCCATAAATTGCAAGAAGCAACTCCAGTTCTTTTTCTTCATAAATCTACCAGACTTTTCCAGATGCTTTTAGTGGATGACACCATTCTTTTTGTCTGCAGGATCCCTAGGTTAAGATCAGAAGGAAATGTTGCAGTCAAACAACCTGATGTCTGGCATCACACTGGCTGGAGAGCATTATCCTCTGTGATGGGGTGATCCCATCATGTTACTGAAGAAAGTTGTGTTTTAGAGGGACACCTGGTCTTCATTTAAAGACTACATGAGACAGAGAACCCTTTACAGTCTCTAGGAAATTATTTTAGTAGTTAATTCTTTTCATTGTAAAAAAATCTGCCCCATACCTCCATGATGAAATGGTCTGGCTTCACCTTCTGGTTCCCTGGATCTGCTTGGACCACACCTCCAAGAGAAGTGCTTTAGAATCCAACTCTCTTGTTGAATCATGTGAAGCAGGATCTGCTCATCTTTAAAGCTTTGTATGAAGTATATCTGCAAAGCTTAACCCCACACAACCATGTGTACTGAACCAATGAGGAAAAAAGAGCAGATGTGTAAGTCAGGCCCAAAGAGCACTCCAGCCCAGACAGTAACCAGCCAGCCACAGGTATTGAAATAAAAATACAAACCCCAAGGGAGGCCAAGTGACCTTTTGCATGACACAGCTCTCCAGCCACCAAGCTGAAGGTCATAGTGACAGGCACAAGGTCACCCATATGTGTTTGCACAGTTTCCAGTCCACTTGGGCACTGGCAAATTGAATCCATATCTACTTCACAGGCATATTCTTAGATGAACATAACAAATGAGTCCTCAGGGCAAGTTTTCCAGGTATTGCCTCACCCACTATGGTTATCTCATCATAAAACTTGATTGAAGGTCAGTGACTTCACACCCAGAGTCTTCAGTCTCTTTCCCCTAAGGTTTCTTTATGCAGAGCATGAGCAGGTCCATGGCTTGGTACCTTTCCAGTCACACTTGTACTAAATTAAACACAGGGAAAAGGTTTTTGGCTGCATTTTGGCTGTCTCCTGGACCCACAGCTCGGTATTTCTGGCTCAGTTTACACCACCACTAGAAATGCCATAAACTGACAATATCTGGTTTATATTTATGACAGTTTATACAACTCCTTTGGCTAGGTCTTTGCAAAATTTCCAGAGATGTATATAGCCAAATGCAAAAGATCAGAGTATATTATTGTGCTTTTTCCTGACAGATATCACATGCTTCTTTTCTGTGGTTACAATTTGCATGATGGCACATAGGCACACCAGCCCCAGGCTAGGACACTTTCTGTGCTTAGTGCTATGCAGATACAGGGAGAGAAACACACTGCCTCATAAGGTTATGGCAGCAAATACAAATGAGGTCGGATTCTTCTGGGACACTGCCACCTCTCAGAATGAAATGCTTCTTCCTCTCACATACAGATAAAGGGCACAGAGAACCTCAGCAAGTTTCAGGTGTGCTGACTGACTTGCATCATCTTGAGTTTGGCCAAATTTTAGATGCACCTAGTGCTAGCAAGTGAGCAGATAGTAAGCTCTGCTGCTGACTTGGCAGCTCATGGTGGGAGGAGAGGGGCTGGTTGACCACAACTGCCCCTCTAGAGTCTATGAGCTCTCCCCCTCTTCCAGATGAAGCTTGGACAGTATACAAGGATTTTGTTTCTGTCTGGGAAATCTGCCAAGCACCTCCCAGCTAAAGCCGTGACAGGAAACTTCTGGCACCAAGCCCATACCTCGTGTAATCTAGTAAGGATTGCTGGCAGAGCACCTCCATAGCGGGAGGTGGGCTGCAGGTCAACACCTGATTTCATGCTGGTAGTCCAGTGCCAGCACTCAACCAACTTGCACAGCCAGAGGGCATGTATTTCCTCAGCATACACCACTGACAACATAAAGAAGATTGCTGGAGCATGATAACATATGGAAAGCTAACTAGTTCATACCGTGACATTGCTGGATTCAGCTGCACTTGTGTCCATCTGCTTTCAACAAAATGAGCACCACAGGAGACAACTGGCCATGATACAAGCTCCTGGGAGTGCTGGTAGGAAGCTCTGAGCTTTCTAGAAGCATTTTTGTGGTCTCAGTTTTACTTGCAGGAATATTTGTGGAGAGCAACTAAGTGTGAAGAATAGCATCAACACAGTTTCTCATTTTTTATCACACTCATATTTCAGTATTTCCTTCCTCTGATAGGTTTACCAAACTGATAAGTAGAGCACAAAGAAATGGTGGAACATTTTCCCAGTTGCAAAATACAATTCAGCAGCATGACTTATTATGTTGCTACCATTACTGTTGTTCCACTCTCTTGTAACATTGCAATTGCAGCAGGTTATCAACAGGCAGTGCTTCCCCATTATCAGTCCCCAGCCTTTGCACACATTGAAGGTGCAAGCTGAATAAGAATGTGGGCCTAAAGCCTTGGCACATTTTGCTGTCAGTTGCAAGCCCAGGGTCCGGCTTAATGCCAACTCTTATACCTGCTCTTTGCCAAGGTTTAGCAGATGGTCACCAAGGCAAGACTAAGTCCACCCCCATAGAAGGCCGCTTATGTCCATAGCTTTCCTGTGCAAAATCACAACAGAAATAAATACCTTCTAATTTCTAAGAAATTCTAACAAAAACGAGGCTCCTTCACTGTGTTTTCTAATGGCTTTGTGACCTCAGTAGTCTGTTAACACAGCAATTAATTATAACACATGCTGAGCAAACATATTAGCTTACAAAGGTACAGAGATGAAGCTGGTTGTTGGCTTGCAAGCGATCAGGAAAAACTGCAGTGGTCAGGATTCTCTTCTGCAAGCACGTTGTCTCTCACAAGCACAAAGATCCCAGGCTAATCATGATGCTGGCTAAACTCCCACTGCATGCAACAAGGACAGTTCTTGCACAGGAAAATTGGAGAAAACATCTACTGAGTTCTGAGATACTCAGTGGAGCAACCCTTAATTTAGCATCCTTAGCTACATCTGCTTACTTTCATTTGGACAGAGAACTCTAAAAAAAGGAAACCAAACAAAAAGCAACAACTTTTTACAAAACATAGCTACCAATTAGCCAGCCCCAGAGCTGTAGCACTGATCCTGCCCTGATGAGCCTTCAGCCTAGACCATGGGACTTTCTGCAGTGTTCAGCTCTGATATTGCACTGCAGGAATTGTAGCTGCTTTTTTAGTGCCCAAGCATCATTGGCAGATCAGACATTTCTTAGGAGCTCCTACAGCTCTGCTGCTACCCTCTGCACTCTCAGCCAGGATTTATTTTCATACTGCAGTACATCAGAAGTCACCTCTACACTGCCTCTACTGCATCTTATGTCTTCAGGCTGTGCCACACTCAGGCCTATGCATGGTCATGGTGATTTCCAAAGAGTCACTGGAGGGCTCATGGACTGCACTTATGCTTTCCCTCTCCATGCATTCATGCTCTTTAACTTCTTCACCAGATTTCCACCCCCTGTAGAGACAGACATCCTGACTTCAGCCTGACAGACCAGACAGGCACTTCTGTCCTACATCTGCAACTTATGAGATTTGCATCTCTACAGCCTTCCAGGTGCAAATAGTTGTGTTAGGGTGCCAAAGGTAGATGCAGTGGCACAGTGTGAGGCCACACACAGAGTAAGCCCAGCAGGATGCCCCAAATGTTCTGTCTGCCTACTACTCCATGCACTGTTGCAATCAGCACTAGGGGAAACCTCTGCATTATGGTTTCCCCTCCCACTTTCTAACTGTCCAAGGCAAACGGCAGCACATGGAGGTTTCGCTCTTCCTCTCAAAACACGAATGTTCTACAGCTGGTCAGCAGATTATTGTTCATTTAAAACCAGCTGTAATATAATAATTTTCCAGAAAATCAATTTTCAAAAGCAACAACTAATGTCTCTTTTAAAAACACTCACTCCCTCTCGAATTTGAAGTTATTAGAAGGTTTTGGCTTTGGGGGTTTTTATTTTGGGGGGTGTCCTTTTGTTTTATTTTGGGTTTTTTTGAGATGGGGTGTGGGTTTGTTTGTTTGGCCTTTTTGGTTTGCTTTTTTAAGAACCATTTAAAGTTTTGATTGCAAAGCACACACAAACTCAAATTCCACCCACTACTAGAAATATAGGAAGGGTCATGGCATTTTCTAATGAAAGCATGTTTTTTTTTGTAGAATCTGCCAACAAAACCAAAAGAACATTAAAATAATATTAATAGAAAAGAACCTGCAAACCCAGTAGCCTCAACATCATGAGTATGGCCCTCATATAAACAAAGGGATCTCAACCTCACAAGGGCAAATGAACTGTCAACGGCATGAGATTTAACACATCCAAGTGCCGGGTTCTGCACATTGGCCACAACAACCCCAGGCAGTGCTACAGGCTGGGGTCAGAGTGGCTGGAGAGCGGCCAGGCAGAGAGGGACCTGGGGGTACTGGTTGATGGTAGGCTGAACATGAGCCTGCAGTGTGCCCAGGCAGCCAAGAGGGCCAATGGCATCCTGGCCTGCATCAGGAACAGTGTGGCCAGCAGGAGCAGGGAGGTCATTCTGCCCCTGGACTCAGCACTGGTTAGGCCACACCTTGAGTACTGTGTCCAGTTCTGGGCCCCTCAGTTTAAGAAAGATGTTGACTTGATGGAACGTGTTCAGAAAAGGGCAACAAAGTTGGTGAGGAGTTTGGAACACAAGCCCTATGAGGAGAGGCTGAGGGAGCTGGGGTTGCTTAGCCTGGAGAGGAGGAGACTCAGGGGTGACCTTATTGCTGTCTACAACTACCTGAAGGGAGGTTGTGGACAGGCAGAGGTTGGTCTCTTCTCCCAGGTAGCCAGTACCAGAACAAGAGGACACAGTCTCAGGCTGCACCAGGGGAGGTTTAGGCTGGATGTTAGGAAGAAGTTCTATACAGAGAGAGTGATTGCCCATTGGAATGGGCTGCCCGTGGAGGTGGTGGAGTCACCTTCATTGGAGGTGTACAGGAGGAGACTTGATGGGGTGCTTGGTGCCATGGTTTAGTTGTTTAGGCGGGTTGGATTGGTTGATGGGTTGGACACAATGATCTTGAAGGTCTCTTCCAACCTGGTTTATTCTATTGTATTCTATTGTATTGTATTGTCTGCAGCATGGTGAGCCACTCTTCTCAGGGCACACACAGTCCAGTCTGTACTAAGACCATTAACTCAGCACCAAACACAGCCAGCCCATCATCCTAGTTTGTTTTTTGATTAAATCTCACACAATAATAAACTCCAATGGGCAATTAGCTACATTGTTCTCTTTACAGCTTCAGAAGAAAGCAGCTAGAAGTTTACTAGGACCCCTGCATCCTACTCCATGAGAAGACAATGATCTTTGCCAAGTCCCATGCTTCAGTCATCACAGTTTTATTGCACACTGCAGTTTTCTGCTGCCATGATTTTTATGTAACTAGTATATTTTAAAACAATGCTTTAAACCTTTATTTCCTCTGAATCTGGAGAACTGTTCTTTGAAACTGGTTGATATAGCTTGCTGTGCCAACAGCTCACAGAGAGAAAAACAGCTGACTGACACCCCCCCACACACACACATTCCTAAAGGCTTCGCAAGTCAGCATTTAGTCCATGATGATCTTCATTTCCCTGATCCTGGTGGGCATGGAACTCATAGCTTTGTTGCCCAGCACAGCTGAACTGAAGCCCCACAGTGGCAGGAAGCATAGATGCTTCTCGAGATCTAGATGAAGACTTCCTAACGGCAGGCACAAGGGCAGCCACTGCTACTGTCACTCTCCACACTGTGATTGACAGTCATACTGTGGCTGCCACCATTAGCATTCTGCTGCTCCTCACCACAAGGGAAGGGCACAAGGAAGTGCCCTACAGGAGCTTGCACTAACCAGACTTCCGCGGTGGCCCAGATGCTGGGCTGAGAATTAGTTACTCCTGTGACGGCTTTAGAAATAATTGCCCCAGGATGCAAGCATCTCGCTTGCTTTTCCTTCTCCTCCACCACCTCCTTGAGGCCTGTGGCTTAGAGCCCCCAGGGTGGTTATGGGAGGTCCCACACAGTTTCTCTTCCCTGCAGATCCCTGCTCATATTATGGGTACACTGCCAACCAGCCTGGCCCTACTGCCATTGCAGGCATCACCGCAAGCCCCAGTTTCCCACCAGGGCCATAACTCCCCCTCATCTTTCCAGCAAAATAGCTGAAATTCCTTATCAGGACAGGCCTGAACCAGGCATGAATATGTGACCCTACAAATAAACAAGCTTCCCCCACGTTGTTTTGGCCTTTTAATATTTTGGTCAGCACAGGAAACTTCTGTTGAAGGGAACAGACAATATTTCAGAGTGGGGAAACAGCCTTCTGGTTATGAGATCAGCAGGGAAAGCCCCTTTGGGAAGGCCACAGGATGGAAAGAGTCTATGCATATCCATTCCTTGACCCTGCTATTTTATCTTGGAGATAAAATACCACCGAGGACCAGGTCTAGCCATCCAATCGTTCCATTTGATTTGCCATGCTGGTCTTCTGCTGACTGCATCTGAGGATACAATCTGCCTGAATCTGGAAGACAGAACAATAAAAGAGAGGAATGAATACTGACGCACATTACCATTTTAGGCCAAATAGCTCGGTTTTCTCCCCAGGCACCCAGTCCTGTTATTATAAGATGCATTTTTTTTAGCTCTGTTTACATTATAGGGTCATTTTTTTTTCTCTATTTTTTCCTTCATTGCTTTATTTGGCTCTGAAGTTTCTGAACTGCAGCTATGGCCAAAATGTTTCTCACCTGCTCTCATGGGGCCATTCTTCATATCACAGAGCCAAGCAGTCCAAAGAGATAGCATTACCTTCTGTCAGCTGAGATGAGGCACATTAATTTCCTAAGGCAGGATGTGGCACCTTCCCCCCAGATTGTACAGTCCAGGTCTCTAGTCCAGGTGCAAATCCTTCTGCTGTTCCATCTCATTTGTTTTAGAAAAGGAAGGGTCTCCTCACACTCCTCTGTTAATGGAGCCCTGTGGTGGGCACCAATGTCCCTGCTGTCACTGGCCCCAAAAGAAGTGGTATCTTTTTTTGGGACCTCTGGGGAGGTCCCCAAGCTGAGTGCGAACAACCATGCTCACAGGTGTTAAAATGGCCTCAGAAGCGCATCTCACTCAGGGAGTAATCACTATCGTAAGTCTAGAGAACTGTCCTGTTGCAAGGCCCGGGTACACTGTTGTTTACCCCGACTGATTGCTGCTGTCCCAACAGAAATGGGATCAGAATCTGTGCCTCAAGGGAAGGGGACAGGCCCACCCAGCCACACAGCAAGCCCCTCTGGCAGTAGCTGTGGAGGAGCAGGGCAGTGCCCAGTGCAGCAGCATGGCACTGACATCTGCTTCTGAGGCGAGGGTCAAGCCCCAAGGAGTGCAGCAAAGGGCTGGGCTCTGCCTTCGCAGCAGATCGGCAAAGGCACATCTGTGATCTATTTCTTGTGCTAACAAGGCTTCCCGGCATGAAGCCCTTTAACTTCCGATTCCTGTTCTTGAAGATGAGGCTAATGATAGTCCCAGGGTCTCCTAATACAGAGAAAAGGAAACTTTATTAATGCTTGCAAAATCCTTCAGAAAACAGCTTGAGGATGAGCAAGGGTGATTTCACTGATAAGCTGTACATTAACCTAAAGCCTGAGGAGTCAGGTTTGCTTCTGATCACAGAGTGGAGCAGCCAGAAGAAAGTAGATGCGTTGGAAACACTTCTATTTTGCCCACCCGGACTGCAATGGGATCAACTTAGGACTGAAATAAGCTTTGGGGAGTCATTGAACTCTGACCTAAGCTAGAATAATAGGATGTGTTTATGTCTGACAATGGGGGAGCTTTGCAGAAACCTCCAGTGAGCTCCACGTGCTATGCTGGTTTTTATGGTCCTCCCAAGAAGGGAATTTCAAGGGATCATATATGCCTTAAGTGTAAATTATGACATGCATTAAAGACCACCCACATCAAATGGATGGTTGCCCCAGCCCAGGATGTTCATGGTGAATTGAGAATGAATTCCACAGCCCCTCTGGTTTGTGCTTCCATAGAATAATATATTTTCAGGTCAGCAGAGCTGTCGGCTTCTTACACAATAGGTCCTTTCTCCCTTTTCCCCCTGTACCTGTCAATTGCTCTCTGCCTCTGCTGTAATTTATGTTTTACTTCCAAAGTGTATGACTAAACTCTGGAAATGTGAGGGTACAGCAGCTAGGAAAAGCCCAGTCTCAGCCATGGTCAGTGCAGCATGCAGCACTCAGAAATCCAAATGGGCACAGGGAGGCCTTGTGGATGCATTGAGTTATTCTACAACCTGCATTTGAAGTGGCAATGCCTTTACCAAAGAGCCTACTTGTATTGGTTACTTTGAATATTTCATGCTGCAAATATGTAATAAAAAGAAAGAAAGAAAGAAAGAAAGAAAGAAAGAAAGAAAGAAAGAAAGAAAGAAAGAAAGAAAGAAAGAAAGAAAGAAAGAAAGAAAGAAAAAGAAAGAAAGAAAGAAAGAAAGAAAGAAAGAAAGAAAGAAAGAAAGAAAGAAAGAAAGAAAGAAAGAAAGAAAGAAAGAAAGAAAGAAGGAAGGAAAAGAAAGAAAGAAAGAAAGAAAGAAAGAAAGAAAGAAAGAAAGAAAGAAAGAAAGAAAGAAAGAAAGAAAGAAAGAAAGAAAGAAAGAAAGAAAGAAAGAAAGAAAGAAAGAAAGAAAGAAAGAAAGAAAGAAAGAAAGAAAGAAAGAAAGAAAGAAAGAAAGAAAGAAAGAAAGAAAGAAAGAAAGAAAGAAACAAACATTTGGAGCTCAAAAAAAACTTGTCAAAACTGATCCACAACTCAAAGAGTAGATGTAAATAAATATACGGATCAAGACAATATGTAAATCTTCAGACTCTCCCTTTAGTATCTGCTCAATACTGAAAGCTACATGTAGGCTTTACCAGATGCCTCTGTAACAGGCAATGTGGTTGCCTGCAGAGACTCTAGCTAACCCTAAAGTGCTAGATTTAGGAGCACAGACCATTGTCTGCCTTACATTTTTTTAATCTGCGTTACTAGGTAATAACAGAAATAATCCTAGCTCTCATTAAACTGGAGGTTTTCATTGTAAGCTAAGAAGTAACTATTTTGCTTGGCCAGAGACTGCTTATCTGCCTCCAAACTATGCTACAATTACAGTGACTCTTCTGAAAGGGTCTCAGTAGATTTATCTCATGCCTTCATCACACTCAAGTTAATTTTAAAATCTAATTTTTTAGCAAGTATAGCATGCCATTGTTTTGCAGCTCTTGATCTCCAGCATTGCAACTAAGCTCACAGATTCTTTCCATCTTTTCTAGGATAAAGATTCACTGCATTTTTTTTTTCACTGACTACATATGAGCCCTTCAAGGATTAATAATTTATATTATTCTCAAAAAGGAAAGTTTTCTTCGTGATGCTGACAAATAATATTCTAGTGGAAAAATATTCTTTGCAAGAGACTGCTTGCAGGTCTTCCACAGGCTGCTTTGTTTGTGTCTTCCTATCTGTTTTTTCATTGGTTCATGTGAATAGAATAGAATAAACCAAGTTGGAAGAGACCTTCAAGATCATCGTGTCCAACCCATCATCCAACACCACCTAATCAACTAAACCATGCAACCAAGCACCCTATCAAGTCTCCTCCTAAACACCTCCAATGATGGTGACTCCACCACCTCCCCGGGCAGCCCATTCCAATGGGCAATCACTCTGTGTAGAATTTCTTCCTAACATCCAGTCTGAACCTCCTCTGGCTCAGCTTGAAACTGAGTCCACTTGTTCTGGTGCTGGTTGCCTGGGAGAAGAGACCAGCCCCCTCTGTCCACAACCTCCCTTCAAGTAGTTGTAGAGAGCAATCAGGTCTCCTCTGAGCCTCCTCTTCTCCAGGCTAAGCAACCCCAGCTCCCTCAGCCTCTCCTCACAGGGCTTGTGTTCCAAACCCCTCACCAACTTTGTTGCCCTTCTCTGAACACGTTCCAGCAAGTCAACGCTTTCCTAAACTGAGGGGCCCAGAACTGGACACAGTGGTTGCAAGCAATCAGTGCTATTTCACAGACTGTGTTTTTTTGTTTGTTTGTTTGTTTAATAAATCCAGTAACAATATCTCTCACTCTGCCTCAAATGGCATTTGCATAATATATTTTGCTGTTTCTTCCCCAGTTGGGAGGCTGGTCAATAGGTCTTATACCCCAAGAGCAGCTATGAAGTTGTTGTAGCATATTACACTTTACACCTTGAGCATTCCATGGCAAGGAAATGTTCCTTCAGATCCTCAAAGAGCTGGGCCTTTTCTCCATTGCTTATCTGGAGAATGGTTTAATGAATCTACTCTCACATGAGTCTGCTTTATCATGAACGTTAGACAATGAGACGCATCTCTGAAGATGGGCTATAATGCACACCCTGCGTGCTTTTCACACATTATTTCAGGCAGCAAGCGGCAGTGGAAAATGCCAGGGAACTTTCTGCTGTCAAGATCTTAAGCAATGGAGTCACTGGGCTCCCTACTGAGACTGTGATCTTACATCTCAGAGCCTCAGAACTCAGGCTAGAGGTAACAGAATGGAAAGAAACTCATGACTTGAGATTGCCAGGAACGAATTGAGGACTGAGAACTAGCCATGAGAAAGATCTGGTATAACAAATGACTCAAAGCAAATGTAATTTAGAGAAACCTCAAGATGCAAATTCTTCCACAGCCCTCCCAGAACACAGATTATAGAACATTACTGTTAGCAGCCTGGCTGACCTGGTTATTCCAATGAAGAAACAGTAGGGACATCAATGGCATCTAACACTACACAACTGTGCACCTGGTTCTACCAGCCAGCCAACCCACTTGTAAGGATTTTACTCTTACTGACTTTCAGAACAATGCAGAATACTAAGCTTAGCTATTACATACTTCTGAATCTGGCAGAACCATCTCTCAGAAACAAGTCATCAAATTTCATCTTCATCTCTCTTGTTGATTTTGCTGTTTCCCGTCACTGGTTTGTTCCTACCCTCCATAAAGCTCCCTCTTCCCACCTCCTTTTTTTCCATGTGCATAATTCACTTAAAATCAGATGCATCCTTTTATGCTATACGTGTTTCCAAGACTTCTGCAGTATAAACACATCTTGTCAGTAGGTTGTGTTTACTGCCAGTTCATTTACAATATGACCCTGGAATACGCAGCTCCATTTTTTTTTCAAGTTAAAATGGTTTGGGTTTTAAAAAGCCAATACAGTGATGATGGCTTTTCAAATGGCCAGACATCTGTCTATTATTAGAATCAGACCGTGACAACACGAATATTCTGCTCATTAAATCACCGTTGAGCAAAGTGTTTAAGTTTTATCATTAAGGAAAAAAGAAAGGCTTTTCATGTCATGAATGGTTCTCGGGAGATACGTGCTACCATTTAAAGCCAAAACTAATAGGGTCCTCAGAAATCACCCTGTTTCATGTTTCCAGCTTCGAAACCAGAGGAATGCGGGCCTGGAAAGGACTTGCTGGATCATCAAGTCGGCTTTTCACAGCACCACACAGTACGAACCTTAGAGGCTTGGCTTGTGTTTGCTTTCTTCATAAAGATTGGCAGCAGACGGTCACAGTCACATAAGCCTCCAAACTTCAAGGTACCAGCCTATAGTCAAGAGGATTTGTGGGTGTTCTATACGAGGGAACGGTAGACTCACTAATATAAGCGTCTAAATACATCTCCAAAGTGTGAAAATCACATTGTAGCAAATACTAAACACCAGACCTGTCTCAGATTGCACATGGAAAGATTTCACAAAACTATGATGCCACTTACATTCTCTTCCCTTCATGACTTTAGACAAAGGGGCCACCCTTTACTTCTTGGCAAGGCAATGAATCTGGCAGTGTTCCTTCTGACACAAAACTTCCAGAGGCAGCGAATCTCTTTCAAACAGGTGACATCTCTCCAGACATGTCCTGAAATTTGCAATATTCAGCAACAGCCTTTTGCAGTCCGTGAAACTGATGCTTAAGAGGGATCATATAGGCACATTTGCTTCTTGTTGTGAGGACCAGGCAATAGACCTTTGCACACTGAGGGAAATCATACACCTGCAAGCATATTACAAACCAAGAAGCGTAAAGGCAATGTTAATTTCTGTGAATGCTCTGGCCTCCACTCAGCAAAATCAACACATTGATTTCACATGTCTGGCCTCACCAGACAGCCAATGCACCTGTAAAGACTGCTCTTAGTGACTTTATTATAACAATACAGAGGACTCAGTATTACTGTTACTTTAACAGCAACCTTCAGGTATCGGCTTAGAGAAGCAAAGAAATGGTTGATATAAACCTGTTTTTGAGAATGCATCTTTTAGTACTGGGATGGTAAATGAGTGAAGAAGCAAGTCAGCACTGCAGAATAAATGGAGCAATGGTTTTGCATCCCGTTGCTATTCAGAGGGGCAAGCTACTTCCAAGTTATTAATAGCACCATAGTTTAATAATAATAATAAAAGACATCTGGATGAAATCAGATGAGGAGCAGAACCACATGTGCACAGGGAACCCAAGCATGTCCCAAGCTCACTCCCATATTTTGGTACAGAAAAGCCAAAGTATTTCATTGAGAGGGGAGAAGGAAGGCAGCCAGAAAGAACTTGAAACCTGGAGCTCTGCTACTTTTAAACTAAACACCAGTACATTTCTGCTTATCTCTTTACCCTTGCAAAGACAGCTTTTGCTGAATATCCAAATGTTAATGGAACAAGCCTACAGGGAAGGCAGCCAAGCCAAGTATCTCTGCCCAGAACTAGCTTTTCTCCTTGATTGCTCCATTTCATTTGTCCAATGTTTTCCAGCATGTCTCTTTCCCCTTATTATGCACAGAGCTCATCCTGACATCATCCTAATTCATCTTGACTCGTACAACAGTCTCCCCCAGCCTTAGGTGCCTCCAAATGAATGTGGTTTCCAATGATTAGGCAGGACAGATAACCATTGATTCTCATACAAATCCCAATACAGATGTTCTTTGGCAGGAAAGGGAGCTGCCTGCATTGCTCTGCCCTTTAAGGGAGGGAATGAGCCAATATGGAGTAGCTCAGTCACTGAATCAACACAAGATTTCTCTGATGCATATGAGCCAAGTCATCCTTGGACCTGAGTTACAAAGGCAGCACTATCCTGCATTGTCTTCCCTTCACTTGTCAATCAAGTCCCCTATTGCTGCTTGAGAAGGCAAAACCAGCCAACGCAGCCAATCAAATATATCACACAGGATCACTCAAGCAAGGTACCTTGTTTGCACTTGCACAGGGAGAGAACTGGGAGCAACTGTGATCAGCAAAGTGGCTGAGGCAGGTGTGCCCAGCTCTGACCTCTCTGACAGAGGACTGTCTGAAAAGACTTCTTGGAAAGCAATTTTACTTTGTGTTTAATAGATCTTCATTCTAACAGGTGCCCTACTTTCATACATTAGGAGGCCAAAGACTGTTCAGCTCCTCCTGTGCGTAGGTGGTTCCCACTGGGACAAGCAGTGGGCTGGGTCCCTTGTCACACAGCCTGACTTTATCCTTCTTAGGCTGACAAGTGTGAATGCATGCAGAGGATGAGTTGAGCATTAGTTATTTCAGTTGAAAGCTGCCACAGAGCATGAAAAAAAATTGAGATCCACTTGACCAGGAAGAAGGAATGGAAGTTCTGGGAACAAGAGTTGGCAGAAGCCCGTCTGTGCTCCAGAAAATGTTCAAACTTTTTAATATGAAAATGACTGCTGTCAAATCTAAAACCTGAAATCCAGCCAACCAATTAAAGTGTATTCCAAGACTTCAGAGTTGCCCTATAAAATGCTTTATCCATGGTGTGTCACAAACAAAACCTCTGGTAGAACATCTCATTCAGCTTCCTTCCTCCCCCAGCTCTCCCTTCAGGGACAAAGGGCTACTCTCCTGCACCCACAATCTGGAGAAAAAGCCTTGCAGACAACGAACCAAGGGAGTGAAAATTACCTGAGAATTGTCCAAGTATGGTCTTGAGGTATGAAGGAAGGCTTCATGGCAGGAAGGATCCTATGAGTGGGGAAATATGATGGAGCTTCATCCATCCTTGCTTCTGCCATTTCTAGGGTTTCCCATGGTAGTGCTATGCAGAGCAGAACTGCTCTGCGGGGATCCCAACAATCTGGCCTCCATTCAGTCCATGCCATCATGGCTTTTAAAGTATTTATGCAAATCATTAAGAGGAAAAAACACTTATCACTACACAAATCCCCCAACATTATTTGGTTTAGCTGGGGTGAAGCAAAGAGCACGCATCAATGTTTCTGGGGAAAGGCCAGGTGGGACCATCAAGTGACCCAAAGCAGGCAGGCAGGAACTGATGCAACCAGCTTTGCACCCTGTTGATCTGAGCAGAAGGATCACCTCTCTTCCCCTAGAACCTCATTTTACAGGGAAGGGAAGTGCTGAAATCTCATTAGCTCAGCAGAAAACCTGGGGCCACTTTAATGATTTAAGGGTGCTATTTCAGGCTGGAAATGCTGTGTGTGCAGCACTTTAGGACAAATCAGGAAAGCAAATAAAGATCTACCAAAGTGTAAAAACTCAGGTCTGTCCCAGAGATCAGACAAGAAACTCCCTTTTGCTTTACTACAGCAGAGGAGCAAGTCCTTGCTACTGGAAAACATATTTGGGAACTCCAAAACTGCAGAGGGAAACAATAGACAGCTCTCCTAGATATACAGGGCGGCCTCTGCCTTTAATAAATCAGTTTCCTCCATCCTCTTAAATGCAACAGCTTACATGTCCCTTCACAGCTGGTTGCCCAGTCCAGGGGCTAACAATCACTATCATGCCTCCCTGGTAGGCTGTAGTTTTATTGCTGTGCAAGCAGAGACCTAGGAAAACCCCAGCACAGCTCCACCCTGGGAAACATCCCAACCAACCAGCCCCATCACCCACAGCTGCCAATCACCACCAGCCATGGCATGGCAGAAAGCTGGGAAACCAGATCTGGGTGCCAGCAAACTGGGCTTCAGCAGGCTCTGCAGTTCCTAGATACATACATGTTTGAGTCAAAGAGTAGTGGTTCCACAGAGAGTAAAGCCATCAGGGATTGTTCTGTTCTTTACGCTACATTGACATTCCAGTTGAAGGGTTTTCCCCAGCAACTCCTGCATCCAGGCAGATAAAATCTTGGTGGGAGGGTGAAGATTTCAAAAAGACATCTTTTCTCAGAAGTACTGGAGAGCTGACAGTGTTCCCCAGATGATCCAATCCAGCAGTTGATCACCATATCATGGGAAAGCTGCAGATTGGCTCCAGTGCAGATGCATGAATAAAAACAAGGATTTATGATGCAGCAGACAGAAGGTGATTACAGTTTGTTTCAGTCATTACCTGGGGACTAACAGTCTTACACAGATGAAACAGTGAGACTAAAGCTGATTTACTGAAAAAAAACCCTCAAGCAGCCCTCTGACAGCTGGACAGACAAGGGCATTGTTAGAAATGCAGGTCAGAACAGTGTCCATCAACAGGCTGCCAGGGAAATATGCTGTAGGAATAGAGTCTGCTGGACATGAAGAACATAGATCCTGCTGGAGCAGCTTTGCTTGTAACAAGTGGTTGGTAAGGACAAGAAAATGGAAATCTCTTTTCCTTCACTTGACAACATCAACTATCTTCTCCCTTCCCCAGTACTTCCGTGAACTCCATTATCATCTGCTAAATAAACTCACAGCCTAGGAAGAAGCATTATTAGTTTGGAACCAAAATAAAGTGAGAGGGAAGAAGTGATACTAGGAGGTTGTACATAAAGAAAGCAGTGATGTATGGGAGGGTAAATTTCAGGCAACTGGAGTTTTCCTTAGGCAGATACTCCTTATGAACTTTCAGTAGGCAAGAGAAACAAAACTCAGCAGGCTGCAAACCTAGATGGGGTTTTTATTGCAGACTACAGGCCCTAAGTCTCTTATGGTCGAGGGAATAACTCTCTAATAACTTCTCTAATAAAGAATAAGGCTTTTCCCTAAATAAAAATAATATGGAAAACTGATCTCATTTTGGGCCTGAAAAGTCAGCACATCTCTACTACAACTGGGACTAGAAAAGAAATAAGAGTAAGATAAGAGCACTCCTATCCTTTACAGCCGAAAAATCCAATACTTTTAATAATTCAGGAATGAGAGGATATCACAACCAGAAGCTTCTTAAATGGTCACATAGAGGAGAGTGGGGAGAAAAAGATATGGATTTTTTCCCCCATTATAGATTTCTACTATTTTCCTAGGCCCTGATGAACAAATGGCTCTGTCTTACCTTTCTGAAAATCAGCCAGAAGAACTCATTTATAAACTCTGCAATGGGGCACAAATTGAAAGAAGCTGACACTCCCTGGAAAGGCAAGATCAAGATAGAAAACCCAGCCTTGATGATTTCAGGGGTAGTCCCAACCAACATGAAATTTTCTAAGTTCAAGTCTGAAGCATTACCATCACAAGCAGAAATCAAGTATGGAAACAGGAGAGAACAAACAGGTATGCCCTGACTGAACAAGAGCACAGCATAAAATGATGAAGTCATAAACTCAGTGAGTTGACAGTGTGATGCCACTGAGAACAAGATACATTTCTAAGATGTATTATCACAAGTGTTATATGTATATAACACAAGAGCAATGATTTCATTCTTCTGGAATACTGTATTCATTTTGGGGCACCACAATTAAAGAGAGATGTAGAGAACTGGAAAAAGTCCAAAGGACAGTAATACAAATCGTCAAGGTATAGAAAATATGGTCCAGGAAGAATAGATGAAGGAAGTAGATTTGTTTAGTCTACAAAAGAGAAGACTAAGGAGAGATGTAATAGCAATCTTCTCACATTTAAAAGGTCGGGAAGATGATGATTGATTGCTCTCCACGTTCACTAAGGGAAGAAAAATCAGTTTTACTCAAGGCAAGGTAGATTTAAAGAGGATATTAAAGCTTTCTGACCATCAACATTGTTAAATATCACAGCAGGTTACCAAGGGAGGGGCTTTATAAGTCAGGCAAATAACAATAAGCATTGTCTAGAAATAATCCTCCTGCCTAAGTGCAGATCCCTGCAGCCCATTTCAGGACCAAGAAACTCTAACAAATCTATGCTTTTTCATATTAACATTAGCCCTAGGAAAAACTCAACCCCTCTGGCTTCTTTATCCTTAGGCTAAACTGACCTTAACAAGGGACAAAATTCCATCCTTGGGTCAATGGCACCTTTCTTTACTTTTGAGCTCAAATATAATTAGTATGGGTTCATCAAATGGAAATTGATAAGTACATAATATGCATGCAAATGAATCTGGATGCACATTTTCCTCTGTGCTCATGAAATACTGTAGTTTGGTCCTGAGCACTAAGCTTTTTTAGAGCTGTTGGACTCCCATTGTCACAGGCAGAGTGAAAAACAAATGTTTATCACACAGTATATTATTATGGTGAGTTATATATACATTACTGCAGCCCAGTTCTTGTTCAGTAATAAAGATCTTTACTGAAATTTCTTTCCAGAAAAATGTGATTTTATTTGATCCAATTTTTCTGTGGAAGAACAAACTGACAAGAATTTGAGTATCTTCAAACCTTTGGACATCCCCTGCCCCTGGAGCATTCAGGCCCATTAGCCATCAGTAGATATTTAGGTTTCTTGCCCAGCCCTGGAGATACTCCAAAGCACTCTACAACGTTTGTTAGACTCCACTATGCTCCTGGAATCTGCCTTTGTAAATTTATTCTGACACCATAAAAATATTGCATCCTTTGGGGAGGAAGAACAATAGCAAATAAGTTCACATATCAAACTTAGCTGAGGGGTGTTACCAATAGTAGTGGATACAGAAAACACAAGTGGATTGAAAGACATTTGTAAACACTCTGGGCATACTAATGCAAGCAAACAGCCAGTCTAAGGAAAGAATAAATGAATTAATTTGGGGAAAATAACCTGAAACAGAGATCTAACTCTAAGGGAGCAGGAGCTGGAAGCAGTAAGGTCAGCAAAGGAATGGCAGCAAGCAGCAAATTGTGCCTGAGCTTGAAGACAGTAAGAGCTACAAGGCTCTATAAACCTGAGGAAAAGAGCACATGATGTTACTAGAGAAAAATCAGAACTATTCTACTCCACTACAAGTGACAATCAGATGGCTCAGTTCACTTTCTTGTGGGATTCCTCCATGCACAGCCCAACAACAAGCTGTTTGAATATTTGGCAGAAGATACTGATTTCTCCCACCTGGCATGTCTTGCAGGTCCAGTACCACCACTAAACCCATCCTTACTCCCAGCATTCTTGGAGCAGGAATATCAGACACATTCACTGTATCTCTGAAATCCCAGAGGGGCTCAAACCTTTGCAAAAGTTAACAGGGTGAGGCACAGCACCTCTCTGCTGCAGCTGGGGTGGGGAGAGTTGCCCTTGAGCGTAGGCAGAGTCTCTAGCCCCAGTCTCTGGGATCAATTCCTGAATTCATTCAACTGCTGCATGCATGAAGAAAACCTGTCTGACCCTGGCCTTTGCTTCACTCTCGCCTTAATTGTTCCAGCAGCCTTTTCCAACCCACCTGCCAAAGGCCTTTCAGTCCTAGTGCTTCCTGGCCTCCATTCAGAATCCAGACTTGGCACGTTGCAAACATCATAATCAACCACATTAGTGAGGAATTGGGAAGCTGTCCTGAAAGAGACAAAAGTCATCCTTCCTGATCCATATTGCTCTTTCACTGCACATGACTGTGCAAGTGAGATCAAATACTACTCAGAGGAATGTGTCACTGAAGGAAGAGACAGAGCAAGACGGTTGCAGGGAACCAGCTTGATTTGTAATTGCACCCAGACCAAGAAATAAACTACTTCATTATCAGCAAATTGAAAACAGGTCTAACACCGAGCATGGACTTCAATCATTGTAGGAACCCAATGCTGCTCACAGAAAGCATGAGTCTGGGGAGTTCACAGAGGATTTGTCATGATGATAGATGTTGTCCCTAGATATTTACCCTGTGTTATTTAGCTGCTCACCAAATGCACAGAAAGCTTGATAGCCAACATTCATAAAATTCCTATTTGTGCTCCAGCAACACATCACCCTTAAATCATCACAGCTACAGGGCCCCCACTGCCAGCAGAGGAGTCTTGTGCCTTCAGGAGGGAAAATCAACAAGACAAGCCAGTCACAGCCTCGGGGGTGTCCCATTTCTAGGCTATTTGCATGTTGCAAACAGACATCAGATGATGTTTCTTGTGGTTCAAGGATATGGATCAAAGTCAGGGCTGGTTTACCAAGGAGGTTCACTGGGTGGTTATTGAGAGCAAGGGCTTCGAAGCCATAAATATTTAATAGCTGCCTCAAAAGCTTGAGGTAGACGATGCCTGGAGGCAGGACATTTTTGGGTGGGCAGTGAGATTCCTTTGCCTGCCACGGAGGCTCTGAAGACAGAATTCAGCAGTGCCCCCTACAGCCCCCTCACCAGGGATGTGAATGAATTCCTTCAATAGACCATCCACATCTTCCTGGTCTTCAGCCCAGGCAGTTCTTGTTCAGGGCACTGATTTTGACAAACATATAGATAAGTAAAATGCATCTGAGATAATGTGTTGGCAGATAGTAGTGTTTTCTGCAGAAATATTAATATTTGTTGACGTAATTATATAGATATGCATTTCCCCAGTTACCCCAAAATTTAAAACTGTGGGAAAACATACCAAACTTTACTCTTTTTTTCCCCCCTTAAGAAAATGCATCTTTCATGATAGATCCAGACCTGCTTCTGGCAGGTATCAGCTTCACAGCACACAGAATGAGATGAGGCAAAATGATGTCTCGAGAGAACTCTACTTAAAATCTCTTTCCTTAAGAGGATAAATGTAAGCTCTGGTGGGGTTACAATAGGCAGAATACAAGATATCTGAGTCTCTGCAGTACTGCAGACATCTCATACCTTAATGTATATGTCTGCCTCACCACACTCCCAAACCCCTGGTGCAGTCTGACCCCATCCCTTCGAGGCCCAAACCTCAATGCACACCAAGCAATCTGTTTCCATTCACAGCCAAGGTTTGCTGAGCTGCCAAATAAGCCACTTCCTTGCCAGGTCATCCCAAAGGAAAGTGGAAGCTGTAGATTACAATTCCCACAAAACAATATCCCTGTGTTAGGGACCGCTTCAAAAAATATTACCTGAGAGAAGGCAGCCCATGCCCTGCTGCAAGCTATGGGGGTGGTCTGCTGGTGACCCATGGGGACCCTGGGGCTCTCCCCAGCCACCCAGCAGCTCACTGGAGCTGCCCTTGGAGACCTCACATGACAAACACGGCAGAACCTGCATACCACCACTGTGCTATGATGGGGCCAGAAACAGGGCTCCCATGGCCTTGCCACATCAGAGGATGCCTGAATGCCGCAGTAAGTGCACTGCTCTGGTCTACACAGTTGATCATGTCCAAGCTCAACTAACTGCATATCTTCTCTACAGCCTGCAACATCACTGAGCTGCAAGAAGGGATTACTGCATGGAGCTGGATACTTACTGCAAGTTAACTGATAAGCATATAAAGAATTAGTGGCACATACAGAGGAAATCCCAGAAATCCTGAATTCTGATATTAGGTGACTCAGTCAAAGGAAGGTGGGTGTCTAATTCCTTTGGGCAGCTCTGGAAACCCAGGTTTCAACTGCAAGGGAGGCACTTGAATAGAGGTAGAGTAAAAGCCTGATGTCATCCAGGCTGCTCTGGACATCAGGAGCTCTGGATTCAGTTTCTGACAGTTTGTTTTCCTTTCCCTGTATGTACTCAAGCACTCTTTAATTTTGGTTGAGTGACAAATCCTGTCTCAGAAGTGCTTAGTGAGCAGCCAGCAGTAACCCAGTAATAAAACACCTTCCCGTTGCTGATAAGAGAGCATAAGGGAATTGTACTGGGAAGCGCTCACGCTGGAGGAGGAGTGCAGGTAGCCTGCAATGGATCAAGCCCAGCTTCTTTACTCCTTTCTCTCTTTCTTAAAACAACCCAAGTAATGAAGCAGCAAACCCCTCCCTTGTTAGTCTTACTTCTTTGACAGCTGGTTTTTGCAATTTTGGCTAGAACAGCACGCAGCCAAGACATGTGCTTGCAGCACTGCCGACCTACCGTATTTCCTTAGTCAGATGGGAAACCAAGCACCATGAGAGATGCCACTCTACTCAGAGTCTGGAAGGACCACCTAGGAAAAAACTCATCCAAAAACCCAAGATATTTTCCCTGCTATGATTTCAGGGCTAGAATCAGCTTCTGTTCTGAGGCAAAAGCCATGTGACCACAATACACCACAGCCTAGAGCACAAAAATTACTCTGAGGTCACCAGGACATAGCACCCCTGGGGGCTGGCCCCACACCAGCCAGGATGGTAGAGGACTACCAAGGCCTAAATGCTTCAACAGTAGACTTAGCACTTTTAAATTTCTGAAACACTGCAGATGGCAACTTTGGAAAGGAGAGAGCTCCATTTCTGACTCCAGTGTGACAAAAAAAGCCTTGACACTGAACCACAGTTCCTTCTGAGCCACTGAATTTTTCAGCTAGCCACATACTAGGGAACTGCTTCAAGATAACAGATTTAGGCACCTGTTTTTTGGTCATAGAAGTACTTACCTAGTAGCAGTATTGGGGTGTGACCATGAGAGATCATTTGCCAGGAATGCAAGAGTTTAAGGAATTAAGAACTCAGGAGTATTTTTCAAGGGGAGCTAGGGAAAATACATCACTTAATGCCACAGCCCAGCTGCTGTACTGCCTTGCCAGGAAGCAAAGATGTTTTTTTCAGGGATTGAAGGAGGAACACTCACTCATACAGTTTTTGCAGGACAGATGTTGGCAAGAAGGGAACTACATCCCCAACTCCTGTAAAAAAATACTTACATCATCTACTTTTACCTCCTTCTTTCTAAACTTACAATTTTAATCACAGGGATTGTGTGGAAATTTTGACATGAATACAACATTATTCAGAGCTAACTTCAAAACATTCACATCACAGTTCCTTTCACATACACCTGTCTTTTAGTGTCCTGAAGAAGCAGTGGTCTCCAAAGGAAATTCGTCCCACGTGGTGGGATCACAAAATACTGCCCACAGATCCAGCATCATCCAATGCAAATCCAAGTCTGGTATTTCTAGGAGCCACAATCAGACCACAGCAACATTTTTAGCCAAGAAAAGATGAAGTAACCAACTTCATCTGGTCCTGTTTTGCTTCAGTAACTACCAATAAAAACCAAGAATGCAGAATGGTCACAGACCTGCTGATATTTTGGTATGTTTCAATTTGTGAAACAAGCTCCACATTTCTCTCATGACTAGCCATGGAATAACAAACAGAGTGATCTAGTTTCACTGCTGTTTGGAGTGCCAGTTTGATTTGTTCTCAGATGTTATAGGTTACATACTGCTTTACAGAGACATTCAGCAAAGCAGGAATGCAGAGAGCTCCAGGAGCTAAGGACAATTTCCTAAGGATTTCAATCTCATGGTAGCTGCAAGCTTTGTCTGAAGTTGCAGCATGGTATGTTTCTCTTAAGCCCTCTCCCTATTTTTCTTGTCTTTTTTGGGTGGTAGGTAAGTTTATAATGCCTACTGAGTTCAGCTCCCTGAAGCTGCACCCCTTGCTCAAAATATTAACAAGGTCTCGCCCCTCTCTTGAGGCATTTATTTTCAGAAGACACACTGAAACACAATTGCCTTGAAGGAGTGTACCTTTCTGGTGAACTTGGATGAAATTAGTTGCCACAGTAAAAATACTGATGGGGAGAGATTGAAAGAAACTCCTACATGTACAAATGGATTCATTTCATCACTTTTTTCTTCCTCAGGCAACTGGAATTGAAAAAAAAAAAAAAAAAGAAAAGAAGAAAAAAATAAACAACAAAAACCCCACACCAAAACACACACACACACACACACAAACAAACCAACCTAAAAAGAAGAAACAAGCAAAAAAAAACCCCAAACCAGAAACAAAACAACTAAAAAATATCACAGAGAGGGAATTGACCAAAAAAAGGTGAGACTAGAAACAAATCACAGCCAACATGAGTGCTGAGCGATCAACACATCTCTCAATGAATGAATAGAATAGAATAGAATAGAATAGAATAGAATAGAATAGAATAGAATAGAATAGAATAGAATAGAATTACCAAGGTTGGAAGAGACCTTGAAGGTCATTGAGTCCAACCTGTAACCACAAACCTCACAACTAGACCATGGCACCAAGTGCCACATCCAGTCCCCTCCTGAACAACTCCAGGGACGGCGACTCAACCACCTCCCCAGGCAGCCCATTCCAATGACGAATCACTCTCTCGGTAAAGAACTTTCTCCTCACCTCGAGCCTAAACTTCCCCTGTTGCAGCTTGAGACTGTGTCCCCTTGTTCTGGTGCTGGTTGCTAGGGAGAAGAGGCCAACCCCTTCCTGGCTACAACCACCTTTCAGGTAGTTGTAGAGAGCAATGAATGCACCCCAGAATGGCACTGAACGAGGTGTTCTTTCTGTGGCTCAGATGAGTGTGGTGGGATGTTCTACTCTGTGTAGAACAGACTCAGCTTTAATTCGTTGCTTCATACTGTTTTTTTATTGTTAACCTGGATGGCCCTGGAAAGAAAAATGTTTAAATTACAGGGAAAAAAAAAAAAAGTTCACAGATTCAGCTAGCTTTGTGAAGCCATAAAACAGTCTGCAAGGTTCATAAAATCTCAAGAGCCAGAAAATACTCTACCCCTGATTTCCTCTTACTTCAGCTTTAGTCTCACTAAACACATTGTAGGATGTTATGAGCTCTCTCTTCTAACGGATTGCAACTTTTACACTCGGAGCTGATTACATTACCTTCAACCTTTCTTGACATCTCCATGCTGGTTTGGAGCCTGCACTTGAGTATAATCACCCATGTAATGAACCTGAGCCTCCTGCTTGCAGGCTGATTGTGAATGAGCGCTGGTGGGGTTAGCTGGCTTTGCTGTGATGCTGAGCAATTGTTTGCACAACAGCATATATGTCTCTGACACATAATTCTCTGTTTTTCTTTTCCATTCTGCTGAATTAAGAGAACTCTTATTCAGCTCCTGGGCAAGCAGAGTGCATCAATTCCACAGCACCTTCAGCTGAGTACCAAGTGATTTGGAGAAATAGGAAAGCTTTATATTTTAACCCACGAGGCAAGCTTGAAGTGGCCTCCAGCTCCTAAAGGCCACATTTTCTGGCTCAGTAATGTCCTGAAAAAAAAATAAATTCAGAGGGAAATAATTTCCACTGAAATACAGCCTGTAAGAATACTCCCAGAGCTCTGAATTCCTGGTCGATCCTATGACCCAGGTCCCTACATCCCATAGCCTGTATAGCCAGTAGTTGCCAATTCATGTTTCTGCCAAACTCCAAGCAGGCAGTTTCAATCCTCTTACAGAAAATGTGATGGAGTCACTGCAGCAAAAATTCTGACTGACATCACTTAAAGAAGCAGATGAGGTCTTGGGTGTATATAGAACAGAGGGTCTGGGTGCAGTCAATAATACATGAAGCTTCCATGGTACTTTCAGGGGCTCAGGCTCATATCCCACTCAATCCACTTCTAAAAGGACTTCACCAAAAGCTATCTAAGGTTTGCTTTACCCTTTATGAAAAACTGTATGGTGCCAATGTGGGGAGATATCAGATAGAGTCCATGGAGAGAATCCATCTGTTCATGGTGGTTTGTGTCATCTTAGGAGCAGGAAAAGGCATCATAGTGGATCTGATGCCTCTTGGGTCACCCTGACAAGCACAGTGACTACTGTCTTGGCAGATTCAGAACAGCTCTTCCACTGTGTTTTACAGGCTGGAAAAAGGCTGGATGTATTTCCATCCTGACTCCTTCAGAGCCCATAACTACACAGACTGCCAAATCTTGTCCTGTCCATGGCAAAGGCTGAAAACACTCTCAGGGGCCTTGTCCACACCATCAGTGGTTGCGGCAGCTGATGACTGTGACACTGGTCACCTCTGAGCAATGTTTGTGCATGGGGCATGGGAGTTGCATACAGATTAAAAACAGAGCCCTTGATCCCAGCTTTCTTGGTGAGGGCAATTCAGACTGACAGGGGAACTCAAACACTGCTGCCTCAGCCTTTCACACTGTTTGACAGCCCTGCCAACCTGCAAAGGAAGCCTATAAGGTAATGGTGCAGGGAGACAGACAGAAAAGAGGCTGAATCACCATAAAGAAAACCCAGCCTAGAATGCAAATATCAAAGGAAAATCCTGCCACTCTCAAACACTGGCAGAGCTACAAACTTCCCCTAACCACCTAAAAAAAATAAAATCAAACCCACATTATTTTTATTCAGTTAAGAAGAATGTATACATTGGGCTGAAGCAGGCACCAGCAGAAGTCTTCAGCTCGAACAGCAAGAGTCTGGCAAAGGCACTAGCAACTGGAAAACATCTCTTACGGCAGAAGCCATGCAGTCTACAGCCAGGACTGCTGCATCTGCAACCCACAGCGCAGCGCAGCCATCCCACTTCACTTTGCTGGCCTGCCCTGGGGCAGCCACAACTGCCTGGAAGTCATCACTCCTTGTTTGGGCAGCATCTGCGGGAGCCCATCCTATGACTACCCTGCACAAACTGGGTACTTACTGGGGGTAGCCAGATGCAAAGGCATAGAGCTTTAACTTTGTGTTTTAATTGTTTTGCATAGCAAAAGGACAGCAAGACCTTTCTGAAATAAATCCTTACATGTGTGCTAGGCAGCCATGGTTTAAAACATGCTGGAAGTACAACGTTCAAATACTTTGCAGTAAACGCTAATCAGTCTTGATGAACAGCAGCATCCTTTTAATTGGATTTTAATTAGTGCATTAGTAATTACTAAGCATACATCTTACATTAATGTTGGCTTTCCTCACGAAGCTTGTTCAGTATTTCTCAATAGATAAACAAATTCTTCTAAAGTCTTCTGAAGATCCAGAATCCTTCATACACGGCAGCTCCCATTATGCCTGCAAGAAACCCTGAGGTGTTTGAAACATGGTACTAATCACAGTCGCTGCCAGCAGTCACAGCCCTTTATCCAAAGAGGGAATGTTAACTCACCGAAACAAATGTTACTGATGGAAAAGGAACTTCCCATTTTTGCAACCACCACATCCAAACAGGCAGACAGACCCTCTCTGTAAACTAATATGGACAAGCGGCTGTAATTTTCCTAAATTGCCTTTAAAACATGGGCTTTATTTTCAGTTCAGATAGAAATGACCTTGTGTGACTTTGGTTCTAGTCTCTCCTCCTCAGTCTGCAAATTGTTATTCTGTAATAGGCAGAAGGACCTCACTCGAATTACTGGTGTGCTGTAGCCAATGTGCTATTTCTTGGAAAGAGCAAGGCTGCCAGAGTCCAGGACTAGAGTCTGAGAGAGCTCAGTGAGTTACATTCATTACATAGCAAGAACAACTGAGAAAAAATAAACACTTCTCAACTCTATGACTAACTGAAGCTGTAAATTTCAAACACTTATTACAGAGTCATAGCCTAGTAAAACAACACGAGACGTGTTACATATCAGAAGGTAACCTTTAAAGGAGGAGTTGTGCTCTGGGGAAAGTTTTAAAACAGAACAGGATGAAGTTTATGTGCCTTTTTTCATGTGGTTCTTACAATTAACCAAACTGTCACAGAAAATCATCCTTGAGGTCTGGATTCAATCCAGCCTTCTCTAACACACATCCCATCACCCTCCCTACTACTGAAGTATCCATACCGTATCAGTTAAATAATTAGAACTGGTAAACAGGTTCCCAACTTTTTTTCCCAGTCTGTTTACACATTTCCCCTACACAGGCTGCAGGGATTTACCCCTCTTTTCATTTAATAGAGCCAGACATAACTTTTCCCAGGGAACCAAAGCACCAGATGATTCCCAAACTGTTCCTGACACACCTCTACCCAGTGTAAGTAATCTATTACTTAGGCTTTGTGCCTGGTTACTTGAGGCACATGGCATGATTTCTGATCAATGACTACATGGCCTTACTTGGCTTCAGTATATTACCTTTGTTTCAAAACAAAATCTATTTCTTGGCTAAATGCATGTTGGCCACAGGCTCCAAAACAAAACAAAATTAAAACAAATCACATCAACAGTGTAAATCCTCACGTGCAAGAACTTGCAAAATGGCAAAGTAAAAGCTGCACAAAAGGACCAGATAACCTGCACACAGGTTTCAGCTTTTCAACCACTTCTTCTAACAATCATACAGGGCAGCCACTAAGAGCTCTGGGGTCATGTTTTTGTCTAGCTTATTTGGGCGTTCAGACCTGGGTCTTGGCTTGTTTTGCTATGAATATACAACTTGCAGATTGGTGAGAGGCTGAGGACAGTTCTTGGTTTGAGAAAGTATAGCTCTGTCAGTTGGGGATGGTCCATTATAAGTGAAGATCACAGTTCATAGTATCCAAAACACTATCATACATCATAACACTATCGTACATCATAACTACCTGAAGGGAGGTTGTAGACAGGTGGGGTCTGATCTCTTCTCCCAGGCAACCAGCACCAGAACAAGAGGACACAGTTTCAGGCTGCACTAGGGAGGTTCAGACTGAATGTTAGGAAGAAGTTCTACACAGAGAGAGTGATTGGCCATTGGAATGTGCTGCCTGGGGAGGTGGTGGAGTCACCATCATTGGAGGTGTTTAGGAGGAGACTTGATAGGGTGCTTGGTTGCATGGTTTAGTTGATTAGGTGGTGTTGGATGATGGGTTGGACACGATGATCTTGAAGGTCTCTTCCAACCTGGTTTATTCCATTCCATTCCATTCCATTCCATTCCATTCCATTCCATTCCATTCCATTCCATTCCATTCCATTCATGTTACAAGAACAGCTGGGATGAAAACATGCATCATGAGACTATGATGCATATTTTCTCCTCTATTTTCTTCCTGGTTTTTGTTTTTCTCAGTCTCTATCAGTGACTGCACCATTTGCAGCAAGAGAACAATCTAAATTGATGATTCTTTCCCATCTTAATACATATTATCTTAGAAGAAAAGAGATCTAATGGGGCAGCAAGACATTTGTAGCTTTCTATCAGTAGTGTACCTGAGTTGCATGGATAATACCTTAAAATAACAGACTAATGTTGGTTATAAAACACTCACTTCTCAGCATACTGGTGGAAAAGACAACAGTGTGTCTAGCATGTAATTGTAGAACCACAAGACTGGAAATGTTCCCCTTGTTCTTGAGTCAGGTTGTTGCCTTTCTATACACTGATAGGGCTATTTATTTTGATTATATACAATAGTTTGAAAGGGCAACTAAAATCCATGCTCTCATTCTTAGTTTTGGTTTTGATCCATGTTGGCAGTTGTAGATGTTCTCTGCTCTCCTGTTCTCCAGGTTTTCACATGGAAGTGATTGAGACATGCCAAATTTACCAGGAGCTTCTCATTAGTGACTCTTCCTTGATTATGACATCTGGTAAGGCTGATGACAATAACAGAATAAAAATGTGAAGTTCAGTCATTTGGAAATTACTTAAGTGAAGGCTGTTTTGCACAGTATGATGTTGAAATGTTAGGAATGATTGAGGCCAGATTTATAGCTCAGGCAGTCTTGCATCTGTATTTCATTTATGAGCAATCAATACAAAAAACACCTATAAAAAAATTCTTAATCATTTCCCAACTGGCCAAAAGCTCTGAATATTCTGTCAGCAATAAAATCTACAACACAAAATGTTGTTCTTGTTGAAAGGAATTTCCAGAGTATTGTTATATGGCTAGTCCCATAAACCTATACTAGTTAAGGTTGTCAGCATCCCACTTTTGGATCTACAGAATGATGTTCAACTGCTCATCAGTAGGACAGATTCATAGAAGAGTCCTGGAAAGGACAAGGAGACCACTCACAAACTTTTAGCTATGAAGAAGAGACACATAATTTGGAAAGATCTTCTTATATACCCTTCTTCAATAAGTAATGGTCATTCTGCAGATTGGCTTGCTGAAGTAGTGTCTCCCCAGATGTGAACAGCTCAGCATGGCAGAATCATGCAGAAACAGGGCAAGAGCTGAAAATTTGGTGGCTAGGCTGTTACCAAATTACTACCTTCCAGAGTTATGCAAAACTCATTTCATTTGCCGTGATATTTTCAAAGTGCTGGACAAGCGATGAACATGCCTAATCAGTTTATGGTACAGTGAAGAAAGACAGATTAAACTGTATTTAATGCTACCCAAATATTCTTCTCGTGTAGCACAGAGCAGAAAGCTTAACACTGCCACACACAACCCACAACGATCCAAGGAGCTCAGGTTTATAAAATAAATGAAACCATTTTTATCAAGCCAGCCAGTCTGTAACACACATCCGTGCATTGCTTTGCAATGAAAGTTAAGCACCTAATTAAGTACCTAATCACACTAAGTGCTCAGCCACAAGAGAAACATGCATTCAAAGGTCTCCCGTGTCTTTGGAAGGATAAATAATAGTTCTTTCCCAACAATGTAGCTCCCTTGCTTGCACACCATGTAAGGCAAGGTGTTAAGACAAAAGTCTTACTCCAGATAGAGCTGATAAGTGTGCTGAGAAGAGACGTTTCCAAAACAGTTGAGGAATCATTGCCAGCAGAAAAGGAGTGGTTTATTTTTTAAATTTTTGCATGCATCTGAAGTCCATGGTTGGGTCATAAAATAAGATGCTCTGATTAACTCCAGAATTCCGGTTTGGCAATGTTCTGACCTTAGAGCTAAGAATCATCCTTTTTACCCGCCTGCCAGACCCTCCTACAGGCTGATGCAGAAACTTGATGAGTTTTGGTAGGAAAGCTCTGACAAGATTTTCTGATGGATTGCTGTATCCCCAGAGCTATCCTCCTCCCCATACTCCAACACTGCATTTGCAAGAAACAATCAGGCAAAAGATTCCAGCAGTCTCCCCTTATCACTCTCCTTTTCCTCTCCTATAGACTGGAAGGTGGACAGCACTGACTACAGTGATGGAAACACAATGGATCAGGAAAGGGGATTCTTTGAACATTTGCCTATTGCTTTTAAACTAAATAGGTCACTCTCTGATAAAGAATGAAGTGTGTATAATAAGCTAGGAAGACCTTTCTGCATGTATTTCTTACTCACACTGCTCTGTTCTGAAGGATTTACCATCTCCTTTCAGAACCATAGTCACACAGTATTCACTTATCCTGTGCATTGGCTGATGAGTGGCCTGACTGGATACACTAATTGGCTCTGGAAAGTCCTGAGCACAAGGGAGCCTGTTCTGGCTTACCAGCTGTCTTTTCCACCATAGAGAAGACTGGCCCTGCAGCCGATTTCTGCAGGGAAACTGGCAGAGAAAGAGACATGATTTACATCAGTACTGTAAGTGCCCTGTCATCCACAGGCCATTAATGAGCTCCTGAACTGATACCATGTCAATAAGCAACGCAAGAGCTCATGGCCAGTTCTTGCCTACTGACCAAAAGCTACTGCTCTTGGGAAGACATTTCTGACACTTAAGCATACTATGGTTTGCCAGCAACTTTCCTTGCTGACATCGCCACTATCTACCAGGATACCTTAGGGCACCAGAAGGGAATAACATGAGCTATACAACATCTCCAAACCAAGATTTAAATATGTTACCTCCTATAATTGGACTGACATGAGAAGGGATTTTACCTCATACAACATGAGGGACATAAAATGCATATCTTAAAATGTACTTAATGTAGACTCATTACTTAGCAATCATGAGACCTGAATTTTCCACATTGCCTTGTTAAGTTTCATCCAAATAAAACAAGTTGGACTCAGTGGACTAATGGATGGAGTCAATTTTAAATGTCTTTTCCAACCTAAACAAATATGATTCTAGGCTGAAAACAATAATCAGTTGCAAATAATGCAAAATGGCTTCCTCTCCATTGCAACATGGCTAAAAGCATCACTCCTGTCCTGAAGCATGCAAAGAGATATAAACTTACAATCTGTAAAAGCAAGTTGTATATACCTCAAAGATCTTGTGAGCTAGTAATATTTGTAAGGCACTTGGAAGTTTAGTGCACTTATTACAAATCAAATGATTGCTTGAAGCAAGAGTTGTGGTTGCACATGTTGAATGCCATAAGGCAGAGCACTGAACAGAGCAGGTAGCCAGGAGCCTGACCTGGTTTTACCAGGCCAACTCTGAACATTGAGATAAATGCCTTCCTCTAAGTCTAAAGAAAGATTCTCTAGTCCATACCTGAGATAGACTGCCTGAGAAGCGCTCAGATGCAGAGCTGATCCTGCAAGGAGCTGAATATCTTTTCTCAGGCAGCTACAGGTACCAGACTGCTGAGCTGCAGTCCCAAACATCTAACTGGACTAATTCACACTTTTCTTTATAATCTCCAAATGACATATTATTCAGAACTGCATGTGATGGAGATAATTTCCTGATTAGGCCATGGTCCAGAAAACTACACAAACCTACTGAGTTTAAAGGAGACCCCTGGAGTCGATAACTGGTCTCCTATGCTCAAAATTAGATCATAAGTGCTTTGCTGAATTGATGGTGATTTCAGAGAAAGCAATAGCCTGCAGCAAAGGTAAAGACCCCAGAAAGACACTAATTGTTGGCAAACAAAAGCAACTATCAGCAAACATGAAAAACGATAATGTCAATATACACAAAGTAATTATGTGTACACAAAACTGCAATATGAACCCTGTGTAGCTATGAATAAAAGGCTTTGTTTGTGAAACTGGCCATCTCTCAATGTTTAGGTGCATGAGAACAAGTTGAAACATAAATCAAAGTTAAGCCAAGAGTCCTCATCACTGGTGCTAAGTCTTTGAGAGTCTGGACTGCACAACACCTTTCAAAGATATTTCCATAACAGATGCTGTTTATTTTCTTCTATTTCCATGTTGGCAAAGACACTGACTGACCAATTTATTTTTCCACTAGTTACAAATTTTCTGGCTGCTCCCTTCTGATTGTGAACATTAGTGGAAAAAAAAACCCATTTATTTGTTTGGAAGTACTCTCTTGGGAAGACTGATAAACACTATTCTTCAAAAACCTGAAGCATAGGCAAAATATGAGATTAAATTACCTTGGTGTTGCCAAGTCCTATGGTTTTCACCCTACCTCTTCAGTGTGCAGGACTTTTCATCCAGAGTGAGTGTTAAGAGAAAGAAATGGGAATCTCAAATTTTGATTTTAGCCTCAATGCTTACTGAAAGAAAACATCAGAAAGCACCTGAGCAGCTCTGAACAGTCTCTTCACCTGCTGCCTCCCCACAGACAGCAGCAGAACAGGGGCAGCTAAGCAGCAAAGATAGTCCAGAGAGAAAAGATGAGATGGGTTTGTATCAGTGCAAGCTGGGACCATGGTCATGGGCACTGAACAACAGCCAGGGTGCTCTTCATGTTATAGAGAATCCAATTTTGTTGCATGTTTCAAGCCATTCTGGTCAGTAAAAAAAAGCTAGAAAGTTTGTTCTGGACAAAGCTGTGGCATTTTTGTTTGGTTGGGGTTGTTTTAAACTGATTTTGACAAGAAAATGGAGCTCCAGATTGCAGAATTATTAGCAAAGGTGCAGGATTAACAGTGTTAATTTGTCTTTGAAGATGCACATTAGCCAGGAGTAAAGGCAGTTTATTCCTCATCTTCCTTGTAAGTCTACAACAGACACTGGCTTTTCAACTCAATAGATTTCTTTTCATTAAACAAAAGTCAAACCGAGCAAATCTGTGGATGAAACACTTGCAACACTTCTGACAAAGGAAAACATGTCTGGCCTCATACCCAAACAAGCTAAAGATTTTTTAACACGTGTTGCTTTCCTGTCTTCAACATCACCTGAGTGTCCTTGAAGGAAACCAGTGTGTAGGTGATGTCAGTTTAGAGGAAAGGGATTTCTGTGTGGGTGTTGCCTTAAACCTTAGTCAGTCTTTGGCCACCTTTGTCCCATGCAGTGAACAAGGCAGAGGAGATTCTTTCCTCCCGTCAGTTATGTTACTGAGTGCTTGCACTGGAAGAAAGTTGCTGTCCTGCTAAGATGTTAACTCTTTTTCCCACCAGAAGGCCTGTTTTGAGACCACTTCCTCCATGTGGGTGATTTCTGCCTGAAGTTTATCCTGTGTGGTCTCCTGCTAAATTCTTTTGTAGCGGAAGTTTGTAGCTAATCAGACAAAGCATTCAAATCACTCACATTTGGAAAAGCCATCCTTGCTTTCCTTGGGAAAGCACAGCTTACAAAATACCTTACTCTAGGAAGTTCACTTTTTTTTATGTGCTTTCCATCACAGGGAACTCCCTGGCAAAGAGGCACATCTGATTGCAAATGTGCAGTTATCTCCCACAAGTTTTAACTGATGAAAACACTGATCTCTCTTTTCTTCTCTGTAAAGAAGAAAATTCAAGAAAACATTCATCCTCTGGAAGGGAAAACTTCATCTGGATCTTTCAAACTGCATGCAGGATAGTTCAGTACCAGCCTGCTGTGGGAACAGAGTGCTGCATTCTCCAATTCCTTGGACAATCCCAAACTTAAATGGTCCCCAGTTTGGAAGCAGGGAGGAACCGACCCCTCTTTGTTTCACTTGAGTGGTGTATGCAGACCACTCTTCATGGACAGGAGGATGGATAGGATCTGGAGTGCTCCACACAGTAATCCTTTCCTCAGCTGTAAGCATGCTTTATTTCACACTGCAAGCCCAGATTTCAGTAGCAGCAATTGCCTGATTATCTGATTGGTAAATTGGGAGACCAAAGTCTTCCTGCTGAGCTGAAAATCCAGTTAGTAGCCAGGCTTTGGTCATTTCCAGGTGGAATGACATGAGCTGAGGAAAGCTGATTACTGAGTAAATGCAAATAGTTTCAGGGAAATCAGTTCCATCAACTGTCACAACAGTAGTTTGAGAGCAGGCTCCACAAATTCACTGGGAAGTGATAATGTCCATCATTCTGGGCTTGCCATTTCTGAGGAAGTGATTTACTCTTGATCACTTTGTTTCTATGTTCACACAGCTAGTTTGACTCATTGCAGCCCAGCTGAAGAGGAAAGAAGCCTTGAGGACTCAGCTTGCAAAGAAAATCAATTATTTTAACAGCATCATATTATTCCAGCATAGCCAGTGTTAAGATACAGGTCATGGACTACTGCTCTATGAGATGCCATCATACAGGAAGGGCAGTACTCATTATTTTCTTCCACCTCCATTGCTCAGGATGGTATTCTAAGCCCCACAGTCTGCACAATGCTATTACTTTCACCTCTCTTAATCTATCCCACTCATCACTGTTCAGTCTGTTACCCCACAAGCACTAATCTCACAAGGTCCTATGAAGGTAGGGCAGAATTAGCCCAAACTTACAGATAAAAGAGCAAGGCACAGAGCTGAAGGCCCAAAGCAGGCACACTGAGAAATCAAAGCTCTAGTTCTTTTGTTTTGCTTTTAGACATCCATTTGAAGTGGGATCATCACAGTTCCTCTACACTCTCCCTAGATTAACACTAATGAGAGACATCTACCTACTTCCATCAGTCCTGTGCCAGTTGGAGTGCATACACATACCTAGGAACATGATTTGCATGAAGTCTTTACAATATGTTCCTAGGATTTAATCAGCATTAACCATTTAGCCTTGCTGATATTGTAATAGCATCTTTCCAACTGCTCTGCAACACTACGCATCCCCTTGAGACAACCCCAAGCCACCACACAACCCTCCCTTTGTGTACTCAACATGCAAGTCCATGACAGTGATTAACCAGCCTCATATGCAAACAATTACCCAACTTTTCAGGCAAGTCCCCAAGACTCCACACTTCACTTTGTCTCCATAAGGCATTTTTATCATGATGAATAACTCATTTTCAGTACTGGGAAATTCCTCCTGGGACAGGTAACTTTCCTGGAAGTACAAACTCTTTGTGGAGCTCTCATAGACACATATAAAGCAAAGCGGAGGGATCTGCAACAGAAAGAAGGGCAGAGTCAGTACAACTACAGGAATTTGATCAAAACAAATCAAATGGAAACTTATAGGAAGAAATGACTCCTAGACCAAAGAGGAGTCCAGGAAAGTGATGAATTTATCACTATTTAAGACCATCAAATGTACTTTGGACAGCATACAGGAAGGAATATTTGCCCTTAGCTTCCACATGCATCACATGCCAAATAACTTACTCTAGCAGTATAATGCAGAAATTGCTTGTTGCTATAGCATTTGTTCTCTGTGTCATTGTTTTGCAGATATTTCAGCTTCACAGTCTTGTCAAGTGGCAGAAAGCAGTATCCTACTCACACCCAACCTTCAAAATCCACCAAGCCTTTTTCACTCCCTGCTGACAGAGTCTGCAGCCAGTGTCACAAAATCCTTCCACGTGCCTCTTCCCAGACAGAGCATTAATGTACAGAGTGCAAACACAAGTGAGCCTCTATATAAATATCACTCTATTCCTTGGCATAAGGTTTCACTGAGATTTTTGTTGTAAATTGTATTTTCTTTCAATCAGTAAAGCATCAGAACTGCAGGAAACAACTAAACATGTTAAACCAAATAGCATATTCATGTCCTTATGCTCCTGGTAATCCAATCGCCCAGATCAGGAACTCAGCCAAACATGTAGCAGCCTTCTTCTGTCCTCCAAGATGTCTTTGCAGTAGAGGTGATGGGATCTGGTGCTTTTCCTGTTACAGGGTTGAAACAGCCAGGAAAACCATGCCAGTCCTGAAACCAGTGTAAGGGACATACTAACACAATCCATGCACACTGCTCTACAGACCTGTGCTAACCTGACAGCAAACTTGAAGGAGAACACAGCTTCCCCAGAGACTACTTCCTCTTGCTGTGAGATCTCAAGGAAGTTTGTTGTTGTTTGGTTTGGGGGGTTGGTTTGTTTGTTTTGGGTTTTTTGGGGTTTTGTTTGTTTGTTGGTTGGTGGGTTTGGTTTGTGTTTTACAATTACTTTTGAGGGTTGTTTCTGTTTCATGGGAATGTTTTGGATGCTCAGCTAAAGGGAGGAGCCAATTCCCCTGAAACCAGCCACAACCTCACTGACCTCTCGAAAACCCAGGTGTACACCTCCTTCAATAGCAGCTCGATCACTGCTGTCCTGGAGGAGCCACCACCACCAGCAGAGATAAGAGGCAGTTGTTTCTGAGAGTCTGTTTTGTATTACTTAAGAAAAAATTGTTCCAATATGTTGTGTTAGTTTTATGAGACAGACAAGTGTCCACTGAGACACAAGGTGTAATTATAGTGCAATTTCAATTAAGAGTCAAACCGTGGTCCTATAAGGTAAAAAGGTCAGTCCTGTATCTAGCAAAGCAGCTGGATAGTGGTTTTGCACTTGGCTACAAAATGAAGGGAAATCCTAAACAGGGCCAAAAATATCCCTGTCTTTAGCCATGATTTTCTGCCAAGCATCAATCCCAGAGCAAATTCTGAATGGATGTTTGCCTGGATTTGCAGTTTAAACAACATATTATACACTCCTTTGTTTTAGCAGGTTCAGGCTGCAAATTCCACTCTTTCCAGAAAGCTTTTTTTCCTTCCCCAGCTTTGATTACAAAATAACTAGCTGAAGTGATTCTCCTTCACAGGGAGAGTTTTTCAGCTGTTGAGTTTCAGATTATAGAAAAAAAAAAAAATCCCAAAACTGGCACACCATCCTGATGCAGTTTAAACAAAGGAGCAAACACAGAAAACACCAACAGTGGGAAATAATCTCAGAGCACCTCCTAGGGGGCAAAGCCTGAGAAAACATCTGGAAGGGAATTGGATGAAGTACTATCCAGGACAGCAAATAGTTAGCATAGCATTCAAAAGGGAATGTCAAAGAAGCATAACTCGTTTGAGCTCTAAAATTCCCTGGAAATTTCAATAGGCTCAATAGGTGTGGGACAGTGCTTAACTTCAAAAGTAAAAAGCTAGGCCAAGATGAGATGAAAGCATGCAAAGGTAGAAACTGAATAGATGAGCTAAAAAAAAGGAAAGCGGAGATCAGGTAAATGCAGATGGGGGCCAGGGCCTGGGACTGTGACTGTAGGTGAGTGCACAGTAGTTGATTAGGGTTTAGACAAGTGGCTTTACTGGAATTCCAAGACATTAGACAACAGGAAAATCATTTTTCTACAACTAGATTTTACCCTGGAAGTAAATTCTTCTAAGAATTTGGAATACCTGCAAATTCTGTGTGGCTGCTTTTACGCAGTTGTAGATAGTCATGCAGGTTACAGACCCAATGACATCCCGAGTCTGGCTTGTTGAATAGGTCCTGCAAATGTTCACACATGTCCACAAATGTTGCTAATCACGAGAACTGCAGATAGCAAGAAGCTATCCCAGCCCCCTTTGACAGCGTCTCTGCCATCAACTGGAATATTATCTATCCTATTAAGGTTTTGGCAGCTACAAATGGGAATCTGGGTTTGAATCTGGGCCAACTACAAGGTCAGACAAGTGTTCATGTCAGCCAACCATGACATGTCATCCAATTTGAAATGCAAATAACCTTACAGCAACCATGTAGGAGGGAGTCTAGGGGAACAGCATTTCAGTGTGGCTTACTCCAGAAATAGAAGGTACAGCCTGTGGAAGGAAAGACTGAGTCAGTCATGAAAGCAATGAATTTTACATTGCAATGGAATATCATTGCCTTTCCAAATAAGGAATACTTCATAGGAATAATTGTCATTCATCTAAAATCCACTAAACAAAGATTCTTGTGGGCAAGGTAAAAAAAAAAAAAAAAATAAAATGAAAAAGTGGTCACTGAGAACCATGCCCAGAAGATCTGGGCAGAAATAAAGACTACTTGGAAACTTACATGAGAAACAGAATACAAGACTGAATTTACCACCCCTAGATATCACAGGAAAGAGGCAAATGCTGAAACAATCAAACAGGAAAACTGGCATGTTGTTAACTCAGTGATGCTATCTAAAAGCCTGCAATGGGCATAGGATCACAGCAGCTACTCACATCACCAATGGACCTGACAGCAAATTACAAGTAGAATCAATTTAATCTTCTCCTTCTGCCCTGGTAAACATTTTCACCCCATTCAACACTGCTAATCAAAAATAGAATAGCTCAGAGTTGCCTCTTGTCCAGAGATAACTTGTTCCCAGGAAACATTTGACAAAGTAGAAAGTGCCTCTGTAAAAGATTTTACATGTCTTACTCATCTAGGCTTTCCAGAAAGCTGCTAATGTAGTTTTAAACTCTGAGTAGAGATTAACTGATTTGATCTTGTCCACATTAGTTGTCTGAATTATCAACTTCACCAGGGCAGACTTGTACCATGGAAAAAGGGAATCAGTGGGAGAACTGCCTAATGGTTTTGAATACACTAATAATTTGTCTCCCAAATATACTTACATGCAATTGATACAGCAAATGCAGCAGCAGAGCCATCATTTGGTTGATCAAGGTTTTAGAAGATATTATAAACAATCCCACCATAGAGAAAGGTATCTCACAAACTGTTCATGAGTTCACTGCACTTTTATTAGCACTGGAAATGCACCAAAGGTATGCATTGTGAGGCAAAGGCAAGAGCAGTTTTCTGGAGTCTCACACCAGTGTGGAAATGTAACCTTATCAATGTCAGCCCTGAGATGGAAATGGAAATCTTGATCAATATTGCAGGAACAAGGCTCTATCCATCTCTCAGTTATGATGCTGAGCCAGAAATACAGTCAGAATAAGGAATGAAAAAAAAAATTGACTGTGCATGGCTGCCTGCAGCTGTACAGAGCATAGAGGAGAAAGTTGCCTTGCTTCAAAGTGGCTGTGTGAAAAGTCTTGTCGCTCGAGTTCTGCTTTGGTGATACACAAGCCAAAAGGAAAAGCTGATCCTTAGGGACCTAGAGCAAAAGGGATGGAAACAGCAAGTTTACACATCAGCAACTTTAAGAAATTAAAGGAGCAACCCAGGAAAGTGTTGGATGGCAGTTCTCAACTTTCTGCACATCACAGTGCAAGCTGCCAGCTGATTTGGGTATCTTGCCATTTCCAGTTTGATTCAATATAGGAAACAAAACCTCTCCTTGTCTTGACTGCCATTTGAACCTCCCAGTTACATTCCAAAAGGAAGAAGCTTTGGTAAAGATGCTGATTTCCTAACCCTGCAAGACACATACCAAGCAACTCCAGCTAATTATCTCTTTTATCCCTTTATACCTTTTATCTCTTAAGCTCCCTGCCTTTTGCTGGATCACACCATGAAAACTCCATTCTTCCTCCATCACCTGGTTTTCCATCTTTCACTGCGACTCCAGTGCCTTTGGCTGACTCTGAATTCCCATCTCCTCCAGGCCGGCCCCTTACATTGGGCTTCCCTGAAGCCTGACAGCCAGATGTGGAGCCCAGTGTCAGGGCCACTTAGCTTTTCAATATAACCAAAGAGCTGCACCAACAACTGACAGCTATTTGGTTATATCTTTTTAAATAATTTGTCTTGCATACATGTGATCAACTGAAAAGTCCTCACAGCTGCAAGAAAAAGCAAACAGTCTCCAGCTTGCCCTGAAGAGTCAAGAGAGGAGCCAGGCCTCAATTTCCTAACAGGATTATCTACAGATCACACCAGACATGAGAATCAGTCCAGAAAGCCAAACTGCTGTGCACAAACAAAAAACTATATGTCAACCTGCCCAAATTTCCAAATAACCCAGACCCACAATGATGTTCTGCTGAATCTCTAGAGCTCTGCAAACATTTCTTGGACCATCCATCTTCAGCTGTCAATATATCAAGACCCATATTCTCCACACATTCATATTTCAAAGGCACAAACTGGGAATGGAAGTGCTGATGACTTCTAAAGCCACAGAGGTACCCAGCAAGGTGTCAGAACCAGCAGCAGCTCACCACCATTCCCATTACATGGGTCAACAAACCTGTGGAACAGCAGAGAGCTTGTGGCACTGTCATAGGTTGAATTGAATCTGCTGATATGTATTTGATACCATGCTGCCATCATGCCAGCTTCAAATAAAAGTGCTGACAGGAGCCAAGTGTCATGGGGCCTGAAGTTTAGATTGTAACACAAGAGGCTTCCTGTTCCGGTTGCTACTTTAGGGTTCCAGGTTCGGGGTGCTGGTCTTTGCTGTGCTGGCTGCTGTGTGCTTGAGTGGGTGGAACTGTTTTATTGCTGGCTTCTGCTGCTGCTTCTGCTAAGGTAACTGTATAGCATAGCTCATGAAATCCTTTATCTCAACCCAGAGTTTTTTGTGTTACTTTCCTGCCTGTGTGTGTGGGAGATGGGTGGCTTCCTTGGGAGAGCAGACTGTGTTAATCTAGGACGGGCTCCCAGCAACTTTCTATTCCACACATGATATCTGCAGAACACCAGCAACCTGAGCATACAATAAGGGAAATAATCTAGCACCCAAAGCAAGGAATACATGGGGATGAATATATTTTGTGCAATCAAAATAAAGCTATCTTTGTAAGTCTTGCCTGAGACAGCCAAACTAGGAAAGTATAGAAACCATGGTAATACTTCCCTGCTTCTAGGCAGAGAGTTTAGTTAAGCACAGCCCCAAGCACATCAGTTGCATGCTCGGCTTAGAATCCATTTACACAGAACTAGAGTGTAGCTTTTATCATTTGGTCTTCAGAGCTCTTCAATATTACTAACACAAAAATAAGTTAGATAAAAGATAGCAGAGCAGAAGCCTCAAGAACAGAAAAAGAGGCAGCAACACAGCCGGCACTTCCAGTCTGGATACAAAATGTGGTAAACAGCAGATTCTTTTGAAATAGTGAAGTGTGGCAGGGATAAGATGATGGATTTACATTTAAGACACTGAAGAACTGTCCAAGAAAAAAAAAAAGTCTTTGATTTACACTCAAGTAAATCTTCCTCTGGATTAATCTGCCCAGCTCTGAGATAACATGTAGATTGTTTTTTTCTTTTTACACAGCCAAGCATAAACAAATCCTCCATGTGCAGTGAATGGTGGGGCAGCAAAATGGAAAGCAATTTGGGAGCATGTATTTTCCAAGGAACGGAAAAACACTTTGTCATTCACTTAGGGGTTGGCTTTCAGAAGTGCTGCCAGGGCACTCAGTGTTTGATATAATCAGTCTGCTACCAAGAGCTTCATTTAAGCACAGGGAGCTGCCTGCATCTCCGGGCGATTCTCAAAACAGAGGGTCTGGGGAACATCACCTCACCCACTTCTGCTCTCCTTCAGCTAAATGTGACAGAGCAATTGTACTGCAAGCTCCAGCCTGATGAAGCTAGGGCAGACTCAAGCAACTGCAGAAACTGGCATTACTGGTCCCCAAGGGATACAAGGCTATGAAGGCAGACAGGCAATTTTTCAACACTAAATAAAGCAAGCCTTCACAACCAGGTATCATGTGCCTTTCCCCCATCTTCTGATATCAGCAGCACCAGTCTGAAGTTTCACTGCTCTGATGTGGAGCAAGACACTGTGCTGCAACATGGATCAAGGTAAGATGGATTCTTGTTTAACCTGCACAGTCATTACAGATTAAAAAGTCTGCATTTCTGTTCCTGAATTTTATGAACAGTAAGCCTAACTTCAGCAGTAAGACAGCACCCCTTGCCAGCCCTGGCTAGACTCAGCTCTTCTTCACCCTTCCATTCCAGCTTCTGCCCCTAGGGTGCTGGGGGCTAACTGCCCACTCAGCCTCTTTCCTTGGTGGTCTTTGTCCAAGGAAGGATGCAGACACAGCTGCCTCTGGCTGGTTTGAACACAGCCCCTGCAGCAGAGCCCATTGCCTGCAGGCTGTGAGCACACAGGTGCTGAGCTCAAAGGGGGAAAAGATCTCAGTTGCCCAGCTGTCTGCTTCAAAATCCCTGCTGTGTCTGTTAGTTTGTTTTCTTCAGCAGCAATGCTTCAGGAACAGCTGAGCACTCAGATTCCCCTTACCCTGGGACTGAAAACCAAGCAAACTCAGACAGCACACACAGCTGTTCCTTCATCTAGAAAGAACAGTGGTTTGCATCTGGCTAGGCCACTCCTCAAAAGCATGGTGAGAAAAAAAAAATACTCGGAGAATAGTCAATTAACACAACAAAAGACACTCGGAAGTACTACTTTGCATGCTTGCTAAATGCTATCCCTGCAGTCAGTCTTCTGGATCTCTAACCCTGTTCATTTTCTTCAAGGACAACATTTTTATTCTCTTCTTGGCAAATCTCAGGCAGCACTTTGCTTCCTAAGGACCCAGACCTCCTCTTGGGATAGCCAAATAAAGCCCAGGTTAAAAATATGTGTTCTTCAAGCAATTTTTCCTCAGCGGTGCATCCAGCAGATTCCTAGCACAGGCAAGCAACTGAGTCAAGCAACTCGGTGTATTGCCCTAACAGTTACTGAGTTCACAGCTGCTGAGCGGCAGTGTAACAGGTTTTGGCACTTGGTCTGATGCACTCCAACACAATTTCTCACGTGGCTACAGTGAACCACCTCACAGTTTGAATCAATAATCCTTATACACCTTTGTGGAAACTGAGGAACAGACCTGCGCTGACCATTCCAGGGCCACCCCACCTGCTCACAAAGGCAGGATTGGAAAGCAAACACCGATCTTTCAAGACTATAGCTTCAGCAACAAGCCCCCTGATCACAACCAAGATCACTAGGATAGTAAGAGACCCAGGTCTTGTAGCTCTACAGGCCATTTGAGCAGACATGTCAGCTGATGAGTTGCAGCTGTAATTGCAGAAGAATGAGTTACACTGAACATGAGGTGGTCAGTTTGGTTGGAACCTCCAAAAGCAAAAAGCATATCCAGGAGGCAGCACAGCAGCTCTGGGCACAAGCACCCGTACCTCCAAACCCAGACATCAAGTGAGAACAGCAACAGAGGGCCAGGGCTTATTTCTTGATCCTTCAAAGTCCACTTCCCAAACCACTGTAGCTGCAAACAAACCTCTCCCAACAAACCTTCCTAGAATCCTGCTGTGCTCCCATAGGTCACCCAAACCAGCCACACCCACCCTTCACCTAGAGACGACCTCCTCCCAGGCTCTCCCGCATGGTCTTGGTTTTTAAAACCCCAAGTACGATTTTGCCAAGCGCAGCCTGGGATTCAGGTAAAAGGCTGGGGAAGAAACAAGCACATGGATGCCAGCCAGCAGAAGAGCGACAATATCTATTGCTAGCCCCAGATCATATCTTTAAACACTGGGATAATCCCATAACAACACGCTGAGAATATTTCTGGAGGGCATGATGGCAAACTGTGCCTGGGCAAGCTGCAGCAGCACATGGTATAAAGTGAATTCCGTGATCAAATACAAATATGCTGTACTCTGGCACACGGTCTGTTTTGCATAACTGTGTGCAGAAAATGTTGTTTTCTTTTTAATGGGAACAATTTGTCAGAGGGTTTGTGCCTCAGAGCAAGTAGCAACTTTATGCTTTAAATGAATACGAACACTTCTCCTTTCTAAATAGTTGCTATCCAGCAACAAGGCAATAATACAATACAACAAACCAGGTTGGAAGAGACCGTCAAGATCATCACATCCAACTTATCAACCAATCCAACCCACCTAAACAACTAGACCATGGCACCAAGCACCCTATCAAGTCTCCTCCTGAACACAATGTTAGCTCGTTCATGGCATCTCCTAAAGAGTCAAGAGCAGAGAGGAGGCAGTTCAAGCAAATAGCTTCTTCACAGCTCACAGGCTGAAAGTCATCTGATTTGTTTTTTAAAAGGCCTTCTATAACTAGAAAATAATGAGGTAGAGTTGGAGAAAGAGGTAAGGAAAAATCAATGCAGCTTTGGAGATTTTATTCTTATTTTTGCTGCAATTTTGACTCAAAAATGCATCACGAGCTGTAGCACAAGACCAGCATGGCTGCGTTCACAAAAGATCCTCTGCTGAAGTCTGTCCACCTCTCTTAACTGAGAATTTCTGTAATAATAAATGGTGTTTTCAATGCTGGTTTTGGCCACCATTACACAAACATTTCCTGCAAAGAAGACAGGCAAATCTGGGACAATTGACTTTCTTTTTGGCACAGAACCTGGTCTGAAGCCATTCCTCAAACTCAACTCTGTTGCCCATGAGTGAATCAGATCTTTTTCCCCTGATGCCTTGAATAGGTAACGCCAGCAAGGGTAAAAGGCAACAAAACAGCTGCACCATGCCCAGAACAACAGAGCAAAGGTCCTGTCTAATGTTTCCTTTTTCTTAAGTATCCCCAGCTGAAAAGCAAATTCTGCCTTGCAGCATGTTTCCAGGCAACCAGCAGCAGAACAAGAGGACACAGTCTCCCTGGGGAAGTTTAGGCTCGAGGTGAGGAGAAAGTTCTTCACAGAGAGAGTTGTTAGGCATTGGAATGGGCTGCCCAGGGAGGTGGTGGAGTCACCATCCCTGGAGGTGTTCAGGAGAGGACTGGATGTGACACTTGGTGCCATAGTTTAGTAATCATGAGGTGTTGGGTGACAGGTTGGACATGATGATCTCTGAGGTCTTTTCCAGCCTTACTGATTCTATGATTCTAAGTTTCTAGCAAACCAAAGAAGACAAATGCATACATGACACAAGAGGTATGGGAGAAAGAGGAAGGCATGATCAGCTCACAGCTATCACTACATGGCTTTTTCTTCTGTGAGGGTTTGCACTGAAGAAACAGCAGAAAATCTGCTTGGGGCTCACATGAAGAGTGGCCTGACTTGAAGCACTGCACATAGAAACATCAGGCCTAAGGCTGGTCAGATTTGAATGATAAACAAAAATTATAAAATCAATATAAAATTGTATATAGACAAATATAGAGACATCTTGAAGTCATAAAATGGGGTGGATGAACCTGAGTTGGTTTTTGCAGTTGCTGGGCAGGGCAAGGCCAAGTTACATTCAAGTGCAGCTTCCCCTGAGAAAATGTTTAAAGAAGGGCCTCAATATGACCCAAGTTCACATCCAAAGGTGACCTCAACTTCTGTCCCTTTTTCCTGCACCAGGAGATGCCAGCATTCATGGCCACACATCCAAGCAAGCCCTGGAATTACCTCTAGCCTCCTCAATTTTCACTCAGATCCCCCTTCCCTAACCCCCATACATCTTATTCCATCCTCTTTTTATCTTATTAAGCCTGTGGTGGCCTCCCAAACATGCTAAATATAAATGTGTGCACCCAGCTATGTAAATAAAATGGCCTGTGTGGTAAGCATACAGGAGGGCAGGGGGCCTTTCCCACGGGTGGGAAGGCTGATTGCCAAGCAAATCCCAAGCCCTGCAGTCCTGCACAGAGAAAGGAAGCATAAGATTCAGGAATGGTCACAACATTCCAAAAAGCAGCTGACCTTTTCTCTACCTAGGGTGGGAAATGCCAGTTACAGAGGTTGTGTAGGTAGGAATTTTAATGGATAAGTGGTATGCAACCAGAAGGGGAAAGATTTCTCCAGTCTTTCTGTTGCTGGTGTGTGCATATATCAGTGCTGACCATGGTGACCGCTGTGTGAGGGCAGCTCTGGGCCTGCTGGGAATCATTTGAGCAACTCCCTTGTTAATCTTTCCTCAAAAAGAAGGAGCTCAGACTGGAATATACATCAGAGGAACAGTTTAGAAGACTGCCAGACAGCTGCCTTACCATCCCCTGTGCAGCATTCCATGGTGAGAAGAGATCTAAGCCTGTGTCAAATGAGCAGATGTGTCAGGGGCTGCATGTAATGTGTTGGTACCAATTGTGCATACTAAGAGCTCTCACTGGTGCACACCCTCTGCTAGGTAGAATCCATGGTGAGTCTCCTCTTCTGAAAGAAGAGACCTCATTAAACTGCTGGCTCTAATGTAGTCCTCCATGCCTCCCCATAGGTGAAAAGGGGCAGGAAGAAGGTGGACATGTGGCCACTTAAGAAGGTAAACTCACAGGGTGGGACAGCAGTGAGAGTTCACCTAAACTCTGGAGACAGCAGCTGATGTCATGAGATCTGGCTTGCTGTCACACTAACACAACATCAAATATGCTTCTTCTTTTCAGCAAGCAGAAGAGCCTGTGCCTTCGACACTGTCCCGCACCACCTCCTGGTCTCCAAGCTGGTGACACACGGGTTTGATGGATGGACCACTAGATGGATAAAGAACTGGCTTGATGGCCGCACCCAAAGAGTGGCTGTCAATGGGTCCATGTCCCAATGGAGGCCAGTGACAAGCAGAGTCCCTCAGGGATCAGTCCTGGGACCTGTCTTGTTCAACATCTTTGTGGGTGACATGGACAGTGGCATCGAGTGCACCCTCAGCAATTTCGCTGATGACACCAAGCTGTGTGGTGCAGTGGACACGCTGGAGGGAAGGGATGCCATCCAGAGGGACCTGGACAGGCTGGAGAGGTGGGCACAGGCCAACCTCATGAGCTTCAACAAGACCAAGTGCAGGGTCCTGCATCTGGGTCGAGGCAATCCCAGGCACAAATACAGGCTGGGCAGGGACTGGCTGGAGAGCAGCCCTGAGGAGAGAGACTTGGGGGTGCTGGTGGACGAGAAGCTCAACATGAGCTCTCAATGTGCGCTTGCAGCCCGGAAAGCAAATCAGATCCTGGGCTGCATCAGGAGAAGTGTGGCCAGCAGGTCAAGGGAGGTGATTCTCCCCCTCTACTCAGCTCTGGTGAGACCCCACCTGGAGTACTGCGTCCAGTTCTGGAGCCCCTACTACAGGAGGGATGTGGACATGCTGGAGCGTGTCCAGAGAAGGGCCACGAGGATGATCAGAGGGCTGGAGCACCTCTCCTATGAGGACAGACTGAAGGAGTTGGGGCTGTTCAGTCTGGAGAAGAGAAGGCTCCGAGGTGACCTCATTGTGGCCTTCCAGTATCTGAAGGGGGCCTACAGGAAGGCTGGGGAGGGACTTCTCAGGGTATCAGGTAGTGATAGGACTAGGGGGAAAGGAATGAAGCTGGAGGTGGGGAGATTCAGGCTGGATGTGAGGAAGAAGTTCTTCACCATGAGAGTGGTGAAGCCATGGAATGGGTTATCCAGGGAGGTGGTTGAGGCCCCGTCCCTGGAGGTGTTTAAGACCAGGCTGGACAAGGCTCTGGCCAGCGTGATCTAGTGTAGGGTGTCCCTGCCCATGGCAGGGGGTTGGAACTAGATGATCCTTGTGGTCCCTTCCAACCCTGACTGATTCTATGATTCTATGATTCTAAGTTCAGGAAATGGACCTAAGTGAAAAGTGAGGTACAACATTGCCAGTGATCCTCAGAATCACAGGGGATGATCAAGCCAGGCAAATAAAACACATGGCCAACAACTGCCCATTACCACATAATCAAAGATCAGATGTGTTAGATAAGCTCAGGTTTGCACCCTAGCTTTCCAGTTGAGTCCAGGACAGTTTCTCCTCTCCCTCCAAATCTCACTAGCCATAGCAGTCAAATGGGTTTGCAGGGAATGCCTTCTCTTTTCTGATTGAATGGCTAGTGCCTAGGCAGGGGCACAGAGAGCTGGTGTTTGGAGTCCTCCCCAAGGCCTCATCTGACCTTTGTCTCCAGAAGGTCTGTCTCCTTTGCTGTTGCTTATCCTTGCTCTCAGCCTCCTCCTATTCTCAGCCCCAGCTAGTAGTGATCTGACAAACTTCTGGGTTTAAAATGTACACAATTGAAATCTTTTCAGACTGCATAGCAAAAGAAGCGTCAAATCCTGCTGACCTTGCTTGCTTTGTGGCCTTTTGAAGTCAACACCAAGTAAAATGAAGCCCCAGAATAAATCCTGCTACACAGGAATATTTTCATAAATACCCCTTCTACACAGCTTGCAAGTACTTGAGCCTCATTTCTGTATCTCTGCAGCCAAAACCATGTGTTTTGTGTTGTTCCACAGAAATCTCTCTGGTTATTTATCTGCATAAACCCTTCTATAAATTGTTCATTTGGTCTTTAAATGCAGCAAACAGGATCTTTGATGTATGTTTCAGTCACCAGGTGAATCAATCACTGCGGTGCACACCTTTACTCCCACGCAGGGAGAAGTTACCAGTCACCTTTGCCAGAAGAGAGGGCAAAAAGTCAAATGGTTTTGATGGATGGATAAATGTCTGTGGGCTGAACCACATGCACAGAGATTGTTTATACTAGAACTCCCTCCTCCTACTAGCTGATAAACTCCTCCTCCTCCAGTCATACGATATATACTCCAGACCAAAAGCCTGCACATGAATATTTGATCCCTTTTTTGAGCTCCTTTTACACTGCTGCATTTACTTCTGTGGTGGCAATTCCTCTCTGTGCAGAAATAGGTAAAACATCAGCCTTTTTCTGTGGTGTTAAGGTACTACATGAGTCTTGCTACACAACTGCTCCACACAGAGTTGGATCTCACTCTTCATCATCATAGCACAACTAATAACATTTGTTCTGGGTCTTGTGAATGAGTCATGTTCATTTAGGCTAGAGTTTTGATGACTTTCTTGATTGAGAGCTACCGCTGAATTTCACAAGGGATGTTCAGACTCACTGAGAAGCAGGCAAGATTCATCACCCTCAAATGAGCTGCTGACATGATTTGTGATGCAGTCTGGATCAAGGCATCACCCTGCTTCAGTGTCCCCTTTCAAAACAGAAATGAGTCAGGGCAACAGGGAAACTGAGCGCATTTACTTTATGTTGACACATCGTGCTCCTGTTGGCAGTGTTGCCGGGTCTCAATGACGAGAGTCAGCCTGTGCATACAGTACACTATAACACGTCACGCTTCTCCAGGGAGAATCTCCCTTGTGAATGCCCTCTCACCCCTACACACGGCTCCTGCACCATTGCTACAAGTTGCTGCCTCCCAAGGTGGCAGCTCATACTGCCTATGTTTTTGTAGGGGGAGGGCCTGGAGGGATGAAGAAGTTGGAAGATGGAGCCTTAGAAAGGTTGCGAAGCAATTCAGACAGCTCCCAGTGTGACAGTCCAGACCTTGTATCCACTGCCAGCCACTGAGGAAGAAATTGGCTGGCCCTGGGAGTAGGCTGCAATCAGATGAACTGCTGATTCAGAAAGAATGTGATTGATTTCATCCTTTTGAAGCCACATACAAATAGGCTGAGGCTGCTGTGGAGTATCTCATTGGTAATTTTTCTGCCTCTGCACTGCTGCTGTGTAGTTTTCTTTGGTACCCTTTGGGCTCTGTGTTTTCTTGTGACCTGTAGTGTGAGGCTGGACTTCTTTTGCTACAACCCACTGCTAGAAAGACAATTCTATTATTAAAGGTGAGGGTGGGTCTTTCAAGACTTTTATTCACCTCCCTGTTTGACCACTCCAGTCCCATGGGACTTCTGGTAGGGTGAGGAATTTCTCAGTGCCAGTGGGAAAAGTGGATGTGTACTTACATGGATCACATCCTTCTAAGGGGCTGAAATCCACCCACATAACAAACTGTGTCTATACAGCAATCCTAAGCACGGCCTTTTCCATCTGCTCTGCCTACCCATGTCTGTCTTACCAATCACTTATAGCTGACTCTTAGACAATGTACTCTCCTGCTAGAATGGCTTTGTCATGTCAAGCTCATTATGCTCTGAGAATGTTTTAGACTTCAAACCAGATGTGCTACTCTGTGGAGGAAGGAAATGGGTCTATTTTTATTGTGACAGATCACTGAGAGTCACCAGTGGCAGCTTCAGCATGATGAGTCTCTCCAAGTCCTGCAGCAGGCTCACTGCCTTGTGGTAGGGTAGTCCTGCATGTGTGGGCAACATGGGTGGTCTGTGTGACATGTCAGCTCACCTTTGAACATGTCTGGAGTCCCTGAAGCCTGGAAGTCTGACCAATCCCACACTCCTGCAAGAAAGAATGGGAACTAAGGGTCACTAGAGTATATGCAGGGACTTGCAGAGGGCGTAGCCATGCTTCAAGATGACATATGCAATGCAGCTTTTTGTCTCTCACTTCCCTCTTTATATGCCAAGTTCCAATCTCCTGTTATCCACTTGAGAGCCAAGATAAGGGTCCTGAAGACCAGAGATTTCCAAAGAAGGTCAAGACCCTAAGTCCCCACCACCAAGACCAACACTGAGCTCTGCTCCCTTTTCCCCAGGCAAGCCTCAGCAGCCCCATTACAGTGAGGTTTCTCCTTTGCCCTACTCCTGTTTAGCACTTGCAAGGACTGAGCAGACCCTGGCAAGCAGCTCCTTTGTTGTGTTACATCTCAGCACAGCAGAGACAGTCCCACTGGAATGAGCTTATGCCTGCAACTTGGTTCACCAGGCACATCCCTGGTGGCAGGAGCAGCCGGGTCCCTGGCAGCTCTCTAAACAGGCTGCTTGTGCATCCTGCTGGCTGGCATCCCCTCCCCCTCCCTTGCTTATTTGGAGGAGCACCACTGTTCCTGTCAGGGCTTTGCTGCTTCCACAATGCCTTGCATCTCCCAGTCCCATTCTTGTTTCAACCCTCCTAACCACTCTCACTCTGCTGTCAGCAAAGAAGCTTCACAGGCAGCTGAGAAGTGACAAGATCAGAGGCATTCATTTCCTTGGGGCTTAGCCTTGAACTTAGTGCCTTGAACTTAATGCCTTGAACTTAGTGCCTTGAACTTAGTCTCAGCTCCCCCAATGTCTCCTCTCCTTTGTTCCACTGCAGCATTTCTGCTTTAGTTTTACTCTTATCCCCCAAAGATTATGTTTAAATCCTACAGTTGTAAGTAATACTACTAGTAACAGCAAATACTACTGATAATAGCAAACAAGTATTTTTCACTTGATTTTTTTCTTTTCTTTATGGGTTTTGAGTCTCTTTTTGCATCTTTTTGTCTGCAATTTTGAGAGCCAGAAATGTGTTTTCATGAGGAGTCTTGCATAATCACATGGTTCTAGGAACTGGGCATCAACCTCTGGGATTGGTCCTATTGAACTGGAAATTGTAGGCATAGTCAATAAAGCTGGTATTGATAGGTTTTCTTATGACAGCTTGGTTTAAGACACACAGATGGGTTTTCATACATATACAGGCACACCTAGGTGACATTCTGATTTCAGAATCACACAACCACATAATTCTCTGCCAAGTGCTGTGCAAAATGCCTGCTAGCTCAGCACGCAATACTCAGCCCACACAGTTTGAATGAGGTGGCATAAGAATGTGGATTGACCCCAGTCATCCTCATGCAAAGCAGAGCCCTGGGGAATGGCCAGTCAGGAGCCCCTAATAGTATCACAGTATATCACAGTATCACAGTATGGCTAAGGTTGGAAGAGACCTCAAAGATCATCGAGTCCAACCTGTCACCACAGACCCCACGACTAGACCATGGCACCAAGTGCCATGTCCAATCCCCTTTTGAACACCTCCAGGGACGGTGACTCCATCACCTCCCCGGGCAGCCCATTCCAATGACGAATCACTCTCTCAGTGAAGAACTTTCTCCTCACCTCGACCTAAACTTCCCCTGACGCAGCTTGAGACTGTGTCCCCTTGTTCTGGTGCTGGTTGCCTGGGAGAAGAGACCAACCCCCTCCTGTCCACAACCACCCTTCAGGTAGTTGTAGAGAGCAATGAGGTCACCCCTGAGCCTCCTCTTCTCCAGGCTAAGCAACCCCAGCTCCCTCAGCCTCTCCTCATAGGGCTGTGCTCAAGGCCTCTCACCAGCCTTGTTGCCCTTCTCTGGACACGTTCAAGTGTCTCGATGTCCTTCTTAAACTGAGGGGCCCAGAACTGGACACAGTACTCAAGGTGCGGCCTAACCAAAGCAGAGTACAGGGGCACAATGACCTCCCCGCTCCTGCTGGCCACACCATTCCTAATGCAGGCCAGGATGCCGTTGGCCCTCTTGGCCACCTGGGCACACTGCTGGCTCATGTTCAGGTGGCTGTCGATCAGCACCCCCAGGTCCCTCTCTGTTTGGCCGCTCTCCAGCCACTCCAACCCCAGCCTGTAGCTCTGCATGGGGTTGTTGCGGCCAAAGTGCAGCACCCGGCACTTGGACTTGTTGAATGCCATCCCATTGGACTCCGTCCATCTGTCCAGCCAGTCCCTCTGCAGAGCCCTTCTACCCTCTAACTGACCAACATCTGCTCCCAGATGCTCTCATGCTGCAGAGGACCCTCATCCAACTGGTTCCTTGTAAGTCTGTGAGATCACTGTAAGTATACTAAATGTGTTCCTACATGTAGTTTCTGTCTATGATTGCCTTTGCCACAGGGGCAGCAACTTCTGTCCTCTGCCCTGGGAGCATCCCAGTGTTATGAGCTTTTCTTTATGTGGGACACCTGGATGAGAGCTCACGCATGTTCATTGCCAAGCATAATGCAGTGCCTCTTTCTCCTCCATGCCAGCAACGAGAAGGTCCACAGGAGAGGCTGTGAGCACAAAGGCTTTTCACCAGCCCCCCCCAGCTCACCTTCTCCACTGGCTCAGCCTCTGGGACTGGCTGTACTGCAAAGGGACAATAAGGGCAGTATACTGCTGAGCCTTGACCCCATCCCTGTCAGAGTGAGAAATTCCCAGAGGAGTGGGTGAGTGTTCAACAGCACATTGGGCATCCTTTGATCACATACTATAAAGCAAAACAGGCTAGTCATTGATTCACGTTCACTGCAGCTCTGGGCTCCTCCCAGCCCCTTCAGGTCCACGTGGTGTCTAAACCAGCTCTTCTTGTTCAGACAGTAGGACTTTATGGTATCCTTTCACCACCGCCTAGCTGAGGGCTTGCTACAGATTGCCTCTGGCAGAGAGCAGCCAGGTTTTCAGGGCAGTGGTGGGGTCCTGCTGTCCCCTGCCGGGCTTTACCAGCATGGCTTGCAGCACTGGCCTGGCTTTGAAGACTCCAGAGCACATGATTTAGGGATTACACAAAAGGAAGATGGGACACACTTAGGATTTTCAGTCCAGCTCTGTTGTTGTGTTAGAATGAGCTAATTGGTACAGCTCTGGGTTTTGTACCTTTTATAGGTTGGTTACACCAGTCTGTTAGACACACTACATTACCGAATAGGGCCATTGTAGATTTCTTGTCACTTGTCCATAGACATAGTTGTGAAGGCTTTTATGGGATGTATTGTTACCAGGGTGGATACAATCTCTTATCAAAACTGGATTGTTGATTTTATTGATTGCTTTTGCTATATTGTTAATTTTACCTTGCTTGCTTTTATGTGTGCAAAGTATGTTCAAAAGGTTGATCAAAAGTGTGGTTTTAGTAGAAAAAGTGGGAGATGTAGGAGAAGGGTTGGTTTTGGATAGCTTTGGGGCAACTATGTTTTGTCTTGAGTCTAGGAATGTACACCTCATCAGTAACTGAGAGAGAGACCAGGCAGGATTTGGCTGGGTATGTTAAGAAACTTGTTTGCTAGCATTAACCCTATTGTACACTTTGCTTAAGCATATGTCAGTAGAAATGTAACCAATTAGAGTGTGACAACACTGCATTAGAAAAACATATGTCAACTGTGTAACTGTGTAATAAACGTCTTTGCTGGTCTTCACAATAAAGGTTTTTGCCTGGAAACATCTTGGCTTGGAAGCCGTGCTTGTGTCATTACAAACAGTGACCCTGCATTACCACATCAGGATGCTCTTGCTTCATTCACACTGGTTTGGAAAGCTGTAGGCCACCGGTGATAGAAAGCATAGAAACGTTCCCACTGAGTGCAAGGAGATGTCTGTACTCAGCGAATCCACATCTGCAATTCATTGATGCTTCCAGTCAACTTGGTCCATCCACCATGTATCAGCTAGCTGTCATGAAAATCCATTTTCTCTCCACAGCAGGTGATTTGGTGGAAGGACAGCACAGGGACGAAGCATGTGGAACCACTGCAAATGTTCTGGGCACCTTCCTTCTGTCTGCCTGTCCTTTGTCAGCCAAGGGAGAGTGCTGGTGTCACCCTGTCTCAGATGAACACATGGATGGAAGGAGATTCCAGCTTCACTGCTACTGCTTAGAGAGAGGGCCAAGGCTGCAAAGCAAGGCTGCTTGACATGGTTGTTATAGTTAAAGGCTAAAAGAAAGGAGGCAGTGAAAAAAGCAGATACAAATTTCTAGAGCATTGTGCAAAGCAGTTTGGGGACTGTTTTTTTCACGATGGGCATAAAATGAGGATAGCTAAGACCATCATGTTCCTATAGGTTTCTGTCAGAGTAAGGCTTGTGGTGCCCTACACCCTGTGAGGGGAACCTCTGCTCACTGTAGCACTCTTGCAGCATCAACATTTTGCAGAGCCAAGGCACAGTTGTGTGCTCCCTTGCAGCTTTCTAAGTGCAGTCACTCAGGACAGATGCTGCACTGTGGCCTTGGTCACAGAAGAATAGTCTGATGGCCATGACACAGCAAAATGACTTGAGTGAAGTGTGAGGAGGGAGAGAGGAAGATGAGGACTAACATCATCATAAAACCCTAACAGTGAAGTAAAATCCTCACAAGTCAGCCCATATATCACTGGAGGCAGCCCGTAAATGTGAATCCTGGCTGGCAGCCAATGTGCAAATGGCAAGCCTCTGTGCAAGAGAAGTGGCTTAATGTGCAGTGGGGTGTGCAGTGGGGTCCAAGGCTGTTCATGTCCCAGAACAGGCTGTGCTGGTGCATAGGTTTTGCAGTGTTGGTTACAGGCTATTAAATCCCTCTAAGGTTGTAAGTTTCCAGTCCTCTTCCAACTGCATAAACTCATTCCTAAAAACCTCACCAAAACACACTCAAATGGCACACAGTTTCATTGAGGGTATCATCTTCCCACTTGAAGAGAGGCAGAACAGAAGGGGCCCCACTACCAATAAAAATAGGGTTTATGTGAAGTTGCTTTGTAAATCAAAGAAGCTGATAAAGGAGTGTTGGTGCAAAGCAAGTCTGAGAATATCTGTCCTGAGCTCCTTTCCTGGGCAATGAGGTGAGAGAAGCACTAGTGCACTGATGAACAGCAAGAGAAGACCTTGTTACCCCAAACTAAAAGTCTTCCCAGGCAGAGGACAAGGACCTCCAGAGAGGCTGACCTAGACCCACTCAGAGGATGGAGGTTGGGCAATAGTTAAAGGAACATGGAAGGGAGACAGGAGGTTTAAATTGTTAACATATTAATCTGCCTTTCCCAAATAGATTCTGTTCCTCCATCGCCACCACCACCTATAAATGTGTGTTTATTTTAAACCCTGGGGCTTGTTGCCCTCCAGAAAGGAAACACTGCTGTCAAGGGCACTTAGACAAAGTCATTTAGTTTCTGGGTGAGAGCTCAGTGTAGTTTCATAAAAGCTCTCGAGTAACAGCACAGCACACTGCACTGCCCATGTTGCCGGCAGGGACCCCCACCACGGGAGGAAACAACAGCTTGCTCCATTAGGAGGTGCTGGGTGCTGCTGAAAGTTGGGTGCTGACAGCTTTCATGATTCCACTGTGGTCTTTGCTTCTTCTCCTCAAGCCTAAGCTCCTGACTCTTAAGTGGCTCTGAAGAAATCTTATGTCCTTCTTTCTTCTGTTTGCTTTTTAAGCAGTTTTCCAGCTTTTGTATTTGTAAAGAAACACCTGAAATTCAATACCTCAGTGTGGAAACAAACAAGAGAGCAAGGGAAAAAGCGTCCTGACTTTTTGCACAGCCTTAGGGCTCTAAGCTGATTTGGTGATTTCTGGAAGTGGAAGGTACTTCTGGAGCCTGCAGCAATGCACCATGAGAGGCCACAGCAAATGGGGCAGTGTGGTGCCCTGCCTGAGCGCTTCCTCAGTCTTTGTGGGACCTTCCCTTCTGATGTACCTCTGTTTTCCTCTTTGTGTCTCTCTTGCAAAGAAAGCTTTGACACACATCTGGGTCATGAGTTGTGGAAAACCTGTAGCTTCTTTAAACACCCACAGTAGTGAGAGAGGACAAGAGGAAACAGGAACACCCAAAGGCAGTACTAATGCTGCAAAGCAAAAACACATTTTGAGTCTGCACCATTCAGTGCTGCCCTTCAGGGTGCTCTGGGAGCCCTTCTCTAGAGGGCTTTTCTATTGGAATATGTGCTTTGTCCCCACACCTTGTCAGCATTACATGCTGCAAAATCCCTGCCCTTCTCCAAGTTGTACATGTTCAGAAACACACTGCCTGTGGTTATTTACAGGAATTAGGCAGCCATTTCATGAACTCAGGCATTTTCCCATCCTGGGGAAATCCCAGTCTGAAATGCAGCCCAAGATACTGTGGAAGTAAAGCTGTCACTGTGCCCTTGGACCAAGTCATCTCTACCCCTGGGATACATCAGTACAACACATGCTGGCCAGGTTCAGCTTTGAGATGAGGGATCACAGGAGTCAGGCTCAGATGGTTGCTGCCTCCCTGCAGGGCTGCCTGTGCATGAGCTGAATGTGATTCACCCAGTCCTTTGCTCACATCACTGATGGCTTCACAGTAAGCACAGAGAGGGGCAGGGGCTACAGGCACTCACCCAGTGCCAGATGCAGCACAAGGTGAGTTCACTGACCTGTGAATCTGCAGCCCTACAGGCACCAGGCATCCATGCTGGCTTCCAGGACTGTGCTGTTGCTACACCCCTCCCAAAAGCACTGTAATGACCAAATGCTGCTCTTGACACTGCCTCTTCTCCAGGCAGCAGCAGGTGGGATGCACCAAGTTCAGCACAGATGAATGAAGGGCTGTGGTCTAGATGGGGACAGTGCATGGCTTCAGACATGCCCAAGGCTGCTTATATCCAGAGGTGATATGTCCTGTAAAGATAAACCAAGGACCTTCAAGCTGTCTACCAATTCCAACATAAAGAGAGAGGTTAGGGAACCTATCCATTCCACACATCCAGACACTTGTGTGACCATGGTGCCATTCAAATGGCCCATGTGACTATAATACAGAAATGCATTTCACTGAGGTTCCCAAAACCAGAAATACACATCCCCCTGCTATGGTCAGCCTGGGTCTGTGACACCCTTGGGAACAGATCTGATTTCCTTGTTAATGTGGTTGCGCATCGGCTTGGACACTGCCTGAGCCGTTCTAGTCAGAACCTGGCAGAATCTGCATGGTGAGCAGCAGCTGTGGTGGGGGCTCAGCTGCAGGAGGCAGCAGGGCTGGGGTGCCCTGGGAGCCTTGCAGCTTGCCAGAATGTGTTGCTCTCTTGCCAGTACCAAACACTGCCATCCTCACAAATAGTTAACCTGCCAGGATCTGCGCAGCACTAATGACTTCACATGCATTTAATCAGCTTGGGCTTCCAGAGCTTCCTTCTCAGGAACAGGAAAGGCCATGCACCCCGAGTGCAAATGCTCCCAAAGCCGCACCCCCTTACCAATCATTAATCACTGCTAGGCCAGCAATGCCAGTGCGCAGCAAGCAAGCAGGAAAAGGCCAAGACTCCGCAGCCCTGGCAGGAGCAGCTGGAAGCAGTGCTGACCGGTTCTCTGTGGTAGCAGCTCACTCTCCGACCACCCTCTGTGGGAGGACCTGGTGCAAGTGGCCAGTCCTGCATGCACTGCCCTTGCCTTCAGGAAGGTCTCTTGGTCCTGGTTGTGGGAAGCTCTGACTGTGGCTGGGAGCTGCTGGGCTACATGTGAGGCAGGAGTTCTGAAGAGGAGCTTCTGCCTGGTTCGCGCTGCAGTATTCATCTCTCCACCATGCGGTACAAGGCGTTTTGGAGTACCCTGGAGTACACCTGCCGACTGCTGGGCATCACCACTGCAGCAGGTAAGAGTGAGCTCTCTTTTTCTGTGGCACTACAATGCACTGAGAGGTGTCAGGACCCCTGGGCTCTCTCCCTGCTTTTGGCCAGGTGCAGGCACTGCCCCATCCTATAAAAGGGACAAGGAAACTTGCTCGCTTTTGCTTTGGGACCCAGGGAGGGAGAGTGCTTGGTGTCTGGCCAGGCTTTTTCCAAATACTGTGAGAGGCATAGTGAGACATCAGGCAGGAAGAGCCAGCACTCAGTATGGCAGAGGACAAACCAAAGCACAAATGAAAAAGAAAACAAAATAATATTCTTGTAAAACAAACAGGGGCATGGACAAGATGAGACTGAAAAGCAAAATACTCATGGCTGCACAAAACTGCCAGGATGCTCTGTGGGATGTGAAAACGAAGGAGGATCTCCCTGCACTGTGTAGTGAGATATCCTGTGCGAGGCAGGATGGAGAAGGTGCAGCCATCACAGCACACCTACTGCTGAAGTATCTCTCTGCCTCTGTAGCAACCCATCAGGAAGCAGGCTCAGGAAGCAGTTCAGTTTATAGCTGCAGTACAAGCATCATAAATTCACCCACCTGGCTAGTTGCATCTTTTCACCCACTGCTAGGGGCTGCTTGGGACCAGAATCCTCTGGGTTTGGTGACACATCTGAGTGGTCTGCTTCAGGTGAAATGCAGGTGATTTGAGCCAGGTGTCTCAAGCACAGCCTCACCCAGAAGGACTGAACTGTGGTGAATAACCTTCTCAATATGAGGCAACTCCAGATAGGACATGGAGAAACAGCTAATGTAGAGGCCTCAGGGGTTCCCTCTGACATGGCTGCTGACTCATGTTATGGGACAGGACAGACAGTGATCTCTGCCTCAGCTTCCCTGAAGTTGAGATCAAAGTGCCTGTTTTGCCTAAAGGCTGGAGGTGTGAACCAGATGTGAGAGGTGACTTGAGGTAGTACCTGCTGTTCCTGTGTCAGACCCCCTGGAATTTCAGATTCACATACTGCAGAGTAGGTCACAGCAGGCCTTCCTACCTTTGCATTTCCTTTATCAACTACACACCCATGAAAGACACTTTGCTCAGGTCAGGGGCAAAGTAGAAAGCACACAGGTTAGCCAAAGAGATTACAGGTCCCCAAGGACACTGGAAGCCCAGCTGGGACACTGGAGGCAGTGCTCTGGAATGTGCTTTAGACTACAGCTACAGGGCAGAGATTTGAGTCTCTGAGTTCACACAAACTCCCAGCGGATAAGTGCACACCATGGCAAGACAGCAACACAGAAGGGCTGGGACACAGCTTTAGCTAGGAAATGCAAATCTCTTCCTTTCCCTATCATTATTACCCTCAGGCCCACATGAGTCCCCCATATTCTCTCTTAAAGCTCCAAAGAAACTTATAAAGACCTTGCTGGGAGAAAATATGAGCTCATTGCCAATGGAAAACTAAAGCTAGAACAGTAGAATTCAAAGTATTTTATAATCTGGGAGGACTTTAGTGGAATACAGTCTCTTTCCTGATTGTTCTCTGTTCATCATTTTGCATCAGCTACAACTCTTTCTCTAGTACTTCCAAAAATGAGCAGTGCAGTTGTATCTCTGCTGAGCATCACAGACTATTTGGGGGAAGTATAAAGTATCTTGCTTAAAGCTGTACCACAGATCTCTGTGCTTTTTCATAGCTCTGATACACTCCCAGTATCACCTGATTTTCCCTAAAGGCCAGCAAAGAATGGGAGGTCCCTATGTTTTACTCTTCTATGTGTCTCAATGGAGTAAGAAAACAGCTTGATGCAATGTTCAGTGCCTGATGAGGTGTGTGAGGTTTTTCCATGAAATGGAAACCATACAGAAGAGAATCCCATGGGTGCTGTTTGAAATAAAAATAAGAAAGGGAGAGGAGAGTGTATCAGCCTTACTAATTGATTCTCAGAAAGCCTGGCCAGCTCCATAAGCTGCTTGCAAACATAAGATACCCACACAATATAAACCTCCCCTTCCTCCAAGATCTTGGACTGACATGGCAGTCTGCAATGGTGGGGCTAAAGAGTTTCTTAGGTGGGAGAAATCAGACAGCCCTACCATTGACAGGGCAAAGAGAGATCAAACAGCTCTGCAATATACTACAGTGTTTGGGGCATCTCTGTAGTGCAGAGATTTTAAGACTTGTGATTTCTGCATCTAGGGGAGAGTCCTTACTTACTTCTTAATTCTCATGCTTTCAAACATTTAATTCCCAATCATGTGCCTTTAACCACATGGTTTGGAAAAGATCCAAATCAAAGCTGCAACTAATCCAAACAAACACCTCAGAAACAGCCCTTTGCTTCTTGCAGATTTTTCATGCCAGCTGCTTTGTGGAAAAAGTAGAAGCTGTGCAAAATGAGGAAACCACCCCATCCAGAGCAGAGACTTGAGCGTAACAGCTGAGCTGTTGAACTCTGCATTTATCCCCGGAGAGCAAATGAATAAACTCTACATTTGCAGAGAAGATTATAAAGAAGAGTTCTCAGTCATGAGACAGAAAAGGACAATACTTTGCATGCAGGATTACAAAGCTCACATATCTTCACAGCCCTCTAAAAAGGTTGATTTCCCTGTGCATGTGCTCAGGGCTGCAGAGGCAGCCTCCATGGAGGAGGGTGGCTCATGGGTTCCACACTTTTCCCTAGCTAACAGGAGCCAGTAGCTCAGGTGACAGAGGGAACAAATGTTGCAGAACCCTGGCAAAACTTACCTCAGCCAGGGCTGGAAAGCTGTGTGCTCAGGCACAGACAAACCTTTAGTATTGACCCACCTCATAAGCTTGATAGACACTGTTTTGCATCCCTGTTTGGGAGCCTGGTACTCTTCTCCAGCTGAGGAAACCCACAGCTCAGAATAATGAAGCCAACCTGCACCTCAAACTTTTTGCAAGCATGCATTGTGCAGGATTGGTGGTGAACTTCCTGAACACCAGTGGATGGGCAGGGACTGCTTGGTGACATGGAGACATCAAGCACAGATAGGAGTGCAGTAAGTGCCTAAAACAATACCCTAGACATGAGAGCCGGGCTCTGCTCAGCTCCTTGCCACTGTCACTTGCACACAGTGAACAGACAGTTGCTGATGTGAAACACTGTTTCTGCTCCATTTTGGAAACAGCCTTGTGGGTAACCGAAGGAAGTTGAAGGAAATTTTCCATTCCCTAAAGCTATTGGCCCCCAGTGGCCAGTCCAGGGAGGATTTTAGCCTCACTAATACTCTTAATCCCCCTTAAACTGACTCCCCACTGTGCTATGCTGGCTGGTGCACTGAGGGGACGTTCATTCCCTAGTTTTAATCTCCATGCTTCCATTATGTGTTTTTCTGTTTGGCTAGCAAAGGATCTTGATGCCATGACTACAGCCCTTTGTGAGAAGGCAGCTGGCACAGTTCCCCACCCTGCTGCAGCCACATGTTGGGTGCAGCAGGTCTGGGCAAGTAGGGAGGGCAGGAGAGTGAGGCTAGCAGACCCTGGGGTTTTGGGGGGGGGGGTACCTAGACAGAGAGGTTCCCACAATGGGACTGGGCAGAGGTGGATGGAGCAGTGGAAGTCCCTGTTGCAGTTGTGATGGAACTGTGTGGCAGGGGGTAGAAGTCATGCTTGCATGCAGTGCTGCTTTTCTTCTCAGGTGTCCAAGGCCAGCTGGTATCCCTAGAGCACCTCTCCCCAGCCCACTCAGTGGCAAGAATGCCATGATAGAGATACAGCCCAGAAACCCATCCCAGCTGTATGTCAAGATCAGCATTCATCTCTGACCCCTCTGGGTTGGTGTGTCAATATGAATCACTGCTGCTGGCAGTACTAACATGCTTCACAGCACAGTAGGAGTAGCCTTACCAGCCCCTGGGGAAACCAGACTCTTGATCCTGGGAGATGGTAGGACACCAGACACCTGGGAACCAACCTTGTAGTCAGCATCTTTCCTACCTTTTTTTCTAGTGCTGATTGGTGTGGGCGTAGAAACTCTTCAGCGAGGACAGTTCAAAAGCCTGGCATTCTATCTGCTGTGAGTATTTTTGCCCTTAAGGTCAAGACTGATGGGGGTAACATGTTCAACCCTTCCACCACACACAGCCCCACACTAGACTTCAACAGCAGCATGGAGCAGTGTCCAAGGCTTTGGGCAATTCAGGTCTCCATATTTAGGTTTAAGAAAAGTAAGCTATTTCTTTTAGAAAGTGATGCTACTGCATCTTTGGTATTTGATATTTTCAATGACTACATGAATGATTATAGGGTCTATGGTGCCACTTGATTTCAAGAGGCTCTTCAACATCTTTAGAAGACCATAGTCAAATTATCCTTCTCTTCTACTTTTTTAGTTCTTTGTTTAGTCATTCACTTGTTTCTATTCATGACAACAAATTATTTGGTGATCCAGTAGACATTCTAGGTCAAAGACAATTGTCAGTTCTGCCTTTTACACTAGAAGAGCTTGTAATATTATCATGCTGCCTTTGAGATGCCTGCTTAAGAATCATAAATTTGGCTTACTCTGAAACCAAACCAGAGATTTGTGAATACATAGCAGCATTCAGAAGTGTTGAAGTAAGAAGAAATACAGAAATGCAGCAATGAACACAGATGGAACATAACAGGTGGATTCAATTCTTCAAGGTCATTACAAACCTAGTGAAAATGTTGAAATCTAGAGATACAGGAGAAATTTCTACCTGCCAAATTTCAGACCTCTCAGAACTAGATTTGACTTTTTTTCCCCAGTTGGACTAGATGACAGGTAAAAGTCCCATTCCAACCAACATTCTAAGATCATTCATGTCACTATAGACTCACACAGGCCAGAGGTGCCACTGGCTTCAGGCTGACCCTCTAGAGGCAGAAGGACTTTAAGCTCCTCCACAAAGCAGCCAAACAGGGGATGTCCAGACCCCAGCACAGACTCTTTTGAACTGGGTATGAAATCCTAGCTCTCTATGCCCTTTCTGCCTTGGAGAGCATACTCAAGCCCAATTCTGTCTCCCTGACAGCTTCACCTTTCAGTTTTTCAGGGGTTGCAGTTGCTGTCTGTGAAGGTTTCTTCTTTATCAGTTTGCTCCTGGAGATGTGCTTCACGTGAGTAGACCCCAGTCTTCTCCAGTCTTGGTGGGATATCTCTAAGGCAACTTGCCCCTTAGAGGCAACACAAGACCTAGTTAATCTGCAAATTCCAGATTGAAGGTCCTGCCCCTAATGCCATGGCAATTGCACTCAGGCAGGGGGGATGTAAGTGGGGCCATGTCCATAGTCAGTTAAACCTGTGTTTTAATTCAGGCCTCTGGTGTAATTGCTGAGCATCAGTATGACAAACCCTGGTCAGCAGCATCTGCTTAAAACAGTATGAAGCCCTGCAAGACACTGATGTTAAAGGAAGATCCAGATTCCCAGAGTGTGCTGCAGCTCCATCCCAGAGACAGGGCAGAAATTTAACTTAAAATCTAAAACATCCTTATGTACTTCTCAGAGAATGGACACTTCTGCTGTCATCTAGCATAAACTCAAAATCTCTGAGAGCTTAGAGGCAACACTTTAGTCCATCAAATAGACACTCAAATAGTGGCTAAGTGGGCCAACGCACTAAGGAGAGATGGCCTGAGATGCTGACCTCTGGCCGAAGTAGCCCCTGAACCCATCCTCCCATGAAGGGACTCAGGCTTTGCCTTCCTCCCCTGACCAACACACTGGTTTTCTGGAAAATCAGAGGATCTTCACATCTTGATGCATGACAGATCCAAATCTTTTTGCTGTGTGCTTGGTGCCCCATCCCACAAGAACTCTGTTTCTCTCCCCAGATATGAGCCTGACTCCCTGGCACAGGCCTGCTGGAAGCGGGCTAGACATCCGGGGAGTTTCCAGAAATTCCTGGGATACACACTGCTCTCAGTGGCTTGCTTCCTGCATCCTGTCCTCATCTGGCACGTCACCATCCCTGGTGAGGAGCCTATGCTGGCGTGGGGAGTAGTGCAAATGGAAGAGGAGCATGTTTTTTCAAGGGCCAGAGAGGGTGGGGAATTGTGGGGTGCCGGGCTGGTTGTGGATGGTGCTGAGCTAGCTAGACTAAGCAGTGCTTGGTGAGAACTTCACCTTGCTACAGCCCTCAGCCAACATGGCCTTCTCCCCAGGGTCTATGCTGGTGCTCACTGCCCTGGCCTATTTCCTGTTGAGCAAGAGGAGGAAGAGCACAGGGCACAAAGAGATGCATCCCCAGGCAGGCCAATATGTGGACCCTTCAGCCACTGTGGCAGCCCCAACCATCGCTGGCGACACTGAGCAGACCTACACCTTCCACACGTCCCAGAGGGAACAGCACCACTCGTTGCTGGGCCATATGAAGAGCATCCTAAAGGGCAGCAAGGACAGAAGCCCAGCCCCAGTAGCTCCTGTCCAAGAAGCAGCCCCAGCAGCCCCACGCAAGCAAGTGCACTTCCAGGAAAAAGTGGTGCAGATCATCCCCTCTGTCAGCGAGAGCCTGGAGGATGTGGAGAGTGAGGCTGAAGAGACCACATCGGATACAACACCCATCCTCACCCCTCCTGATGCTCCTGTAATCCTCACTCCCCTCAGCTCCACAGGCCTCTTTTGAGCCCTCAGCAGGACTGAGGATAGTACAAGCCTGATGGCCCTGGCACTCTAGCGGTCAAAAGGCCCTGAGAGGTGGCCTTTCTTGCCCTCTCTGCCTCCAGAGTGACAACCCTGTCACTGCCTCTTCAAGGGTCTGCTCACAACACATGGTCTCACACTTCATGACAGAGCAAGTGTGGTCCCCAACCCTGCAGTACCATGCCCAGGGGATAGGTTGTTTTTTAGCCAGGGTAGTGCCAGGACAGTAAAGTTTCTGCTCCTACAGCCTTATGCATGGGCCACCCCTCTTACAGCACTAAACAGCACAGTGGTTGCTCCTGCCTAACACCACAGCTATGGTCTGTACCTCCCAGGTGGCTGCAGCAAACAGGAGGAGGGGAGACTGCCATGTCTCCAGAGCAGCCTCTGCTGGGGGTTGTTGTCTCCCTTCTGCCCTTGCTGCACATTGAAGAGCTCAGAGCTGAGACACCCTCAAGCACAGGGCACCTTATACTGCAGGTTCCCTCATAGCACTTGCACCAGCTGTAACAGCCCTAGGGCATCCAAAACTTTATTTCAGAGATGGGCTGAGACCTGGCACCCACTGAGTGCTAAGTGCCCTCCCCTGAGGCACACTCTGAGCCCATCAGGGAAATCATCTCTGGCTTTGGGGGCACCTACACAGGAGCAGGGAGGACCCTGGAACTTTGTGGTATCCACTGCACAGAGAGCACTCTCAAGTTAGAAGAGCTGGGATTATGTGGCCACTCAGGTCATGAGATTCAGCACTGTGCTGGCACAGCAGACTGTGTGTAAATCCCAAGGTGTGTTAACAATAGGCCTCAGAGGGCAGAGGCAATAATAAAGTTGCAGTGTTGTCCCACTAGTTCCCTTCATCCCATCTTATCCCTGAACCCTTCAGCCCTGGCTTAATCCCATCGTATTTTCTGCCCTTTGAGGAATGTTCACATAAAATCAAACCTTTCTCTCCTGTTCAACTCATTCTCTTGGCTCTCCCCTACCTGAGGTCTAAGACTTCCAGATGCCATCCATGCCTGCAGATACCATCACCAAGGCCCTTTTGGTCGACTTCAGGCAACACTTTTGGCTGTACATGGGAAAGAAGTCATGTGGCTGAGTTTTCTTAGAATTAGGACACGACGCTACACTGTCACCACTGCTAAAATGAAGTTTTAACTACTCTAAGCCCAGACACACAGCCTCAGGATGAGGCAGTGGTAAGGAGAGAAGACTCCTGAGATCTGCTAGCTATAAGGTAAAAGCCAGTGGGGCTGGCTGTGTTTTCTTGGAAATACACTATCTCTTCTTTTTAAAATCTCAGCTCTCTGAGTCACAATCACCATGTTCCTTGAGGAAAGAAATGTAATTTAGAGTGAAGTGCGAAAGTGGATGAGAGTTAAAAAAATCAGAAGACAACTGAGATAAGAACCCAGTACTACTTTTTAATAAACTGGTTTTAAGTGACTCCTAATTTGGGAGATGGATGAGGAAGAAAGTGAAAGATACTGAGTTACAACATTTGATTGCCTGTGTTTGATAATGAAGCACTTTCCACAAGGGCATCTTATAAATGGTTGCACACACTTGTCATTCTTACAATCAGACATAACCAAAAAGCTTTTTGTTGCATCACCAACATTTAAAATAAGAGCTGGTATCAATATGTTATAGACACAGCACATAGATTAGAGACCTCCTCCTCCTGGCTCCACAAATTAATCCTCCACCCCATAATTGTGTGCTGGGGAAGAGTCACGTACACATCTGCCTCTGGGGAGGTTTTACATCTGCAGAACTGTCTTCAGAAAATTGTGTTTGTTTACAGCCTAATGCATAACTGATAGCAGCAAGCCCAGGATCCAACCACAGCCCCACCCTTGAGCTAGGGTATTCATTGCATTAAGAAATAAAAATAAAGCTGTTTTCCTCTAAAGCTGGTGACCAAACAGCACACCCTTAACAACAAAGGGCCTGACTCAGATATTACAGGGTACCCACTCTTGTCAACTCTGCCCTAAAAGGTTGTGCTTGGAGATGGCTTCCCGGCACAATCATGCATCTGCTGTGTAATTAGACCCACTCTCATTAGCAAAATCAGCTTTCTGCATCTTCTTTGAACATTGCCTAACTAATTACACACATAGAGATAAGGTTTATTGAAAAGGCACTGGTCCCAATAGATCAAGCAATCCACCAATGAGAGAAAGACCACGTGTCTGCAGCCTCCTCCTCTAGCCCTGAGCAAAGCTCCAGGGCAGCATGGGTGAGGATAGCTGTTCCACAACAAATTGCATCCTTCATCCCTTAATCAGTCTCATGCCCCTACCAGCTGGCAAAGGGATGCTATGAAAGCACCTATGGAGCAGTGAAGTGTTTGAAGAGCAAATTTTATTCCTCTGTAAAATGCCTAAAAAAGTTTGCACTAGTTCAATGTCAGCAGAATTAGGTGTAGTTTCCAGGATTGTCTTTTGAAAGTATGGTGTAGGTTTCTCCTAAGAAGCAAGACCAGGAGAAGCTACAGGTGAAGTGATTGCTCAGCCTTCCTGAAGACAGTACTAGAACTGGTTACTCTTCCTGAATGCTTATTTGTGCTGGCCTGGCTCCTCTTCAGCCACAGTTAGCTATCTGAGAAGATGAAGGCTGGGGAAAAAAAGGCTGCTCATCTTGTCTATATTATTAATTGCCTGTTCAGTTAAGGGCCATGGTTGGCTCACCCTGGGGTCTGGCAAGAGACTGCATCAGTGACAGGGAAGTAGATGCTCCAAGCTGTGCCCCAAACAGCACAAACAGGTACAATCTCAATACAAAGGCTGAGCTGATGCTTCGACTGCCCCTGCCAAGGAGTCCATTTGTATATTCCCCACTCTGTTCCTCACCACTCATCCCACCGTTGGTGCTATCTTCCAGCTCCATCAGCTTAGCTCAGAGGAAAAATAAGTAGGAAAAACTAAGTGGGTGGCTACCTTCTTGGGTAATGAGCAAAATAAATCAATGAAAGGAAGAGCCAGCCACAAAGTGAATCAAGTGAGTGATAAAAGCACCCCTTTTAGAGACAGGAGGCTTTTAGAGCAGCTCAGCTGCTTAAAGAAATGCAGCCTCAGGCTGTCTTTAAAATCCCAGTGCAGAGAGAATGTTCAACCTCAGGGGTGTCAGATGACTTTGCAGAGAGCTCGGAGATTATTTGCTAGAGTGTACATGTTTCTGTTGACCACTCTCCCTACACCTAACAGTGAGGGACTATCCCAGGGACTATTAAAGGCACCAGAGGTGCTGTAGAGAGCTTTTATAGGCATCTGTATATGAGAAACTTTCATAGGTGAAGGCGAATTTCAGGAAAAGAAAGAGGAAGAACTTGACATCATTAACTGTGTAGGGCAATGTTATTTGGATTTAAGCTGCTTGAACTATAAATCCACAAAGCACTACATGAATGCTACTATATAGTTTTTTCCTGATTAATCCTCTTAGTTAGACTGCATAAAGCTATGAACTTCTATGGATTCACATACTGAAAGGATACAAGGTAAGTCGTCCAAAAGAAACTACTTGTGTAATGTAAAACTCTGTGAGGTAATCCTGGCAGAAATTATTTCCGTCAAAATTTCCTCCAAAGATTTCTCAGCATGAGGAAAAATTTGCTGTGCACATGTGCAGTAGAAACACAACCCTCATCACAGTTCACCGAACTAGTGTGCTGCAAACAGTTACTCCGTTTAAAGTTTTATGTGAAGGTGAATACGGATTTCGGCGCAGGGCCTGATTACAACTTCTTTCTGCCTCCAATGCATACATACTAGTATGAGGAGCTGTTCACAGCTCCATGGGCAGTTACACTACCTGCCCCCCCACAGTGCTCTCCCCTCACAACAGGTACTTAAAGGGTCACACTTCAAACACTCAGTTCCTCTGAGCAGTACTCCATTTGAAACATGGTTATGGATGTTTTACCAGTACAACAGCAGTGTTAGGAACATAGAGTACGTTTGGAGAGAAAAATGTTCAGTTTCTGCAGCATCAGTGCTTGAAATTAGAGATTCCCTGCTCATATCTGCACGTGCAATGCTCAAACACTGGTATTGCTGTCAGTGGCATGGGCGGCTCCTAATTCGATATTGAGTAATAGCCATATGCAGCAGAGGACCTGTCTCCACTTGATTCCAAACACTGCTTGCTTACACACCTGCAACCTTTCCACTTCTCTGCCTTGCAACTTCTCCCATCCCATTCAGGAGAATCTGCCACATGCTGAGGCAGAAATGCAGATTCTGTTTTGGCGGGACTCCTGAATTTTGTGTTGTGCAGGAAGTTACAGGAGGCAGGAACCATGTGCCAAACCTGCCTGGCATTCCTTGGAGCTGTCAGTTCCCTTATCTTCTCAGCATAGTGTGTCTAAAAGCACAAATCTGCCTTTGTCAAGCTTGCATTACACTGGTGAAACTACTGCACTTAGGTTATATCCCAGTGAATGATTAAGGTACCCTTAGGAAACTAATCCTAGGAAGCTATTCACTCAGCATGTGATTTACTGAAGCTTGTTTTGTAACTCTATGCAAAACACCATGAATATGATTTTTCCAACCCAAGTCTGTAAATCACAGACTAAAATGGAAATTGCTATTTCGGACTCACACCCACACACAAACAAACAAAAAACCAAAACCAAACCAACAAAACAACAACAGCAACAACAAAACACACCAAAAAACCCACAAACCAACAAAATAAGGAAACAACCCAAACAACAACAACAAAACCCAGCATCTGAGAAAGAAAGGAAAAAACCCAGTATCTAAAGTTGATGCACAGCACAGGAGGAAGCTATGAACAGCATCTTAACACTAATCCCCATACCACTGTCACCTTTTCCTTCTTGTCAGACTCTCCTTCACCCCAAACTTTTCCACCTCAGAGCTGGCCTCATTCAGAAAAGAAAGCTATGTAAAAGAAAAATCATCTTGGTCAATCCATGGTAAACAAAACTAAGATCTAACCACTGCAGCACATGCTTTTCAGCTACACATATGCTTACTTTATATGCTGTAAAGTTTTATGCAAGCACGATGATCTGTTGCATGTAATGAAACATACCACAACTAGATAGGTAAAGTAGCCTTACCCCCGCAGTTAATACCAAAGCCAAATATATCTATAATTGGGGGGGGGGGGGGGAGGAGGGAAATACAAAATCAATAAAACAAACAAACAAACAAACCCACCAACAATAAAACCAACAAACAAAACCCAACCCAAACCCGACCACAAACCCCTCTAACCTGCACAATATCAAAGAACTAGACAAAAACCTACAAAATTATCTATCAAATATTCTGAAGTCCAAGGATAATATCAAACCTAAGTGCTCATACTAATATTTGCCATGCTTGCAGTACCTGTGAAAAGATGTAATTCAAATTATAATGGAGTTATAAATTAATACATTTACTAAGATTTGATTGAAAGGTTGGTTGACTTTTCTATCAAAATTGCTGCTTTTGGAGTCATGTGAAAATATCAGACACTCAGCTACTGCTCAAAGAGATACTACAGTCATAAAGTCTTGAATGCTGGGAGCTCTTGGTGATCCTGTAGAGCTTATTCATGGCTTTGAATGCAGAAAGCTGGCTAGTCTGTGCTGCCCAGAAAGGGGAAAACTGTTTAGAATTCCACTTCTTAAATGTCCTCTCACTTTTCATTCATTCTTAACTTTTTTCTGTCGTCTTCAGCAACCCATTGGAATGGGCTGCCCAGGGAAGTGGTGGAGACACTATCATTGGAGGTGTTCAGGAGGAGACTTGATAGGGTCCTCGGTGCCAAGGTTTAGTTGATTAGGTGCGTTGGATTAGTTGATAGGTTGGACGCAATGATCTCAAAGGTCTCTTCCAACCTGGTTTATTCTATTCCAATAACAAACATTTCATGGACAGCAGATGTTCCCAAGTTGAACCAGCTTGTACACATCAGTCATCACAGAAAGCTGCTTCTACGTCTGAAAAATCTGTCTACTGCTTTGCATTAACAGAGTGAAAGATACCTGCAAGTCCACTCTTCATTATGTACAAATATGAAGCAGTCATATTTGTCTTTGACACATAAGGCTAAAACTCATCACACGCTCCAGTCATGATTCAGCAAGAAACTGGTTGAGATAAATGAATATATACAAAGCCTAGGACAAATCCCAGAGTCAGGCAGGATGCCCAAGGACATCTGAAATAGAATACTAACACTCATACTTGGTTACTTCTTGTTGATGTTCTAGAGAGTGATTGCCAGAGTGTTGAGTATCCCCTTACATTACTATGCTCCTTTTCTTTGTCCTATAGGTAGCAGTGGCCAAAGATAAAAAATAAGCAGACAGAGGAGTGATTAAAATTCTGCAATTCTGCATTAAATTTTTCCCCAAAATCCCCTCTCAGGTGAATGGTCTTATAAGGAAAAAAAATAGCAGTTTTGTGTAGAGGGTTGCACGTGCATAACTGATATGCATATACACCTTGTACTTATGATTTTACACACTACACAGCTGGTCCACCACATAGAGAAGTTGGTTTACCATAAGCAATTATCTAGGTCTGCCTTTGGTTTTAATTTCTAATAAATAAACTCCAAGGCTGTAATTCTCTCCAGTTCCCAAAGAAAATTACAGACCAGTGGTCACAGCAGCTGTCTCAGAGCTGACCTACCCCTGATCCTGTCCCCATCCCTGGCGCCAGTGGCAGCAAACAACATGGAAACAACATTGCACATGGGAAAGTCATCATGCTTGGGGAAGGCATCATGTGAGAAATCTGATGAATTAGGTAATCCTGCAGTGGGTAAGGAAAGGCTGACTCCTTCCACAGATCATCCTGATGGCACAATTCAATGTCTCTCGATAGCACATAATGAATGATAAGCACAAGATATAGTGACACGGTTCACATCTCTACAATCTGGAGCAACCTCCAAGATGCAGAACATGCCAGGTGAGAATTCACACTATGCAAAATGGTAATGTGTCTTTCCCTGTACATTTCCAAACTCTTGGAGGCTAGGACTTCCCATCTATTTTTGTGTGTCTCATGAAGTTTTTCTTTGGACAGGTCTAATTTCTGTTCTTCCTTTGTTGAAACCAAACCATGCACAACTGTGCAGAAAGCAATGGCATTGGCTTCAGGGTGCTTCCAAAGCTTGTGCTTTCTGGGCAAAACAAATGCTTTCTTATGAAAAATGTCATCCTGGCCTGCATTAGGAATAGTGTGGCCAGCAGGAGAAGGGAGGTCATTGTGCCCCTGTACTCTGCTTTGGTTAGGCCGCACCTTGAGTACTGTGTCCAGTTCTGGGCCCCTCAGTTTAAGAAGGACATCGAGACACTTGAACGTGTCCAGAGAAAGGCAACAAGGCTGGTGAGAGGCCTTGAGCACAAGCCCTATGAGGAGAGGCTGAGGGAGCTGGGATTGTTTAGCCTGGAGAAGAGGAGGCTAGAGGTGACCTCATTGCTCTCTACAACTACCTGAAAGGTGGTTGTAGCCAGGAAGGGGTTGGCCTCTTCTCTCTAGCAACCAGCACCAGAACAAGGGGACACAGTCTCAAGCTGCGTCAGGGGAAGTTTAGTCTCGAGGTGAGGAGAAAGTTCTTCACCAAGAGAGTGATTCGCCATTGGAATGGGCTGCCCGGGAGGTGGTGGAGTCACCGTCCCTGGAGGTGTTCAAGAGGGGATTGGACATGGCACTTGGTGCCATGGTCAAGTCATGGGGTCTGTGGTGACAGGTTGGACTCAATGATCTTTGAGGTTTCTTTCAACCTTTGTGATACTGTGATACTGTAAATTAAAAACCAGGTACCTGGTATACACAACATGTACAAAACTGCCCCTTAGGGTCTGAGTCTGTAACATCAGGTGGTCTATAATATCAGAATAACTCATTTATACAAAATATTTGTACTTGTCTTTATAATTTGAAAATAACACTAGTCTAAAAAAAATGTTTGCAATGGCAAAATGTTTGCAAGCCCTTTTCAAAACATGAAGAAGAGCTATCCGGCAGCAGTATAGAACTATACAGTGATTTCATTCAAAGCCCTCAGAGAGAATGACTTAGCTCCCTTCTTAAGGAAACAAAGCCCAGGAGATTATACTGTCTGCATGTTCCTTTGTAAATTTGTAGCCCTGTGGCCAGTTTTCACTGACAACAGCATAGTCCTCTGCAAAATAATTAAAGTTTCACGTGTTTTATGAAAAAACAAAGTGATGAACAAGTAGAAGAAGAGGAAGAGGAAGAGAGATGCCCAAATTACAGGAAATATTCAACTGGAGCTTGCAATCAACTGTAAGGTACAAACTGACAGGAAAACAGTGTTGCTACATTTAGTGCACACAGAATGGCTTTTTAAACACAGAAAAATTCTGATAGATTTGAATGAAAATGTTGACAGCATTGGCTGGTCCAAGGATTTATCTAAGTGCCTGTTAGAATTTTGTTTAAATCTTTTTTTCAAAGCAAAACCTCATCAGTGACTTATTTATTTCCAGCAGTCCATTCTCTGAAGTCTCCGTCAATCCTTTAGGGCACATGAGTAAGGAATTCAGCCATAATGTTCGTTTACTGATCACCAGATCAAAAAGAACGCAGCTTGAATGGAAATATCCCTTCGACACTGTTCAGGCAAGTATTGGGGACAGTCGGTGCACAAAATCCTTGTAGCCAGAGGTGCCAGCTGAGCAGCGAGAAGGAAACAAGCCCTGAAGGCCAAAATTACTTAGGCAGAATGGCACAACAGTGGCCAGTAATTCCATGTCTTATTTGTAACACCTGGACACCAGTTGTTTCAAGATTCCAGGATGACCTGAGAGAGGCTGTGGATTCAACAACTGCAGAGCGATTTGGCAGAGCAGTGCTGCAGTGGTGCTGCAGAATGCAGTCCAACTTTGCTAGCTGAAGGGCATGATGCAGCACGAGGAGTACAGACACTAAAAGCAGTGCTGCTAAGGGCAGGTCTGAGCTGGTGTCCCTACATGCTGCCCTGTAGGGATGCCACCAGCTCAGATCGGAATTATCCTGAGGATCACTGCACCACAACTCACTGGACAGTGAAAACATGAACTAGTTTTCCTGTTGGCTTTCAAAAGGAAAGTACAAACTACTGGCTTTTCAGAGCTGTTTTTCTTTAACATTGGGGCTTCTCTGATGCAGATTGGCAGTTCCACCAGCACAGAGCACCCCCACTAAGGCACACGTTGTCCTCCTACAAAGACCTGGAGAAGTCATCACTTCTCAGACGGCCACTGTTACATGTGTCAGGGAGCTAAACAGTCAGGAACCTACTCTGTAAAAGGATCTTCCTGTCTCAAGACACTTCACAAAATGAGGTCATCCTGACCATAAAAAAGACATGGATTTTCTTTTGAGGGTGAGAACTATGACCTTATCTGATACTATCTTAATGAAAGAATAATCCCTTGTTGCATGGAAACTTTGGATGTCTAGTGCAACATCAAATAGAGCAGAGCTTGAAAGTGGTCTGTAAATTTCATTTGTCCCATTTCTGTGCCCTGTTGTGAAACTAACATTTTAGAAGTAAACTTCCCTCACTTAGCAAGAGAATGAAATATAGTTGACAAGTAAAACAGAATGCATCACTTTGGGGTCAGCAGACACATTTTCTCTTTGTAAGGGAAAGTTTCAAAGGCTGCATTAGATAGCAGATTTCCTATTTAAAATGCATTTCTATGGCTAAGGCTAAAACACTTTAATCATGTTCATTTTTGGCTACAAAAGATCAAAACAGTGTTCTAAGTGTTATGTGTAATCATCTTAATTTTGTAATTATTTTTTTTTAATTATTATTTTATGATGGACTATTTAATGTGAGAAAAATAATGGCAATGCCAAGAGTAGAGCAGCAATTTTTAGTAGTAATTATCTTTGTTTTTTAAAGAAAAAGGGCCTTCACTGTTTCAAAAAAAAATCCTACTGTGTAGGGAAAAACTCAACCAAAACCAAGTGTTTTACAATTTGGAAAGACAGATTATGCAAGCTATTGGCCTTGTGGAAGTTAGTGGGAAGTTGTTTCTATAGGGGAAAAAAAAAATCAACAAGCCAAGACAATTAATTAGCAGTGGAATTCATTTTTTAAAATACTTTTTTTCAGTAGAAAGCAGGCAAGTAAAAAGTTGTTCACAGGAAGAGAGTCACAAGTCCCAGCTGCCAGCTAGCACAGGACCCAGCCCTGACCTCAGTTCACTGCACACACTGTGCTGCTGCCAACTTAATCCCAGCCCAACCCAGTTACTGATACAGAAGAATGCCAGCTTGAGCAGCCTCCTTCTGTCTCAGAGCAAACCCACTAGTTTGATTCCTAGCTCTAAAAAACATTCTAGTCACTCTGCCCACAAACCCCCTGACCCATCCTTAAAAATAACTCTGTAGCTCCTGCTGATGCCAATGCAAAACTGACCAGAGCAAACTGCTTAACCCAACCCCAGCCTCATGCATTAGTCCATCTGTACCAGTGCTTAATTGTACATCCTTACAAGGAGTGCATGGGGCACAGTGAGTAGTGCTCACTTCTGTGCACTGAATGTAACTCCTGCTTAGAGCTCACAGAGTTTCAAGTTGCTTCTGCCAGAGGATTTGAATCCACACTCCCATTAATTTAGCAACAAGTGCATGAGAAAGAAATCATACTGAATTCCACGGTCTACAGAGGTGTATGCAGATCTGTGAATTCTTTAAATTTTTTTCTAACTACAGCTGGTACACATGGGGATGAGGAGATACTGCTGTGTACATTACTACAAAACTAGCATGGGGCAAAACATTTCAAACAGTTATGCAAAGCTCATGAATTGCAGCAGAGGTGAAGAAACCCTGGCTTGCATATGTTTCGCAAACTTCGGCATCAGCCAAAGCGGAAATGCTTCTTGTTTTCAGAAGTTGTGCTTCCTTTTGGATAAGTCAACAGAGGGGCTGGTGCTGAGCTTTTGGTTTGCAAGCTGCCCCTTCTGTGGGTAGCTGGGGCTTAGGCAGGGAAGGACAGCACTGCCTGGAACACTCAGACAAGGTGCCAGCAGTGTGAGCAGAAGAGACAAGCATGCAGCTCTCGCTAGCCCTTCCTATTGACACTTCTTACTTTACCTTTGTCACATGAAAGATTCATAACAATGTAAGTGCCAACTCAGAGCTACCTCACTGAACACTTAAGAATGGTCACCCCAGTTTCTGGGAGCCCTCCAGGCTACTCCATGCCATTTACCCTGATCATGAGCATCAGGAATATTTCTGCAGGCCTGACAGAGCTGAGGAGAATCTCTAACTCAAGCAGCATCTGTTCTTACTGGTGCTTTGTGGTTTTGTACTTGCATCTCTTTGTGTGTGGAATCCACTGGATGGACTCTCCTCCCTGTTAGGAGGCATTGCTGGACATGACGGCTCTGCCTGCACACTCCAGACATACCTGTGCTGAAAGCCAACAGTGCTAGAGCCAAGGCCAGTGTGGTTGAGGGCAGATGTTGTGTCTATAATGTCACAAACCAGGTATTGTCCCTGGGAGGATGTGGAAAATGCACTGTTGGACTGTATTCTTAGTGTTCTGCTCACTCTCTAGAAACAACTGCTTCACTGTTGTGGCATGACAATTTTTTAAGTCACATGAACGTATGGAGAGGTTCCTTCTGTTTTTGCTCCCATGTGTTCCTTTGGAGACTCCTGGATGGCAATTTGCACAAAAGCAAGTCTATCTCTCAATAAAGCCTCCTTTAGAGGCCCTCCTTAACATACTCAAAATAGTGAAATGGTTCTGATAACTGTTGCCCCAGCTGGATGAAGACGCCAAAAGGACATATTTGATCCGTGAAGAACTGCTATATTCAGCTCCCTGCAAATACCTTCCATTCTTAAGTCACTTTCACAGCCAAGTCTAATTCCTGAGGCAGGAGGGAATAAAGAGAGCAAAAGGTTTGCAGAAAATACCAAAATGCTGAGAATTATATCAATTGCTGGGTTTTTTGCTGGTTTTTTGTTTGTCTTTTTCTTTTTTTTTTTTCTTTTCTTTTCTTCTTTTCTTTTCCTTTTCTTTTCTTTTCTTTTCTTTTCTTTTCTTTTCTTTTCTTTTTTTCTTTTCTTTTCTTTTCTTTTCTTTTCTTTTCTTTTCTTTTCTTTTCTTTTCTTTTCTTTTCTTTTCTTTTCTTTTCTTTTCTTTTCTTTTCTTTTCTTTTCTTTTCTTTTCTTTTCTTTTCTTTTCTTTTTCTTTTCTTTTCTTTTCTTTTCTTTTTTTCTTTTCTTTTCTTTTCTTTTTTTTTTCTTTTCTTTTCTTTTCTTTTCTTTTCTTTTCTTTTCGTTTTTCTTTTTTCTTCTCTTCTCTTCTCTTCTCTTCTCTTCTCTTCTCTTCTCTTCTCTTCTCTTCTCTTCTCTTCTCTTCTCTTCTTTTCTTTTTTTCTTTTTTTCTTTTCTTTTCTTTTCTTTTCTTTTCTTTTCTTTTCTTTTCTTTTCTTTTCTTTTCTTTTCTTTTCTTTTCTTTCCTTTCCTTTCCTTTCCTTTCCTTTCCTTTCCTTTCCTTTCCTTTCCTTTCCTTTCCTTTCCTTTCCTTTCCTTTCCTTTCCTTTCCTTTCCTTTTCTTTTCTTTTCTTTTCTTTTCTTTTCTTTTCTTTTCTTTTCTTTTCTTTTCTTTTCTTTTCTTTTCTTTTCTTTCCTTTTCTTTTCTTTTCTTTCCTTTCCTTTTCTTTTCTTTTCTTTTCTTTTCTTTTCTTTTCTTTTCTTTTCTTTTCTTTTCTTTTCTTTTCTTTTCTTTTCTTTTCTTTTCTTTTCTTTTCTTTTCTTTTCTTTTCTTTTCTTTTCTTTTCTTTTCTTTTCTTTTCTTTTCTTTTCTTTTCTCTTCTTTTCTCTTCTCTTCTCTTCTCTTCTTCTCTTCTCTTCTCTTCTCTTCTCTTCTCTTCTCTTCTCTTCTCTTCTCTTCTCTTCGCTTCTCTTTTCTTCTCTTTTCTTTTCTCTTTTCTTTCCTTTTCTTTTCCTTTTTCTTTTAATCCAGAAAGAGCACTGGAAGGATCTGAGGTTTCATAAAACAAACATGCAGTCAACAATTTATTCAAAGGCACTTAGTTATATAAGGGTACCTAGACGGACCAGTTTAAAGGTCATACGCATATGACTACATTTATGAAGCACTGCAGCCACACCTCTGACAGCAACATTTCAACCTTTAAACATTTCCACTAAATTCTACACCTGTTTAGAGTGTAAATTCCCCTGAAACCTGTCAACTTACAGTAGTGGGCCTGTCTGTGTTTAAGAAAAATCAACTTAACACTTACCCTCGTTCATCTTATTTCTTCATCTCAGTCACATCACACACATACGGTCAATATCCTACAATGACAACTTCACCCACTGGTTTTCTGTTTATGATATGATGCCATTTATACATTGTCCTTTTACTCAGTATTATTTTATTGAGTCCTTTTTGTCAAGGAAGCTAAAGAATGAAGCTGGCTTTGTTCACTGTAAGTTAGCAGCACATCTTGGTGAGTTAGAATGGTGTGAGGTATGCAAAGGCAAGTACACATTTAAACACTTTGCTTACGGAATTCATGACACTGAGACTTTAAAACTGTATTAAAGGAAATGAAGAGAAAACAACCCATTCCATGTGTAGAGTCAATATCTGAGCACATTCCATGTTTTAAACCATCTTTTTGAAAACCTTTACCTGCTTTAATTCCCTGCCAGAACTTAAACTTGGGCCTTTATGTTTCTCTTTGAAGACCTGATACCAAATCTTGTAGGAACAGGCCTTCTCCAGAAATTTTCCTTCATATTTCTTTCTGATTTGAAATATTAAAGAAAGCAAGTTCCAAGGACATATTAAATAATTCTGGTCCTAACCACAGCCAGTATTGCAAGGATAAAGAATGCAAGCTATGAAATTAATATAAATATCAAAGCTTGTTCTGTAGGCTCATGTAAGTGTGCAAGCTAATTTGCACTGTTGGATATATGGTATCTGTAAGACAGAAAGAATATTTGGAGGAAAAAGAGTATGGATCTGGATAAGAAAGAATAATTAGTATCAGTGTTTGAAAGTATCAAGGTGGATCAGGCAGAATGAAAAGTCCATTAACAAAAAAAGCCTCAATCATACTTCTGTGAAGTTTGTATCTTAGTAAAAGCTAGGACACTGGTGTGGGAACATGGCTTCATCGTGCTTGTACTTCATACAAACAAGAGTCTCACAATGCTCACTGTCCTGAAAATCTAAAAACTGACTCAGACCTACTTGTTTCTACTGCTGGACAGTATTGGTCCACTCCTAGAATGCTTGAGCTTGCTGAGACAAGTGGCCATTATGGTAATGTTTCCCAAGTCCATACAGAATGTCAAAAAGCATTCTAGCTTCATAAATATTCATTTAGGAACTGGGTTTTTTTTTATTCTATGGCCATTCTAGAGGTGAAATATGAATAAAGGAAAATCTCCTGAAACCAATGCAGAATTACAGAACAGCAACATAAGCATGAAAAGAATGTTAAAGAAGTTATAAATAAATAAATAAATAAATAAATAAATAAATAAATAAATAAATGTAATAATTTCTATAGAAATATCAGAGTTTTAATTCCTTCCATCCTTTACACATAACATGAGAACAAGCCAGTTGTTAGGAAAAGAGAAAGTAGTTGCAGGTTTATTGACAATTTCATTAGGTATGATAAAGTATATCTATGAACATATTTGTTCTCAAAATTCCTGATCCTACTCTGCCACTCTACAGAGACTGGTATTCTCCTTAAAACTCCAGCAACCTGTGATAGTAAGAAGAGCCTTGTTATAGCTGTGGTGGCTAAGGAGATGATAAACATGAGAACTGAGGATAAAAGGAGTCACCTTTCTCTGGTGCTACCTTAGAGGAAAGCTGAAGCGATCATAGAAGTAATGACCAGTGAGAAAGAAATAGATATTTATTGTCAGCATGCTGCATGATTGGGGAGAAAAGGGTGCATGACCATTATTTTGGAGCAGCCTTTACCCAGCACTGCTTCCAAGCAGTCAGGAACTGTTTCTATTCTTCTGTCATCTCAGTCACTCAGCTGAACACATGATTTCTGGCATAAGGTCAGTTATGCTTTAAGTTATCTCTGGCCCAAAACTAATGAAGACTTTGTGGGATTTGTAAAAGACAGTATCAAGACTGGGCTTGAGGAGCTGCTTTATTATTTCGCTGGACCAAAGATATTTCATTGTCTTACGTTATTTGTAAGTCACATAGGTGAAAGGATGGCTATTTCTTGAAAGGTTCCTTTTATTTAAAGAGCAGTAGCATGACTCAGCCTGAATTTAGGTAACTGAGAAACCTGGAGAGGCATGAGAAAGGGGCAAGTATGGCAGTAAGAAAGCAGAGTCTTTCAACCAAAAGAAAGGATAGATCCATAAAATAAAGCTTTTTAAGTATCTGTTTCTTTTTCTACAAAAGGAGCTAAGTATTTAAAACATATAACTATATCAGAATATAGTGCTGCAAAGTTAGAATATAAATTGTTGCTGTGTCCTGATTGGTAAAACAATAAATGTAATGGAATTTCTTTTTTTGTGTGTGTGGGGGGGACGACAGATTCAGTCTTAGAGATCCATCACTGGGACAGCAGAGGTTTAAGCGTGGTCTCTGAGGGCGTGTGTATTGTAGACAAAAAATGATAATTCAAACATTCTTCATTCTCTTTGAGCTAGGTAGTCACAGACTGCAAAGATGGTATGTGTGCATTTAAGCAGGCTAGCTTCTTCTCTCTTTTTTTGTTGGGGTGTTTTATTGTTGTTGGTGGTGGTTTTTTGGTTGGTTGGAGTATTTTTTCAGGGGGTTTAAATCCTTATCTCCTGAACAAAACTGGATATCATGAGGTCTGTGGTGACAGGTTGGACTTGATGATCTTTGGGGTCTCTTCCAACGCTGGTGATTCTGTGATTCTGTGATGTCCATGCACTCAGCCTCTACCTACATTTAGCAAAGCTTTCTTTTCCTTTCTCCATCTTCATCCTGTGCAGTGGATACAGTTTGCCATTAGGTAGGCTTGCACAGATTATGCCAGGCAGCTATAAATAAGTGTTTTATTTGGGTTCCTAACTTCTTAAATAATAAATATTTCACTGTTTGTTTTTTTTTCCAATCCCTTTTCCAGCCATCAAACAACTTGCTTGTCTCCACTTTGATAACTCCACTGTGACAATGACTGCTTTAGTCATTTGATGATCTGCAACTTCAGTATTCCACAGAGTCAGCCAGAAATATTTCCTAATTAATCTACAGAACAAATGCATGGCAGAGTGAAGCAAGTGAGTTGCTTCTCAGAAGAATTAATAAAATCCATGTCTCCAAAACCTTTGCTCCTTTCCTTGGATTCACTGATACTTTTATTCTCACTGAGAGCAATGTCTTGGTCCGGACCTCAGCAGAAAATCCAGATTCCTGTCATACTCTCCCAGATAGGTGCTGAAAGTCAGCATTGTTCCACTTAATTAACAAGTGGGGAGTACCAGGCTAGTTTCCTTCAGTAGTAGGCTTCCCTTGTCAGAAGAGCACAGAACCTGTCTGTATTACAAGTGCAGAGCAGAACTACTAACAGATGAATATACTGTTTTATTCAGAGAGAAGATATGGCTGTTTGCCGCTGTGACATATTTGTTTCAGGGGATTACTTATTCAGAAGAACTTAGAAGAATGAAAAGAGCTGTGGACCCTGAAGCATTTATGAATATTGTAAGTCGCTTGGTGCATGTCTTATAGAAGAGGGGTTTCTAGGTGTTAGAAGTGAGAAGATAGATAAGCTGCCTTTAACCCACCCTCTCTAATCACTCTATATACTATTGCTTGCTCTTCTTTTTTTTTTTTTTTTGCATGTGCAGCAGCACATCTTATGTTTAACAGAAATGAAGGCAAACACTTTTCCTTAGTAAATCTCCAGAGTTAATATCCTTTTAAATGTCAGTCACCACTTTGCTATTGCTGGCACTATCCCCTATCTGAAAGAACAACCATCCAGAAAGTTAGCATTTCTTCATCAAAAAGGAATCTAAATAGTGATTGGCTTGCTCCCTCCTTTTTTTTCTTCTCTCTTTTTATTTCCTTTTTTTTTTTTTTGGAAATGACCGGCATAAATCAGCAATAGCCAGCTTTTCAAAACATCACCGCCTGCCAAGCAAGCTTAGATTTTAGTCACCTGTTAAAATCTTGGGGTTTTTTCTGTCCTGCATGAGAAATTACATCGAGTAGTTGTCTGAGTAGAGGTTATTAAAAAAAAATAAAATCCTTTTTGGGCAAATAGTTGAATGCTACAGGTCAAAAGTAATACTCATTGCAGAGCTTACAACTGGCTGTGCTAGTGATGTCACTTGTGACTATGCAAGTGGTCGATCCTGTTTTTTCCAACACTTTTCCGGTGTTATTCATTTGTATATGTACCAATCACAAAAGGGCAGTTGTGAAACTCTGAATTACTCTGAAGGTAGTTTAAACAAAATGGTTTCTCACTGCGTTGCAGCAGATTAGGAGCACACACTCAGGAACCTCTTTATCTCAACTACGGGACATCGTAAGCTCCTGTTGTGATGTTGTAGTGATTCTTCTGCCATTAGAATGCAAGGGGTGGTGCTTGCGTGACAGTAATATAACACAGCTTTTTTATGACAGATTTTAACTGAATAGTCAAATCCTGGATGTAACACAAAGAAGGAAGGAAGTCTGTTGTCATTTAAGGGTTACAATATCCAATCTGGTACTGTTTTACTCAGATGTTCAGTATATGTAGGCTAAATACCCCAGTGCTATCTGCTCTCTAACATTTCTTCATTGTGAATAACTTACAGATACGGTATATGAAATCCACTTCTGCAAGCAAATGCATTTGTACTTTCTCTTCTAGAATGATCTCATTTCTTACAAAGGGTATCCTTGTGAGGAGTATGAAGTGGCTACAGAGGATGGTTATATCATTACCATTAACAGAATCCCTTATGGTACACAGAATCAGGCAAACCCAGGTACACTTCTTTACTATGACATAAACTCAGTCTAGATAGCGCACTTTCTGGGAAGAGATACCTTATATTTGTAAAATGTCCATCCTAGCTTGCATAGATGAGCAAAATTTTAGTAGAGAATTCCATTTGCCATAAACAGCCTGCGAGATCAACACAATTTATGTCAAGTAAACCTATTTATAATTTTTAAAAAATCTGCTATCTGTGAAGCATCTAAACTCACAAAAAGAGTAGATGAGCCAAAGGTTTTTAAAAGAAGAAGTAAAGGTTGTAAACTGCCCAGTTATCCTCCTCTGAGAGGATCCTCTTCTGTTCAGCTTTTAATTTTGCTTTGGTTTTGCTTACACTTGGTTAATAACAGGGAGTGATTCACACTTTGAGTAAAGGAAGCCTCTGTAAACAGTCCCACACTTTCATTCTAAATATCAGTGTTGAGAATCTCAAGCTAAAGTAGTAGAGCTATACAAATAATGACCAGCAGTTGCTAAGATGTTTTTTGGCTAGTGTCAGACAGGTCTTCCCAAGAATCCTCACAGGAGTTAAGAAGTTCTCTCTTTATGCAAAGGAATGTTTTGTTCTTATGACTAGACGTCTCCCTATAAGTTGGTGCAGAAACAACATGTGGGAGAGCAAAATCCCTGAACTACCAGAAAAATCAAGACATTTTAAAAGTTGCTTTTTTATTTGTTTCTGATTTGCTTTTCAGCTCTGAGACCTGCTGTATTTCTCCAACATGGATTACTGGGAGATGCTAGTAACTGGGTCACAAACCTACCCAACAATAGCTTGGGCTTCCTTCTAGCTGATGCTGGCTTTGATGTTTGGATGGGAAATAGCAGAGGGAATCGCTGGTCCAGAAAACATCAAAATTATTCCATTGATCAAGATGAATTCTGGGCTTTCAGGTAGATTGAACCATTGAAGGGTATCTCCATTTCTCATCCTTACATATTTATTTAAGCTGTCCCAATCAGGGATTTACATATGCTACCTTCTAAAAGCATTTGTTACATCCACTTTTGCTGTGGTACCCCTAAACACGTGTGAACTTTAATAGGGGGAAACTACTTTCCTCTAATTACTGCTAGAAAAGGTTCTTCAAACTACAGATTTAGCAGCAATTTTAAGCTGTTTAGAGGCACTACTCTGCATATAACAGTATAATCACAGAAGGAGAAAACATAAATCATTTCTGCACTGATTTTAGTGGACATTTAAAAATAGACCTTTTGTTTAGAGCCTAATTGTATAAAATGGGTGATTACATGGAAGGAGCTCTGTTCCTGTATCACCACTCCTTCCTTCTGTGTGGAACATTACAATTCAATATGATACTTCTTGAAGTTATAGCCCTTCTGTTGATATCAAGGGAGAAAACACTGCAGAATATCTTGAGTAGTATATTCCATATCCAGTACCAGAAAGACACAGACCCTGCAATATCTAAAAGGTTCACTAAATGGTTCATGCTGTTTCTTTGCTGTAATAAGAATGAGCATTCAACTGGATTTTTAAGTTATGCATTCATCTTTTTCAATCTCCTGCCAACAGTTTTGATGAGATGGCAAGGTATGATATTCCAGCAGCAATAAATTTCATTGTGGAGAAAACAGGACAGGAAAAGGTGTACTATATTGGCTACTCACAAGGTACAACCATTGGTAAGTTACACACAACAGACAAATGTTTCAGGAAAACAGGAATAAAATGTGATTTGAGATACTGAATGTACCTGGGGTATCCATTAACTCTTTGCAGGTGTGAAAAACACAGTATAAGCTGTTTTCAGCATGTAGGCATTCTTTATTTATTATAAAGACAATAAAACACAAAGAGCCAAAAGCACTGCTGCTGTAAATCTGTCGACTTGGAATTACACTAGAAATTATCATAGGTCATGCAAATTGTTTCCTTTCAAGATGTTTGGGTGTGCCCTACTGCAGATGGTCAGTTGATCAAAACAAACAAAGTAGGAAGTTGAGTACAGAAAGGGAAGTTGGACACACACACACACAAAAAGAAGAAACAAACAAAAAAAAGAAACTCATTGGACCAGAAGAAAAACATCTGCTGCTCGAAATAGTGTATAAAATGCATGAATGTGTGACAAAAGTGTGCTCTTATGTTTAAATGGGTTTGGGAGAAAGCTGCAAAGACAAAATATAGAAAGACATTTCTTTCTGAAGAGGGAAATAGAAATACAAGCTGGCAACACATGGAGAAGAGGGATTTCACACAAATCTAATCTAACCGTAGCCTCTGAACAACTAAGGTTGCTTGTAGCTTTGAAATTAGAGAGTAGCATTTATACATACTGTAAACAATCTAATGTACACGTGATGTGTTCCTAAAATCTCTTTTATTTTCTCAGCTTTCATTGCATTTTCAACAATGCCAGAGCTGGCTCAAAAAATCAAGCTCTATTTTGCATTGGCACCTGTCACTACTATTAAGTATGCTAGAAGCCCAGCAACAAAACTCCTCCACCTTCCTGAAAAATTGCTGAGGGTATGTGATATCTTGGTTTCAACTGTTTAGCCATATACTTGTTTGTTCAGCTTTTGAAATGGACAAACAGAAAGTAGAGGGCTTTATGAAATCTATTCATTTGCATGTGGGTAGGTTTACCTTATGACTGAAGCCTTTGGAAGTTTGGAATGGACATTAAAAACTTTATCTAGGGCAATAGTGCAACACTGGGGCAGGTCACCTAGAGAGGTACAGAGATGCAGCTCCTCAAAGGCTTCCAAAATTCCTGTAGACTAAACCGCAAGCAATGTGCAAGCTTAGAGATAAAATATGAATTAGAGTTAGCATCTAGCATATCTCTTTGTTAAAAGTGTTGTGACACATCAGCCTGAGCAGACTGATGCAAGGGAAAACCACTGAACTTCTTACTGAAAACATCATCTGGCAAATGAAAACAAAAAAAAAAAAAAAAAAAGCACGTGAGAACCACTGAAAGTGCTGGAGATGAGAAACAGGACACAAACAACTTTAAAAACCAACAGCACAATGTACAAATGCACATTCTTAAATGAATGTTACCTTTGCATTTCACAGAGTTTGCTTGGCAAAAGAGAATTCCTTCACCAGACTGAACATCTAAGAAAGATAATGGCCCCTGTTTGTAGCCACCGAGCTTTTGCCAGGCTTTGCAGAAGCGTCTTCTTCAGTCTGGGTGGCTGTAACCTGAAAAACATAGACAAGGTATGTGCAATTCTTACCAGCTCTACTGAGAGTTTAAGCTTCTACTCTCAAAATTTACCTTCTGTACTGTGATTTTTCTATTGTTCAGTGCCAGATTACAGGGAACAGTCCCCACTACTAGATGGCAATATCTTCTGGGTGCTCCACCACTGCCAGGGGACCACTGCCTACTCAGAATAGCGCTTTGCATCAGCCGTACAGTGCCTGATCAGCTGTAAACAGCTGATCAAAGCTTCCCAAAACTGCAGTCAGCTTTTTGCCACACCTCACCAAGAGTACTGCTCTTTGTTCACACTTTGACTACTGGTCTCACTGCAAATCATTGCAGCATGCTGACACACCAAGGAAGAAATAAAACTCCTACCTGCTTCATGTTTCCAAGGCATCCTGGGGTGCATCAAGAAGAGTGTAGCAAGCAGATCAAAGGAATTTCTCCTCCCTATCTGCTCTGCCCTGGTGAGGCCACATCTGGAATACTCTGTCCAATTATGGACTCCCTGGTTCAAGAAGGACAGGAACTTGCTGCAGAGGGCACAGAAAAGGGCTACAAAGGTGGTTAGGGGGCTAGAACATCTCTCTTATGAGGAAAGACTGAGAAAATTGGGTCTTTTTAGTCTGGAAAAGAGAAAACTCATGGGGAATCTCATAAATGTTTATAAATACTTAAAGTGTGGGTGTCAGGAGGATGGGACTAGCCTTTTTACAGTGGTGCCCGGTACATAACAAGTTTCATCTGATCATGAGGAAGAACTTAATGGGTGACAGAGCACTGGAACAGACTGTCCAGAGAGATGGTGGAGTCTGCATCTCTGGAGACAATCAAAATCCACCTGGATGTGTTCCTGTGTGACCTTCTCTAGGTGAACCTACCTTGGCAGGGGTGTTGGACTTGATGATCTCCAGAGGTCCCTTGCAACCACTACCATTTTGTGATTCTGTGATTTAGTGAGCTCTTTGCAATGGAGAGAGGAACATATATATTCTCACATGTCCACCTCCTCCAAGCCTTGGACCATCAGGGCTGTGCTCAGAGACACAAGATATCTAGAGGGTACCTAAGAAAGAGTTGTCAGACACTGAGAGTTAAGACATACTTGGGAAGGTCATGCTATGTACAGCTGTAGGCCAGACCACCTGGGTTTGAAAATGTTAGAACCACATAATCATTTCGGTTGGAAAAGACATTTATGATCATAGAGTCCAACTATTATCTAACTCTACCAAGTCTGGTGCTAAGCTATGCCTTTTTAACATCTCCAGGGATGGTGATTCAACCACCTTCCTAGGGAATCTATTCCAGTATTTGATAGCCCATTCAGTGAAGAAGTTTCTTCTACCATCAAATCGAAACCACCCCTGATATAATTAGAGGCTATTTCCTCTCATCTTACCATTTGTTACTTGGGAGAAGACGCCAACAACCACCTTGCTGCAACCTCCTTTCAGGAGAACAATACAGTCTCCTCTCAGTCTCCTTTTCTCCAGGCTAAACAACTTCAGTTCCCTCAGCTGCTCCTCATAAGACCTGTTCTCCAGCATTTTGTTCCAGGAGAGTGGACTTGATGATCTTTCAAGGCCTCTTCCAACCCTTAACATTCTGTGATTCTGTAATTCCAGTATGTTTCAAAACATAGCACAGAGCATGTTCTGTGGGGAAGAATCACATAGCAGATGGTTAAGAAGCCCCTGCAGGACTTATTTCAAACAGCCATACATTCATTCCTCAGGCAATTGCAGTTCCTTTTGCTGTTCTGTCCAACAGCAGTTCTCTCTCACACAGAATCTGTTACAGCCTCCTGAAAAAAAACCAACAGGTAGTTTGGGGTATAAATTGCTGACTTTCTAGTCTGTCTTTTCTACTTGTAAATTCCTTTCTATTCTTAGTCATCCTGGAAAATGTTCTGGTCGAAGGTTGTTCTTTAGGTGTCACTTCAACTCGCGTACATCACCACATACGGAGTAACTCTGAGTGAGTCTCCAATCATGCCACTCCAGTTTCTGTTGGATTTATTCATAGATGACACCACTGTGGCAGATGTTTTGATGTACAACTGAACAGAAAGGAATAAAAGAATACTTACTAAATATTTTCTTTCAGAACCTAATCGATGTGTACATTGCACAAACCACAGGCGGAACTTCTGTGCAGAACATAATCCACTGGAGTCAGGTACTAGCAAACTCCTGGAAGACAAAACAGATACTCCCATCTGGCTGAGTGATATACTATGGCTACAATTGATATCCTGCTGTGAAGCCGTTGCTAACTTCTTGGAAACACATGAAGTTCGCAGTTTAATTCTGCTATCTCAATTCAAAACACTGTTTTTCATGGATCCTTCTTTTGCCAGCAGGATAGAAATACCCTGTGTGAGAGAGGTACATTCAGATTTGTGTAGAAAAGTGTGCAGATGTATGTATCACTCTTCTCATTGTACATCCAATACCTTTTACAAACGATGTCCACAGCTCTATACAAAGCAGTGATGAGGAAAGCTGCCTTTCTGTCTGTAGTTCATACCTAGGATTCAATAAGTTTGGGCTCCAGTCACAGAAGCTGCTGCATGCAGGGCAGGTTTCCTGGCAGCACTGGAGGCTCTGGAGCAGATCAGAAGCCGCTACAAGTACAGTCAGCCTGCAAAAATGTTAATGCACTTTTCAAAACAGCAAACCCATGGATATGGTAGAGTGATATATGCACAGGCTTTTACTTCAAATCATTATTTTTGGCTGTGAATTGACAGAAAATATTGGATTTGATTAATTTATTTCATAACCATGGCATAGACTCATAAAGAAAAAGAGTTACAAAGGCACAATGGGGGAGCTCTGAAAATTGGCTCAGGTTTAATTCAGCATGTACCCACAGACTGGCAAGTACAAACATGCATCAGTAATGCTTCTAAGCCTCCACTGGTTTTGCTGTTATTACTATTAAAGAAGTTAGCAGACATCTTACCTTCAATACTAAGGTCCCGTTTGATCTTGTCTTTCATAATAGTGACAACCCATGCTGTAGACAAAGCCAAGGAGCATAAAGGACTCAGCAACAGTAGTGAGAACTTGCTGGGGACAGGTCTTAATAGCAATTTTACAAACTAGAACAGATTTCCTGCGAGAGCAACCCTAAGTCTTTCTGCAGAAGCTGTGATTTTTATTATTTTTTTTTTCCTGGCAAAAACATCTGACTCTTTTTCATCAATTGAGACACTTAATTAAATCACTCTTGGCTCTTTCATAATTCTTAGAAGAACTGCTGTTGAGGCTTTAGATTAGAATCAGAGGCTCAACAGGGAAAGAACCCACAACTTTGCTGTGTGATGGCTTTGTAACTAGTCTTCTCTTGCTCATCCCCTTAGGAGGCTCGCTCGGGGAAGTTCCAAGCTTATGACTGGGGCAGTTCAGAGAAGAACATGGGGAAATATCAACAGGTATGTTTTGGTGAAACAATATTATCACCCTTGTACTATACACAAGCACACAGGAGGAGAGCAAGGATACAAGTAGATGAAAGTATTACTACTTTCATCAACAGAGAAAGCATGCAAGCACTGATGGAAATGATTTAATTTTTTTTAAGAAAAGAGAAAGAGAGAGAGAGAGGAAAATCAATCTTTTGCAATTAAATTATCAATAGCAATAAGAGGAAGCAAGGGCAGGGAAAGACAGAAAATGAATTGTGAAAAAGAAGAGCACGTCTCATGAATAAGACCTAAGCGGTGTCTTGCCTGCTACCATGATTTAAACAGTTACCAGTGCATGCAAGCTCAGGGAAATAATATTAGCAAGAGGACAGCTGGAGGGTTAATATCTATCCCTAGATTCTGGCAGCCATAGACAAAAGGACCTTTTCTTCAGGCAGTCCCTGAGGAACTTCTCCTCCATTCACAACTCTAATCCCATCCTTGACTCTCATACCCTTTAAGTCTCCACAACATTATGAGTTACCTACCTACCATTATGAGTTACCTACCTACCTACCTTGTAGGTTTTGTGTTATGAGAAGTAATGGGATAATTATTTCCTGTGCTTTTTCTGTGTAGCATCACTCTGTGCTTCACTTCATCCTTGTCATATGCTGCGTTTTCTAAGACATGCATGTCTTCTGCAGCTGACCAGGACTCCAAAAGGATAGAGACAGCGCTTTATCCAGAGACATGCTGGCAACAGCATTCTATGATTTTCTGTCTTGTAACCAGGTCTTGCCCTATGAATTCCTAGCTGAGAGGGTATCTCAGGAGGCATTTTTCCTTCGCATGTGCTATCATCCCTGAAAGCATAGTCAGACAAGGAGGCAAGGGCGCTTGGTTTAGGTACCTCTACTTTGAACAGTGATAGAAGAAAGACCCAAATGCATGTTTAAAGTTTTCTGTGCTTTCCTGGACATTCATTCTGGCACTGCTTCGTGTTTTGCAGGCTACTCCTCCTCTCTACAGTGTAGAGGAGATGACTGTACCAACTGCAGTATGGACTGGGGGGCAAGACTCGCTTGCAGATCCCAAGGATGCAGCCGTTTTACTGTCTCAAATTAAGAGGCTCATCTATCACAAGAGGATTCCCGAATGGGCACACTTGGATTTCATCTGGGGGTTGGATGCACCTTTGCGCCTGTACAATGAGATTATTGATCTGATGCAGAGGTATCCTTAACCCACAAGCAGGAGTCAGACTCAACTCATTCAACGTCACCTGCTTTCACTGGATATGAACAAAACCTTCTTTTGCATCAGATGGTATCTGCTGGAGTCAGAGAAAGGGGTTCTCCTGACACATTTTTTCACAGCACATACCACTGCAATGCGTTCTGCATCCTGATGGTGTACTTTTTATTTTCTGGCATCCTTGTGGGTCAGAAACCATGTCTTAACTGATACAGTCTAGATTCTGAAATAACTCTATGTGGCTAACAGAAGACAGGGTTTTCACGCAGCCTGCTCTCTTCTTTAGAGACGAACAGTAATCCAAGTATTGAATTTCTCTGAACACAGTAAATGATCCCAAGATGTTTTCCATTCATCATATTATTTCTCAGCTTATTGGGCTGGCAGTTACTGAAAGGCATAGTGTAGTGTTAGCCAAGACTAATTCTAGCAGTTATGGTATTGGTTCATTTTATTATTGGATGAGATGATGACTAGAAAATAAAACCTGAGCTCACAGAAGAACCTTGCTCCTCGCTCCTGAAAAGAAGATCGTTTGTCTCCATTTAAAATAGGGCTGTTCACTTTTTTCATGAGGGAAAAGGCACAAGGGACACAGGGAGGGTAGACACAGCATAAAACAGTAGCCTGTCTTGTGGTTCAAGCACACACCTGAAGTTGGGAAAATTGGGTTCAAGCCCTAGCCCCACCCCCCGACTCCCTTTCATGACCTTCCCCCACCCCTTCACCAAGATAGAGGAATAGTGGCAGACTCAGTCTCTGCTGAAAACACTTTCAGGATCTGTGTGTATGAACTATCCAGGCTGCAAGAAAGTTGCTGATTTCATCTTGGCAATGACAGTACTTCAATGGGACACTTTCATGCAAAATTCTTCATTCTCATTCTTCATTCCATGAGGCCAGCAGATATCTCACGTCTGCTCTTTGACATGAAAGCTGTTGGCTACCACAGAGGAAAGCTCTTCTAACATTTATCATGGCTCTGAGATGCCTCTCTGGGGTTTAAACACTAAAATGAAGAGTACCCAAACATTGCTAGAAAGAACCCATTGTCTCCATCCCATGGGTATTTAGAGCACTTTGCCCATTAGCGGGAAGGGTCGCTTTGAAAATAGTTCTGAAGAAACTATGATACTGTCTCATTTCTTGAGAGAGTTCTGGCTCTATCAGTCTTGCTTCAAATAGGTAGTTATGCACAAAGATACTTACTTGAAGGGTAGCTTCCATGGTTCTAAGATTACAGCATTATGAGTTATGGTCCCATCACAATAAAATGCCATTAGCCCCACTCTAGAAAGAAACACAGTGCATCTAGGGGTTTCCTTTCAATGTGACACCTTCATCCTTAATCTGAATCAAATATTTATGTGGGCCAACTTTGAGATGCTAATCAGGGCAGGTACAGCTGAGACTGGTGACACCGGTGTCATCATATGTGTCTCTCTCTGTGAAATGGTTCATTAGCCAAACAAATTAACCTTGGCGGGATGGCTGGTGCCATTTCTGTCTCTTTCCCTTCCAAGGTAAACAGCAGGCATGTTTTTCCTTCTGAGCCCACTGCTGAAGCCTATCTCCTTTCCTTGTGCTTCACAAATGTAGCAGAACTTGATTGAAAAAGAACAGCTCCGCTCCAGACAAGGACATTCCTTACACCTAATATGAATTCCTGGGGGCAAACACCCTCCAGAGTATCAGCCTGTCAACTAGCTCACAATTTGTAGGGAACTCACATGAGGATTTGAGACATAGTTTATGAGTTTTCAATACTTAAAATGGGAAATTCAATAACAATATAGCAGAAAGATACAGATTGAGTTGTGCAGCTGCCTTGCAACCTAGGAGAACATAGAGCAGGATGGTGAGTTTTCAGTGAAATCAGTAAAAACAAGTTTGACATACTGAATTGGAAATGTCATTGGCCCATGAGGAGGGATTATACATCATGTTTCAGGACCTCTTCTGAGTGGTTAATTTTTGGTTTCATGAAAGTTATTGTCACTTAGAGATATTTAAGCAGCCAAGTTGCAATGTTTTTCACTAAGAAATTACCAAACTACCTTTTTGTATGTAGAATAGAATAGAAGAATAGAATAGAATAGAATAGAATAGAATAGAATAGAATAGAATAGAATAGAATAAACAAGGTTGGAAGAGACCTTCAAGATCATCATATCCAACCCATCATCCAACACCATCTAATCAACTAAACTATGGCACCAAGCACCCCATCAAGTCTCCTCCTAAACACCTCCAGTGATGGTGACTCCACCACCTACTTCTACCACAGTAGAACTATGTTGCAGCATCACTGGCATCCTGTTCTTATGTCACTCCTTTCCTTCCCCCACTGTTGAAAGGATGCATTGTATTTGTAACTGTGTTTCCAGAATCATCTACTTTTCATCTGGTGTTCTTCTAAATGTTCATCAGGCCATGAAAGAAAAGTTCTTCTGAAGACATTTAAGAGTTAATTGGCTGAAAAGCCTGGTCCTCATGTAGGAAGATTTTACTTTGTTTGAAGCCCAGCTGCCAAAGGACACTGAATGTGTCTTTCTGCTCACGGTCATCAACACAATTTCAGTGAGGACTGGGCCTCCAGGCTGACTATAATTAATTCAGAAGTTAAAGATCTTCTGAGATAGTATTTTTTCAAAGCTGATGAAAATTGTCTGGAGCAATGAGAAGCCTTGTTTTTTCCCTCATTGTGAGAAAGGTTATACGGTGTATTCAAGCTGCATTTGGCACCAAAGGGTCCCTGCAGAAGCCATGTTAATACTGAGTGACCAATGTAGAACAAGATGGTTTTCATGAGTTGTGCTGCTCACTGGAAAACAGAACAATCTGTAATGTTAAACTTCATGTTAACATAAACAAAATGAAAAGAATTAACAGAGGCAGTGCTGCTAAGACAGTAAGTCGAGAGAAGCTGGACACTTTCTCCTCTTCATCCTAAAAGATTAGATTTGGAGCAGGCCCTTAGCTGGGCAACAGCATAGGTCAAGGTCTACCACAGCCTCAGGGAACTGGAACACCCAGGTGTGAGCTAAACATTCTAACCACTTATTTGTAGGTACTTAAACTCTCTTGCTCTGCGATGCATTTTGGGTTTCTGAATTTAACCAGAAGATCTTTTTCATCATAAAGATTTCCTCACTCCTGAAGCACTGCCAAATCAGCACTAAAACACGCTCTACAATACACACTGCCAACTCATGACAGTCACGGCTGCTACCCTGAAGTGCTCATGGTGTTTTGACTTCCTTTTATCTGCGCAGGTTTCTGCCAATGAATCAGTCTGCTAGTGGAGACAGACCAGGAGCTGTGGCAGAAGTCACAAGCAAGGCAGTCAAAGAAGAGGTAAGTTGCTTGCTCATATGTGTTCATGGTCTCTTGCTCTGTTGCCTGTTTCCATAAAGATGTTTCATCTTGGCTTTATGCAGTTGCTTGGAAGAATAGACAGCTTTTTGCCTCTCTGATCTGTAAGCCTACTGCGATACACAGAAGTGCTGCTTTGCTCAGGTTAGAAGACAAAGAAGTTAGACTTGCATAAAAGGAAGAAAAAGAGCAACTATTTCATTTCCCTCTGCTTGTTTACTTCAGCCTGAGAACAAAGGAATGAAAGTCTCAGTACTGCAACAGCATTAAGAGGATCTCCTGCTCTTGCAGTGTAATGCACATGTATGTTTTGTTAGTGAGTAAGGCAGCAAATTCCCATATGCATTTAGTCACAGTTGCTTCTCCGGTTGGTGTGGGTATACCTTACAGCCTGCATGAAATACATTTCAGACTGCTCAAAGCACAAGGGCAGATGGATGAATTTATGAATGGCTTGTATCTTGTCCTTTTATGTCAGACAGCAATATTTCCTTATGACTTCATCTCACTGGATAAAAACAGCTGTTCATGTCTCAACCGTATTCCTAAAGCTTAAAGGAGCAGTGACCTGCCAAGAATGATAGTACTTTGCCTGCTGTATCTGATTCAAAAGGCAAATACCTGGGAGTCCGTGAGCCATGCCAGCTAAGCCAGGTGATCAAGAGTGGATTGAGAAGAATGTGTCCTAACAGGAGGAATAATATAGCCTCTGCATTTCCTCAACTAGTTTTGGTAGCAATTTGAAAACAAGCTGAGACATTAGCAGAACTTTTTCTCCCCAAATAAGATTCCCCGTGCAGGGAGAGGGAGGCATATTTTACTCCCATTAAAACAGATTAAAACAGCAGAAAGAAAAAAGAAAAGAAAAAAAAAAGGGGGGAGCACAACAGTGTTGTGCTGACTATGTTGTTGTGAAGCTTCCTGTTTTGACAACAAAAAATCAGTATTTGATACACAAAGGGAATCGAATGGGGTGTGTTTTGATGCTGTTTAAAGTTTTGGGTGTTTCCAAATGCTGCTTCATTCCAACAGTCTGATGACTCACGAGGTTTGACTTTAAATTTGTTCAGTCAAATTTGAAGGTTAAATTAGAGATCAGAAAAAGTCAAAACTCTTTCTCCTATAAGGCTATTTAGAGAGTGCAAAAATCTCTTGGCTATCTCTCCCTCACTCCCGCAAATCCTGCTCATCTTCTCATTACTTGCCAAAGAATACTCTCTTATTTTCTCATAATCTGTAGCTCAATTTCCCAGTCCAAAAAAACTTCATAGAGCAGCATGTCTCAGTATAGTAGATGTCTTATGCTAGAAACAGACTCAAAAAAAACATGTGGCTGCATGAGAACTGTAGTAGTAGTATGGTGTTGGTGTTTGATCACCCCAGAGGCACTACAAACACAGCTTCCAAGCCAAGATCTTACTAAGCGAAGACATTTATTGCATTATACAGCAAGGTTATATACTCTTGTAGGAAGCAAATATGTCACATCTTAATTGGTTATTTTGTATTGGCATGCGTGTAAGCAAGGCACACAATAGGTTAAAATAGCAAAACAACTTTTCAACATATCTGACCAAATTCTGCCAAGTCTTTCCCTCAGTTACTGATAAGGTGTACATTCTTAACTCAAGGACAAAACATAGCTGTTCCAAAGCTATCTGAAAACAACCCTTCTCCTCCAGGGAATCTCTGTTCTTCACTGAAAATTGCATTCTCCATGTATAGTGGACCTGGCAATGCCTGGTTTCAGAAATATTTGTTTCCTAAGTCTGCTTAACTTCCTAATACAAACTGTAATACAGGCAGGTCTCCTATGAAATTTTCTCATAAAACCTTATCCTAAGCCAGGGATGCTGTGGCTGCTCTGAATCTACATGGACACTCACTAGGAGGCTGGTCCACTCTTGTTGAGTACTCAGCTGGGCACAGAACACACAACAGATACCTTTGGCCTGCCTTTCCCCCAGCAAGTCACTAACCCCACTGAACTGTCCTCCCCCCAGCAAATAGCCCTCAGGAACATCTCCAAACCCCTCTACATTACAGCCTTGCATCTCAGTGATCAACTTGGAAAATATTTACCAATGGCATCAAAAGTTAATTACAGGATGAACAGAAAGGTGAACTAACAAAAATACGCCAGTCATAGAAACATGCACATAGAAACCAAGCTTACAGGAACAGTAACGTCCCCAGTCATTACCTGCTGAGTACAGCAGGGAGGTCATTCTGCCCCTGGACTCAGCACTGGTTAGGCCACACCTTGAGTACTGTGTCCAGTTCTGGGCCACTCAGTTTAGGAAAGATGTTGACTTGCTGGAGCGCGTCCAGAGAAGGGCAACAAAATTGGTAAGGGGTTTGGAACACATGCCCTGTGAGGAGAGGCTGAGGGAGCTGGGCTTGCTTAGGCTGGAGAAGAGGAGGCTCAGGGGAGACCTTATTGCTCTCTACAACTACCTGAAGGGAGGTTGTAGCCAAGTGGGGCTGCTCTCCTCTCCCAGGCAACCAGCACCAGAACAAGAGGACACAGTCTCAATCTGTGCCAGGGGAGGTTTAGACTGGATGTTAGGAAGAGATTTTTCATTGAGAGTGATTCCCCATTGGAATGTGCTGCCTGGGGTGGTGGTGGAGTCACCATCATTGGGGGTGTTCAGGTGGAGACTTGATAGGGTGCTTGGTTGCGTGGTTTAGTTGATTAGGTGGTATTGGATGATGGGTTGGACGCGATGATCTTGAAGGTCTCGTCCAACCCGGTCTATTCTATTCTATTCTATTCTATTCTATTCTATTCTATTCTATTCTATTCTATTCTATTCTATTCTATTCTATTCTATTCTATTCTATTCTATTCTACCAGTGAAGCAATCTTGCAAGACACCCTGAGGAACTGAATCCTTGCTTTGCATTATGTGCCCCTTTTGACCCATGGATTCTTTTGTTTAATATTTAGGTAGCTTGCCTGATCTTTATGGTCACCTGCAGAATGGTTGGTACTTTTCACAGCCCACGTTCTCTCCCCACACATAGAAAGCACAGCACACAACAGCTATTAGATGTACAAGGGCTTTTCCAGAATGTGCAAGCAGAGTCCTGAGCTTCATAGGTGAATCCTTTTTGTGCAGTTCTTTAGACTGGAAATTAAAATCCTATCCTACCCATTTGCAGCTGTCTTCTAGGCAGAGAGTACTGAACATGTCAGCACTCCTCTTGCTCTCCATAACAGTTTTAACTCATAGTCCCACACCCAACATCTTTCTTTTACACAGAAACTGCTATTCCATTTTCTATAGTGTTTGAGGGAAAATTTGCATGTTGGAGGAAGGGTTTGAGAAGCTCACGGGGAGCAGTGGTCCTTCACTCACTGACTGGGCTCCGGAAAGCAAAGACAAAAGCATAGAAGCATAGAAGTATAGTTTCTGCAGGTGGAGTTGGCATAAACTTTTGCTAAATAGCCTGTACTCTGCAACTTCTATTCAGAAAAGCTAATATGGTTCCTTCAGTCAACCCAGGACCCCACAACCAAGACAAGATTTGCAATATGGACAAACATCACTAAGAGGTAAAGGAGACAGACCCTTGACAACATGAAGGTGGTCTCAGAATCAGTTGTTCATTACTCTAAATCCAAATCATTCCATGGTTTCCTGGCTGGTGGAAGCCATCCGAGAGACAGAAACTTTGGGCCTCAGAAGTAGCAGTATGAAAAATGCAATTAACTGGGGATAGCAAAGCAGGTTCTTTAAAGAAGTGATCCGCAAGGGGGTGGCAAAGGGTTGGCAAATGGAAACCTAGATGACTGTTTCAGTCTGAAAGGCAAGGCTAAAGAATTGACTCATGGGACTTCTGGGAAGCCATTCGTTGTGACCTTAGTCTCAAAGGAATTCATTTCAAACCAAGCTTGAATCTCATCTGAGGGACATCACCTCATGGTGAAGGCACAAACTGGCACTTATTTAGTGCAAGTATGTTTCTCTGAGGCCACCTCATCTCCTTCCAGAGTCCTTGAATCACTCCTGGCCCCTGCACAACTCTTCACAAGCCTAATTGACTGATGCCCATCCCAACACATCACTGTCAGCACCAATATTGGCATTTGATCCGGGAGGTGGAGAGGGCAGGTGGAAAGAGTGACTGTTCCAAATCTCTCTCACCTCATTCTTGAGGAGGCAGGAAACAAACTGTACTCTCTCCTCCTTTTGCCTCTCCTGCTGACAGATGAGTGGATGCAAATAAAGGCAGACAGTCTGGGGGTGGTCACCTCGAGTACTCATGCTTCTTTGTCAAGCTTCTGCTTCAGATTCATGCCAAGAGCTGGTCCTATCTACTAACCACATCTCCCTCATCATCTGCAGAGTGTTCAGGAATAATGTCACAAAATATCCTCACCGGTTCTTCAACCCTTCCTGTTACACAACATGACCCGTGGACAGTCCCTTCTCACACAGGCAGCCCCTTGGGAAACAGACCTTGAGCAGCCTTCAGGAGACTCCCCACTTGGGTCTTCCTATGCAGTTCTATGCCTCACTTTTCACAATACAAACACCCCTGCATGTGCTCCTTCACACAGCCCAGAGATGTGGTGCCTCCTCGTGCTGCTCTGCTCCCAAGGAATTGCCTTTTCAGCAGGATTTGCAACACCCTCCACTCTGAACTCAGACACAAGCCACCGCAGGAAGACTCGCAACCCTGAATGCTTTATGAACGTTGTAAGTTGCGTCACCTTCTCCACCTTTCTTTCTAAATTGTCTCTCACAGGACTACTACCACTGTGCCATCACTAACAGTTCCTGTCAGGAGACTATGAAAAGTCCCTTCCACATTCCCCATTTTCCCAACTTGCCTGTTCCAGAAGTACTCACCTTAGAGTCACCACTGCAACAAAGGCCATCTCTGACTGCCAGATGAGACTCACACAGGTCACGTTGCATGAGGACAGACACTGAACACTGCAAAGGAGAGCAATGTCTGCTACTTTTAGCTCCAAAGCAAGGCAGCTCCCTAGAACCTCATGAGGGGCACTGGAGACCCAGGCTACTGAATTTTGACCCCAGCAACAGCACTCAGCCCTGGACTGTAGCCAGAGCACAGACTATATACTCCAGTCTATACCAAACTGAATGAAATCCCTTCACTGCCTGCATTTAGGGTGAATTCCAATAGATAAATGATGAACAGGAGGTTGGGTCATGCCTCATGATGTTTGCAAGCATCACCTTTCTTAACACATGTTGTATTTCAGGCTACTGAATAAAGAAGGGAACAGTGTGAGCCTGGTGAGAGGACAGATCCCTCCAGCACTATGGGAGAACTAGCCTAGAATAAATCTTAATATTCCTATCCAGAGAGAAGAATTCATTTGCAGTGGAGGTAAAGGCTGGTTTCTAGTCTCAAAAGAAGCAAAGTCCTCCCCTTCTGTAAACACCTGTTTGTTCAGTGCAGTAGTGAGGGAGGATGAATCTCATCTTCAAAATGCAGATTCTCACAACACAAAGTAATCCAAGGCTTGGATTGAATCACCAATGATTTCCTCACAGTACATGCAAAATTAGGTGTAGGTGGTCTCCTGAGTTCCTCAGTCACACGAGCTCCACCCTTGTTTGCCTTGACTACCTGGCTTGCCTAATCACACTGGCAAGGAAGGGTTCATTACAGCCCAAAACTCACACCTTTTAGCAGTGACTTATACAGATAATGTTGCTCATTTAATCTGATCTCTATTGTTCTTGCAAAACATGACAAATGATCTCCCAAAGGGTTAGTCACTCAGTAAAGTTCTACTTTGATCCATAATATGGGGTCAAATACCAGACAACTACTACCTAAGTAGGTCTGAAGACTTCTGATACTTCTTTTTACAAGACATGTAATATTTATTCCAAGCCATAAACCCTGTGGCCAGAGTCCTTGCACTAGCATCACAGAACAGCTCACGTCCACACCGCTTAGTTTGGTTACCCTCCAAACAGGACTTACCATAGTATCATAGTATCAGTCAGGGCTGGAAGGGACCACAAGGATCATCCAGTTCCAACCCCCCTGCCATGGGCAGGGACACCCCACACTAGATCAGGCTGGCCAGAGCCTCATCCAGCCTGGTCTTAAACACCTCCAGGGACGGGGCCTCAACCACCTCCCTGGATAACCCATTCCAGGGCTTCACCACTCTCATGGTGAAGAACTTCTTCCTCACATCTAGCCTGAATCTCCCCACCTCCAGCTTCATTCCATTCCCCCTAGTCCTATCACTACCTGATAGCCTGAGAAGTCCCTCCCCAGCCTTCCTGTAGGCCCCCTTCAGATCCTGGAAGGCCACAATGAGGTCACCTCGGAGCCTTCTCTTCTCCAGACTGAACAGCCCCAACTCCTTCAGTCTGTCCTCATAGGAGAGGTGCTCCAGCCCTCTGACCATCCTTGTGGCCCTTCTCTGGACACGTTCCAGCACATCCACATCCCTCCTGTAATAGGGGAAGGGAAAATCAGGACAACCTGATGTTAACAAGCTCTCCTTTTCTCATTTTCCTCAGAGTGAAATTATCAGATATCATGGATACCCCAGTGAGGAATATGAAGTTACCACGGAGGATGGATACATTCTTGGTGTTTTCAGAATTCCTGCTGGGAGGAACAGCCAAAATACAGGTGTGACAGTTATAAGACAAAAGGAAGTTCTAAGACTTAACTCTTGTCTGGGTCTCCTATCTTTCCCCTTCACTCATGCAATGGCATGTTCCACCCCTTTCCATCTCAGCAAGAACACCTAGTCAAGAATTTGGCCTGAATTCTGAATCCATCCAAAGTCCACACATTCAGTGTCTCTGTCCTTAATTCAAACTTTCCTAAAAATTTTGTCAGATCCTAGGGTTCTTCCCCTGCTGTGGGCTGGAGGAGGGTTTGGTAGACTGGATTTTGGGGGATGTGGAGGAAGGGGTTTCCATTAGCACCCTAAATAATACACATTTAAAACAGATGCCTGACAACAAAGTTTCTCAGGTTGGGCATGTTAATATTAATTCCCAGCCTTCTGAAGGACAGAGATATTCTGAAGAAGGGTGACAAGTAATCAGGTCATTGGTGAAAAGCAAATATATTTCTCCTGTTTCATTGCATTTTCTACCTGGAATTCAAGGTACTCTGAACACTGATACCTTGTTTATTACTTATTGTTAGAATTACAGAATAATTTATTTTGTATGCCTCCTCCTGTTTGGATATTCTCCTTTGGAGATCACCTGAACCAATTGCACTCTGAAAGTAAGGTTAAACAAAATGAGATCAGGTGCCTCTCAGCCCCATTCAGTTGGTTACTGAATTGACCCAAGGGTAGATGTGCTTATTTGGATTAACTATAATTTGTTTTCCATGCACGTTTATGCCTTCAGCAGTTTTCTGCTGTGGGTAGATGGTTTCAATATAGGGGCTGGTAAGTTGACTTTCTTGTGCAAGAAGAGGTGGGGACAAGCCTCCTCATTAAATTCTTTATTTGTCAGTCCTGTCAGGAAAAGGCTTTGAAATGTCAGGAAGTGGTTGCTGATTGCATGGAAAAAAGTCCTTCCGTTTTCTCAGACTAATATCTATGGGAGCTGTTTTATATTCTATGTATTTAGAATACACAGAGCTTCTTGAAGAAGGAAATACTTCAAACCACTCACAAACTTAACTCTGCATTCCATTCTTAAATACACATTAATGACTGCTCCGATATAAGAACACTTTCCTCTTTCCCAGGTCAAAGGCCTGCGGTCTTCCTACAGCATGCTTTTCTTGGAGATGCTACCCACTGGATTTCTAACTTGCCCAACAACAGCTTGGGCTTCCTCCTTGCTGATGCTGGCTATGACGTCTGGATTGGAAACAGCCGAGGGAACACTTGGTCTATGAAACACAAGACCCTTAAACCCTCCCAGAAAGAGTTCTGGCAGTTCAGGTAACCTGTGTGGAGGGAGAACTACTCAAGACAGAAACTCTGAGGGGACTAGATAGCTTCAGCCTGATGGTTTTTACCTAAACCAGCATCAGATCAATGTCTACACCAAGCAAGGAGAGTAAAGAACCAGATGAAGAAGGATACTCACTACTACTCAGAGTCGGGAATATTGGCTGGGGAAGAGATTTCAGATTCTGGGAACTGAATTGGGATTCTGAGGAAAAGGGAAATAGTACTGTGAGAGGGAGAGCAAGAAATTCATCTGGAACAGGATGAACAGCCTTGTCTATAAATCTATGCTCTCTCACAGTTGAATTCAACCAAGAGAGAAGCGTGTTTTGTAACCCAGGCTAGTGAAAGCCCTGATTAATTCATATTCCCAAAGGCTGCAGCTAACAGGTAAAACTGGCACCTCCTCCACAGACAGCCCAAGGCAGCTGGCAGTACGGCTCTGTCCCTCTACTCCCTTCCTCAACACAAGAAAGAATGCTGACAAATTGTGCAATCTTTTCCTGCAATCAAAGTGTGCGATGGGTCCTGCTTGATGTGGCAAGCAAAGCTGACGTTCGGTAGCTCTCATTGTGAAAGCCAATTACCTGCTGCTAGCTTTTTATGTTTTCTCCTCTGTAGCTTTGACGAAATGGGTAAATACGATATCCCAGCAGAGCTGCATTTCATCATGAATAAAACTGGACAAAAGGATGTATACTATGTTGGTCACTCAGAAGGCACAACAGCAGGTAATGCCAAGACATTCACAGCTCAGAACCATTCATGCTCCTACCTGGTCAGCAGGTGGGGCTCCCCACTGAATCAGTTGTTCTTCTTGTTTGTGGGGAGCCAGAAAACTTAGAAGTGCCTGATGAGTTGAGATGTGAAAAACATGCAAAAGCTTTCTAAAACCAGCTTTGATTATCTTAATAAGCAAAGAAACCTAATAGGAGACCCAGATATGGTTGAACTTTTAAAAAGAGGCATAAAAGTGATTATTACTGAGTATTTCAGGTACTGGGACTGGGTATTTTTCTTAAAGTCCCAGCAACAGGAATTTTAATTAAGCTCATCTTTTGTATTGAGAAATATCATACTGAGAAATATGATTATTTTCTTTGTGAAGGAGAAAGACAAACTAAAAAGGTAAACCAGCACATATAATTCATAATTGCAAATAACAGAAGAAAAGGAAAAATACTTTCTGGGTTACTAAGTGACTTAACAGCAATCTTACAACTTAAAGCATAGCCCATAAGCAGTTAAAACCAGCCACTTTATCATTTGAAAGCTTATTGCCAGATGTTGAAAATTAGGAAAGAAGAAACATTAATAACTTATTTTCTCTGAGTGCTAGCCTTTAGCATTAACTCACCTCATGGCCTTCAGATGCAACTAACTGGGTTTTTTAGCATCATTTGGAAGTTCCTGATATTTACAGTTACAATACAATACAATACAATTTACAGTTCATGTAGTACAGGTCAAGTTCATGTGTAAGGTCCTTGAATGCACATTGATTAGAAATGAGCAACCACCAGTTCATTAATGTAAACAACTGAGAAAGAAAAGAGAAGGAAATGTTCAATAATCCTGGATTGCCAGACCTTTTCTTTCTTTTCCTCTCAAAAGAGCATTTAAAGACCGACATGGCAAAGCAAATTAACCATCTAGGCTTTCTTCTGCTGCCTTTGATGCAAACAATCACCTGACTACACTCAAAGCTTCCAGTATTCAGGTAATTATTCTAAAGTTTCGTGGAAGCATAGACATACACAAATATTTAAAGACTAGAATCTGCAAAAAATAATTTTTTTTGTGAGAGGTTTCTGATATGTAGAGAGAACTGACTTTATCACAAAAACCTCTCTGACATGTTGCCTACTAGAAAGACAAGATCCAGACTACCTCAAAATGAACTTTGCCTCCCAAATCAATTTCATTTCCAAAATTATCTTCAGCATTTGGCTTAGGTAAAACCTGCTGCATAGAGACAAACATGGGCAATGGACAATAAGCTGCAAAGGTAGTCTCACTTCATTTTTGCTACCTACTGCTTGTTTATTTATTTTGTTTATTTGGTGGAAGACTTCCTCACTCATTCATGCTGTCTCTTCTGTGTTTACAGGCTTCATAGCATTTTCTACATACCCTGAGCTAGCTAAACGGGTGAAACTGTTCTCTGCTTTGGGCCCAGTAATCATAGGAACACATGCTACAAGTCCTCTGGTTACGATAGTAAGAGTTCCTGAACCACTGATCAGGGTACGTCAATTTTCCCTCCAAGAGGCCCAATCCCTGATTGTATAGGGTACACTCAACGCGAGATTAAATGTTCCCAAAGAGGTGATACACTGACACAGAGCTTGCAATGAATCAAGTACTCTTGAAAAATCTACTCCCAAAGTCTGTGAGGAAACCACTGGAGATATAAAGCTTGTAGCAGTACATCCCAGTGAAGCAGGAGAGTTGTGAAACTCAGTCTCATCTTGCTGTTGACTGGTATTTTGCTGTGATAGCAGCCATGGCAATCTCTGAGGCTTCAAAAATGAGTGAGCACTGAGGTCACTACACTAGAACTGGAAGGATGACTTCCTCCAGAACTGATGCCAGTAATAAGAAGGAAGGGTATGTGATGAGTTATGGGGAAGGTGTTTTAAGGGGGTTAATGGGAAGGCAATCTGTTTCAGTCATCACTGATTTGGGAGGCTAGGCTGTTGGTAACAGTTCCTTGCATATAGTACTCCTGTAACAAGGGAAATAAACAAACAAGTCTTGCCCTTTTCCCTTCTCTCAGTTAGAATTTGGCTGCAAAGGAGCCTTGCACCAGGTTGGATTTCTGAAAGGACCTGTGACACAGTTATGTACAAGCCTGGATAAGTTTTGTGGCCATATTCTCATTTACATAGCTGGAGGCAGTATAAAAAATGTGAACACGGTAAGTATATGCAAGAACACCTATTCAGAGTAAAACTAAAGGGATTTGGGGAGTTATACTTGAGCATTCTATCCTTATCTAGAAAAGATCATGCCTTTCAGCGTACACAAACCACAATGTAGTTCTCAGCAGACCAAGGGAATGCCAGGATACTCTGGTGCAAACAGTGCCAAACAGGGCTAGAGCTAATGATGGATGGGACCAACAACAAGGCACAAATCCAGAAAGAAAGGACAGAATTCAGTCTGGAGCTATACTGCATGTCAATGGATGTGACAAGATTTTGGTCAAGGATAGATGTTGTTTAGAAAAAGCTAGTGGATGTTGGAGTCAGATTTCTTCTTGGTAATACAGTTCCCAGTTTCTCTCCTTAGCAGACATCAGGGTTCTCTGAACAGTGGAATAATTAAAGGACAGGGAAAAGTTCCTTTCATCTTCCCACTTTTCAGACTACTTGCAGCAGAAGTTGGTTCCAAAGAACTACTATAAGAGGAGTTTTCCCATATCTGTTATCCTTAAAACTGGGACCAACAGATAAATCCAAAACATGTAGAGCTAGAGAAAGTCCTGGCAGTGTACCTGAGGAGTGCAACACACCTGCAGTTGGATTCACAAAGACTAGTGCATCAGTAGGTGGGGACAGGAGAGACAGGACAGTCATCCCTATGCTTGCCAACATATGGATGCTGTAGTGTCTTAAATCCCCTTTATAGTGGCCAAATATGTAGAAGCTGGCATTTGTAATGTTTGTTACTGCAGCATCTGTGAAGACCAGAACCCATTTTTTTCCATGTATAGCCACTTAAAAAGGCACATATGGGCAAGTGTCCAGAATGAGGTTCAGTGCAAAAGCAATTAAAAGCATTGTTGTCCTTTTGAATTGAAAAGCTAATCCATTAAGGCTCTTTCCTGACTTGGGTTAAGTTAATAATGTGGTTCTCAGGACAAAATAACAAGTTTGAGCAACATGGAGAGATGGAATTAGAACATCTCCTCAACACAACTATAAAAATGCAAACAGAAGAACAAACCAGCTGCTTTGTAAGATGGCTTCTTTAGCACTACAAGTAAAGTGAAAAACAAACCTTCAAATGACATATACATGCATGGGGATTTGGTGTGAGGTGAGGAATCTGCTTTGAAAAGACAGGAAAGTTGTTCCTTACTGTTGCTGAGCCACAGGATCCCACAGCAGTACTATCTTCATGTATCAGTCACACTTTCATGGAGAAAGTATGCAGATGTATACAATTAACCAGCTATTCCTAAGTTTGCTTCTCAGTTTTCTGTCTGATATTAAAATAGAGTTTTAGCACAGTAGCAGTATGTTATTTCCTTCTGTCACAGAACTGGATCACTGCCTTTATAACACTTGTGCTTTCTCTCCAGAGTCGAATAGATGTATACGTAGGACATTCCCCTGCTGGAACATCAGTACAGAACATTATTCATTGGCATCAGGTACAAATGCACACTGGTGTATGGCATTTACTGCTGTTTTTTATGCAACCAACAGCCTACAGGGAAGTCCAGAGGCAGGGAATCTGGGAAACTGGCCATCACATCTTACCCCATGCTGCCATCAGCACCTGCCACTGAGACAGCGCTGTTTCACCTGGCTCACCACAGCATTAACTGAATTGCTCCTTTGGTACCAGGCACTGAGATTTCCCCAGGGCACATCAGGCCTCTCTGGATGTGGGGCTCTAATGGCGTCCAGCCTTTGTTTTTTAAGACTTTTGCCTTGAAAGCTGCAGAAGGGAACATAAGCAGTGGCTAGGCACTTGGCAGGCAGTAGGAGGATAGTGGAAACCCGAGCAGCCGGGAGACAAAACATACAAGGAATGTAGTTTAAAGCTTTTCTCTGAGGGATAATTGCAGCCTGAATCATCCCCCAAGCCAGTTAAACACAAACATTTCTTCTGGCTCAGTGGCAATGTGGGGAACTGCCTTATACTATTACAGTGCATGACAAGGAACTCTGCTCTACAGGGATGTTCCTAATGGCCATTTTTTCCCAAACTCTTTTAGTTACTCTTGCCACTGTCCAGATCCTGGATTCCAGTTCTCTGAAGGCTTGTTTTTCTCATGCTCTGAATTAGGCCAGGGCAAGACAGCTCCAGCCAAGAAATATATCACTGTCCAGGCACACCTGCTGATCCAGGGTATATCCGCATACATCCTATGGCAAGCAGATGTCTAGCATATTCCCAGATACCTGAAGACTTACAGTGAAGGTTTTCTGAATTAACAAACACTGGGTTTCTCACATTCTGTATTACATGCAACCACTCAGAAGTGAAATTGCTTGTCAGGCTTGTGCAAAAACTAAAATAAAAATAAAATAGCAAAACCAAACAAACAAAACAAACAAAACCCCAAAACCCAAACCAAACAACAAAACCCTACCCAAACATGAATTAACTCTTCACTTACCAGTCCTGCTGGTCCTGTACCTTGTCTTTTAGACAAGATACTCAAGAAGGCTAATGTCTTATGTCTAATGTTCTACCCAAAAACTGTTGTCAGAGCACAATTTATGTATAGCCAAACTCTTTCAAACACAGAGCATCTAGAAATGTCACCACTACTGTTAAGCAGACCAGACAAAATTGACACACAAAAGTCAAGACGTGTAAAGAGAGATCTTGTATTACATTAGACAAATAATAGCTCATACTGTAGATATTCAGGTCATCTTTCCATGTGGCAACTGAACACAACTCTCTATCACGAAGAGGGAACCCCAAATTCAGGTAACTCAGATAGTCAAGCTGAATTTTAATAGCAAAACATACCAAAGGTGGTGGCTGAGGATCCGGAGAGAAAGTTAGCAAGAGGAAAGGTGATGAAGCAGTCTAAGAAGGACATCGAGACACTTGAACGTGTCCAGAGAAGGGCAACGAGGATGGTGAGAGGCCTTGAGCACAAGCCCTGTGAGGAGAGGCTGAGGGAGCTGGGGTTGCTCAGCCTGGAGAAGAGGAGGCTCAGGGAGACCTCATTGCTGTCTACAACTACCTGAAGGGTGGTTGTAGCCAGGAGTGAGTTGATCTGTTCTCTCAGGCAACCAGCACCAGAACAAGAGGACACAGTCTCAAGCTGCACCAGGGGAGGTTTAGGATTGAGGTGAGGAGAAAGTTCTTCACTGAGAGAGTCATTCATCATTGGAATGGGCTGCACAGGGAGGTGGTGGAGTCACCATCCCTGGAGGGGTTCAAGAGGGGATTGGATGTGGCACTTGGTGCCGTGGTCTAGTTGTGAGGTCTGTGGTGACAGGCTGGACTTGATGATCTTTGAGGTCTCTTCCAACCTTGGTGATTCTGTGATACTGTGATACCTCCCACCCTATGATCCATCCTCAGTAGCCCTGAGGATGGGGGAGGAGTAACTCACAGACCACCACCTGAGCCTTTGCTTCAATTGCAGGCAGCACTATGCTTCTTGGTCTCTCAACACCTATATTCTGTCTGTTCTTTTAACAGCTAACATATGGAGATCAATTTTATGCTTATGACTATGGGTCTAAGGAAAACATGAAGAAATACAACCAGGTAAGTAAATATGATTTCCCCATGCTTGGGTCCTGGCAAAACTAAGAACAGAAAAAAATATTGTGGCAACTTGAGAGCTAGAGAAAGAGGGAGGTAGTGGTCTGAGAAAATGTTTCACCTGAGTCTAATACTCATATGTGTAAAATCCATACACAGACAAGGCATGCACAGATTCCTTGCAGACAGCTAACAGAAATCTGTTTTGCCTCCCTTACCAATGCATGGATCTGTCCAAAGACGTGTCAGTTTACCTGCCATTCCCTAAAGGCTAAGAACCACATCCAGGTTCTAGGACTGGATGATTATGGAGCTCTTCACTTCCAGTTAAGGGAAGAGACATATTTCACAGCTACAGTGACATCTCCAACTGGCTGACAATCATTTCATTTTTAACCAGCACACTTGAATTACAGTGTCCTGTGCTGTACCAAGGCAGGTTGCCTTTCTTTGGAGACAGAAATGCTCCAGAGATACAATCATTCTTCTCTGCCCATGAACACTATCTGAGAAATTTTCTGGAGTGACATTACAAAGGGTCAAAGTCATTCCCTGCCACTTAAGTCCCAAGCGTAATAACTAAGACCAACAGTTGCACTTCACGCTGCAAGAAAACTTAAAGATCTTTCTATCTTAAATATACACATCAATAAGCTCCACAGTCCTTGTGTGATAAGCAGGCACTGGTCTTTCCATATACCCACCTCCAAAGGGCACAAGCAGGTGCCAAACTGCAGGACAGCTCTTCAGCTAGCAGTATAGAAAGACCCAGGAACAGGACAGATCCTTCCCCTTTATCACCAACAGAGAATGAGTTTAAGGAAAGAGACCCTAAAATGGTGACCTCCATCCTTACTGTTTTACTGTGCAAAGGGGAATGAGAGGTGCTTGCACAGAGCCCTTGATCTAAACACAACTTCTGAGATAACAGCATTCACTCAGCTCTCCTCCATTCCTTGCAGTCTACTCCTCCTGAGTACAAGATAGAGAAGATAAGCATACCAATTGCTGTCTGGAGCGCTGGAGATGACAAATTTGCAGATCCAAAAGACATGGCAGTGCTACTGTCCCGGATTACTAATCTTATTTACCATGAGCATTTTCCTGCATGGGGACATCTTGATTTCATCTGGGGCCTTGATGCAACTGAGAAAATGTATAGGAAAATCATTGAACTAATGAAACAGTACTATTGAAACCACATGCAAAGTGTTGAATCATTTGGTAAAAACCTCCCAAATTTCTATTTGGCAATAAGTGGAGGCAAACACACAAACGCACATAATAGTAACAGTATCTACACCTGTTTCTTGTTTTCATCATAGTTTGAGGTTTTCTGTGGTGCTACTGTGACTGCTGTCTTCCTGAGAAATTTGAGGTGTATAACAACTCTTTTGTTCTAATGTTTGTCTCACATGCCCCACAGAGGCATTCCTATGCCAAATTTCTGTGTTCATATGAAGACTCAAGAGCGTGATTTGTTCATTTCTTTGTTGAAGTAAAACCAACCTTTGTTTAAATTAAACCACTTATTGTTCATATGAAGAGTCAAGAGCAGGATTTGGTCATTTCTTTGTTGAAGTAAAACCAACCTTTGTTTAAATTAAACCACTTATCCACTTGACAGAGAACTTGGAATTTTTTTTTTTTCCCTTTTCACTCCTCTCATTTGCTGACATTCTCAACAAAACCAAGAGATCTTCAAGCACAAGAAACTGAATAGGCAACAGATGACTTCCAAACATCAAGGAATCCAACCTCGGAAAAACCCGTAGAAGTATTCTGTTGCCCCTCCATGTCTACACATCACCCAGAGTTTTGTTGATGTACTCTAAAACCCCCAACATCAAAGAACATAGATGGCAGTTGAGGAATGAGGAGATGTAGACGCATCAGGCAACCTAAGCAATACAGATTACACCCCGTGAATCATTGTTGAGACTAGCAATAAAGTTGTTGCAAGCACCTCAAGTATCATACACAATAAATTTGACATATATGCAATTTCCACAGCATGGGAAAGCAGTCAGCTGTTTTCTCTTTCTGGCCATTAGCCCAAAGAGATAACATGCTCATTACTCATGCAAGTGCCTCACATCTTACCTACAAGGTGATATGCTAGGTAAGTGTCTGTCCCCAGATTGCACCTAAAATGTTCATTATTACAAGCTCAGACAGAGTAGATTTGTTTCTGTGTGGAGCCTCATCTAAGACCCTTTGTAGCTGAAGTCAGCATTCAACAGAACAGTTACAACAAAAAACATATTTGTGCTCTGCAAGTCCAGAAAAACGCAGTGGCTTGTCCATGCACTTAGTCTAGCAGCCATTGGCAGTGCTAATCACAGTATCTAGCTTTTGAATTTAGCTTACAGGATACGGTCAAAACTGTCAGCAGAAATAAAGATCCATTAGAACAAGAAAACAAGATGCAGCAGCATTTGAAAGGAGATTGCTCTTTATTGCAGCATTAATAAATAACAAAGTGCCAGGCCACATTAATACACTGCTTACCACTGCAGGTTTTCTTCTGCCTTTACCTGTGTAAGAGAAGACTCATGAATTTATTGCACTTTTGCTATATGCATGCACTGCTGCATGCACCACTTTGAAGAGCATGCTATCCTGTGCACTCCCTCGTGAAGGATACACCTGGTTCCCATCAGCAGCATTTCATGTATTGATTTTTTTTAGCCTTTACTACACTGTTTATATTGGAAAGGTAGATAGAGTTTTTTCTCTACCATGCCTGAAAGATTTTCATTATTATTTCTTAATGCATTAAAGCAACACAGGACCTGGTTTTCCTTGTGGTCTCTAGCAACTCAAGGAATCTCTTTTTGCTGTTTCTTATATGAAGATAATCTTTCTTTTGTAGTCACATAGTGAGAATTAAGGTGTGTGAAACTTGTAGCATGGCTGGGAGGAGGAAATGCTAGACTGAGAGACCTATTTTCCTAGTCACTCCCACTGTAGGAAGAGAAGTACTCAGAGGAAGGGTACCAGAATTTGGATAAAGTGGTGTGGCATACTGTGCAATTGTGAAGTGTATCCTCTACAGAATAAATGACACACACTCTAAAGGATATTTTATTTTTGCAATGTCTGCCAATCATTAGACTTTCAGAAACATTTTAGCTAGCTTTCAAAATCCTCTGTCTGTGCAAGTCAAGCAATAAAACTGGGAGAAGCAGATAAGAAGGGCAATAGTTTGGGTGCTGTTGTAATCACTCGTGGCTTAGCAAAACCATATGAACTCCCTTCAGCCCTCATGGCTCTGGGGATACTGACAGGTCTCACACTATACTCAAAGTCTGCAGCAAGGAATAGTTGGATTTAAACCAAGTGTTTATCAAGTAACAGCCTTCAACCTTCTGCAGGACTCCTGCTGCTGTGTAAGATGGATTTCCTGATGAGGTTAAGTTTTGCATGTTCAAGAATCCTCGGTGTCTAGGAATTTTTCCTTAGCATGCTTTCAATGTTGTGGAACTGCAGTCTTCTTGCTATATCTAAGGGAGTCTCACCATCCTGAAAAAACAGATGAAGTACATTGCAATATGACAGATAGGTCAAGCACAAAGTGCTTTCCTGCATTTGCCAACCAGATGCAGTGCTCTCCTGCCTAAGTTTAATTGTCATGTCACAGCCTTGCTCTAACAGTACTTGCACTGAAGCCAGGAGCAGAGTCCTACCCTCCAGTAGTGTCAACCATTCCATTGTTTCCCAGGGCTAAGATCCAAAGTCAGTGCAGACCTAAGCTATAAGATAATTTCAAGAACAACATGGGCATATATTGCTCATCTCAACTCAGTAATGCAGACACTCATGGGTCAGTATTTCTTTGGACAACATTTAAGCTTTTCTGCTGATAGACATAGCATCTCTCAGAAGAAGGGTGTCCAGTTGCACAAAAAACATCTAGGAAGGTTCTTGTCATTCCCTTGCAAGCTGCATCTTGGAAACAACTGTAATGCAGCTATGAACTAAGAAGAGGTACCATAAAGAGAGCTAAGAGATCTATCAATCCAGTGGACACTGGTAGAAATTCAGCAGTGAAGGATATGGACTTTGAAATTGCTCTTGCCAAAACAGACAATAAAGTGAAAGTTGCTGTAAACCCCACAGCACACAAGTCTGCTGCCAGGGAGCTATGCACCCTTAATTTTTCTGAACTGCTGCACACCAGCTAACTGCTGCACACACAACATTCTGGTTCACCATCACAATAAGGAAATACAGTTATCCACTTCTACCTCTTACCTGATTCTTTACAGAGGAGTCTGCATGAGCTTCAAGCAGTAGAGGAATGACTGTCTGGTTTTTCATTTCACAAGCATAGTGAAGGGCTGTGCTACCAGACTGAAGGAAAAGAGAATCAAGTGAGATTTAGCTCTATCACTTCTTCAGTAGACCTTAGGCAAGTACAACTGCAGCCTTATCAGTTTCCCCCTAGCAGTTCTAGAAGTCTACAGATTAGTACATTCTGAAGACCAAGAGAAGACACAGGGCCTAGCATCCTGTCTCAACAAATCTGCTCAAGTCCAAGAACTCATAAATGATGATAAACTCAGGTGGTGGAGTCACCGTCCCTGGAGGTGTTCAAGAGGGGATTGGACATGGCACTTGGTGCCATGGTCTAGTCATGGGGTCTGTGGTGACAGGTTGGACTCGATGATCTTCGAGGTCTCTTCCAACCTTAGTGATACTGTGATACTGTGACATTATGCATCATTAGACTTTTTATAAGATCAGGTATTTAATACAAAAGTATCTCAACCCAGCTTGCCTGATGTCAGGGACACCTCATTTAGTGTCAGCTGTCCCTGCCTGTGGCAGGGAGATTGAAACTAAATGATCCTTGAAGTCCCTTCTAGACCTGACAATTCTATGATTCTATGATGTCTCTTAAAGGGCAACAATTAGAGAGGGACAGTTAGTTGATGAGTGGAGAATTGTATCTCCATGCATTACTTACAGAACTATTGCCTAACCATCAAGGGGAAATACTGAATCCTCCTGGTATATCATGGTCACTTCAGTGCTGGATCCTGCTCTGAAAGCAGGACTATCTTCAAGGGTTTCAAAGTCTGGTTTTAGCATAGTTGCATGCACACAAACCACATTGGCACTGGTATAAACCCACTTACAAAGTCTGCAGCATTAACATCCACTCCAGCTCTAAGCAACATCTTGATCAGATTTTCATTCTGTTTAGTCTTTGAGACCTGTTTGGTGCATGGGAAAGAGTAACACAGTAAGTACACAGTACTATGAGTAACGCAGTACTAAGTAGATTTTGGCTAAATACTGGTTTTTTGTTTTGTTGGTGTTTGTTTTATTGTTGGTTTTGTGTTGCTTTTTTTCCTGAAAGGAAGAGTGCCTGGCTTCTGTAAATGCCAGACTGATGCAGCAATACAATCCTGCTCCTTCACTAGCTTTATACACAGTGAAAGTCCCTGTTTCTCCTGTTGCTCTTCAACACTCCTTGCTTTAAAAACAAAATAATAAAAAGTGCATATTCTGTAGAGGTTCATGGCCTGAAATACTACCATGAGAAAGGCAATAAGGGGAAAGGGAATGGTACAGGGTTTCCCCTGCTTTCATCCAGACTCACCATGAGAAGATATCCAATGAGCATAACTGGCATGAGGATTATGATGAGCAGATAGTCAAGGAAGGTGAACCGTTTTCTCACAGCATAGTGCAGACAAGTGCGGTCCTTCTAAACACAAAACTCTGCTTAGTACCACATTCAGTGATCTGATGGCATTGGTTTAATATTGACACCATTGACACCATTTTATATTTAACAAGCTTTCTTTTAGGTTATCCACTAGAAATATTTGTCTGATTTTTCAAGCAGAAGCAGATACACCCATTTTGTTTCCTTCAAGTAGGAGCACATTAAACACACCCTTATGGGAATCATGATGCAAGAAGGATGTGGGGCTCAAAGGATTCCATGTGTATGCCTGCAAACTTGGACATGGCTGCAGAGAGGAAGAGGGTATAGTGGACATCTCATGTGGCTACTACTGCTGCCCAGTATGTTAAATCAGCAGGAAGAATTCTCCCAGCTCCTTTTCTTATAGATGAACTGGTTACTGGAGCAAAGACATATGAGAGTTTGTAGTACCTCCTCTGGCACATATGAGAAACATAGGAAGCAGCAACACTGCCAGCAGATTCCTGGTGAGGAGGAAGTTTAAAAAATTCTTTGCCTACTAAGTGTACCAAAGCAACTAAAGGGCAGAGCTGTACTCCTATGTGCTAAAGCACACTTGTGCTAAACCTCCTACAGATTGTCAAAGTGTAGTTTGACAGTCTAGGTTACAGTAATACACTGGAGCCCAAAATATGCCAAAAAAAGCCTCTCTGTGGCATGCTCTTCTCCCCATTCTCACTCCTTAGCATCACAGTTGAGCTCTGCACCCAAAAGCATGATTCCATCTGTGAAGATGAAGCAGAGAAGCATTTAAGAAAGCCAAGCATGGAAGTCTAACACAAAACCACACTTCCTCATTACCTTAGGGAAAACATCATATTGTGCAAGGCAGGTACGATTTTTAAAATCAAGAACTGGGGAAGAACAAAATATTGCTCCCCTCTATGCTATTATTTGTCATGACACTCTTCTGTAGCAGGACAAAAACAGGTCTGTAGAGGAAATAAGGAAAGTTTTCAGAGAGTCAGTCTGTCCTTAGGGATGCATTGTTAGAGCTGGACAGGGTCTTCTTAAGGCCTTCCATTTACCCAGGGTGAAGAAAAAGAAAGGTTAGAGAAAGGCCAGATAGAGGCTGGAGAGCAAGGTGAATGCAGTGTGGTGCATCAGTAAGCAGGCAGAACCCACTGGCAGCCAAGGGATGGCATACAGTACTACTTAATGGGGAACACAAACACAAAGAGAAATTCAGGTTAGCAGAGTTTATTGTCTTGTGCGTATTGGCAAGTTAGGAAAACAAACGAGAAGACAAACCAAGTCCCTGTTGCTTGCCAGAGTCCCTACTCAAACATCCCAAGAAACTGCAAGAATCCAAATCACTGAAAGAACAAGTTGCTGCAAAGGAGGAGCTGGTGGCCGCTTACCTTGTTTCTGAGGTTGACATCAGCATTTCTTTTTAGGAGATAGCTAACTATCCGATTGTTTCCCTGTTTACATGCACAAATCAAAGGGGTGTCTCCACCAAAGCTGTCCTGGATGTTCACAGAGTTGCTGTTGCGCTCCAAAAGGATCTGGACTTCATTTAAATCGTTATTATAAGCTGCCTGACAAAGAGGCTGATGAGAGAAGATAAAATTTATCAGGACATATTTTACTGAGACATCTGTACTTCCCATTCTGACTCACTACATGCTGCCAAGCACCGCTGACACGTTGCAGTTCTTGGTGACTTCCAGAAGGTGGTGGTAAGAGATACTCCTGCCGCTGCCACACAGCAGCTATCAGCCTGTTAAGTCACAACCCTTGCACCATGGATTGAACTCTCTGTGAATTTTGGATGACGTGTCTCGAATCCAAGAAATAAACCTGTTTCATCTGCAACCATTCAAAACCGGCTTCTGATATCATAGGAACTGGCCACTGTACTAAGCAGCAAGTGCTGACAAGCCTGCACCTCTCTCAATTTTACAAAACCAGGCTTTCTCTTTGGCTGAGCGCTGCTGAGTAAGAGGTACCACGTCTGACTCATCAGTTCCCAGAACACAAACATGCTTCAGGCGAAAGTTAAAAAACCCCAAACCCCTACAATGTTTCTTTTCTAGGGCTTGAAGTTTAACTTCATACCTGAAAAATAATGCATAGCTGGAAAATACAGCTCAGATCCTACTTGGCTTTTGAGAACTGCTTGCTGGTGAAGTCCTCCACAGTATTTGTACACAATCTTGACCTAACCTGCAACTTCTTCTCTCTCCAGCAGCAGGAACTCAGACTAAGGAGACACTGAGAATTACAGGAGTACTGTGAGTTTCTAATGGCCTAATACAGGCAGAAAAGAACATTGGGAAGCATGGCAGACTGGTGGCATTGGAACTTCTCCAGTCAAAAAGAGAATAGGTTTCTTCCATTTCTTCTAACTGTACCGAATTCTCCTGGCAGTGTGGGACAGTCAGGAGAATGCCCACAGTTTCCTGTGATAAAGATGCACTGGAAGCTGGAGAACAGACATAATATCTATGGTATCTTATTTAAGCATGTGTAAGAAACACAGACCAGTGCTCCCACAACAGGAAACACTGAAGAAAGCATCAGTGGGAAGTGAGCTTACACTTCTGCAGGTGATAGCAATCCAGGACACAGAGTGGCTACTCTCACCTACACCCACTTTATTTATAGACCCCAGTGTCCTGCTGACCTATACAAATCAGAACAGATCCAGCCTACCTCCACAATGTATCAAGGCAGACCTGGTATACGGCAAAGAGCAATACAATATAATACAATACAATACAATACAATACAATACAATACAATACAATACACCAGGTTGGAAGAGATCTTCAAGATCATCGCGTCCAACCCATCAACCAATCCAACCCACCCAACAACTAAACCATGCAGCCAAGCACCCCATCAAGTCTTCTCCTGAACACCTCCAATGAAGGTGACTCTGGGGATTGGAAATGAGAGTTTCAAGATTAGATAAGCCAATGACTGACTGATCATAGTGCAATTCAGGTGTGCAACAGAAAAATGAATACGCAGTTTTAAAGCAAAGCCTCTGTAGTTAGATTAGAATGTCTCTTTCTACAATAGTCCTTCGTCAAGACCTTCAGAAGAGGATTTCATTGCTCAGCATCTGATGCTTCAGGAAAGGCAAGAATTAGTCATAGGGCAAGCAAGAGTTTTCACAGTTGAAATCACTCAGTACAAGACTAGCAGATAAAGGGTGCAAGAAAAGCAAAAATCTTGCACTGTCAGAAAGAAGGACAATGCTTCCACACAACTGATTTATTTATTTTTTAATTAGTTGTGGCCCATGGGATCGAAATCAAGACCTCAGATCCAGATGAGCTGCCACATCTTGGTCTACTTATTTCCAGAGCTTCTTGCACCTCCCTCCACAGTGATAAACCACAAACTACTTAGCAAGTTCTATCACTTGTGAAATAAAGGTTAAAGGCAGAGCACTAAGGACAAGGCATTCAGCCCACAGAGAGGAGGCTGAGGTAAATCTGGTCCTGTAACTCGGAGAGCAATTCCAGATTATAATTGCTTCCTCCTTTGAGCACTACAGGGCATTGCCTAAATTTCATCAATGCTTTGCAGCTGTTTAGCCAAAAAGGAGTCATTTCATAATGTCCAGGTACTCTGAACCAATCCATAGTCTTCCTGTGTACTCAAATTAATCCAAAGGCATGATATGATCTAAACGAGCAAGTCTAAAGCATGCATGTGATGCTGAGGAACATACTAGTATCTAATCCATACTCCACAGAAAAGACAATTTACACTTTCTTATTTGCACCTCTCTAGATTTCTATCCTGTATAAATGAACTATATTTGCCAAAAACAATATTTCTCACTCAAAATTTTAAAAGGAGGAGAGCTAATATATGTGAAAATATTAACTAAAAAGCACAGAAGATAAACACCCCTTTAATAAAGCTTGATGACACTGTTTCCTTGCACAATGCTATCTCAGAGTAGTAGATCTGGAGAGCGGCAACAAATCCCTTCAGAATAAAGGAATCAGATCCTTTCAGAATAAAAGACTGCAGTCTTCCTGGCCCATCATTTTATGGCTGTCTCCAGAAAAAAAACAAAATGTACTGTGTTCACAGTCTAAAAGGACCTGGTGTACAAATGGAAGCTTTATAAAATAATGAAGAAGGTAATATTTATTATAAAACCCAGATGCATGCTAAATGGAGGATAGCTTGGGAATAAATCCCTATAGTTAAGAGCTAATAAGAGTTCACATTCTTAAAATAACTTGGGAGTGGGAACAGGGGTAATGTTTTCCTTTAGGCACTAGCTTTATTATCTGTATTCAGCATAAGACAAAGAGTTGTCCACAGCTTGCAAAGTTGTCTCTTGTTTGTCCCATGCTCAGAATCATTCTGATCTCAATGCAGAACATGAAAAAATGTTCAACCCTTACTTTCTGTGAAGTCACCATAATTACACTGATCATGCATTGTCTTTACTCCTACAGACAGTACTTCTATCAAATTGCAACAGCCAAAGGACACAATTCCAAAGGGGAGGAGAGGGGGAACCCCCCAAAAAAAGCAACCAAAACCAAACCAACAGCAATGTAAAAACAAATAAACCAAACCAAAACCAACAAAAAAACAAACCACCAAACCCAACAAAACACACACACAAAACAAAACACCAAAACCAAACCCAGACCACTACAAGCCTGTTTGTGGGAGGCTGCAAACCCAGTGAATATCCCTATCTTCAATAGCTTCAGTTACTGTGCAGAAGATGGTCACATACCTCTGAATAAAGTATTCCCATGCCTATTCTTCACTGCTTGAGTTCTTGTTCACCAGCCCAGCATGTTAACCTCATTTGAAATGTTCTTGAGCTTGTTTGATTCTGGTTAATATCTAACTTAAAAGTATCTCTCTTTCTTAAGCTACATTTGTTTTAGGTGCTTTCTACTTGGTGGCACGAAACAATTATCTTTGGAAACCCAACCCAGGAAGGCAAATGTGAGAAGAGCAGGTTATGGGAGACTGAAAGAACAAGTTACAACACAGAAGCGTTTTCCTTTGTCACAGTTGCCCTAACAGCCTCCAGTTGCCTAAAAAGGAAAGTAGCAAAACAGGTTGAGGAGAGGAGGAGGGGCAAGAGAGAAGAAAATTTCACAATTGAAGAAAGGGAGGGTGAACGGGGGGGGGGGGGGGGGGGGGAGACAGGTAACTTACAACAACTAACTGGATGGTAGCTAGCTTGCCACCCAATCTACTTCTGACTAATATATTTTCCAAACTCTCTGAAAGAATACCTCAAGACACCTACTGGGAAAATGGAAGCAGTCTTGCTAGCCCAGCCCTGCTGCCCCACCCCCTGGGAAAAAAAAAAAGTATATGATTCATGTTTCCCCTGATAATTATGTATGTTAGCCTGGACAGGAGGAGACTCAGGGGTGACCTTGTTGCTCTCTACAACTACTTTAAGGGAGGTTGTAGACAGGCGGAGGTTGGTCTCTTCTCCCAGGCACCCAGCAGCAGAACAGGAGGACACAGTCTCAAGCTGCACCAGGGGAGGTTTAGGCTGCATTAGAGTTTCCTTGGGAAGAGAATTACTGGTGATATCTTCATACCTTTTGCGTGTTCATGGCTCTCAGGATATGATGCTAATAGTATTTGTGTACTAAACTCAGACAGCCTTTAGAATAGAATAGAATAGAATAAGTAGAAAAAGTAGAATAGAATAAACAGAATAGAATAAACCAGGTTGGAAAAGACCTTCAAGATCATTGCATCCAACACACCATCCAATACCACCTAATCAAATAAACCATGCAACCAAGCACCCTATCAAGTCTCCTCCTAAACACCTCCAATGATGGTGACTCTACCACCTCCCTGGGCAGCACATTCCAATGGGCAATCTCTCTCTCTATGAAGAACTTCTTCCTAACATCCAGTCTAAACCTCCCCTGGTGCAGCTTGAGACTGTGTGCTCTTGTTCTGGTGCTTCTTGCCTGGGAGAAGAAACCAGCCCTGGCCTGTCTACAGCCCCCCTTCAGGTAGTTGTAGAGAGCAAAAAGGTCTCCCTGAGCCTCCTCTTCTCCAGGCTAAGCAACCCCAGCTCCCTCAGCCTTTCCTCATAGGGCTTGTGTTCCAAACCCCTCACCAACTTTGTTGCCCCTCTCTGGACATGCTCCAGCAAGTCAACATCCTTCCTAAACTGAGGGGCCCAGAACTAGAAACAGTACTCAAGGTGTGGCCTAACCAGTGCTGAGTCCAGGGGCAGAATGACCTCCCTGCTCCTGCTGGCCACACTGTTCCTGATGCAGGCCAGGATGCCATTGGCCCTCTTGGCTGCCTGGGCACACTGCAGGCTCATGGTCAGCCTACCATCGACCAGTACCCCCAGGTCCCTCTCCGCCTGGCCACTCTCCAGCCACTCTGACCCCAGCCTGTAGCACTGCATGGGGTTGTTGTGGCCAATGTGCAGAACCCTGCACTTGGATGTGTTAAGGTGTTTAATACCTCTGCCTTTTCCTTGTCTTTTGTTACTATGTTCCCCTCCATGACCACCAAGGAGTAGAGGTTGTCCTTGCCCCTCCTCTTGCTATTAATGTATTTATAGAAGGATTTTTTGTTGCCATTCACAGCAGAGGCCAGTCTAAGCTCTAAATGGGCTTTCACCTCCCTAAGTTTTTTCCTACATAACCTAGCAACATCCTTAAACATTCTATGGGTTGCCTCACTTTTCTTCCAAAGATGATACACCCTCTTTTTTTCCCTTAATTCCTTTAGAAGCTCATAGGGCATGCTTATTTCAAGTGTCTGCAGATACCTGAAAATATCCTTTCCCTTTATAGTTTAAACTCACCTTTCCCATACGTGTAGCATATTTTAAAACAAATTCTAACTCTGTCAACAGAGTTGACAGAAGAATAAAATTAGTTTGAAGTGTAATAGAAAAATACACTACACCTACTTGTGATAAACATCACAAGGATCCTCCCAACAAATTGATTGTTCAGCTTGCAGTGAATATTCTCTTGGCCTAAAGACAAGGAGAGTGTGTAATGTTTCAAAAAGAAAAAGGTGTTCCCCACCAGTGTTTCTTCATATCCAGATGCTAAGGAGTGAACATCCTCCTACATCAGCTGGCCAGGCTGTTGGAATTATATACTACAACTTGTTGAAAGAAACCTGAAATCATTACTTCGAACCATTTAGAAGCTTACATAATTCTCTCTTAACACAAATGTATAAATGCATGGTAACATATGAAATATTAAAAGACAAATAAAACAAACAAACAAACAAATAAAACAAACAAACAAAAACACAGCAAAAAACCCCAACCAAAAAAATCAAACAAGTGAAAAAAGCCCTCTCCTCCACAAAGCACAGCAATAGCTTCCTTCAGGCAACATCTTTCTAAAGATAATGTAAAATTACCTTTTAATCTAGCATCACATCTCAGGCTCTCTTAAAAATCACTTAAATGACTACTTTGGTCAGAGCTTCAACAAGAGAAGAGCTAAGCAGCTCCGTCATGGTGAGGTATGAGACATACACCTTTATGTAGTCACAGATTCACTTCTGCTTCACAGAATCTCTTTAGTGAGGATTTGAATCCTGGACTTTTTGAGATTTTTTGCTGAATAAATCTTTTATTTTCAAAAGGTGCCAGGGCTCGATGGGTGTGCAAACTGCAACATAGTCAATCTGTCTAGGAAACATGAGTCTTACTCCCCAAAATAATTTTACAGCATTTCAAAGCTGTTGAGCCAGAAGTGAACTGAGAGTTTGTCAGAAGAGCCTTGGCCAGAGAAAAAAAAATTAAGGCAACTCATTTTTTAAACTAAATATCAATTAAACTTCAGAACAGCACATTCAATAAAAGACGTGGAAGGTAATTGATCTCTTTAATTTCCAAGCACAGTAAATGATATTGCTCCGAATAGCATGAGCTACACTACTCTGGTAAGATATCTCAGGCCTGCTGGAGTTGTGTGCACAGAACAGTCCTCAGAAATGTGTATTCCTAAGAAACGCTCTCCTGGAGTGGCCAGTGTCTGGACAGGAAGAACACTCATCTCTTACACTTCCCCTCAGCAAAAGTGTTAAGCTACTCAAACTGCAAGGGTCCCTTACACCTCTGCTTCGGGACTTGATTAACTCAACAGTCCCACTGAGCATAAAGAAGTGCCTCCATGGCACAGACCAGAGCCTGAATTTTGTAACACTTCAAGCCAAACTCAGTGAAGTGATGGTGTCACACGAACAACACAGGACTTCTCAATACTCCCCTTGTCTCCTGATGCTTGTATGATCACTACTGGGTTACTGCTGTTACAGGTCATCCTGTGGCTCGGATCCAGCCACTCATCATTCATACAGGCTGATCCTGGCCTGCACAGGGTTCTGTTCCCCATAATCAGCTCACAGAAGTATTGCACAAGATGGAACACAACAGTCATAAAAAAAGCTAGTGGGCTGTACATCTGCATAAATCTGCTGACACAATATGTCATTTTACAACCAATGCTATCATATAGAATAACTCTATGTAAAATTGTCCAATTAGCATAGAGATACCTCAGCAGATTGAGGCATTTGATATATAGCTATCTTCTTTCCCATACCTGCCTGCTCAACCATCTGGCAAATGCATGGAGAAAACTGATGAGAATCACAAAAGTACTTGGGAAGAGGAATAGGCTTACAAGACAAAAGGAAGATCATATACAGAACATTTCCTTAAGTAAACATTCCCAGAATCACAGAAACATTCAGGTTGGAAAAGACCCTCAGAATCACCAAGTCCAACCGATAACCCTACTTTACAAGTTTCACCCCTAAACCATATCCTCAAGCACCATATCCGAACAACCTTTAAACACATCCAGGGTTGGTGACCCAACCACCTCCCTGGGCAGTACATTCCAGTGCCTGACCTCTCTTTCCACAATTTTTTTTTTTCCTAATTACCAGTTTAAACCTACCCAGTCACAGCTTGAGGCCACTCCCTCTTGTTCTATCACTAATTACCCATGAGAAGAGACCAGCACCAGCCTCTCCATGATGCCCTTTCAGGTAGTTATAGACAGCAATGAGGTCTCGCCTCAGCCGCCTCTTTTTCAGCCTAAAGAGCCCCAGCTTCTTCAGTTATTCTCCTTTTTTTGTTGTTGTTTTTGTTTTATCAATCCTTTACTAAAGATAACAAATTGGCTATGTTCACTGTATTTTACGAAACATGACAGTATCATACTTCTGTATTTAGGAATGGTGTGGCCAGCAGGAACAGGGAGGTCATTGTGCCCCTGTACTCTGCTTTGGTTAGGCTGCACCTTGAGTACTGTCTCCAGTTCTGGGCCCCTCAGTTTAAGAAGGACATTGAGACACTTGAACGTGTCCAGAGAAGGGCAACAAGGCTGGTGAGAGGCCTTGAGCACAAGCCCTCCGAGGAGAGGCTGAGAGAGCTGGGGTTGTTTAGCCTGGAGAAGAGGAGGCTCAGGGGAGACCTCATTGCTCTCTACAACTACCTGAAAGGTGGTTGTAGCCAGGAAGGGGTTGGCCTCTTCTCCCTAGCAACCAGCACCAGAACAAGGGGACACAGTCTCAAGCTGCAACAGGCGAAGTTTAGGCTCGAGGTGAGGAGAAAGTTCTTCACCGAGAGAGTGATTCGTCATTGGAATGGGCTGCCTGGGGAGGTGGTTGAGTCGCCGTCCCTGGAGGCGTTCAAGAGGGGACTGGATGTGGCACTTGGTGCCATGGTCTAGTCGTGAGGTTTGTGGTTACAGGTTGGACTCGATGATCTTCGAGGTCTCTTCCAACCTTGGTAATACTGTGATATTTTACAGGGCTTTTAAAGGAGAACACACATTTCCCCTTTGTCTTCTTCCTCCAAGCCTGCAGATCATCAGGGATATGTTTAGAGGCATAGGATGCCTCTAAGGGAAAGGGATGGCAGACACTGGAGTTAAGACAGATTCACAGATTGAACTGGGTTGAGAGGCACCCTCAAAGGTCATCTTGTCCAACCCTCCTGCAGTGAGAAGGAACACCTCCAAGAAGGACAGGCTGCCCAGGGCTACATAAGTCTGATCTTGAATGTCTCAAGACGTATTTGGGCACCTTGTGCCATGTGCAGCTGTAGACCGGACAATCTGGGCATCAAAGTTTTACTCCAGCATTTTCAAAACAGAATACTTGCCATCTTAGCTGGCATTGTTCTCTATGTAGGGACAGCACGTTCTAAGAAGTTTCTCTATACCTTTTAGGTTTTGGGTCTCCTGTACTCTTTTTATAAGCATTGTCTCTTTCCCCTGTTCAGATCAGTTTACCCATCTTTTGCTATTGATTCCTACTGACAATATCAGAAACAATATTACACATCCTCTATGCCAGCATGAGTGAAATTAGGTAAAATGCTGCAGATTTTTCCAGGCTGACTATGAAAAGAAAAAAATGCAGTATGGTGTTAGCTGGGAATACAGCAGAGAAATGGTTTCCTTATCTCTCACAAAGCAGGGGTATCAGACTTGCTGAGCTATAATGTCTTTCATTGAGAAATCTCTTTATCGGCTCTCCCAGATTACATTCTACTTCATAAACAGAATTGGGTTTGCAGTGACTCTCACCAGATTCTGTTTACTAGCTAAGACTTACTTCACTGTTTTCCCACACAAGACAGCAGATGAATAACACATACTTTCCAGAGAATTTTCTGCACCAGGGCACCAGGCCAGTTTTAGTGAGGACTGAGCGCCCAGGATGGCTACAATTAATTATGATCTCCAAAGATATTGTGTTTTCACAGGGTTCATGGAAATGGTTTGGAAGAAGCAGAAACTTTTATTAGCATCCTCTCTGCATCAAAGTTTACACAATGTTTTCAAACTTAATTCAGTACATGAGAAGCCCTACAGAAGGTGGCTGTCTCAGAGCAAATTGGTCTTTTCTTGCAGTGTTCACTCAACAACATATTTGGGAATGTGTGTGAGATGCTAAACACATGCCTTTCAAATCACTTGCATTTTATTCAAAGAAGAATTGTCCCCAAGCACACTGTAAATACTAGTTCAGAAAACAGGTGACAGGTGTGGAGCCAGTCACCATGCCAGCTTCTGTACAAACCACCACAGCAAAGACCACATTCACAGGTAAAAAGCACTTGGAAAAGCTTCATGTAGTCACAGAACTCCCCCTGAGAGATCTAGCAGAAAAGATACAGATAAATATCTGCCACACCATCAGGAGACAAAATCCCCCAGGTTCCTGCTAAATATCCTAAGCACAGGTTAGACACCTCTTTACCTTTCCTTCCACATGGTGCAATTTGGTCTTTCAGAAGATCACACAATGGTGCTGTTTATCATAAAAACCCTCCACTCCTTAAATACTGCTAAATCAGCACTTCAGCGCACTCCTATATATGCAGACACCACACAGCCCTCTACTGCTGCTCCTGTCATTGGCCAAGGTTTCTGCCAGTCAATCAGTCTGCTAGTGGAGACAGACCAGAACTGCGGCAGAGGACAACACAGACAGTTACAAAGCAGAGGTGAGTTGCTTGCACATTATGTGTTTGCGGTCTCTTTCTCTGTTACCTGTCTCCATAGCGATGTGCAGTCTTGCTTTAGTGCACTTGCTCATCAGAGTAGGCAGTCTGCATCCTTTCTGATGTATTTGACCTGCACAAATGGGGAAAAGGAGTAACTGATGATTCCATTTTGTTCTCATTGTTGGTGGGTTTTTGGTTTTGGTTGGTTATTTTCTTTTCCCCCTAAGGATGTCACTCTGCATGTTTGAAAATCTCAGTATTGAAAGTGTGTGCTTAAATTGGACATTTTGCTTTCATAGCTTTAAATGCATTTAAACTTTCCTTATTAGTTAACCAGGAGATTCCAACTTCCACCAGCTACATTAACTGCCCTGGTGCCTTTGTATTCCATTCACAGAGTATGTGAAAAGAATGCTGTGACTCTTTCAAGAGTACACTCAAGATGAATCTTGAGAAGGTTTAAAGTTCATTTTCATTAAATATCAAAAAACCTCCAGAAATGGCCTTTTGGATGTATCTTTCAGGTCTCTTCCTCTACCTTTTTTTTTTTTTTTTAAATTAAATATTTCAGTTAATTCCAGTTTGCCATGGTAAATGCCACTCTTTGGTACTGTTTCATATGTGAAAAGAGTAGCTTGTCGTTCAAGGTTCCTACAGTCAAGGCTTTCCCACTGAAATTAATGAGATAGTGCATGCCAAGCCTCAGAGTTAACTGGCACGCTCCATCTGATTTAAAAACATTCATCTGCATGTGCATTAAAACATGCCAGCTAAGCCAGGTGACAATACAGTATATGGAAAAAAGTATAACCCTACAACCGGCAACAATTCAGCTACCTTGCTGCCTCACCTTTAGTACAAAACCAAACTATGACTTAGGCTGAAGTTCTCTGTTTGGTTCCCAAACCATGTTCCACGTTCAGAGCTAGAGGAACAGGTTTTATTTCTGTTTGAACTGAGCAAACCAACTGAAAGCAGTGGAGTACCTACTATAAAACCGTGCTTCCAGGGTACACTAGTGGGAGGAATTCTGTGCCACTGGCAAAATGGATGTATTCTCCTACAAAGTGGGGGGAATACAGTGTGTCTGGATGTCAATATAAAAATTAATTAATTAAAAATTTTAACCAGTTGTGGTTCAATCTAGATGTTCTAGTGACTCAAGGGCTAAGATAGATTTAATAAAAAAAATCAAAAAATAATTGAGAACCTCCTTCCTCATTAGGAAGTTCAGAGGAAAAAATAAATCTTCTGGCTAGCCTTTCCAGGCTCTCAAAATCTTAAGTCTTCCCCATGATATGTCAGATAATACACTCTACTTTTATGACCTATCGGTTTCCTCAATGCTGATTACAAATGTGGCTACAGTCAAAGCAGAGAGCACTAACTAGATAGATGACACTTTACAATTTCTACTCAGAAAAGCTTCCCTGTGATGATCAGTCAAGCCCTAAAAACAATGAAAATTGAGTCTTTCCTCAGGTGGCCATTCACAACAGGCAGAACCAAATGAGAGAGAAAGGAAGGAACTCAGGGCACAAACTAGCACCAGTATCATACAGACACATTCCACCCAGGTTGGCTTCACATTCTCCGGTAGCCTTTGACTCACTCCTGGCCCCTCTTAAACAGGGTGAGCTGTAGGCAGTCCCCAGGTACTTATTCTGTCAGACACTGGGCAGCCTTCAGGAGACTCCCCACTTGAGTCTTCCTATGCAGTTCCATGTCTCTCTCTTCCCAATACAAACACCCCTGCATGTGCTCCTTCACACAGCCCAAAGATGTGGTGCCTCCTCGTACTGCTCTGCTGCCAAGGAACTGCCTTTTCAGCAGGATTTGCAGCACCCTCCACTCTGAACTCAGACACAAGCCACTGCAGGAAGACTTGCAACCCTGAATGCTTTATGAACGTTGTAAGTTGGGTCACCTTCTCTATCTTTCTTTCTAAATTGTCTCTTGCAGTGCTACTACCACTGTGCCATCACTAACAGTTCCTGTCAGGAGGCTAAAAGTAGGGTCCCTCCAGCAAAAGGGAGCACCAGCCTAGAAGAAAATTTGATTCTCCTATCCAAACAGTTAGAGCTGCCAGAGAAAATACTTCCTCTGCAGTGGAGGCAAGCTCTGGTTTCTAGTCTCAAGGAAAAAAAAATCCTCTGCTTCTGTAACAAACTCTTTGTTCAGTACAGTGGCAAGGGGATGAATCCCTTCCTCAAAAGGCAGATTCTCACAACACAAAATAATCCAAGACCCCTTGCTCTGAATCACCAAAGATTTCTCCACAATAGTGTAATAGGTGGTGCTGTGAGAGAGTCAGTAATAGGAGATCCACCCTACCTGGCTTGCCTAACCGTACATTGGCAAGAAAGGGTTCATTATGGGCCCAAACCCACATCTTCTGGCACCACTGCATGTTTACTGCTGTATATTTACTCTCTAGAAAGGTATGATCTCTACTGGCCTTGCAAAACACAACAAATGATCTTCCAAAAGGTTAGTCACTCAGTATGACTCTGCTTTTGTTCCATAATATAGGGTCAAATGCCAGACAACTATCACCTAAGCAGGTCTGAAGAAGGCTTGGATGCACCTTTTTACAAGACCTTTAATATTTATTCTCAGCCATGATCCCTGTGGCTAGGAGCCTTGCACTACAATCAAAGAACAGCCCACATCCACACTGCTCAGCTTGGTTACCCTCCAAAGCAGGATGGCTTTATCTGAGCTGTTTAATAGCCTAAAAAATTCTAAAAGAATAAAGATGTGTCTAGGAAAAGTGGTGGAGAGTACTGGGATGCTAGGGAAAATGCTACTTCCAGGACTGTCCTAACACATGACAGCCCATGCAGCCAAACTGCAGGGGTCAGTCTAATTTACTCAGGTCTAATGTACTGCACAGGTGAACTCTGCCATTCTTATAAGCCTGTGCAGGTCTTAAGTACCACTGCTACAGCAATTACTACCTAGCCAAAACCTAGGCAATGTGGGGTATGTCAGGAAAGCTCCAGGTATAACTAGGTGCTTCCAACTTGAGCAAATGCAACTCTTGGTATTTCAGTTAGTGGGATACAGCATGAAAAAGCATACACAAACTACATCACACAAACACAGCTCAGCTGCTCTCACCACTGTATGCAAACTCCAGCCCCCATGACTGTGTTGTAGTATATATCTGATCATCTCCAAAAGAGAAGGACACGGGTTTTGTTGTCCTATAGGAATCTCTTTTAGGTCCTTTCCTACCAGTACAACACCAAGCAGCAGAGAAAATAAGGTATGTTATTACAGTCATCTTTTGTAACAGGTTAAACTTAACCCATGACACTTCATAGCATGTCCATGGTTAGTTTCACATTCCTGGACAGAAGCAGCCTCTAGACACCTTCTCCACCCATCTCTATGCTGTAAACACGTGTTAACAAGCTTCCTTTTTCTCTTTTTCCTCAGAGTGAAATTATCAGATATCATGGATACCCCAGTGAGGAATATGAAGTTACCACGGAGGATGGATACATTCTTGGTGTTTTCAGAATTCCTGCTGGGAGGAACAGCCAAAATACAGGTGTGACACAGCTATAAGACAAAAGGAAGTTCCAAGACTTAACTCTTGCGTGGGTCCCCTCTCTTTCCCCTTCATTCATGCAGTGGTATGTTCCACATCTTTCCATCTCAGCAAGAACACCTACTTAGGAATACAGCCTGTATCATATACATAGATTAAAAAACTCTTGCAAAACCGCACTCTGCACTCCAGTTTTAACTACACATTACTTCATACTACTGCAGCATAAGAAAACAATCTGCTTTTTCAGGGAAAAAGCCTGCAGTCTTGCTACATCATGGTACTTTAGGAGATTCTATTCAGTGGATTTCTAACCTGCCCAACAACAGCCTAGGCTTCATCCTCGCAGATGCTGGCTATGATGTCTGGATGGGAAACAGCCGAGGAGACACCTGGTCTTTAAAACACAAGACCCTTAAGCCCTGCCAGAAAGAGTTCTGGCAATTCAGGTACTCTGTGGAGAAACTGAAGAAAGTAACTTTAAGGGATCTAGCAAGATTGGGCAGTTAATATTGGGATGCAGAAACTTTCCCCTTCTGGTATATGAAAACATCTCCTTCTTGACTATATGAAAGCCTTCCTGGTTTTCATATATCTGACTTCAGGTGGGACATCCAACATCTAAGGAGACTTGCCAACTCCTTTCCTCAGATGCAGCCACCTCTGGGCTTTTCAAGGGGGGATCATAAGAAAGGCTTAGCTATGTGACCTGGACAGGCCTTTCTGGAATCAGCACATACAGAAGCAAGACTGGAAGTAAACAGTTCACATCTGTCCATACAAAGTGCTTGTTTCTCTGAGGAAAAGGCTTCCAAAACTGGGAGGCATCTGTAACTTTGAAGTCTCCCACCAGATACTGCATTCCAAGTGAGACAGGAATGAAAACTGATCAGCTCAGTGTAGAAATTTATCTATCACAACTGATATTAACTGAGAGAGAAATATTTTTTAGTCTATGCTGGTGAGAGCAATAATTGACTTCTGCAAGAGCCTCAGCTAATGGACAAAACTGACACCTCCTTTGCAGAGCCTAAGGCATTCACCAGACTGGCAGTACAGCTGCATCCCTCTATCTACTTCCCCAACTCAAGCAAGAATGCAGAAGTGAGCAACCTTGTCTTTCGATGGGCCTTGCATGGTGCAATGAACAAAACTGATAGTTACTCATGCCATGACAACCAGTTTTGCTAGTGTTCTGTGTTTCTCCCCTATAGCTTTGATGAGATAGGTAAATATGATGTTCCTGCGGAGCTGTACTTCATCATGAATAAAACTGGACAGAAAGAGGTATACTATGTTGGTCATTCAGAGGCTTCAACTGCAGGTAATGTTATGACTGCTTGAGTACATAACAATGTTACTGATTATGATTTACGTATAAGATCCATGAGTAGATGGCCACAAAATGGCCTTAACACAAAATTGTCACTTCTGAGAAAATCAGTACTTAGATGTGCTTTAATGAATGAACTCTGTCTCCCAGATACAAGTTTCAAGTGTCAAACACATTCCTTGGGTCTGCAGCACGAAAGTGTACACCAGGCAATGGGCTGCTAACCCGATCTCACTTCTGTGCTGCCTACTGATTTTTATTTATTTATTTATTTGGTCTGTGAAAATCACTAACTTGACCTGTGTCTTCTGAGTTTACAGGTTTCATTGCATTTTCTACTTATCCAGAGTTGGCTCAAAGGGTTAAAGTGTTCTTTGCTTTGGGACCAGTAGCCACAATCACACATGCTAACAGTCCTCTGGTAACAATTGCACGTCTTCCCCAACCGCTGATCAGGGTATGTCATTTCTCTTTCTAGAAGACATCATTGTCTACTTTGTCTCTACTGGACTCATTTAACATGGAATTCATGTTCAGGGTGTGATGAGTTATGAATCCAGTTTATTGGACTGTTGACTGTGCTGGTAGATTTCAGACCTTCCACAGAACTAAGCTTCAGGGCTCGATGCTGTGTCTCTTTTGCAACTTCTTTAAGATTACAGACCATTTTTACCATAAGTTGTTTAAAAGATATTTTTGAGGCAAGTTCACAACTTCCAGAGTAAAAGGAGTCTAACATAGTCTACTACATCTAGCCTTAAGAAGTAGTAGAAAACTACAAATAAGACATGTCACATATTAATTCTATTAGACATTGTCGAGGTTTAGCCTGAATCAGGGGGTGAGCGACAGCAATTGCTCTATCACCTGGTAACTCTGAAGCAAAGAAGGGAGATCAGCAAAAGAAGAGGTGAGCTGAAAGTTGAAATGATAATCAGATTTAATGAAATTGCATTTAATGAATTCAATTTAAGAACATACTTTAAAGGGTACTGGGGTAGCAAGAGGTTTCAGCAATCTTACTTAAGAGGCAAGGCTATCGGGGGCATGAAATAATCCTGCAGCAATGCAAAATCCCCAGATTTTGCACCTTTTCTCCATTCAGATACTATTTGGCTGTAAAGGAGTTCTTCAGAGTGAATGGCTGAAAGGGCCCCTAATATGGATATGCAGATCTCTGGGAAAACTTTGTGCCAGTGCCTTCAGCTTCATAGCTGGGGACAAGGTACAAACTCTGAACACGGTAAGCACGTTCAAGAACTCTTTAATATCAGTAAAGCTGAAGTAATTTTGAAGGAAAAAATAAAGTTTCTTCCTTATGTCTACATGCAGTTGCAGGGACATAGAGAACTGTGTTGGAGTTTTCATGTAATGCAAACTAGGACCTCAGCTAGTGCTGAGATGTGACACCTCACACATTCAAATCACAGAAGGAAGAAAGGCTGAATTCAAAATGGTCCCACCTTGAAATGATGTCCCTCGGTGTCCTTTCATCTGGAGCAAAGCCAAAGAAAAGCTGGACAGATACTAAAGCTTTTTAAAATGGACAAATGGATAGAGAAAGGTCTTTTTTCTGCTGCACAATTTGTATTTTCCTTCCTAAAGAGGAAGCCACACATATAGTCTGAAAATGAGAGATCATTTCTTTTTGTTCACTACACATCAGAATATCTCCAGCCAAAATTTCAAGGATGTTTCTTCATGCTTTCTCAATGGCAAGATCTCATTCCTTTACTCTGGATGCTGCCTTTTGTTCTGGCAGACCTTCCACATCTGTTCTCTAGTAGCCTTCAATGTCTCAGACTGTTTAACAAGTGTTCCCATAAACCCCTCACATAGGCATAGCCACATTATGCTTGAGTAGACAATTAACAATTCTCCTCTAGTGCTTAAGCACAGCAAACTGTTTAAAAGCATTAAAATGGAGTTTTTAGCACAGCAGCACTATGTTGCTTAGGTCCTCCACAACTTCCTTCTGTCACAGGACTGGATCTCTGCCTTCGTAACACTTGTGCTTTCTTTCTCTCCAGAGTCGAATGGATATCTATGTAGGACATGAGCCTGCTGGAACATCAGTACAGAACATTATTCATTGGCATCAGGTACAAATGCACACTGGTGTATGGCATTTACTGCTGCTTTTTATGCAACCATCACCCTACAGGGAAGTCCAGAGGCAGGGAATCTGGGAAACTGGCCATCACATCTTACCCCATGCTGCCATCAGCACCTGCCACTGAGACAGCGCTGTTTCCCCTGGCTCACCACAGCATTAACTGAATTGCTCCTTTGGTACCAGGCATTGAGATTTCCCCAGGGCACATCAAGCCTCTCTGGATGTGGGGCTCTAATGGCTTCCAGCCTTTGTTTGTTAAGACTTTGCCTTGAAAGATGCAGAAGAGAATGTAAGCAGTGGCTAGGCACTTGGCAGGCAGTAGGAGGATAGTGGAAACCTGAGCAGCCAGGAGACAAAACATACAAGGAATGATACAGGTTAAAGCTTTTCTCCCAGAGGGTTAAACGTAGCTCGGATCATTTCCCAAAGGCCGTTAACCACACAAATGCTTCTACTGGCACAATGGCAAAGAGGGCAACTGCCTCTTCTGCTGGCATCTGAGGCCACTGTCAGACCTAAGCTTGTTCTCCTTATGCTCCAATTCAGACCAGCACATATGAGCAGCCCTCAGAAACACATCACTGCATGTGCACAGAACTGCGGCTACTTCTGTTAACACTTAAAATATACACATGCTCCTCCACACTCCTGTGACTAAAATTCCCAGGATCCAGACCAGCAGTACCCAGAGCCAGAAAACAGAGGCAAGGTAGCAGATATCTAGCATATCCTCAGTTAAAGTTTGTACCAAAAAATAATAAAAAAAAGGCAGCACACATTTTTGGGAAGACAGATTCATCTTTTATTGGTTTTATTTTTTTCCTTTTAGACAAAGCACATTCAAAAAGACAACAGTATATGGTTAATCTCAAAGGTCTTTTCCAACTTGGTTAATTCTGTTCTATTCTATTCTAATGACACTCTGCTCCCAGTAGCCAAACTCTTGAAAGAAATAGAGTCTGGAAATGTTGCCACTAATGTAAGCAGATCAGAAAAAAATTACACAAAAAAGTTGAGATGTCATATTAACTAGACTAATAACTGCCCTGACACTTCCATGTCACAAAATGAGGTCCCAACTTTTGCTAAGACAGTAAAGCAGAACTTCAATGATAAAACACACTAAGGGTGGTGGCTGAGGATCAGGAGAGAATGCTAGCAAGGTGAAAAATGGCAGCATCACACACCCTGTGATCCATCTTCAGTAACCCTGGAAGCCTGTCCACTGTGTGAGCCTTGGCTTTAATCATAAGCAAAACACCTCCTATGTACTTTATCTCTTAACCCTTTCATTTTATCTGTCTTTGTTACAATATTAATAGATAGCATATGCAGACAAATTTCAAGCTCTTGACTATGGCTGTAAGGAGAACATGAAGAAATACAACCAGGTAAGGCAATATGCTTTCCCCAAGAATGCATTCTTGGCAAAACTCAGTATAGAAAAATTTGGATTTTAGCACCTGTGAGTGCTAAAGAGGGGGAGAGTGGTCTGAGGTAATGTTTCAGCTGATGCAAATATTCGTACATGCAATACCCATTCACAGACAAGGTAGAAATAGTTTCTTGCAGAGTTAGGACTGGAAGAGATGGAGCTCTTCATTTCCTCAAACATTCTGAAGATCTGCCTAGCAGTTAAACACTAGACCTGGGGGAAGGGAGAAAAAAAAAAAAAAAGGAAATGTATACACTGGTTTTGAGAAGATACTTACCACAAAAATTAAACAGAAGGGATGATTCAGTATGGCACAGAGGAGACTGCTGTGGTGAACTAATGTATCCCATATGGAAAAAAAGGAAACTCAAAGCTTGGTCATTAGGAGCTTTGGTTACTGCATAGTCAACTGTCTGAAATCCTGCACTCCTCCTGCAACACTGGTGACTTCACTGACAGTTTTTTGACATTTAATCAGATCAGTTGACTTGCAGTGAGTTTTTCTGAGTCACAGTAGTTGTTTTATCTGTGCTACATTAGCTCACATGTGGAGAAAGATTCCATAGATTTATCTGACAATTTCCATCCACACATATGGTCGGTCCTTAACTACTGAAGTTTACATTTGGAAATAAGCGATGTTCTATTCTTGATATTTTTGAAGCTTAGGGAACTGCCCAAAAAAACCCAACCAGCCAACAAGTAAAATGCCAGAACCACCCTTACATAATAGAGGTTAATTTAAATGCATGTTGTGCATGGTCCCTTACCATCCTGTAAATAAACAACCATCCAAATTACTTCCATTTGGCTGTGGTCTCAGAAGAGTGTCATTCTAATCTTCCATGTTTCTTTCATTTCCTCTGTGATAATAAGCAAGGAATTATGCTCACAGGCTGTTACTTCATCAGTAGCAACACTATGATTTAGGGAGAGTATCAAGTGAAGTCTGGAACAATGTAACTAAAAGTGTTTTACTCCATGCCCCATAAAAGCATGAAGAGGACCCTGCATAAGCCAAAAATGGGACACAACTGAACAGCAACTTCACAGTCCTTGCTTGATAAGCACAGACACTGCTCTGTGTCATTCCATATACTCACTTCCAAAGGGCATAACCAGATGCCAATTTGCAGGACAACTCTTAGGTTGGCATTATAAAATGACACAGGAATAGGATGGATATTTCCCTTTCACCAACGGGGAACGGGAAGGAAATATACACTAAGAGGGTAATATTCATCCTTACTGTTTTACTGTAGCGAATGAAGAGAGGAATGAGAGGTGCTTGCACAGAATCCTTTCTCTAAACACAACTTCTGAGACAATAGCATCCACTCATCTCTCCTCCCTTTCTTACAGTCTACTCCTCCTGAGTACAAGATAGAGAAGATAAGCATACCAACTGCTGTCTGGAGTGCTGGACGTGACAAACTTGCAGGTCCAAAAGACATGGCAAAGCTACTTCCCAGGATTACTAATCTTATTTACCATGAGCACTTTCCTTCATGGGGACATCTAGATTTTGTATGGGGCCTTGATGCAGCCACAATGATGTACAGAAAAATTGTTGAACTAATAGCAAAACACCTTTAAAGCTTCACACGGGGGATTCACTCATTCATTCAGTAAAAATCCCAAAGATTTCTGTTTACCAGTGTCATGGTTTGACATGGGTGCCTTTAAGAAACACAACATTTGGGACCTCCAGGAGGCCCAGAGTGTCCAGGGGTAGACGGGAAATTGTAGTTCTTGTTATTTCATTCCCAGAATGTCTGCACCTGGCCTTTATAAGGGCACAGCACAAGCTGTTCTTTCTCCTATTCTTTTCCACTTTCCCTCTCTCCCAGTGCTGCTCCCTTATCTTTTGCGATGTGGGGGAGTGAGGACCTGAGCAACTTTGGCAGGGGCCTGAAGCTGGCAAGCTAAATTTTAGCTGCATCACACAGGTTTGCTAATGCGGGTGCAGAGAGGCTTATTGGGGGGTGGGGGTGGGGGTGGAACACACACATTTGAAGCCTGGTTGTTTGGCTTGGTTTGGTGGAGGCTGGGGAGAGCTTTGTCTTAATGGGCTTCTGTGTTAAGCCCAGACTATGCATTTAGTGTATTTTATAAACTTTTGCACTGTAGCATGTAGTTTATGAATAGCACTTCCATTTAATCTTCCAATCATATTCTGTATTTGTATCCAATCCTGTGTGGAGTTTTCGTTAATTCCTTTGAGAAGGATTAAAGGGTCTCTCTTCCTCCAGTCCTCAAACGAAGACAAGCAGTAGAATACAAGCACAGGGACCGGTATAGGAGTTTACAAGCCATATTAGGAAGAAGTTCTTCACCATGAGGGTGGTGAGACACTGGAACAGGTTGCCGAGGGAGGTGGTAGAATCCCCATCCCTGGAAGTTTTTAAGACCAGGCTGGATGTGGCTCTGGGCAACCTGATCTAGTGTGAGGGGACCCTGCCCATGGCAGGGAGGGTGGAACTAGATGATTCTTGAGGTCCCTTCCAACCCTAACAATTCTATGATTCACTATTGATTAGTTTGCAATGCTTCTACAATGTTGTTTTCCACAATGTTACATTCTTTTGCTGCCTGGAGTCTCTCTGGAGACATGGAGGTACATGCAGGTGACTGCTAGTAATGCAAATATATTAGAAGGAACACTTTAAGGATCACTTCTTTTGGAAGATTTTAGGCTTTATAGGACTGGTTTTCCTACAACTAAGATTGCCTTTTCTCTTCCCTTGTAGATCATTACTATATATTCCTTCTGAGACAGCGGTATTATCTCCTGAAAGCCCCCAAATAGGAGATACTGATTTCTCTGCTGAAGTGATCTTTGTTTAATTTAAATAATCTATCCTCTTGACACAGTGTTTTGCCTGTTTTCCTCACATTACCAAGAGAAGCCAGCCAGACCCAAAATTCCTTCACTTGCAAGAATATCCTGGCATCTAAGCAGACCTGGGCTTTAATGGCCCAAATACCAAGTCATCCAACATGAGAAAACTTAGGTCAGTGAGAAATCCTTTGATTGTTTCACTGATGAAGATACTCCTTCACACTAATTAATGGTTTGTTAAACCCGCTACTACAAAGATCACAATGGTCTTCATGCTCATAACCTGGCAACTCAGGATTGATGAGATGCAGACATACGAGCAGCCTGCACACAAAGGATGATAGCATCTATCTCAAGAAGTATTCCTGGCACTGTCAGTAAAAGAAGTTGTTTCAAGTTCTTCTAGCTTCTCAGCTCACTGTGGTAGTGCATCCCACTTACTCACCTACAAGGTTATTCCAGAAGGTGAAAGTTCATATTAACAGGTTCATAGTTACAGGCCAAGACAGGTAGCTCAGGTACTGTGGGTGTTTCTCTTTGTGGGAGATTGGTATCAATATATAAACAAAATATGTTTGTCTCATGTGGTATAGAAAACACATGCTAAAGAGATGACACACCCTCTCTAGCAGCCTGTGGTACCACTGGGAACTGAGCTCCCAACTTCTGGAGAGCTTTGCAGTCCAAAACACAGAGATTGTGAAGTGGCTAGTCTCACTCACATCGCATTAGTTATGAACACCAGGGTCCTGACTGCCCCAGAGAACTCGGAACAGATCCAGCCCACCTCCACAACATAGCAGGGCAGACCTGGCACAGCAACCTCACACATTATACTCAATACACACATGAGCTCTAGGTCTCAAGGGAGGTGGAGTAGGACCAACAATCCCATCTCAGGAAAAGGGGAAGCAAGTGCTTCTTTGAGCTACCTGGCATCAAAGCCCTTCACCTCTGCTTTTATTCACCATCACCTAACATTCGGACAAGAACCATACAATGAACCTGTCTGTGCGATGTTGCACAAAACATAGTGTAAGGGAGGGAAGACACAGAATCACAACACCAAACTCTTCCTACCCTTATCAGTGGTGCCTTTTCCCTGCCACAGCATCAGTGCTAACTGTAAAGTAACTCAGATTCTCCATGAATCAGAGCATGTGGTTCTGCCCTACTGAAGAAAGCAAAGGGCAGACACTGGGCACTGCCTTTTCTGGTAAATGAATGAAGGGGGATCTTGCAGTTCCTCAAAACTAGGTTGTGTGAATGCAGGTCTGAAATTAAGCTTGCTCATTTTGGAAGTACTCACCAAGGACATCAAATTCAAACTTCTTTAGAGGGAAGAACCAGTCACAAAGTGGAAAGTATTTAATTCAGTGACCAACACTGCTTGCAAAATTATACAATGTGCAGTATCTTCCATACTGAACACCTCCCTCAGCCTAATGCTCACCTCTGAAGTGAGTCTTACAAATTGTTGCTAAATTGTCTAATGAAAGACAATAATTTCCAAATGAACATCAAGTAGGCTCTCCACTTGCCAGTTTCCTGCAACCAAATGTTATCTTCTTCTTGTCATCCACCAGGAATGCAGTCCTGGACAACAAGAATACCCACTCCCTTCACTTCCCGTTGGAAGATTCTTAGCTACTCAAACAACAGCCTTGCAACACTCTAAGAGTTCATTGCACCTCTGCTTCAGGATGGGATTAACTCTGCATCCTCCTGGGCACAGAGAAAACTCACCATGGCATATACGAGTGCCTGTATTTAGTAAGATTTTGAGACAAACTCAATAATACAAAAATTCCAAGATAACAGAGTATGTGTTTGAAGACCTTTTTTTATTATTTTTTTTTTTCCTTGCCCAAATCAGTCCCTCCTGATCTTAAAGCCAGGACCAGAATCTGTTGCCCCACACTACTGCCACCAGCACCAAGAGTGGCACTTCAAGGCTGGGATACTAAGCTGCCAGAATAGCCACACACACACTGGGAGAAAGACCCTTCCGATGCCTGGGGGTGCAGGAGCTAAATACAAGTATCTTGGACCACATCTAGATCTATGGCAGAAGGTCACCATGAAGATCATCCAAACTCATAACGGAGCAACTGCTGTGTTGGCTAGACATTCCCAACAGAGATCTGGGCACAGCACAGCTTCCTCGGAACACCAGTCAGACCAACAGCCCCTCTTTCCACTGCAACCCCCTACCTGCTATGCCTCAGGGGAGGAAGTCCTCTTCTTTCCAGCAATCCCTCTTCCCTACCACAGTCTCATACCACCGCGCTTTCATTTAGACCCTCCTCCTTACCCATATTGACACCTTCCTCAGCGACAGAGGTGGGTTTCCCCTCACTTAGCCGCAGCCAAAGTGAGGTGCGCTTGCTCGACGCTACCCAAGCGGGTATGGCCTTAAGCGATGACCGAACTGGCACCCGGAACGCGGGACACGAGGAGGTTCACACGCCAGAGGAGCGCGGCCACGCCGCAGAGCGCCCCTTGGTCCCCTCGCCCAGGCAGTCGCACCGCCGCCTTCTCTCGCGCTGCCGGGCAGCACTTAGGTTGCAGCGGCGGCCCCGAGCGCGCGGCGGCGCCCGCGGCCGTTAGGCTACAGCAGCGGCGGACCCCACGGCGCACGCAGAGAGGGCCGGGGCCAGGGCCGCGGCCACGCCGCTCTCCCCGGCGTGCGCAGGCTCCTCCCTTCGCCCCGTACCGTAACCTGGGCCGGCTGCGGCGGCGCAAGGCGCTCCGTTCGGCGTCTCGCCTCACCGCGGCACCGCCAGCACCTGCCATTTGCCCCGCCCGCGCTCCTGCGCGGGGCGCCCGGGGCACCGAATCCCGGCGGGGCGAGGCTGGGCGGCGGAGGGCCCAGGCCGCCCCTGCCGCAGGGCGGACGTCCCTCGCTTTGTTTCCAGGAGCACCGACCATTGGGCCGCTCACACGGATGCGAGATCTGGTAAGCAGCCCTTGCTGCCTCGGGTCTGGGGAGCGCGGGGCAGTGCTGGCGGGGCGGTGCATCTCCGCCTTTGCGCGAATGGTCCCTGCGGGCAGAGGGAGATAGGGCCAGCACTGTAGTGTGCTCTACCGTGCGGTGCGCTGCCTTTTCCGGAGCCGGGAGCTGTGGGAGCCGCGGCCGGTACGAACTCCATCAGCTCCGTTGCCCTGGCGTGTGTCCCCGGGGCGCGACGGGTCTGGTCCGTCCCCGCCCCGGGTGTCAGGTGCCGCCGTCCCAGGAGGCCTGTTGGAAATCGCCGTCTTCCAGGCACGGCGGAACTTGACGTACGAACGGCCCCAGGCAGGCTGCGCCTTGGTGCGGGGGGGGAGAGAGGCAACGGCTCTTGGTGCGTGGGTGCAGCGTGGCCATGGGCTTGCCACTGGTGCGCGGGGAGGCGGGGAGCAGCGAGCCTGAGCTGGATAAAGCTGCTGATTTCACTGCGCCTACAGAAATAGGTGATTAAAGTATGGTGGAGAGGAGAGTTGAGAACGTTATAGTGTTTCAGAGAGAAATCTCTATTTCAGAACAATTTCTGTATACACGTGAAAGATTACCCTTGGAACAGAAAGTGAAAAAATCTTTTAAAAAGAAGAAATGGTATTCCTTGAGCATCTGTAACTCTCTCTTCAGCCATTTCTGCTCATGTACCTCATTTTGTATCCACCTCATTCTGACATCTAAGGTGTCCCTTTGACGTGCACGGAGGAACGTCATTCACTTCTCTCACACAGGGATGCACTGTCCTGTTTCAGAAGGATGGCAAAAACTGTCTTCTGGAGGAATTCCCCTTGGTTTGGAATTCTTTTTGTTTAATATGCACGTGGTTCTGAGTGTTTGTCTGAGAAGTCCTGAAAGGAAAAAAAAAAAAAAAACAACAAAAAACCCCACCTTTTGCTTAGAATGGAAAGCAGTGAGATCATGAGGTCTCAAATGGACTGTAGTTCCCAGGGAATTAATTCCTCAGGCAAAGCCCAGCTTTAAGATAGTTCTTTCTTAATTCAAGTGGGTTTTCTCCTTGTTGCAGGCTATAGTGGTTGACTGTCCAAAGCTATAGTTACCATGCATTTGATTAATTGCCTTAGAACATTAGGTCCTAAGAGTACAGACTCAGAACTTCATGAAATATTCCTAGGAAAATGGAGTACAGGTTTGTTGTAGGTGTTGCTGCAGCAATATATTGTGTTCCTCTGTGACAGCTGGATTTTCTGACTTGCTGAATGCATTTCTGCTTGGTGTATTGTGTGTCTAAGTTCTGAGGGTAAGAATAACTAAACCAAAGGCCAGTGTTCACGAGTTCAGTGTTTCACAGATCACAGGAGAGTGCAGGAAATGTTCCTCTCAAATCCTGTATAATTGTAGATGCAAATGTTACTTTTAAAATAGGATTTTAAATGGTTTAATGGGAATTATTTTGTAATACTATATTTAAAAATAAGGTTCAGTGTCTTAGTCAGTCCTGCAGCGATCTGTTTTATTGATATTGCCGTGGGCATACTGAGAAGGCATTTCTTGTGAGGTTTTCTTTACATGCATAAAGTATGCTCATGGTCAGGCCTTAGAGCATTTCCTGGAAGTTAATCACCAAAGCTGAGGAAGAGTATAGTTCAAAGTGAGGGGTGTCATGAAATTTGCAGCTGCTGAGACAGTGCCAAGGTGACATGCGTGAAGGCATTAAGCAAATGCTGTATAAAACATAACTATTTGGTCTCTGTGTGCTGGAATTGTATGCATGGTGGGATTTCCCCCCCCTCATTCTTGTCTGACTCCTGAGATTTTACTTCTGTGTCAATGGTTACATGTTCAGTTTGCCATGTAATGAAAGTATTTTTCTATATAATTTAATAAAATTCTAACATTCAGATTGCCATGCAAGAAAACTTGTTTCCTGGTCATAGTTTCCATTTTAAATAGAGGTATTGGTCCATGAAAACAAAATCTTGCTTATACAGTTGATAAATGAGCTCTGTGTAGCGGCTTAGTACTCTTGTTGCATAGGCATCCCTATTAAAAAAACGCATCATTTTCGGTCTTACACGGATGATGATAACTTACGGTAATCCTGTGAGTCAGGAACCTGCTCAGACACAACCCTTTGCCTACCACTTCCTACTGGCAGCTTTAAATGACTCACAGTTCAGCACACAGCATATGAAATTGCATTAGAGAAGCTGTGAGCTCACTACGCAATCGATGTAGAGAGTCTCTTCCTGGTTTAGCATCACTTAACCGTTGTCAGAAGGCCTTCCAAGATGTCAGGCTCTCTCCATTGATATGGAAAGGAGCTTGGATAGGTTCACAGATTCATCCTGACTCATCAGGTCTCATCCTGAAGGGGAAGGCAAATAATTTGGAAATAGGCTCAAAAGTAGTCTGTGCATAGCTTCACTGGGATGAGTAGCCTGCTGGCCTGCAAGTTTGTTAGCCACAAATCACTGTGCTCAGCTTTGATATTCTGGATAATTCAGCTGACATTCATGCAGTCCTGTAAGCTGTATTACAGTTGGTGCTGCTATAAAATGTCTGTTTACTATTGTTTATCTTAGCAAATTTAGGAAAGAGAAATTAAATATATCAATACTATTTTCTAAAGCATGCTGATTTCTTCTTGCAGAGACAAATAGTCCTGTGTTTTTTCTGATCTGCTCATAGCAGGAGACATCCTGAATAATCTAGCATAGGGCAAGAGGTCAAAGACTTCATTATTAAATTAACTGTATTATCTTAATATAAGCATTGTACTGTAGAAACATGCCATGTAATTATTTGTACTGATTGACTGCACTCCATCCTGTCATTAATGTAATATTTATAGTGATACCAGTATCAGTGTTTTACCTGCACTTTGCTTTCTTAAACATCAGCGTACAAAATAGTCAGAAGAGTAGAACTAATACTTCAAATTACTTTTAGTAGATTTGGGGCCACAAAGCAAATCTACAACAATCTTCTGTTGAAATGAATGCATCAGGTATACGTTTGAGGGGTTGCTTGTTTGTTTTTCCATATTTCAGGTGAATCATCAAAGAACAAATTATACTACAACAGGTATTTCTTTTATTCTGCTGTCTTCCGGCTTAACGTGCCCTGATGCACTCGTTTCAGTGGAATATTGTTGTGGATTTCCTAAATTAAGGCAATGGCACTGTTTTTCTACAGCATATCTAGAACATCCTTTTAGTGGGTCACTGGAAAGATACTCCTTGTTGCATAAGTGTATGCCAGTGACTGCCTAAGAACGTTATTGTTTGTAATCTAAGATGTTCTAACATTGGTGATACTTTATTCATTATGTTAAAAATACTTTTCTGCTGAAACTGAATGGTATTACCAAAAAAAAGAGAGGAGGAGGGATTGTGTTTTGTTTTGACACAAGATAGCGCAGGACAAAGAATCATCAGCAGTTCACAGATGCCTGTTTCAATGTTCAGTGTTTGCAGTCTGTGTTTTAGCACATGCTCTTTAAAGTGGCTAATATCTCTGTAGACAGACCATAATAAATCTGTCAGTGAAACACCACCTATGTTATGCAGCTCAAACGTGTCGGGTTATGTTGTAGCAGCATGGACATACTAAATCTTGACATTAAAATAGTCTGCATAAAAATGAATGAGAAAATAGGTGAAAGAGTTCATGTCTGTGCCCTGAAGTGATGGGAAAAGCTTGTAGGTTCTACATTCATATTCTCTGTAGGGAGTAAGGCTCAGGTTTTTGCATGTGTTATGTTGGACGTTATTATCTGCATATTGTGATGATTTATCAGAGCCTTAGCAGACGCAGTAGGAATCTAATGTTATTGATTTAGCTTATTAATTCAGTAATGTTTGTATCTGTTCCAAAAGGAAAACTGTTCCTAGAAAACAGCCGGTCAATGATATTCAAGTAGATGCATTAACTAACTGTAGTCATCCAAATATTTGCAGAACAACTTTAAAAGTCTTTAGTCATTCTAACTTTTTTAGAATCATAGAATGAATAAGGTTGGAAAAGACCTCAGAGATCATCAAGTCCAACCTGTCACCCAACACCTCATGACTAACTAAACCATGGCTCCAAGTGCCACATCCAAGCCTCTTTTGAACACCTCCAGGGATGGGGACTCCACCACCTCCCTAGGCAGCACATTCCAATGCCTGACCACTCTTGCCCTGAAAAAAGGTTTCCTAATGTCCAAACCTCCCCAATGGCAGCTTGAGGCCATTCCCTCTTGTTCTGTCACTAATTACCTGGGAGAAGAGACCAGCACCAACCTCTCCACAACCTCCTTTCAGGTAGCTGTAGAGAGCCAGGAGATCTCCCTCACCCTCCTGTTTCAAACTAACCATCCAACAGACCCTTGTGTCCCATACATTTTCTTTAGATGAAAAGAAAGCTCGGTTTTGTGATGTAAGATGCAGCACTGAGCAATGTAACCACACAGGCAACACCTGCATTTGGCAGATCTGTGCAAGGAGAATCTGTATGTGATTTCTCTCTTTCAGTATTCAGAGCAGGTGAAGATGCTACTGTCTGCACACAACTGACTGTTGCATTCAGCAAAGGATACATTTAGTAAGAAATTATCTCCTTGTATACTAGCCAGCCCTCAGAGACTAGAGGGGCTAGGGGTGGCTGGACTTTTCTCTTAATAGATATGCCAATTCAATATGTAATACTGTGACTATAGGCCCAGCACCAGATACATGAACTGCCTGTCTGCTGTAGGTCTGGCTGCATTGAAAAGAAGCAGTAGGGTGCACAAATAGTACAGTTTATTTCCATGCAGCATACACAGATTCTTTACAATTGCCGGTGATAGGTGTACTAAACTGCAGACTAGCTGTATAGCTCTAAAATACGATTGTAATTACAGGCATAAAATCTCCTGGGAAATAACTTGGGCATAGCTGAGGTCGCAGCTCTTACCCAAAAGGCATGCCTTCTGTAGGGGACAAAACGGTCAATCTGTCCCTGCTGTTTGCTATCAAAATTCTTGTCCCTACTGTAGATACAAAACCAGGGCAATATTTATACCTCATATCTACAATTACAGAGAATGCAGAGGGTGTGACTGTGGTTAATCCATTGTTCCTTTATCAGTTCCACCAGCACTTAAGTGATTTCACGGGTGATCAGTGGAGGAATGAGCCCCCAGGCTCCTCTCCAGTGCCATAGCTGCACAGACCATAGGATCTCCACCCAGTCCCTGCACCTGCCTCAGTCACTATGAGTTCTTTTTTTTTTTTTCCTTTTCCACTGTTTTGTGCTTACAACACTGACAGAGTCTGCTGAGAGGCCTCTAGGCAGTGTGATGGGAGGTGGGTAGGACTGTTCTTTGACAGTGGGTGAAAAAGAGGATATAACCTTGACCCACTTTCTTGGAAACATGATTGAGATTTAACACATCCAAGTGCCAGGTTCTGCACATTGGCCACAGCAACCCCATGCAGTGCTACAGGCTGGGGTCAGAGTGGCTGGAGAGCAGCCAGGCAGAGAGGGACCTGGGGGTGCTGGTTGATGGTAGGCTGAACATGAGCCTGCAGTGTGCCCAGGCAGCCAAGAGGGCCAATGGCATCCTGGCCTGCATCAGGAACAGTGTGGCCAGCAGGAGCAGGGAGGTCATTCTGCCCCTGTACACTGCACTGGTTAGGCCACACCTTGAGTCCCGTGTCCAGTTCTGGGCCCCTCAGTTTAGGAAGGATGTTGTCTTGCTGGAACATGTCCAGAGAAGGGCAACAGGGTTGGTGAGTGATTTAAATGAATCTATGGTGCTAAGGGGTAGTGTGTTACTGAGAAAGGTTTTTCTGGAACCAACCTTAATAGCTCCTACTAGGAAGAGCAGCTGGGGTTCTCAGCAAGGGGCTCCTTGCATTGCCTCTTTTCATTTAAATGCCATTCTGTTGGTTTAGATTGATTGAGGTTTTTCCTCTGCACAAGAAAATCATCTTGTCCTGACATTCAGTGCTTCATTGTTTGGTTTTTGGTTGGTTGGATTGGTTTTTTGTTGTTGTTTGTTGGTTGGCTGGGTTTTTTTGGGTTTGTTTTTCGTTTGGGTGGTTTTTTTCCAGAAGAGATTACTTCCTATACTAGCTGAATCACTTGATGTAATGCTGAATGTTGTTTCAAAAAACATGTTGACAGACAAATGTGCTGTTTCATTTTGGAGAGAACCAACAGAAGGCAGTTTGCTGTTTAGACTATATTTTTATCTCATTTTATATCAAAACCAACTGTGTGTATAAATTATCATGTGTTGTGTCAGTATGTGTTCTAGTGTTTCAAGAAGAGCTCAATGATTTAGGTGCCTGTATCTCTAACCTATTTTTCACTAAATTCATTTGAAAATCCACTTCAAACTACAGAAGTAAAAGTGTCTGCATCATGGGTACAAAACATGCCTTTATCTTCATCTATCAATCAGTGGATGTGCCCTATTTCAAAGCTGGTTTATGTGCTTGCTAATTTAGCAGTTTCGATGAGAACTGACCCCTTTTATGATTTGAGACATTTTTATGCTGGGATTCTGCCATCTTCACACTTCTTAACACAGTAAAACAGAGTCTTACTGCTTGAGTTTCTCGTGACAATATATATATATATAAATTGTTTCCCCGTACTGTGGAATGAATGCAGAACGGTGCTTTCCACAGGACTTTGCAAAAAGTGGAACTGTACCACATTTTAGCTCCTCTATTAGCAAATCTTTCTAGATGTGCTGTAAGAGCCTTGGTCCCAATGAACCAAAGTGATTTATTTTGATGGGCTTTGCACCACCAAAATATTAAACAAAAGAATGAATAGCTCTAAAATGCAGAGGAAGTTCTTCACCATGAGAGTGGTGAAGCCCTGGCATGGGTTGTCCAGGGAGGTGGTTGGGGCCCCGTCCCTGGAGGTGTTTAAGACCAGGCTGGATGAGGCTCTGGCCAGCCTGATCTAGTGTGGGGTGTCCCTGCCCATGGCAGGGGGGTTGGAACTGGATGATCCTTGTGGTCCCTTCCAACCCTGACTGATACTATGATAATAATCCACTATGTAAAAAAATTGAAATAAATCACTGCTAGTGCCCCAAGTGCCTGTTACTCATAACAGAAACTGAAGTTTGAATGAAATAAAAAATGCTTTGGAAATTTTTGCCAATGATCTCTTTCATGCAATATTTTCATGACAGATGTTGCTGACAGTAGTGACGTCAGCCTGTTAGGACTAATTCCCTTGAAATTAAAAAATATGCTACAGTGGGGAAACTAATGTTTCAAAGTAACTAATAACAATGTTTCAAAGTTACTCTTTGCAAAGTGGAAATTAATGATTAATACTAAAGTTGGGGAGTTTCTTGTTTGCAAAACTAAAAAGCTCATTCAATTTTAAAAACTTCTTCTGAAAAGGGAAAAGCATCCTTAAGATGATGATAAGGAGGTGAAATTCAGGTGTCATGCTCTGCAGTCAGCTAGTTTCTGGGGAGTACAGGTACCCTGAGCTCCTATTTATGTCCTCTTCAGAAAGTTTGAGCATGCAGTTGCTTCTAGTGTACTGCCGGTCACTGTGTACATCCTTTGGCAAAGTGTGGTCCTGCTTAGATTCATTGTCTTTGCTAGTACAGTTATCTCACATAATCAAGTTATATTGGCAAAGGACACACCACACTATATAGACATTTCAGAGCCTGCCATAGGAATGCAGGAAGACTGATAGGATCTCTTTGTGCCCAGACTGTCAGCTGGCTCCATCCCTACAAGGCATTGCAAACAAACTGCAACTTGATTAGTTCCTACTGCACTTGAGCTAATAAGCCTTGCTGTGCAGCCATGTGTGCCACCTTTCATTATCGCAAGGCAGTTATGTAGCTTACAGACTTAGCTGGGTCATGCACCTCAGGCTTTGAGCACAGGCAGAGGGCCTCTTGCTTGCCTGCATTCATCTGTCCTGGCAATTATTTGAAATGCACCAACATACAATGAACTTTGAGGGCACTGGAGAATTTGTAATGAATTAGGATATTATACCTCTCAGAAAAACATGAGTGTTTGATATGTCTTGATGTGCTTCCTCTATCTTCATGTGTACTACTGTTTGCATATAATTTTAAATTACAATTGCTCTCTATACTTTCCAGTTCCCTGGTAGCTGGTACCATGTTTGTTAGCTTGAACAGAAAGAATTCATTTCATTGCCATTTAAAATGCTGATTTTTCTCACTCTGTTCTGTTTCCTGTGACTGAAAGCCTTTGATTTAATAAAGCTGGATTTTACAAAGGATTCAAGCATAGTATAATAAGCTGGATCATAGAGGAAAACAACTGGGTTTGGAGGTATGCCATTACCAAGTTAATCAAGAATAGCTTCTTAACTGTTGAATGGTTGTTGAATTCTTATATTCTGATAATGACTTCCAAAACATTTATTAGAAATAGCTTGATATGCATGCTAAATGTCTAGACGTTTCTCCTTGCTCAAACATTATCAGTCCATCTGAGCTAGTTAGAGTGCCTGAAATTGTAAAGCAGACAAATGCATTTTTATTCATAGAGTTTAGAGCACTTTGCATTCTAACCGACTAAGTAAGACAGCTCCAAGCTAGCATTGCTCTTTGCCCCCTGTGGTGGCTGTTGGAGCGTAGTTCCCTATATTCACATACTTTTTTTTGTATATTTGAGTATAATTAGTTACAGCTACACAGAGAGAATTTATCTTTGCTCTTGTAGAGTGAAATATGAATGTATTTCCAGAAGACAAAGAGTCATTATCAGGACTGAGCAAGCTCTTAAGGGTGCATTTTCAAAGCCAGCTCATATCAATCTGGGACAGCACTGCCTTAGAAAGCTGTGAATCTGTCTGTTTTGCTGGCTTTGTGCTTCTGCCTCCCCTCTTGCATTCTGAATTTGAGGAGGAACTAATTCATTTTCTAATTCCATTTGATTTTAACTTGCCTTGAAGTCACTGGTGTCAACAAAGTGTAAGTACAAAGAAGTATGGCGAGGGTCGCTCTTTGGCAGTATCATGGCCTTTGACCAGCTAAAGGTGATTGTGAAGCCGAACCATGAGGAACTTTATGTACAGAGGCACTCCAGAGAACTGGCAGACATGCCTGTGCTGGTGTTTTTAGTGAAGCTTAGCTTTCTGTATTTTAATCATTTATAATTCTGGCCAGTGTGTCCATGTGCTAAGGATAATATAGTCAAGCACAGTCATAAGACAACCCACATTCTTTTTAGGATTTTTATTATTTCTATTGTTAAACTGCCACCTGTAGTAACCAATATATTTGAGGGGGTTTTGGCATTTTTATAAAAGCTAGACAAATTCATCCCAGTCTTTCTTCTTTCTTTACAGTGTCTGTTTTTTAATGTGCTCCTAAAGTAAAAGTTAAAAACTCAGTTTCCTCTTTCATTTGCTAAGCTTTTGCTCTGTGGCTTGACTTGTGGTCTCTACAGAGCTTCTTCATCCTTTCAGAGCTCTGACAATTCTGAGGAAGTGTGAGTTTCTGATGTTACCAGATGGCTCCTCTTGAAAATACCTCACATTACACTTTGGGGTTTTTTTTCTCCTTAATATTAATGCTCCTTTGGGTAAATGTAAAAAAATAATAATTAAAAAAATCATAGAAATAACTTATAACTGTCATATTCTTAGAAGCAAACAAGATCAGAAATGTTTGATGCCTTCCTGTGCCGGTTCTAAAGAGATTTCACCTTGGGCATACCATAGACTTCTTTAACAGAGACCTCTCTGGGAATACTGACCCTTGAAAAAAACAAACAAAATGTCAATTAGTGCTCTTTGTATTTCCAGCTTTATGCTGCACTGCCATTTTTCCACTTGCCCACTTGCCTGCCAGCTAGGGTGAAGAGTAATCACAGAGTGGTAACAGTTGAAAGAAGCATACAATCCATATCCCATGTCCTCCATAGGGAAGCATTCAAGAGCGTTCTCTTAAGTGTCGCTTTTCTCACTAGGTATTAACGAAAGTTTCTAAGGGGAAAATGCTTGAAGAGCAGTTGTCTTGCTGAAAAGCTGCTAATTGAAGTAGAAAATCAGATAGAGACATTTCTGCACCCTTTCCTTTTGAACAATATTGTCTTTTTTTGGTAAATGGAATGACTAGAATATTCTGCAATTTGCCACTCTTGGATGCATACTTGAGATTAAAACCAACCTTCCATTCAGCTATCATAAATCAGCCAGTTGCTTCTAGGGGAAATAAAAAACAAAATAAAAAAATCCACAAGTGATAGATGAATTACTAAATGGTATAAAAACATATACTTTTTAGCTCTCAAAATATTTTAAATTTTTTTTCTTTTGAGGTTTTGGGTGTTTTTTTTTTTTAGTTTAAAATCTGAGCTGCAAGGACAGAAGACTAACATGAGCTCTGTGCTGGCCAAGCTTTTAGCTCTGTCCTTTCACAGTCTGCTGCATCTACATTGGTCCATCTGAAGAAGGTTTTCAGGTGGAACTAGCCATAAAGCAGTGTGTTTCTTAGTGCAGGCTAAAGGAAAAATACTTAATTACTCTAGTCTCAGTGGGGTCTTTCTACAGTCTGTAAATATTTAGAGAAGTATTTCCAGTAGCACTGCAGCCACGTTGATGGCTTGTGTGTATAAGCAATGGTTCTCTCCACATACACGAATTATGCAAGCATTTTGAATAGCTTAAAGTTCTTGAATTTGAATTCTCAGCCCTGTGGCATACCTGATGATCAGAATAAAAATCCAGAAGATGGAAAACATGGGTATAAAGTCCAGCGAGAATGTGTTATTGAGACTGGAAGGTTGTACATCAAAGGGGAGTAAGATTGATTTTATAAGGTGGAATGAGTATACCAGTAAGGGCTTTTACAAGTGAAATAGGATGATTCTGATTATTTTAAAGAAAGTATATTGCTTAAATTAATTTAGTACTTCCTGTAATACTTGCACTAATGGTTAAAATTAAAGACAGATCTAACAGATAGATACTGTTTGGTTTAGGAAAAAAACCATGGAACACTGAAATACAGAAATCAATACTTGAGAAATGCAGCCAGCTAAAAACACATTATGGCTGTTTTCTCCAACCTAGAGTCCTCTTGCCTCCAGAGAGAGATGTGCTAAGAAAATATCTTTGCTGAATGCACTCTTTATGCTTTTACAAAAGCATAAAGCATATTTATTGCAATATATGAAGTGCCTTTGACATTCAGGATTAAATCTGTTTAGATTGCGTGCACAGAAGTGGAAAAAAAAACACATTAGGAGGTTCTTCCAGTGCAATTTAAATAATTAATTTCCCTTTCAGGGGTTGCTTGGTTTTTTTTCACTAATGGCCACAGCATGTCTAAATATTTGTCATGCTCAAAGCTGTGCAAGCAGCAGTCACTATCAGTTGATTCATTGAGTTTATTGTATTTTGACTGTAGAAATCAGCAAGCTGTGCAGGTGGAACACATGGTACTTGAAATATTTTCTCTGCTTTAAACTATGAGTTTGTGTGCTAAGTTTTAATTTTAACTACAGAAGTAGCAGGAAAAAAGAGATGCTGGATTCACACTGTTTATAAATCTGTTTGTCAAAACATATGTTCAAGGAAACAAAGATCCTGTGATTAGTCTTGGACCTTTGAGGTTTTAACTCAGCGCTTGAGTTGGGGTTTTTGAAGTTCTACTAAATATAATTTGTTATATTCTGTTCTAATTCACTGTAGTAACATTAGAACCAGTCAGCTAGTCCACAACTGTTTGTCAATCCCCATGCATACCCCTTTTAAATTCTGGCTGCCTGGTGAATTTTAGTTTATTAAATATGTAAGTACTGAGATACCAAAGTAATGAGTGCGTGCAGGCACATGAATTTGCATGACATTTGAGTGTATTTCTAATCTGAAGGACTTGTCACACATTTTCCAGCACATGACCACAGTCAACATATCTATGTTCAAGTTTCCTTTGGGCTAATAAGCCCTGAGACACCTGCCTGCAAATAGTGAGCACTGGATTGATACTGCCGTTTGCAATCCAATGGAGACCTTGGAGGAACAGAGTGATCTTGGTTCACAGACAGACTACAACATGGAGCAACCATTCACTGTCAGCTCTTTGGTATGTCTGAGAAAGAAATGCTTTACTGGCTGAGCACCCTCTCTTTCAAATAGTAAACGTGTCAAAAAAGCTCTTCAGCAGTGCTGGGGGTCTGTTACAAGGGACTCCTGCTGCACGCTTCCAGGTGCTCTCACATTCTGCCTGATGAATTTGTGGGAATTTATTTCTACATATGTGGTTTATGGGATTTTAGCTTGTTTCAGTGATCAGGTTTTTAGCAAGTTGAACTGAACATTTGGAATAGAAAGAGTAAGAATTTTCATCAGAGTAAACAACGTGAAATAGCCAATTGTTTAGCAACTTATCAGGAAGGTGATTGTAATCAGCTATACTGTTTCTTCAGTACAGTTAGTTCAAGATACTTAGGTTATAACTGCCTTGTTTGAAACTGGAAATGAACATTTGAAGTCAACTGCTAACTGACCAGCAGAACTTGCTGCTCTTTGTTAGCTGAACTATACCCAGCAGTCATACCTCATAATGTAACAGAAATCTGAGTGTACAGGCCTGCCATCAAATGATTTAAATAAATTAAAGCAGGAGCTTGTAGAATTTCTTGTGTGGGTGATTCTAGAGAAGACAAATTTTGTTTCTTTTGATCATTTCAATAGGTGTTTACCTAACTTTATCTTGATGTTTGTAGTTTGAAGTTTGGGGGAAGGGGTAAGACCACTTCTTTATTTGTAATTGCAGTCACAGTTTAGTCACAATTGAGAAACATGTTGGATTGTTTCAGCTGTGGCTAGCAGTGGGAAAACCAGTGTAATTCTGAGGAAAAAGTACTTCCTGAAATGGAAACTTAATAATCTGGTTTTCTTTGCTAATCTCTCTGTTCTCTTACAGAAAAAGCTAGTAGCTATTCCTGACCATACAGACATCTCTGTGACCCCAGAAGAAAGAGTACGTGCCTTAAGCAAACTGGGCAGCAGTATCACAATCAATGAAGATATCACTCCCCGTCGTTATTTCAGATCTGGAATAGAAATGGAGCGAATGGCATCAGTGTATATGGAAGAGGGAAACCTGGAGAATGCCTTTGTATTTTATAATAAGTTCATAACGTAAGAAAACATTTGTGGTTGTTACAGCTTACAGTTCTGAGTAAACTGAAATGAAGATTTGCAGTGAAAAGTGGACACCCCTTTAGATTAGAAGAAAAACGCCTGACGTGCTCTTGCAGAACAGCTTTGTTCACTGGAGGTCTCTCTTCTAACCACAGGCTTTGTTATATTCTTGTCTCAACTGTTAGTATGGGAGTCCTATCCATCTATTAACTGCCAGGTGTGAACTAACCTGCTATACAGAGGTTTAAATTTACTGTGCCAAGCTATACTATGAACACTGTTTTGCATGGATTATGCTGTATCAGTCTGATCATTAAATACAGCACATGGCTTAAAAAGCAATGCTTAGATAAGATTTCTGAGCCTTCCATTATTTATAGCCTGTGCTTCTACTGGTCTTTTGCCTCTTAGTAATTTTCCTTCCCAAAGCAAATTAAGTGTATGTTACTGATTCTTACAGGAGTAAACACAAAATCTATAGTCTGTGTTCACTGTATGATTAATCTCCCCACTTAAAAACCCCCAAATCTGGGCAGCTTTCACTACAGCTCTCAAAAGAGCCAGCTGAAAAAAATGTATCAGTGGCAGATTTAAACTTTTTAAGTACCTAGTTTTGCTGCAGGACTGATTGGTTTGTTTTCCTACTTCTGAACAGGTTGGTTTTTCATATGTATCTTTTACAATTTTCATAATAGGAGACCTCCTTCCTCCTGCCTTATTTCCCTTGTACTCGAAAAATTAGACCAAATCTTCCTTATTTTACTTAATTTTAAATGTATGTATCCCTATAAAAAGGAGGTCTGGAAATGAACATTGTACAAATTGCTGAAAGAATGACAGCAGCTGGGTGTCACTGTAATTTAGGTGTCTGGGTAGGTTAATAACACTGCAGTTAGCTCTGCAGCTTGACCTAGTTAAAATAACTGCTTTAATGGTAGTCAGTGCTGTATCGTGAACAGCATTCAGATTCAGCATTTCATCCATGGACAGCAGAAACAGTATTTATTTGACGCTAGGTAGGGTAGAGAGTGCTACCCTAGCCACTTACTGCTTCTAGTTACTCCTTTTTTATTAGCCCAACCCACTGCTAATGAAAACTAAACCATATTTGGATGTAGAAAATGATCTATTATTACCTTACGTGTCCTGTACAAGTCTATACAAGAATTTAAGTTTTAGTTTAAACAAATGTGTAGAAACCTGCTCCAAGTCATCTAGAATTCAGTGTTCAACAGTTATGTGGAACTGATTTTCCTGCAACATAAAAGCTACTGCAGATATGACTCTGGCTACTGAGGTGAACACATGCATGTTTAATTTTCTAGGTTGTTTGTAGAAAAGCTGCCCAATCATCGTGACTATCACCAATGTGCAGTACCAGAAAAACAGGTTATTATTAAGGTAGGATGATGGTTTCCTGGCCTTTAAAAAGTATTTCTCTCAGAATCTGTCCATTCTTTCCTAGCAGTCTTTTTTTCTCCTGAGTGCACACATAACCCACAGTAGCCACCATGGCTTGAACTTCAGGTACCTTTCTCCACGAGTCATTCATGTTTTATTTTGGCTCAATTGTTTGATCATTGCTAGAAATTAGATTATTGTTCCAAATTGGTAGATTGAAGCCCAAGTGCATCTGCTTCTGAATGCTTGCATATTAAAAATACAGTAATGGTACTTGGAGTTTGATTCTGGACCCAGTTATATGAGTGGATAGTAGTCTGAACTGACTCTTGCAAACAAAGGGAAAGATGTGTGGCATTACTGGCATCTGTGCAGTACTTGTTTACCCAGCTAAATGATTTTTACTTTGTTTATTATTAAATATGTATTTACTTCCTCTTTTATCAATTATTTCCCCTCCATTTGTATGCAAAAGAAATTTCAAATACTGCATTTATATTGAGCTTAAAACATCTGCTATTGCCCAGTGAGAATTATTAGAAGAATCGTAAGTGTTCCTTGCTTCATGCTGCCATATTTTCATGCTTTATTGTTCAGACTGAATAATGTTATATTCAAAGCCAAAGTGCTTCATGCAGAATTTTTGACAGTGCCCTACAGTCTAGGGAAACATCCCTACTGACAAAGTGCATCTAACATTATGCTCCCTCCTGTGGCACTCGGTAGGTTTAAGCATGTTGTCTCTTTCCCTCCCTTGCCTACAGCCTCTGAATTATTTTGTAGTAGCCTCTGCATCAGAAGATTACATTGGGCATTGGTTTTGGTTTTCAAACCAAACTTGTTTTATCTGCCAGGGCTGTCACAGGAAGCTATGTGTGTAGCTATCTCTGCAAATACAGTTTTTAATTCAGGCATATTCAGTGCCTGTCCAGGGCATCACAGAGGAAAATGTGATGGTCCTACCTGAAACACTGAAAGTTTCACCTAGCAAAAATATTAATTAACACACACCTATTAAACAAAACTGAGGTAGTAGAATGCTGGAAAAAGGACAGTTTTTCCTTTGGGAGAAGTAGTAGTCCTGTCACATCTTTCACTGACAAAAACCAACACAGCTTTACTGAAATCGGTGTACTGTAGAAGTTTCTGAAGCTGATGGTTAGTGTATATTCCTTTCTTTCCTGGGAGAAGAGTAGTATTTATTTTTTTCTTATTTTGCATTTTTTGAAGTCTATACTATAGCTGAGTTTGTTTTCCAGGTGGTTCCTTTTAAAAGTGAAAAATAAACGTATCTGTCTTTCTCCCCCACCCCAAAGAAATTGAAGGAGGTTGCATTTCCAAGGACAGATGAATTGAAGAGGGATCTTTTAAAAAAGTATAACTTAGAATATCAAGAATACATGCAAAACAAAGTAAGTTTTATATGGTTATTAAATCTTCAGTATGCATATCTTTTCTGAAATACAAATCTTAAAAGTTAAGCAGTAAAATGTCAGTTCTGACAGTTCTGGAGGAATTGAATCATGTCACAGGCTGCTTGGAATGACTTTAATCAGAATCTAATCAGTTGGTCATTTTAAATAAGTCACGCAAGTGTGTATTTAGAAATAAATGTGCTGTGATAGTTACAGGATAACAGTCTATGAATATCTGAATAGTCTTGGGTAAACTCTGATTTTGTTTTATAAAGAGGACACTGTTCAGAGACGTGAGTATGTGTACAAAGTCTCTTGGCTCCAAATATGCTCAAGTCTGAATTGATCCTCTTTGAAGCTTTAATTAACTGTAAATATTTGCATCTCCTGTGCTGAAGTCACTGAAAAAAGGCTTTGTAGTTTTAGAAACTTGCCTTGGAAAGAGCATCTCAGGGAAAAGCATCTTTTTATTTTCTTCTCTTAAAATTGACCTAGGGAATTACAAAAGGAAAAACAAAAAACAACAAAAACTGCAACAACAAAACCCTGTACAAGAAGAAAACAACCCTAAACCAAAAGTAGTACACCAAAAAAACTAAACTCCCCACACCCCATATTCCTGTCACTAGTTGCCATAAGGCTTTTTTTCCTGATCTGTTTTGTTCATGATGTGGAAGAAATTACTTTGCTCTGTCTCTTTTGATTTGCTTCTGAAGATGGGTGATGCTCTTCTTTACCAGAGAGTAGGAAGGGCTGTTGAAACTTGAACGCTCCCTTGCAGTTCATGAAACAGCAGGTGTCATGGTGGCAAGAGGGCACCTAATGTGTCAGAGGCTGAGGAGGCTGTACACAAAGGCCAGGTTAAGCAATCCAGGGAAAGCTGAGGAAGTAAAGTAGCAGGATAAAGTCAACCAACCTACCCAAACAGCAGCAACAAGCAACAAAACCAGATAAGAACATGGATTATGAAATCTACGCAGAAAAACCTTGTGCTCATGTATTTCTTGTTGCATTGAAAAATGTAAGGGCTTACACTTCCGTCTAGTCTCTTTACCGTCACTGCTGTGAAAAGTCTATTTCTAATGACTTTATTATAATGAGTAAATGGGGCCAGTGCTATCACTATGGAAGTAAAACCACAGCGCACCACAGGTGTGCAGATTGGAAGCTTTGTGTTGGGAATTCCTTCATTACTGTATATTCTTCCATATGATGCTACATTTGGGCATATAGGTGTATTTGACAGTTCAGCAAATAGTTTCCAAAATGTGATTTTTATTAACAGGATTCAATGGGTTTATTAAACTATTAGATTCCTTCTTTCCCCTAATTTTTTGTCACTTTTTTTAGTGTTCTGAGAATGTCACTGTTTTGCATATGTTTCAGAACAAATGTAAAACTGAATTTCTGAAGAAGCTAGAGCACCAAAAGCTAATAGAGGCAGAGAAGAAACGAATTGCGCATATGCGGCAGCAGCAGCTTGAATCAGAGCAGTTTCAGTTCTTTGAGGATCAGCTTAAGAAGCAAGAACTAGCTCGAGATCAGAAACTCAAAGAGAGCATGGTTATGTCTGAACAGATAGATGGAAGTATGCTATCTTGTATTTCTGTACCGGAGAACAATTCCTTATCTACTGCACTCCTTGAGAAAACAGAGAGGAGTGGCACATCTGGCTGCACTGGACATTCATCTCCAGTAAACCGGGTCTTAAAGCCAGCAGCTACTTTAAGTGCTGTTCAGAGTAAGTGCAGAGATTGTTTTATTTTTTGTTGTTGTTGTTGTTATTTTATCTACCTATTTGCTGCTTATAGCAGTCCACATATTGCATATGCATGTGCATGTATTCACTGTGAGGATGTCCACGGTGAAATAAGCACGAACCAGTTTATGTACACACAACAGTTCCGTAAAGTTTCTTCATTTCACAAGAGGAGACTGGTTGCAGAGTTTCAGATTTTCCAGCTGAGTACTAATAGGTGGATCTAGAAACTGAGCTTATCAAATGAGGTCTGATTCTTGCTGTGGACTTCAAGGGAACAGAGGCAGAAACTGCAGTGATTCACCCTGGAAAGCCATGGCCTCTGGGAGATGGTATCAGCTCATTGTCATCTCAGGGGCAGGCTAGTGAGCATATTTTATGGGCTGGTGATCTCAGTTTGGGAATGAAGTGCTTGCTTGTGCTGTAGATTTATTCCCATTAGAAATCTGATCTGTGGTAAGTATAATTCTGTCACTTTAATTCTCTGTACCTGGGAATATTTCCTTATTTTAGGAAACATCACTGTGTAAGCTTCAAATGTCTTTTTATCTCTCCTTTTTTGTTGTTCTTTTGTTTGTTTATTTGTTTTGTTGTTGTTTTTTTTTCATTAGCTCAGTTGGCTGAAGCACTCAGAGGCGTCATTTTGCCCAGGGATCTCTGTCACAAATTTCTGCTGCTAGCAGAGGCAAATACTGTAAGAGGAATAGAGACATGTGGAATTCTCTGTGGAAAACTGGTACAGTTTAACCCTTAGATTGGTATGGGGAAGACTGATTTGATAAGTGTTGTATTTTCCTGTAAAGTATCCATTTCAGAGCAAAAGCAGATCTAAACTATTAGTTTTTAACATAATTAACTTGCTGTTATAACCTGTGTGATCACCTCAGCAATGTGGACTTGCCTTACTGGGGAAACATCTAATGAAAGTATACTGCTGTCATTATCAAATGTACAACATGCTGAAAAAACCTGCTACAGTGCAGGCTTTTTCGAGTACATTCTCTGGCATTCATGTAAGGTAAGTGAGGTTTAGTTGCAGAACAATGAAATATAAAGACTGTTAGAATCTACTGGAGTCATCAAATTCGTGATAGCACAACAGAAAGGAATAAGAAAATCCCTCCATCGAGCTGTAGAACATCTGACTTTCAGGCTGAGTTTTTCTGTTTGGTTGGGTTTTTTGACCTTTGATCTAGATAAAAAGGTCCTTTCAGAGCAGTGAAAGACGTCGTGGCTGGTGCTGGCGTACAGAGATTTTTCAAGATGATGTTCAAGTGGATTTCAATTGTACAAAGAAAAGAATAGCAAGAGTAGGGTTCCAAGTTTCACAGAAAATAATTAGAATATTCTCAACCTCTTTTTCCACATTTTTGTTTTAAAGGACATCCTTTTCACAGTGGTCCCTGAGAGTCTTTCAGTGCAGCACATTGTGACTAATACTAACCTGCATGTTTTCATGATAAAATGCTAATCCATATTTTCAGTGTAAGTCAATATAGCAACTCGAGTCAGTGAAGCTATCAGATTCTGATTTGACATTCATTCATTGGTTCATTTGTTCCTCCCTAAGTCAATGTTTGTTTTGCAGACACATAATGAATTTACTATTACCCACGTAATAGTGCCAAAGCAAACTGCAGGACCAGACTACTGCGACATGGAGAATGTGGAAGAATTATTTGGTATTCAGGATCAGTACGATCTTCTCACTTTGGGATGGATACATGTATGTATGACTCAAAGATACTGACTTACCTATATCAGATCCTCATACTAAATGAAAAAGAAACCTTGAAATAAGGAAAAGAAATAGCTGGAATAATCCAAAATAATTTACTCTGTTCTAACTGTGGTGATGTAAATGTGCACTAAGGTTCTCTACAGATGAGTATTTCTTAATGCAGTTGAAGCATTCTCTTGACACAATGGGCCTACTTTTTCCACTGCAAATTTTGTCTCTTTTGATATAGGGGTATTTTTAATTCTAATACCACTTAATCTTTCTACTGTATTCAAAATTCAGGGAGGGGGAGGGCATTGTGTTGCTTAAACTTTATTATATATAGGGGTTTTTGGAAAATCAAGTCATTTCCCTTTGTCTTGTCCTTCTTCATTCCCCCACAGTCAGGAAATTGCTGTACATCTGGTTGTGAATGCGCATCCATAAAGCTTGTACTGAAAAGCCACCCTAACAGTGTAGAATCTAGAACTGAATAGGAACTTAGGAAAACAACCTGGGGAAGTTGACACTTTCACTTGTCACAAATTGTTATTCTTTCTTGAATGTATGTCAGCCTTGATTTGTAAGAAATATTTCATGATGTTGAGTTTTCCTTTTCTCCTTGTAGACACATCCAACACAAACTGCATTCTTATCCAGTGTTGATCTTCATACTCATTGTTCTTATCAGCTAATGTTGCCAGAGGCCATTGCAATTGTCTGTTCACCAAAGCATAATGAGTGAGTTCTGATTTTTCTAAGTACTGTTTAGATCCTTTCCCCTCCTCTTTATCATACAATTTGATCATATGCAAATAGAACATGTCAGCTGGGATGTAAGGAAGGAATGTTTTATTGGGAACTTTTCTTTAAGTTACTTAGACTTGCATTCCAGTCTTTTTCTCACTTCTTTCTCCTCCCTCCCCAGCCCAAAATTTTAAATTTTATTCAATTTTTTTATACTCTGTTCAATTGAGTAGTAATGGCAGGAATTATTCTTGTGGAGACCTTATTATCAGTACTGTACCACAGGTCTATCTTCATTCTAGCTGATGAAGGAAATGGAGGGATTCAGTGTATTTCTCCAGGACATGTAAATTGCATTTTGGGGAGCAGAGGGATAGCACTTGTTTTTGTCTGACAATAAGGTCCTATTTTTGCACTTCAAAAAAATGCAAAGAAAATTATCTGGAAAAAATGGAACTGTGTAAGTATTAATGTGAAGGTTGTCCAGAGGGGGTGTCAAGTCTACTTCCTTAGAGATAGTCAAAACCTGACTGGACATGGTCCTGGGCAATGCATTCAAGGTGATTTCTGCTGAAGCAGGGCAGGGGTTGGACTAGGCAATTTTCAGAGTTCTATTCCAGCCTCAACAATTTTGTGATTCTGTTTTGATGTGCTTGGCAGTTTTTTAAGGCTAACCCCATTGTTCAGATTGCCTTTGATTCTGGCCTTCTGCCTCTCTTGTCATAGATAACTTCTGTGAATCCCATTCTGGTTGCCTAACTTCCTTTATGGACCATTCAGGTAGCAGAAGTGTAAATAAAAAATGAATGACAAGTGCACAAGCAGTAGGCTTTGAAAACTAGGAACACATCTAGAGACCTCTTACAAATCTGTGGTCTTCTGGACTTCTTTCGTGGTGTATGTTGATACCTTGTAACCACCTCTAACCTTCTACTCCTATCTGTAACATGTATCATAGTATCAGTCAGGGTTGGAAGGGACCACAAGGATCTTCTAGTTCCAACCCCCCTGCCATGGGCAGGGACACACCCTACACTAGATGTATTAATCAGATAATGTTGCCCTGTAGTTTATTAGCTGTTAATGTACCTTATAGAAGGGTGGTGTTTTCAAAAGGGGAGGATGTGTCCTCTCAGTAATTTTTTACACAGCTGTTCTCTGTGAAGTCGCCCCTCTAGCGTTCAGTGAGTGAAATGCAATTCAGAACACCTAAGTTTTCGGGTTCTATCTATTCCTGTATGAATTACCCTCAGCCTTTATAGGCTAACCTGCACAATGAGAAAAGCACTGGTACTGTGATATTTTTTTTCCACCCCCTTCCCCTCATTATCTCCTCCTTTGCAGAAATATAACTCCCCTTGATTTCAAATACCTGTAAGAATTCAACTCAGCCTTGGCTCCTGTGTATAGGATGTCACCGATTGCCATTCTGTTGTCCTGTTAAGCTAAGCAATTTGTATGTGAAACCTTGGACATGTACTGTGGGAGGAGTATGTAACAGGAGTTTCATCTTTTGCTTTCCAGCACTGGCATCTTCAGACTTACTAATGCTGGCATGCTAGAAGTTTCCGCTTGTAAAAAGAAGGGATTTCATCCACATACAAAGGACCCTAGGTTATTTAATGTAAGTATATGATCCATCATGGTTTTGACTATTCAAATCCTTGACCATGGTTCTGCTACAAACAGAAGTGATATGTGCTTCAGATTCGATTCTTTATCATTTCCCCCCTTTTTAATTCATTGTCCTTACCAAGGTAGACATCAAGAGCCTACCTAAGCAGTCAATAGCATGAGCACACGAGATGACTGTTACACTACTATTCATAATTCAAACAGGGGCTAACCAGTGGCAGTTACCTGCCTTCAGAAGAAGCAAAAGTTGCTGTTGCAACTTTTGAGTTAATTCCTGAGCTCTTCATTTTTTTAACAAGGAATTCAGTTCATCTCTCCAGCTGTAGTGTCCCCAAACAAACACCCAAGTTACTAAAACCTGCAGCTGTGGGTAGATTTGGCCCCATTTCCTTCATTGCCTATAATTTTCCCCTCGCTTTTCATAAGCCTTTCTCAGTCACTACCATACATATCTTTTGATGTTTTAATAGCACAGTATGGCTGAACAATCCTAATTATGAGAGGTGTCACTGCTGCCTGGAAGACAATGATTTTTATCTTTGAATATTTAATTATTTTTTTAAAGTGGGGCTCAGTGCAAATACAGAGCATCTCAAAATAAAATGATTAAATGCAGAGAAGTAATGATGGGAGGCATTGGAAATTACTTCTTACTCTACGTCAGTATTACTCCCTAATAGGAGGAGTGGTTGGGGTGTTTTGTTTTGTTCCATTCTTTTATCATGGACTGTAGGGATAATGAGAAGGCAGCCCAACTCTGAAGAACATTTAAGACTTTTGCTCTAGGTGAGCTCTTTTCAGTGGTCTTTTTCAAACTAAGTTCATTAGACACACTGCTGGTATCACATACCAAACAAATATCTTTTCAAGTACAATCCCCAAAAGACATGATCTTCCAACAAAAGCAGTAAGATCACAGCTGCATTTGCTGTAGAAGAAACATCCAAAACAACAACACAGGAAGCTTTATTAAACTTGACTAAGCCAGTCCTAATCTACATCTGTTCTCAGGTGAAAACTATTTTCCACAGGTCCAGTACAAGTTGTTACTTAAACAGAGTCATGAGTATGGACACAATCCAGTCCTTAATACTTTAAAAAAATCCATCACATCAGCAGATACATCTGAAGCCACTGCAGACAGAGAACAGGGTTCACACTTTCCTTACTGTTGTCCCCCATTCTCCTGTTCTAATGCAGCACACAGCACCTTCCATTTTCATTTCAGGTGTCTTATGCTGTGATACATAGAGGATAGCACAGAACTAGGATCTGTTTCACAGGCTAAACACTAAAGAATATCCTCTTTAGGAATGTATTTCTGATCAGATGTTTAGTCCTTGCTTTATTCAGCAGTCTATACCTGTGTCAGGTTTGCCTGTGAATAAGGCCCAGTTACAGATACAATCCAAGTTGGATAGATGGGTGTGGTATGAAACAGGCTCAGAAAATTAAAAGGAAACTATACCCCTCATTTGCTGCTTTACTGAAACTGATTTCTCTGACTTCTTCTGCAGCCGTGTACCCATGTGGTCGGAAAGGACATAAAGATAATTGTGCTGGACCTGAGGTGATATGGATGGACGATGTTACTATACCAATAGCCAAAACAGAACAATGGATTCCTGGATTTCCTACATTTTCAGAAATGACTTTTATATTTATACGTTTTAAACTGAATGGTTTGATATTTATTGCTCTAGCCTGTTTTGGAGTTATTTTGCTGCTCTGTCAAGATGGAGTTCAGTGGCATTACCCCTGAATCTGTAACCAAATCTCACCTATAAAACACAACAATAAAATGAACTTCAAACAACAGTACCTGCCTCAAAATAAGTCATGGTCCTTTTGGTCCTGTGTTGGCATTAATTGCTTTCTGAGAATTGGCTTCTTCTGACTTCCACCAATGTACATCTCCTCCCTGCTTCAGTGAATGGACATATGGAGTAGATTTTTTCCAACCCTTTTCTCGTTTCATCCCTGCACAGCTCAAGTTTTGGCTAAGTTGTTAAGCAGATAACACTTGGAGAAAACACAAGTCCTTTACCTGAGAGCTGCCCCTCACCACATCTTGGAATAGCAGAGGTGCATCACAGTTCCTTGGAGGAATGTGTCTTCTCCAGCAACCCTCCAGAGGAAACTTCTATTTAAAATCAAGTTCTTATCCTGCAAATGATTCTCTGGGTCTATCTAGAGTTAGATAAAAAGATCTAGACAGAGTTAGAAGGAAGAACCATACAAAGTTATTTGCTCTTACAGGAGTTTATTTAGTATCTGTTCCAAGAAGCTAGATAGACCGATACCTTAAATAATAAGGTTAGTACAAAAAAGTTCAGAACATGTGCTAACAGTCAGAGCTGAACAAGATCTGGAACCCAGGAGTTAGGCAGATATGGTAAATACAAGGTGCTGTTGCAAAAAGCTTACAGTTTGAAAGATGATGAGTAACAGGCAAGTGAGGTAAACTATTGAGGAAAATGGGAAACAAAAATAAATAGGATCCTTTATCCTGAACTCAAATACAGCTTGCAACAAGTTCCTTAGAACTGACCTTTTCCAGGTCTGTCTCAATAAATTCTATGTTCATATATATACTTCTAAGACTTCAGCTTCTATGCATATATTTCTAATTGAATATCAGCTTTGATTTATGTGTGACTATTAAATGGAATTAGAAAAATCACAGGAAAACAAAATCATCCAAATTATCTATTTGATTACATTACATCATTCCAAAACCCAAATAGTTCTGAAGAGAAAGTGTATTAAGCCAGCTTAATTACCCTTTAGACCTTGCCATAAATCACAAAAATAGTAGGCTGCTCTTATCCTCATTGTCAGATGCTAGGAACATCATGTGATCAATCTAATGTCAATGTTTAGATACGCTCCCAAAGGAACAGGTTTCATTTCTTTAAAGAAAATGCACAGAACTGTAGTAATAGGCATTGTACACCTCTGGGGCACACACTGTCAGAAATCAGCTTTTCCAAGATGATGGATGTGAAGTAATGCTATGTTATGGATAGATGACATTTCTGGATAGAGCAGCTGCAAAGTACAGTGCTTGTCCTGAGAGCGAGCAGATGCTATGCTCCCTTAGTACTGCCCAGAACTTTGGAAATCTCAGTCTGCAAACAGAACCAGTCTTAAAATGTTTTCTGAGGCTAAACTGTGACAACATGCAGCCTGATAACTGCGCATTTTCTAGCACTTTTATCATTGAGCAAAAAGTCCCTTCTCTTATTAAGCCCAACATGATGCAGTAACAAATTCATGTCACAAGATGGAGCTTCAAACCAGCTGTAATTGTACCTCCACAAATGTGTGGCGTGTGGGGTTTTTAAACAGGAGCAGCAATTCCATAGCACATTTAAGATTTATTTTAAAAAAACCCACCAGCAACACAGTATCCAATTAATCAGAGTAATTATGATGAAGAATTTCTGGAACAAAATTAGGAGAATGTATTTTCCTGAATACATTCACAGTACTACACTAAGGAGCCGCATAAAGATAAAGCCATTTAAAAGCATTTGCGATGGACGATGGATGGGCCAGCTTCGTCGTATTCCTGTTTGCTGATCCACATCTGCTGGAAAGTAGACAGGGAGGCAAGGATGGAGCCTCCAATCCAGACAGAGTACTTACGTTCAGGAGGAGCAATGATCTGTTCAAGAAATAAAGGCATTAAGTACAACTGTGAATAAAATACATTTGTTATACAAAAATACAAAAGCAGTGACATTTGATAATAAAATACCCACTGTATCTATGTGCTTGTGTCAACCCTGGCATTACAGTTAGCCACTGCTGCAAGCAGTAAAGTTAAAAGGTTGTTACTGAAGTGTAAATTCTCAGTTTCTCTGTCTGAGTCAGTCTGCTCAGTAAGAGTTTGTTTATTCACAGCTGCACATAAGGAAAGGGGAGATAATTGCTCTGGAGACATAATGATAGCCTGGAGAGGGTTTAGAAAAATGAGTGAACTATGGAGGACTCCTACTGGTAGAGTTAGTATAGAATAGTGTAGAATAAACCAGGTTGGAAGAGACCTTCAAGATCATCACATCCAACCTATCAACTAGTCCAACCCACTAATCAACTAAACCATGCCACCAAGCACCCCATCAAGTCTCCTCCTGAACACCTCCAATGAAGGTGACTCCACCACCTCCCCGGGCAGCACATTCCAATGGCCAATCACTCTCCCTGTGTAGAACTTCTTCCGAACATCCAGCCTAAACCTTCCCTGGCGCAGCCTGAGACTGTGTCCTCTTGTTCTAGTGCTAGTTGCCTGGGAGAAGAGACCAACCTCTGCCTGTCCACAGCCTCCCTTAAGGTAGTTGTAGAGAGCAATAAGGTTGCCCCTGAGTCTCCTCCAGGCCAAGCAACCCCAGCTCCCTCAGCCTCTCTTCATAGGGCTTGTGTTCCAAACCCCTTACCAATTTTATTGCTCTTCTCTGGACACGCTCCAGCAAGTCAATATCTTTCCTAAACTGAAGGGCCCAGAACTGGACACAGTACTCAAGGTGTGGCCTAGCCAGTGCTGAGTCCAGGGGCAGAATGACCTCCCTGCTCCTGCTGGCCACACTGTTCCTGATGCAGGCCAGGATGCCATTGGCCCTCTTGGCTGCCTGGGCACACTGCAGGCTCATGTTCAGCCTGCCATCGACCAGTACCCCCAGGTCCCTCTCTGCCTGGCCGCTCTCTAGCCACTCAGACCCCAGCCTGTAGCACTGCATGGAGTTGCTGTGGCCAATGTGCAGAACCCAGCACTCGGATGTGTTAAATCTCATGCTGTTGGATAAAATGTAAAGCAAGGATCAAAGATTTGAAGCAGCAGAAGGAAGAGTGGCTTGTCAGAGGCTCTTTCTTTTATGAATTTGTAGGCTGAGGACAAAACAAGCATTTCTTCCCTCCCACCTCAATTAGTCAAAAGGGCTGAAGAAGCCCATATATAGCCCCAGATGAAAATGTATGCTGCTGTGTCCATGCCATTCATCTGTAGCCGTGTTATGGTAGTTAGTAGAATTCACCCTGAACAAGGAAATGAGATAAGAAAAGACTCTGTTCTTCCAGCCACAAGTGGTGATTATTTGCTAGAAGGTACAGACATGATTCAAAATATGTACAAAGCACTTTGTGAAGTGGTATGTTCCACTAGGTTTTTGAGGACTTAGTACATGCCAACTCAAATACTCTACAAATGATTGCACCATACCTTGATCTTCATAGTGCTGGGAGCCAGAGCAGTTATTTCCTTCTGCATCCTGTCTGCAATACCTGGGTACATTGTAGTGCCTCCAGACAGCACATTATTGGCATAAAGATCCTTTCTAATATCTATGTCACACTTCATGATGCTGTTGTAAGTGGTTTCATGAATGCCAGCAGACTCCATGCCTGGGGAAGTTACAGAGGAATGCTGAGGATGCAACTCCATACAGAAGCTCAAAATTGTCAAGACAAAACTCACAACATGAACTTTAATGTCTCTTTGGAAGACATCGGTCTTCAGAGATATGGAAATCTGGATGGTCACTTTGCAGCTGCCTAAATGATTTCCTTAGGAGTTCCTTTGTGTACAGCCCTCCTTTCCCCCTTACATACACAGCTGTTCCTTAAAAAGAAAGCTGGGGGTGTGGAATAGTAAACTTTCCACTAGGCTTTTGCAGGCAATCTCCAATGTCTTAAGAATTCCTTATATGGTCTTGGAATCATTTGTTTTCTTGTTTTCTCTCTCTCTCTTTTTTTTTTAAAAAACCAGCTCAGAAGCAGAACAATCAAAATATGTCCTAATTCTTCTAAGTATGCAACTATTTCTTTCTGAGCAGAAATTCTGCCAGTTAGCAGAACCAACACTGGATTTCTACGTGACCTCACTGCCAGTATGCTTCACAGCTGTTGATTAACATGGCATTGTCTTGGCTTTGCTCTGCAAATGTGATGAACCATAGAATCAGGATCCAGGGCAGACTTTCTGGAAAATAAAAGTAATGCTTCCTGACCCCTCCCTTGCAAGCATGGTGAAACTACAATCCTCATACTATTTTAGAGAAGTGACTTTGCAGCCACACTTCTAGTAGTAGCCAAATGCATAACATACAAAATGCCACAGGCCTAATGATAGAATGCAGGAACAAGCATTCAAGGTTTATTTTAGAAAGCATTTTGCCTCATTGTTTGACATGAAGTTCCTCCCACCATATTAATAGTGCTGTTCTAAAAGATTATTGTATAATGGGTTCTAGGACATAGTTGTGTATGAGTCTGTGTTGGCAATGGGACACAATCACAAGGTAATAGGAGTTTGGCATTTATGTGCAGTTTATCAAGGCAGAACAATCATTCATCCTACCAATGAAAGACGGCTGGAAGAGGGTCTCTGGGCAGCGGAAGCGTTCGTTTCCAATGGTGATCACCTGACCATCGGGAAGCTCATAGCTTTTTTCCAGAGAGGAAGAAGAGGCTGCAGTGGCCATTTCATTTTCAAAGTCCAGGGCCACATAGCACAGCTTCTCTTTGATGTCACGGACAATTTCACGCTCCGCTGTCAAAAGGATTCAGTCTTTAGAATGGCATTCAGGAAAGACCCAGACACACTGGCAGGTTGTTCCCTTTCATCCTCCAGCACCCTCCCCATATTTTCAACAAATCCTCTGCTAATCTTGCAGGGAACTTTCCTGTTGGATTCCTTCCTGTGTCTGTTCAACTGCAGGACCACTGCTAGTCCTTCGAAGGACTAGAAACGTGGAACATCAAACAATTCTTCTCAGCAGCATGTCCTTACCAGTGGTCACAAAGGAGTAGCCACGTTCCGTCAGGATTTTCATGAGGTAGTCTGTCAGGTCACGGCCAGCCAGGTCCAGACGCATGATAGCGTGCGGCAGGGCATAGCCTTCATAGATTGGCACATTGTGGGTGACACCATCCCCAGAGTCAAGCACGATCCCTTCGAGAAGGCAACACACAATTCATTCCCAGGTGCACATCAACATTCCCACATTGCAAAAGTCTATGGCATGTTCCCCAGAGGCCTACCTGTGGTACGTCCAGAAGCATAGAGGGACAGAACAGCTTGAATAGCTACATACATGGCTGGCACGTTGAAGGTCTCAAACATAATCTGAAATGCAGTTAAAATAATCGCCTTTAGCAGTTTTCATTTAGCTGAAGCAATTTACTGAGGACACAGGCAAGATTTTCATATTTCTTGATGGTTGGTAATAACAAGGAAGGAAAATACAAAATGGTACTGGACAAAAAAATCTAAATCCAAAAATATTTGTCCTATAAGAAGACATCTCCCTACATCTGGCCTCTATCTTCAAAATATTAATATAGACACAGTCACATATTAGAGATAATTTTATAGTAGACCTGGACATAAAAATAGTTTAAGATGACAAGAAGCTTGGAGAGACTGAGGTACTTGCAGTCAAAGCAAATACAGTGATTTTCTGAAGTAAATGTAATAATACGCAGACATGGCCAGTGGTCACTGTGCATCTTCCATAACAAAGAAGGCTAGACTACTGGACAGCATGACTAATTGAAATGATGAAGCTCGTATCCTGCTGGATTCACAAAGTTGGAATTACTCCATAGCTTTAGTGTGAGCTTACCTGGGTCATTTTCTCTCGGTTGGCTTTGGGATTCAGGGGTGCTTCAGTCAGGAGAGTTGGGTGTTCTTCAGGTGCAACACGGAGCTCATTATAGAAAGAGTGATGCCAGATCTGAGGACAATGGAAGAATGCAGAGGAAAGAAACACCATCACCCAGCAGCTCAGAATCACTTCCAAACAGATACTGTGCTCCAGCACTCTGCTTAAAAGACTAGAGATAGGCTAGTAACATTTTTCCTGCAGTTCTTGCCTTCTTAGAAATTACGTAAGTAACTTATAGTAGAAGAGACCAAGCAGGACAGACTTGGTTCCAGCAATGCTATTTCAACAATGACTGAAAGTGAAACAGTTCCAGAACAACTCTAGATGCAAGCAGACCTAAGGGTTCAATAGATAACAGGTCTCTTTTGGTTAGCAGAAGCCATCCCAAGAACTCATAAAAAGAAATGAAGGCAAATCCTTTGTGAGTTTAAAAGTCAGCTTGTATGTATCACCTCCACACAACTCATTCCTACCTGCTGTAAAAATCAGAGGCCTAGTGGACAGCAATGTTAATACCACAATAGGAAGTAAACCCACCAGAAACTTTCTAAAGGCCAAGAAGTCATTTCTTAAGCTTGTTTTCAAGCTGGTGGCGATTAGAAACTGGTTGGTATGCTAGGCATCTGAAAGGTTTTGCTTCCAAGTAAGATCTACAATGCTATGAGAATCAGGAAGTCCTGTGTGACTCCACACACTTGCAGTGTGTGGCGATGTCCCAACTGTTCCAAGCAGCTCCGTTTCCACAGCACAACACTAAACAGAGATATCAGCTTAGAAATTATACCAACCATACAGACTATGACTATAACCAGGATTCTGGAAGCCTTTCATCCAAATGCTAGCTCTGAAATGGATGCAATGCACTGCAGTATTGCTAATCACTCAAGCTTTAAAAAGTATGTGTGTAAACAGTGCCCTTTCTATCAAATTTCCATACATTTTGCATTTTTTTAGAGATACCTTCTTAAATTCCATTTTCTTACTTTCAAATTGAGAATATTTCTTCCCTTTCCTTTCCTTCCACCCTCCCACCTCTAATAATGAGCAAAGATTTATAGATGAGATGAGAGTAAAAGAACTCCCAGTAACTATTTTGATGTACTCCTAGTGATACTTCAGCTTTAGAAGCAAGATAGCCTTTCCTGTCAAAAAGCTTAATTAAACCATACTTGATAGCAGGATGATCTCATCTCGAATTTAGTGGGCATTCTGTAAGCCTTTGGTTCAAGTAGCTGTTTGCCAACTTTTCAAAGCTGAAATACCTTCTCCATGTCATCCCAGTTTGTGATGATGCCGTGTTCTATGGGATATTTCAAGGTTAGGATTCCTCTCTTGCTTTGAGCCTCATCACCTACGTAGCTGTCTTTTTGACCCATACCAACCATCACACCCTGTAAAATACCACAAATGGAGTTAGTCTCTTGAGGAAAGGTATCACAATGTCAACACAACATTAACCATGAAATAAATGCAGTGGCCAGTTATACTAATTACAGAATACTCTTTATGAATACTAATGAATGGAGAGTTACTCATTGCTCTTCAACTGCCAAAATTAAACATTTCATTCACTTCAATCTCTGTTCATGTTTCCACTACAGTTTAAATAAACAGAACAAGTATCATGCTAAATGCATCGAGATGAAGTGGAAAGACAGGGTTGATTTCACATTTCTTATCATGTAGGGATGAACTGCCTGCTAAAGTGGAATAAAAGCAGAAATGTGCCATCTAAAGGTCAAAACAGAGCAATACACACTTTTCATTCCCCAAGGCTTAAATTTCAACATTTTTTAATCATCTTTTTGGACACTGTAATCTTGTCATTAGAGACAGACAATTTAAATCTACTGGTGAATCTTTGTAGGTATTTCCATGGAGGAAATTTCCATGGTTCATGGACTTTAAGGTGGATATTACTCTGGATATATGCCAGTCTCTATGTCAAAGTCAGAAATACTGGGCAAAAAAATAGTATATATAGAGGATGCTTTGAGTGCATAATACTCCTGTCAGAACTTAGTCATTACAGACTCCAAACCCTGGCATCTCTAACTCATTGTCTTAAAAACAGGCAACTGGAATTTGTAATTTTTGATGGGAAGATCCTTCTTCCAGGGGACTAATGTTATCTGTGATAAGTCATCAAGAAAGAAAGATTCTAGGAATTGGTATTTGTTTACACTGTAACTATACAGCTTGGGTTTACATAATTAATGCCTTGCACACTAGCTACAGAAACTGGCATCTGAATACTTCTGGTTTTAATCATGGTAATTCCCAGAGGCCTCAATTAGACCTGCAGATGTAGCTGCTGTACCGGAAGACAGGCATTTCTCCAGCTTTGAAGAACCTAAAATGCATTTGCTGGGTATATAAAATGCCACACTTCACAAGAAGTTCACCTCTTTCCACTTCACCAGGGCCTCTGATGGCATAGAAGCAATTGTATGGATCTGCTGACTAGGTGCATTAGTTTGTTGTGGCCTAGCCAAGCTGCTATAATTCCTGTTAATGATGGTCTGGCTCAAACTCTCTTTATTGAACAGTTCAGCTAATAAATGCATTTTGCTAATAAATGTATTTTTCAAGCTGTTAGAATCAAGTACATTAAGATGTAAACCCTGATGCTAAAGAAACTCAACCCTAGACAGGTGCCCATCTGTGACACAGATAAATGAATAAAGTCAAGAAGTTTAACTGGAAGGTGTCTGAAAACTTCTCCTTTCGGTTACCATAAATCATCTATCATCAGATTTAGGGTAGTCAAAATTTCCAGATACTTGTATGTTGGGCCTTTTTTTTTTTTTAAAAAAAAAATTAACTTTACTCACCAAGTCCCAAAATTAAAGGGTAGGGAAAAGAGGGAACAAAAGGGAGTTAAACATTTTATAAGGTTTTCTCTCATGAGGCAAGACACCTGCTTTGACTCAAATGAGTGCATCAGTGGATGCATTTTGCCTGGGCGAGTCAAGGCTGGGCTAGCCCCAGACACAGGGGAAGGTGGCCCTAGGCTGGAAAGCTGGGGACAGAGCAGAAAAGCCTTCTAGAAGCCCAGTATGGAATAACCAGTGCAGCTCATTACCTGATGCCTGGGACGACCCACAATGGAAGGGAAAACTGCTCTTGGAGCATCATCCCCAGCAAAGCCAGCTTTGCAGAGCCCTGACCCATTGTCACAAACAAGGGCAGTGCTGTCCTCTTCCTCACACATTCTTCTACGTCAATGTCCTTAGGCACTCCAGACAGAAAACAGGCCTATGAAATCAAAAGGAAATAGTTTAAAGAGAAACAAAAAAAAACAAAACCAAAAACCCAAAACAAAACCAAAAACAAACCATGCTCGGGTAGCAGACCTGACCTTGAGGACAGAGGTGGCTGTAAGGAAATGGGCAGCACCGGCAAAGAGAGGTATGGCACCAGCCTGGCAATCGCAAAGGCTGCAGGGCCATTCAAAGAAACAGGCTTCTGTTTAAAAGTATGAGAGATTTCAATCACATCTGCCAGAGGGCTGTATGCACAAGATATTGTCCAGGGGATCCCAGAAGAGACTTCCAGTCCTGTGGCATGGGCAGACAGATGAGGGAGCAGTAAAAGTTTATCTAAATTTGGTCACAGAAATTCACGACTGGGAGTGGGTGGGAGATAAAAGAATGCTGGACTGACAGCTGCAAAAGCACTGGTTTCAGCAGAACTTTTCCTGCTTTTCTATCACCCTGACAAAGTCCTGACACATGGAAAGCTGTCAAAGGTAAGAGCACTTCCATCTTCACCATTCAGTCTTGGGCTTCCCAAAAACTAACCACATTAAACACTATGCATGTATCACAGAGATTTATTTCTTTTGGATGCAGATATTAACCCACTGGGTGAAGACAGCAAATTAAGTTTACATTTTAGCTTCCAAAAGAAAATAAGAGTTCCAAATTAGAGGAAAACAAACAAACAACAAAAATAAACCCACAAAACACCAACAGAAACCACAAAACCAAAAAACCCTCTCCTAGTCACTCAGTAAATATAGTGAGTGGCATTATCTACTTTAGAAACAGGCTGCAGCATATACTCTATTATCATTTCAAAGCAGCTAATGAACTGCATTTGCAGAGCGGTGGTGTACTTTATGTTGGCTCCTTTTCTCAGCAAGAAGAAACAGGGCAGCAGGGAGATAATATGGGTAATAAAAATACTTTGAAGGTTTTCTATTAAAGTCAATTACAGAAACAAGCACTGAATACCAGGGCTCAAGACAAACTATCAGCTCCCAATTTATAGTGCGGTAGGGAATCATTTGGCTAGCTCTGAGCCTGGGCTTCCACACAGAGTTCAGCAAATTGCAACGTGTTAACAGCTAAAGGAGACAGCTGTCATCCACAGACCAGCTGGCCCTGCATGCAGTCTCCAAAACCTTTTGCCACTGGAACACAGAAAGCACAGGACAAAGTAGGAATGGCTTCAGCAAGAGCCATGGCCCATGAGCAAGGGAGCCCACCATCCATTTAGCCTCTGTAACACATGGAACAAGCATGGACAGTTCTCCCAAATCCTTAATTTGAGATCCTGTGTCTCCCCCTGGCCAGGCAGCCATAAGTTACCGCTGCAGCCTGCTCCTGCACACCGTGTGGGCATAGCTCCCAGAGAAGAAAAGAACAGAGAAATCCTAGCTTCAGGTACCCCAGATATTTTACTGTTATTACTGGAAAAAGAAAGTAAGTTGCAGTTTTTGCATCCTCTGGGAAAAGAGGCTTTTTATATTCAAACATTTACTGAATGGAGCATGATTGTTATCTAATGTCAATGAACAGACTGGTTTGGACAAACCATTTCCTAATTAGGAAATAGGCTTTTCAACCATCTGTTTTTGGAACAGAGTTCGAGGTCAGGGGGTTTACTCAAACCAGTGCAGCTAATGAAATGCCAAAAATCACTTGGGGGAGGGGAAATAAGGGGGCAGGGAAGACTACATTTCTGAGCTTAGTGGACTCTAAATGAAAACCATATTTAGTAATAAAGCACAAAAAGCTGAAAAATCAAAGCTGAAGGATTTCAGACAGGGTGCCCTGCTGCCAACCAGCGACTTACAGCTCAGGACTGCCATGGCATGCATTAGCAACATCTTAAGATAACAAATCTCACTCAGTACTGTAGAAGAAAGGATTTTTTTTCTCCCAAGTAATTAATACAGCATTTAATCTTTCTTCCATCAGCTTTACATCTAAAGGTAACAAATCACCTCACCAATCTGCAGAAGCTATTAAGGGAACTCAAGCCTCACACGAAATATTGTGTGTAGCTTGTTCTGTAATGGAATGTTTGGCATTTAACAGAAAAGTAGTTTCAAATACGTAGGGATAAGGATGAATAAACATGTATCCTCATTGTACTCTCTTAGACACTGCTAATTTGCATACTTGCAGTTCTTCTTACAGTCACATTCTCCAGAACACTTATGTCACCTTAGGCTGAGCTAACAGCACCAAAGCAAACCTACTGAGAGATGCTACTACATATCCCTTCAGGAACTCTGTTCTGTCCCACACTAATGCTCCAGGTCACACAGGTTTGTTCAAACATGCATATAGCTGTAATTCCAGCTGTGCCATTACACAGACAATGTCTCTATAGAACTTTCCCTTTCAGAAGTGCTATAAAATAAAGACAACTGACTTTAGACATTGCAAGTGTTTTATCAATAAGTAATGTTGCTTAAGCAAACTACAGCACAGCAGTACATCCTCCTGAACAGCTTCTATTTGACATTATTTAACTGAAGTCCTCCAGCAATCTGTAAATCATGATATTGGTTCAGTGCCACTTACCCTGACAGCGCTTGGCTGGGGATAGCTGCTCTAGGATGGTTCACTCTGTATCTGAAAGCTCTAGGGTTATATAGCCCCTTCAGCTCTTCTCCTCCCACTAGCCTCCCAAACAAGGAGCAAAGACAGGCAGAGATAGAGCTGAAGTCTCTAACAAAACCATATAGGGACCTTATTACAAAAACCTCTAATCTGGGTGGCCACAGGCCCTGGGTCTCTTCCACTGCATTCCAGTGTAGAGCTCATGAAACAGGAGGAGACTTTCAGCTGTGTAAGATAAACACTTTAAAACATCAGAAGAGTTGCTAAAATACAGAGAGACTGTGTGCCCACAATAGACACCCTCTGGCAGAACAAGCATGTGTTCAAACAAGAAAGCTCCAGGCCTCCATAGTAACATCCAAGAGGCAGAATGAGAAATTGGAAGAGCAGTCATTTATAACAGGGAAGGTATTTTTGAAGAAGCACTTTGCTTTCATCAAAGATTTTCACAAAAACAATGAAAATATTTCTGGCAAGCTAAACAGCTGTGGAATTTATCTGCAAGGTCTCTTTAAAATCTTGGTGTTTTGCTTGTCTGCTAAATATTGCTCAGAGGCTAAGGGTAGTTTAAAAAGTACCTGCTGTTGTGTAGGGTTCAGAGCAAAGTGTTTGGAAGGTTGTGAAAATGTTTTGTCAAAAGATTGATATAATCCCTTTTGGGTTGAGAAGGGTTAGGATTCATGCTGCTTCTCTTGTCAGCTCATTTGCAAAACCCTAGGATCTATGGGCCAACTTCGTCCTAGTGCTACACCAGGGATGGTCACAAATCTGGATTGTCACAAACTCACATCTCAAACTGTTCATAATAAAGTCACTGAATTTTATAACCTCCAGCCAACTTTTCCATTGACCATATTTTTAGCAAGTAAGCAAGGGTTCTCACTGTACAAGTTATTTTCAGCACAGCATGGATTTTTACAGCTGTAGCCAGTTTTTCTCTAGACAGGCTGATTCTAGCAAAGCAGCTCTATCATAGTCAACAACACTTGGTCACAAAGTCTGTACTAATGACCAGAAACCAACATCTCTAATCTCCAATACCAAACCACTATAAATTCAGAATTGCTCTATGCACACCAAGTCAAGAAAGATGTGAGAATCCAAGCGAGATCCTTGCAGTTTGAGTCTTGTTACAATGGGCAGGAGCATCACTAACTTGCTTGCAGAGTGTTTGCTGCCTAATTGAGTAGTCTTAACGCAAGAAAACCTCCCATAAATCACAGTGGGAGCTTTTCTTATGTAGAGATTTAAGGATTAAGCCCCTAGCAGAGATAACAGATAGGCAGAATTATGGACTGAAGACCAAAAGGAATTCAACTTTTAAGGAATGTAACTGCCTTTGAGGGCCAGGTACAGAAGCTAACAAGTGTTGGAACGTGAGCCATGCAAAAGCTATTTATTTGTCTTCCAGAACCAGGGAAAAAGAGGTGTTCTGAAGGAGAAAAAAACAACAAACCAAACCAAACAACAACAACAAAAAAACCACCACCAAAACAAAACAACGACAAACAAAACCCACAAACAAAACCAAAACAACAAAAAAATCCAGCAAGGTAAGCAAGCTAAAACGGAGGATACAAACAATATAAACAGACCTTTCTTCCTCATTTCTCCCACTGACACTCAAAGCACAGCCAAAACAATTTTCTTTTTGTTTTCAAACAACGCCCAAATACATAGCTGAGGAAAGTTATGTACCTCTAAAGAATGTATGGCATTAGGTCAGAGAATTCAGGTGAAGGGCCAGGAGTATTTCACACAGCAGAACCCCTCACTGCAGTGTCATATCTGATTTTGATACAAACATCAATTACCTCCTAGACTGGAGGAAACAATACAAGGTTTTTAATGTAATACTACTCCTCAGAAATATCAGGACTGGGATGAAGATCCAAAAGAATCCAAAGTCTTCACCTTAATGAAAAGAGGTTCACACAAAAAGGCAAACTGATGATGATGCTATAAGCAGTTACATACAAGATTGCACAGCAAAAAAACAGTGCTTCTGTCTACTGGAGCATCATGCACACAGCACCTCAGCACAGCTAGAAATACAGGCAACAGTTTTCTACGAGAGTCCTCTATGGATATTATAGCAGGTGGTGACCATGCAGACACCTTCATATCTCTGTTCTGCTTCATCACAATTGCTATAAACATAGCCTGGTGCATACCACAATTACCAGTGGTGGCATTGGTGGCAACAGCAGCCCCTTGGCTGTGATGAGGAATGATTATTTGGGAAGGAATCACCAAAGATGTGGGAATCCTAGCTTTCAGGGTGTTCAAGAGAAAGATACATCAGACATATTCATTCAGAGGAGGCAGCTGTTGATACACTGATAAAGAGGAGACATCAGTTGTTTGGAGGAACCTTCTATATGAAGGACAGCTGTCAGAAACAGGGCTATGCAAACCAGAAAGGAGAAGTAAGGCTAGAGGCTGACTGAGCAGTAGTGATGGATACACAGGAACAGCACAAGAAAAAATGTTGAGATGTTGCAGAACCATGCCTCCAGCATACAATGGAAAGCCAGTGCTAAGCAGCCAGCTTGTCTCTGGGGTGTTCCGTTATGGAAGGTCCTAGGGCAGCAGGAAGGAAGGCAGACAAACAGGTGAACTATGCAAGGAAATTAGGTCAGTCTGGCTCGAGTGACCTTATAGAATATAGGTATTGCTTTTCTTTTTAGTGATTCCATACCTGAGTTATGATCAGTCCTGGTTTTGGCACACAGATATTACTATAGATAAAAACACATGGGAAAAAATTTACACTGGTAGTTTATACCTTTATTCTCAGCAACATAGGTCATTGACGGAAGGGTAGGGGGAAGGGGAAAATGTAATTGGCATGAGTTAGGAATAAGAACCTAAAAAGAACTGAAAAGAACAAGTTGTCTGAGAATCAAGCCTAAAAGATGGGGATTAAATCTCTGAACCCTCCTTCTTTATAGCTGTCTTAGCCCATTTTTTTTCCCCCAAGAAGAAGAACACAACACCATTCCTGAAAGTAGGTTACCTTCCTCTCTGGAGGCCACTTCCATCACCTCTTTCTGCTGCCTGTTTTTCAGTACTCATCCCACTCATGTGGACAGAATCTACCACAGTACAATTTTCCCATGTGTGTACACTCCAAGGTTCTAGCTCTCTTTGTATCCATAGCCAAAAGCTATGGGGTTTATTTGGCTTTCCTTGAGAACTTCCCTCCTTGTCTCCACCACAGAAGCATGCCCACAGTATGATCAGAGAATGGAAAATAAGCAGAAAAAGTAATTTTGCCTCTTTCTTTCATACCCCTTTCCCTGATCTCTATATAGTGATACTATCAAAGCACTTATGCACATTAGGAAGTTCCCTGTAGACTTCAGTCATCTTTCAAGAAAGGTATCAGTGGTAACTCCTATCTGTGTATTTCATACATTCTTTGGTTTTCAGTAACTTGTGCACACTGTCATACAGACATAAAATGTGGCTGGGACTCCACAGCAGCAGGAGCTGTAAGGCCACCAGGCCTAGAAAATGGACTTCAGCTGGCCTGAAGAATGACAGCTCAGAGGCCACACAGCAATTAATAGATGCCATACTTTTTTGGTCAAGGAGTGCAAAAGCTGCAGTCTTATCCCCACTGCTATAGAAAACTGGGAATAAAGTAACCCCTTTGCTCATAACATTACAAACCATTACTTTATAAGGGAAAACAACTTCTGAGGCGTGCATGGAGACCTTCCTGCCTGCATCCAATTGGTTCTTCAGGAATGAGGCTTTGCTAAATATGTCTCCGGCTCCTTTTTATTTGGGGATTCCTTTCATCTTCATAGCATTAGCAGAATCTCTAAATGTTTTGGTTTATCTGGCTTCAGTCTCTCTCCTCTATCTCATTGATAGGCTTTACACTTCCCCACTCCCTGTTTTGAGAAAGACAGGAATAAATAAGCTTCAGGGAGCAGAAAGTGCCTCTAATAAACTGATTCATTGCAGCTGTCACATAGTGTGCATCTGTAAAGTGTCAAATCAACCATAAGCTGTCAGACCCATAGACTAGCTCTCTCTGTGATTGTCAGGCTCTTGCACTGGTGTCTCTCTAACAACTAAGACAAAATGGCTCAAATCATTCTCAAATATTATAACTTTCAAACTACAAAGCTTGGGAAATAGTTTTTCCAGTGCTGTTCAGCAGCTAGAGAATACAGCGTTTGCCTCCTGGGCTTTTGACCAGGGCAATGAAGCATGTTCATTCACAACCTTCCTTCCTGGCAAAGCATCTTCCTCCATGGTAATGTGGTAAAGTTGTCCCTCATTCAAAATTAAAGGAAGATATCCAATGTAAAAATGAACTAATGGCTCCCTCCTCATCCTTCTTAGATAAATAAACAGAACATAAGAATGTGCCCTGCTGGGTCAGGCTGATATCCATCTAGCTCAGTATCCTGTCTCTGAGATTTCCTGACGGCGGACACTTAGGAAAGAAGTGAGACATGTAAAGTGACAATTTTTTACCTATATCCTTTCTGCTTCCTTATATCCATAAGGATTTAGAGAGACAGACATTTGTACTTCTGTCTTCAAGTGTAACAGATGCAGACAGATTTTTTTTTCCTCCATAAATTTGCCTAATTTAAACATAATTTTGGAGCTGGAGTGCCCTCTATGATTTTTGGTGGAAATAAGCTCTACATGTTATCTGCAGGGCAGCACATGTAGCTCACACTTGAGCTGGTGTAGATGTGCCTAATGTTAGAAAGAAAACATCAAATATATCAGAATCGTGGTATAAAAGCAATGTTCCTTTGACTAAGATCTGCAAATCCACCAGAGATCCTGGATAAGCCTTCAGGACACTGGCCAAGGCTGAGCTCTGTTCCGCTATGTGTAAACCAGCACCCCAGTAGCTTGTTCACAGTTTATGCAGACCTATCTGTCCTAAATAACATTGCAGACAAGGCTTCACAATAACATTACATTGGCACATCTCCTAAGAGCTAAGAGAGAACAGATTCCCCCAGATGATTATCACAACCTCCCCAGTATCATGCTGTCTAAATTTGTCAGCCTGTAAGTGAAATCTTTCCACCACATCACTGTAAACAAGAAGCTCTGTTCTCCTAAGGAAGTCAGACCTACACAGCATTAGCATGGAGAAGGCAGAACACAGGGGTCCTTCCTCCACAATAACTTCCGATCTCCCCAGCCAACGCATTTCCAGACTGACAGCAACAAGGAGACCAAGTTCCCATCACATTTTTGGAAGTAGTCGTCACGTTATTACTTCACCAAAATAAAGATTTCAGGGTAAGCCTGCAAGTTATGATAAACAAGATCTTTTCCATCAGAGAAATTTGATGGAAGCAGGTTCCATAAGGCTATCACTTAGGGATTAATCCTGGGGACTCTGCATGACTGTTTGTATCACACAGCTTCACAAGCTCAGGTGCCTGTATCGGCCAAAGTGTCTGGCTCTCCAGCAAACAGTGAGAGAGCTTCTTTGCTCCTGGGCTCTGGATTGTGACAAACTGAGAAGACCCACTCACTATAAATGTCAACACGCAGGTACCTGCTGCTCCAGATTTCCCAGCCCTGGTCTTCATCCCCTTTCTCCTGACACCTGAGCTCGGTGCACTCAGAGCAGTTAGGCGTTGCTGCTGTGCAGGACAAGGGGACACGGCCCTGTTGCAACTTCCTTGTCCTCCGTATGAGCCACTCAGCATAACCTATAAACAAAAAAAAACTTCTGTGAGCACAGCTGGACTCTTTTTTTTTTTTTCATTTTTCATTTTTTCAATTTACATAAGAAGCACTGTGAAGGAATCAGCATTACGTGTCAAGAAATTGAAGAACACACAGAAACCACAAGGGGAAACCTACAACCTGTGTGACTAAAGTGAACACAACCTTTTAAAAATACCTCAGGATAAAAAGGAAACATGCTTTGGGAATTGGCATGCCATTATATGGAAAGATACACTGTTATAAGTTATTGCATTTTCTGTACCAGGAAAAAGGTCAGATGTCAATTCAAAGGACTGCAAAACCTCCACTGCAGAAGGGTGCTGAAAGAGCCAGCAGTAAAATTAGGCATGCACAGCAAAGTGGGTCTGGGTAGCTTGCATCCATCCAGGTGTTCCAGGGAACAGGCCAAAGTGTTTCATTAGTCTTTAAAAATGCCTAAGGGGTTTTCTTGAAACAGAAAGGCAGTTTAACAAAAAATTTCAAGCAAATAATGGCAAGAAGTAGCTAATTACAAGCTTGTCAGATGAACACACCACTCTAAAGCAGACTATGACAGCAGCCAATATAGAATCCAAATAATGAAAAATAAAGAACATATAATGAATGCTATCAAATAAGGCTTTATTACAATACAATACAATACAATACAATACAATAATACAATACAATACAATACACCAGGTTGGAAGAGACCTTCAAGATCATCACGTCCAACCCATCAACCAATCCAATCCACCCAACAACTAAACCATGCAGCCAAGCACCCCATCAAGTCATCTCCTGAACACCTCCAATGAAGGTGACTCCGCCACCTCCATGGGTAGCCGATTCCAATGGGCAATCACTCTCTCCGTGTAGAACTTCTTCCTAACATCCAGCCTAAACCTGCCCTGGCACAGCCTGAGACTGTGTCCTCTTGTTCTGGTGCTGGTTGCCTGGGAGAAGAGGCCAACCTCTGCCTGGCTACAACCTCCCTTCAGGTAGTTGTAGAGAGCAATAAGGTCACTCCTCAGTCTCCTCTTCTCCAGGCTAAGCAACCCAACCCCAGCTCCTTCAGCCTTTCCTCACAGGGCTTCTGTTCCAAACCCCTCACCAGCTTCGTTGCCCTCCTCTGGACACGCTCCAGCAAGACAACATCCTTCCTAAACTGAGGGGCCCAGAACTGGACACAGTACTCAAGGTGTGGCCTAACCAGTGCAGTGTACAGGGGCAGAATGACCTCCCTGCTCCTGCTGGCCACACTGTTCCTGATGCAGGCCAGGATGCCATTGGCCTTCTTGGCTGCCTGGGCACACTGCAGGCTCATGTTCAGCCTACAATCAGCCAGTACCCCTGGGTCACTCTCTGCCTACTTCTTGTCAAACTGGCTTTGATAAATTTTACAAACATACTTGCAAAAGTCCTCTAAATGCTTTTAATTTCTAAAACATCTAATGGTTAAAAATAGGTGAGTACAGAATGCATATGCACCATAGCAGAACTGGCTAGCTGAAGTCTCACAGCACAGTAGGGCAGGGCAAACACTACTGAGTGGGAGTGATTCTGTGGGATCTTCCCTACCCATCACTATCTATGTACCTTAATGCCTTTATCAGTGATCTGAACAATAACATGCTACAGATAAACATCCCAGATAGAACTTGTGTGTTCTTTTAGAATTTGCCACAATCTGCATTACAAATCTAGGATAAAACAAAGTCCTCCCCAGCAGAATTCTGTTTATAATATGAAGCCTTAAGAAAACTCTGCATCTCCAACCTTTGCAAAAGGTTCACCCCCTGCATCCATTGCACTTTTGCTGAATGTCATTTTGGTTGATGAAATCAAGGTGCAGACAAACACAACTGGCTAAGTGGTGCCTAACTCCTTGCAGGTTGCAGGAAGAACAGGACTCACCGGTGCTCTTCTCTGCCCTGTATGCATCAATGTGCTGCTGTCACAGCTTTCTACACACATCCTGGCTGCTGCTCAGGCCTGGAAGGACCTCCCATTATCTACTGTGGTGGTCCAGAAGAAGAACTCAGCAGACAGCTTTCACTCATGCTCCAGCATTTTCAGTTTATAAACCTCTCCCTAAATGTTCCTCAGGTCTCACAAGAAGACTGAAGCCGGCTGGTCTTTCACCTTTGCTCTGCAGATGCATCTTAGTTATATAGGTAGCTCATTCTTCCTCTTTCTTACAGTCCTAAGAACTATAAGAAAGTACTGATAACAAACTATTTCTTGTTCAATAATTTGATTGGTTTTCAGAAAGTGTACCAGCATTTTCTGGTCAAATGCAGGGTTTTCCCCTCTTCCACTAAATGTCTTTTACATGCCTGCCTTTAAGTGTTTGTTTGAATTCCACATCAGATCAAATAACACTGTTTTGGTTTTCAACTTTTATGACTGTAAGAAAGACTTTGATACATTTCTGGAACAAACATAACAATCCTTCAGAAATAAGAAAAAACATAAAAGTCTGCAAAGCTTTTTCTCCTTCCAGCCCCCCATTTAAAGACCAATTTTTTTATCACTGTCCTTGTGGAGGATGAAAAGATCAGGTCTAACCCATCTATAGCCCAGCTGAAGTTTTTTCCAACCTCAGCTGCTTTTTGATCCATTTCTTAAACAGGATGAGATCACAGATACTGACTATCCTGCATTGCACACACACACATATAGAGTGCTCTTAGGAACCTATACAGATACAACTCTCACTGCACACAGCTCTCTATTCCATAGAAGACTAACATCTGCCTGGTTTCACTGCATTTTTTAGGACTTTAAAAGTATCCTAAGTACCTACAGGAAGAAAATGCTAAATCCTACAGATTTGTGCTCTGTTCTTCTTGCCAGTCAGGAAACAGAGCTAAATATAATAAAAGGTTTTGTACGTCTCTGTCTTAGAATTACAGTTTCTACCATGTTGTCAGTTCTGTAAGCACTTCCTTAGTTTCCCTTTCTTTCAGTTCATTGCTAGTAACTGCTTGAATAGATGCAGGCACTCCTTTTAGTGCTGCAAAACACTTCTGCCCAAGGATCTTGAAAACGCCTGGATAGTTTCCACATCAGGATACTGGAACCACATGCAAATCTTTCAGCTTCCTAATTAGAGCCTGTTAGTGCATTGTATTTATCTGTCTTACAAGGTCAAATGTTCAGACCTTTTCAGCATAATATAAATAATTCATCTGCACTGTAATTAGCCTGTGTTACACATCATGAACACACTGTTTAATAAAAGGATTAAATTATGTAATTAGCAGGCCTTCAGCATACACTTGTCCTCCTTTATGAATGGTATTTCAATGAAACTGTCTTCCTATAGTATTTCATAGCAGTGTCACTTGCACTGCAAATGGCCAGGCCTTCTCAGCAAAATGGGCCGGGGCAGACAGGGTACAGCCACACTTGGAAAAAAAGGCTAACATCTGTTTTCTTTCTTTCTTTCTTCTCACACAATTCAAGCTGCTGTTTTCATGAGGGCTAAACCTTCCCTATTACCTTGACTTTAATGATTTACACTTATTCATCTGTAGGCTTGTTTTTGTCAGACAATGTTTTTGAGGTAGGCCCCCTGAAAAGAAAACATGCGAGGTTTTACCAGGTCATTCAGGAACAAAGGAACAGTAGCTGGGAGAGCAATGAACAAGCTCTATTAGCAACAGCCCTTCACAACACCAAGCAAAGATGCTCCAGGCTCTGCCATGTAACAGGGCAGACCAGGGGGCTGATGAAAAAGTGGCTAGTGCCCAGCCCTGCCTCCCAGAGAGAGTGAAGTCCCCAGTTACTTATATAACATCTCTTTACATCTGCTTTATGCATGTGTAATGAAATCCTAGCCACTGATTTCTAGTAAAACCACAGCTCAGTGAAATGATTTTATGACAGCTGGTCCAAAACCTTCTTCAAGAAGGTAAGTCAATTTCCTCACACTATTACAGCAAAGGGAGGTGATTCCCTCCACGCTTCTCACGTGAAACTGAGAAACTGCTCTCCTCTCAGCAGGCTACCTCCAGACAGAGGGTTTCTGAGCACCCCATAAGCTGGGAGAAATGCACAGGCTGATAATGCTGTGGCCTGCACTGGCACCAGACTCTCTTACCTATCCCAGGGAACCAGAAACACACATTCTGCTGTTCTTGCTCTGCAGTCTCCCATTTCTGTGTGGGGGAGTTGGCTGACAGCAGGAGAGGTAGCCACTGTGCAGTGTGGTAAGGGTGCCTCTTCTGAAATACTTGGCTTCCAAGATGTATTTGAGAAATGATTCAGTGGAAAAATATCACTAACATCTTATCTGGAAACCTAACAGAGTGCTTCAGGCAGCGTATCCCTTCTTGTTATGACCACCCCTGGAGTCACACAGCATTCTAAGCCCATCATTTAATTGCTGATTAGAGGCACCAACAGAAAAGCAAATCAACAGTGTTTTGATACCAATAGAAATTACTCTGTATTACATACTCATTTCAATTGCTTCATGCTTATACGAGTTTGACTATGCAGTAGGCTATGTAGCTGAACAGAGAAGCTATGACTCACTCCTGTAACTGTATGAGCTACACAGGCCTCTTGTTTTTGTCTGTTTGTGCAGATGTGTGGTAGAAGTGGGTGAGTAGAAGAAGGCAGGGAAAGTGAAAGCCCCACCACCTCCAAACCTTGTTCCTACCAAAACAGCCCGTGTCTACCAGAATTTACCTCTTGATCACCTGCCTGAAGCAAAAGCCCTGGTTAAAAGCACATAACAAGGCTCTAGAGACAAACATCCAGAGTGAGATCACTGCATCCTGTTCTCATTCTGAAGAGCATTTGATGTTGCAGAGGATGCCTAACTACCTCTCAGATGTTAGTGGGAGGGATAAAACCTTTCACATCACTGTCCCTCTGCCCTTCCCCCACCACAAGTATTTCAAAGCCTAAGTGATATACAAAAACACCAAGAGACTTTGTAGTCTCAGTCTTTATCTAAGCATATTAGACTAACTTTTTGGATGGTATCCTAGAAAGAGAAGCATGACAGAGCAAAGCAAACTGGTGGAACTATAGTCCCAAAAGACACAATATTCCTCACAGTTTCAGAAATTGTGATTCTGTAAGGTATTTTTAAACATTTCCTTTAGCTTCTCCTCTCCACCACCACCTTCAATAAAATTGTCTTAGTTAACTTTAAAATTCTCATTAAAACTTTTTTTCCTTGAAGGATGGCTGTGTATTACTTACTCAACATCAAAAATAAACATCTGGTCTGCCTGTTACTGCCATCTTCAGCTCGAAGGTTAAAAGCAGAACTAAAGACTTCCTTTTACTCACATTTACCTTCTAAATCCAGACGTTTCTCTACAGAACTCTCCTCTCTCATCTTCAGGATGAGGATTCAGTCATGGATTTAACTGACAAATGCAGGAAACTAATACTGCTCACAGACTAAATTAGTCATGGTCTGTCCAGGCAGTGCCTGAAGGGAAAAGGTTTGAAGACTTCCTCACCTCTGGAGAACACTGAGCGTCCCTAGCACATTATTGCAAAAGCTTTTACAGTTCATCTGTTACACATATGACAGTCCAAGTTTAATACTATCTTAAAAAACAAACAAACAAACAAAACAAAACCCAAACACAAAACAAAAACAACTAAAAGCAGTTAGTCAGGGAAAAAAAAAAAAGGGAAAAAGTGCACCAGCCAACTTCTGAAGCTAAGCTGCCTGCTGCAAGTTCTGCATTTAAAAGAGATGCATTTACAATATACCAAGTCAAAAAGTCATCTTTTAAGTGGACCCATGTGATGTGCAAAATGTTTACTAAATAATGCAGCACTCAGGATCTCAGAACTCACTGGTAGAGCGCACACACAGAGGACAGGGACAGCATGGTCCCATGGCTAAAATAAAGTCAATAACCAACCCTAAGATAGAAATATATCTACATTTATGGTAAGGTTATAGTGATTGGCTGTAGGAGCCACCAGGCATCCAGCCAACTTGCTTTTCCAGTCTAAGGAAATGCTTGGTTTGTTTGAAAAATGATTATTCTTTTTTTTTCCCTGCTGTGAAGAATGCATTGACGTCACCAAACTGGGTCTGTTGAACAAAATCACAAATCCAGGGTTGTGTCAAGAAGTTGAATTACAAGAGGAAGGACACACATCTGTTTCAGCTTTCTTTCAGAGTGACAGGAGCTACTCTCAATTCTCCTTTAGCAGCTCTTCCAGAAAATTGCTAGAGGGGACAGAATGATTTGCTATGAATTTCAGTTTCTTTTATTCCACTCTCTTCTGTCAGGTTTCCACTCTGTTTTGTTGCTAGTGAGGTTCTTTTACGAAAGCACTAGCATCTATGTTTCCACAGCCCTGGGTAGAGGATCACTATTAGTTCCAGCAGAAACATGCTACATGCCAGAATCCCCTGATCTGATTTGATGTAACACCAAGCAGCAGCCTTACAAAAGGCTGCTTCTTCTGTACTGTCCTACCAGCTTCTCCACTCACAAAATGGGGTGTTTGGGCCAACACAGCATTTCACTACCACATAATTTAGCCAAGAACTTTCACTATACCACTGAGGTGATTATAAGTATTATCTTAGAAAAGAAAAAAGTAAAGAAAAGAAAAAAAGTTGTCAGAACCTGGCCATACCACACTGCAACAAGATAGCCATTAGTTACAGTGATTACAGAACATTTCTGGTCCTCGAAACCTACAGCAAAGTGTGCAGATGGTAGGTGGAGCAGCATCACCATTTTAATGTATTACAGAAGATTTGGAAAACAAAAGCCAAAGCATTCAACTACAAAACTGTACTCAGTAAGAGCTGCTGACTTAAGGACTGATACCACTGTGATCATTTTGCAATAACATTATCCAATGCTTGTTACAAGAGTCACAGAATATGTTTGAACCAAGGATGAAGAAGATGCAACAGAGCTGTACACATAATGTGTAGCCCAAAGCCTGTTGGCAGTTTACTTAGTGGCCTCAGGACCATGCCTGGTTATTCGCTGGCTGCCAGGTGGGTACACCGACCCCACACAGCCCAAACAATTGAGATCCCTGTAGAGAGCGTTGTGCCGAAGACACGCAAAAGGAGCCGGCGTCCCTTTGCCTCCATTCCGTAGAGCAGTGGTCAGTGAAGGAAGAACTGCCCGTCCCACCCTTGCGGAGCCGTTCGGGGACGGAAGCCCCTGCCCGGAAGCCCCTGCCCGGAGCTAGCTCCCGACGCCTCAGGCACCTGAGAGCAAGGTGCAGCTCTCCCTGCCACCTGCCCCCGGCTCCCAGCGACCCCGCAGCGCTGGGCCGGGGCGGGGCGGACCCCAGCCGTGTTTACTAACATGGGAGGAGCCGTCAGGACCGCGCCGCTTCCGGCTTCTCGGAGGTGCGGTACTGCGCTGCAGGACTGGCGACATGGCCCGGGGGCTTCTTCCCGTGCTCCTCGTAAGTGTCTGCCCGAGAGGGTGAGCGGGACGGGCTGCTGGGAGCCTGGCGGTGGGGCCAGCCCCGGCCGGGCAGGGACGCGGGGTGGTGCGGCAGGCCGTGGGGAGGCGCTGCTTAGCTTGTGGACACCTCCTCCCGCAACGAACTTCTTCGCGATTTCGGCTAATTCATTTAGGCGACTTTTGGTTTTTCACTCCTTTATAACAATCAACACCTTTAATTTCAGGCACTTTATGATTTTACAGCCACTTCTTAGAGTGCCTGGTGAAGGGAAGAGCAGAGGGAGGAAGGGGGTTGATGCAGGTGGCTGTTAGGCACACTGGCTCGTGTGCCATAGCTCCGGGGTACCCAGGGACAGCTGGCGGTGGCCTCAGTCCGCAGCCATCCAGAGCTGGCCGGGGACGCTGGAGAGGCAGGTTGAGCATTCATGCAGAGAGCACTGTTGAGCTGTGGCAAAGCAGCTGCCCGGGCAAAGACCACGGTAGTGAAAGCTGACTTGCGCCACACCTCCGGGATCTGTAACAAGGTGATCTGGTAAAGCAACATAAGAGTGAGTACCTTTAGCAGAGGACTTTTGAACCACTAGTGACAGTGTCGCATGAAAAGGTAGCGGAACAGGTCCAGTCCCCTGGAATGAAGTGCAGCATTTACGGGAAGTGATGGGGCAGGGCCTTCCTTTCTTGTCTTAATCAGTCCAACACAGAGCATGAGTCTCTGCAGCTTCAGAGGTTACGTCACATGTCTGTTATCAGTGAAGCTGCATTTGCAAACACTCATGTCGAAGAGCTACTGTCAACAAGGAAGGTAACTCTGCAGTGCTGGCACAGGGATCCCCACTGGTCCAGGTGTGTTAGGCCAAATGGCAGTTGTGGCAGCAAGCTCCTGGGCAGGAGACCTAAGGACAGGCAAGTGCAGATGCCTGAAACCCAGCAGCCCTGCTGAGAGAGCCCCGAGGTAGGCTAGCAGGGCTCAGGCAGGTGGATGAAGTGTGGATGAAATATACATTGGTTCCCCAACCCCACAATTCTTATCTGTTTCAGAGAGAACTCACTGAAGTTCACATTCAAAATCTTTGCTGTGCATTTACATTGCTGATGAATGCAGTTTGCTCTTGGGGTTTGGCAGGTTAAAATCAAGTGCTAAAAGCTTCTTAGAGTCTGATTTGATTCAGTATATAACAGAAAGGAAAAAATCTTTAAAATGATGCAGAGGATTAGATCTGTGCTCCTGCACAAAGCACCAGAGCAAAGAAGGGTTTTCATCTGCTGACAGAACCATCTATCAACTTATTCCTAGGCAGCTGCGGCAAACAGCTGGCAGAAATGTCAGTCTAACTCAGTATCTTGGAACTATCCAAAAGATAAATTTATTCTCCAGACAACTACTACATTCATTTCAATGTATATGTAACAGTTCTAAAGTCACAGGATGACCCGAGATGCAAGTGAAAAGGGTTAGGGCCCGAGTTCTGGACACGTTTGTCTGCTCGCCTTTTCAGTGATCTGCTTTTATCTTTGAAGCAACTCGCTGAACGAAGTGCTGACAAGAAAACCAGATTGTGTTACAAAAGGAAAGTGGGGAAGAGTTGCTAAATTTCCATGCTGTCAAGCTTTTACTCAACTTTAGCTGCAACATCAAAGTGAGCTGGGAGCTGTTAATATCCAACTCTCCAAAACTGTATAGTACTTACGAGGCATTCACTAGAACTGTATGCCTAAAAAAAACACAACCCACAAACAAAATTACTCACCCACCCCCCAACATGTTGCTGTAATTTGCAGAAGAATTGGCTAAGATGCGAAATAGTAATGGACTGGATTTGGACAGTGGCTGTTTTAAGATACTGAACAGTAACTAAGGCTTCTAGCTCTCTTAGGCATTGAACATGTACATCCCACTTGAAATTTAAGAAGCCTGGGATGCTTCTAGTTGTGGGGAAATACCAACTCCTATTGCTGGACTTCAAAAAATAGAACTGGATTCTTTTCATTCTTCTCAAAAGATTTTGGAACATCAGATGCCACTTTCAGTGGTTATCTTGGTGTTTACTATCAACATCTGCCTTGTGGAAAAACATTACAACAAACAAACTTAACCACAGCATTATCAATAGTCTGATACAGGAAGAATCAGAGGCCTGAGAATCCCAAAATGGCACAAGTTTTCAAAGAAACTAAAGTTCCTGTCACTCTGCCCTGGGAGCATAGAGGAAAAATAGGTTTTATAAGTCTCCTTAGCAGACACCTGTTGGTGAAAGCATTTTGGAGGACACCATAGGAGTGAAGGAGAGGGAGAAGGCAGAAGGCTCTCTTAAATGCCTGAACAATGCAAAAGGAGAGAAACAAAAAAATTTGGGCTCATGTGATAACTTGGGTCCATTCAGCTAAGATTAGCTATTCCTGATAGATTTTAAATTTTTTTTTCACCCATTGACTGCTTAGTTCAATCTAAGTCTTCACTTTAAATATGACAAAAGTCGAAGAGGGCCTCCATGAGTCATTTTAGGCTGAAAACGTACAGCTGTTGTTTGAATGTACACATCATAAAAAAGTACCTATCACCCCTGGTTTTGTAAAAACCCCTAAAGTGCTTCCTTTCCATTATTAGCACTCACTGCTCTGCGACAACAAGAAAAGCAGCTAAGGTATGTGTAAGAAGCTAAATGTCTATTGGCTTCTTTTTATCTGTAAAGCACCAAAACCTTTATATAGCAAATGGATTGTTTGTTTTTTTTAAGATTCAAATCCAGGTCGAGATAGAAAGGTTAAAAAACTTAGGATATTGGTATGAAAAATCTCCGCAGTTTTCTCATTGCTCCTTGTATAGGAAGGCAGCATTAGACATCCGTGTGAGCAGAGCTGAGGTAAGTGTTGAGTGCTGCTTAAACATCAAGTTCTGAGAAGCGATCCCCACTTCTTGTAAGTTTACCAGGAAGTTCATCTCTGCAAGTGGCAGCAGAGGGCTTTCATCAAAAAGTGTATTTCTATCCCCCCCCTCACAGAATCAGCATAGCTCATCTGTTTAAAAGAATTAAATTGGAGTCAAAGAGATTTGTCTCCTTGAGAAAAAGCTGTGTCTGTGCATGTACTGTAATTGCACGCATTCGGTAAATGCACACACATCGTAAAATGACTCAACTGCCAAGTTTTACTGATACTAGTCATTTAGAAAGATGTTTCCCTCCATCATTAGATCCCATTTTTTTGCATGACGCAGGATGTTTTGTATTTTCGTGTGTGCTCTATGATTTCCCAGTGCTGTTTTGTTTCAGCAGGGCAGTGCATGTCCCCCTAGTGTTATTCTCTCCCTTGCCCCAGTCTGACGTGGCAGAGGAACAAGTGATGGAAGTGGCAAGGCTTCACCCTCCTTCACAGAAAGCCAAACCAGGCTGAATATATATATCCTTCACTACATTTTAGTAATTATTTTTTTAATCAGATGTCATGATTTTTTTTAACCAGATGCCAGTTTTTAGTAAGACAGTTCTCCAAGACAAAAGGAAAACTAATCACGCTAATTTGGCACATCCATTTAACAACTTCTGTTAAAGCCTTGTATTAACTCTAACCTTTTAATATCATTATATTGAGATTTGGAGAAAAGCACCCTCAAAGCTTTGGCAGCAGTGGAAGAGTCAGAGCACTTGAACAGAGGAAGTGATGGGTTGAGTATTGATACCCAGAGTTTCTGAAGTGCTAAACTGCGTTTTTAGCAGTTGAAGCTTTTCCTTCACGTACAAATAAAGGCCTTCTTAATTTCAATTTAGCAACTAATGTTATACAAATTGTAAAGCAGATGGCTGCTAAGGAAAGAAAATGCTTTTCATTTTCTCATCTCTGAATAGAGGATCAAAAGAAGTGACTACTTGTAGAAGTCTGTAGACAGTGGTTGAATCCATTACTTCAATTCATTAGCCACAGATAGCACTTCCTTCACTTGAGAGTCAAACCCATTTTTCAGTAAGTTAATATTTAAGGTAATTGAGGAGTTTTCTGCTTCTGATAAAAGTTACAGTCAGAATCCAAGTGATTTCACACAAGAAGACTGAATTAATCAGCCATTAAATATCATCCTCTGGCAGGGAAAAAAAAAAAAAATGTGTAACAATAAAAATATCCAATCCTTAAATTATTAGAGAATTCCTTAAATGTGTATATATCTGCTTGTTAGCATTGACAGAGACAGTCAAATTTATGTTAAGCTTCAATTCAAAAGTGTTCAAAGATAACCAGTCATTCTGAATTAACATCTTTAAAGTATCCAAGAGAAAATAGAAAATAAGTTATTGTAGTAAAGGTGCCTTGCACACTGATTTGAAATGTAAGTGCATCTGTAATTGGTAGGACTGGATGCAGTATGCCCTCAATATGAAGATTTGGAAGTTTCATTGTATTATGCTTCATTCCCAACTAATCTCCTTTCCAAAAAGGTACCTGGCCACCCTTCTGCTTCACAACTTGGCTAGTTCTTTTGTTTTGCCAAGAAGAATAGCATTGCTCCATTTCTTCCCAGGCATCATTTTCCCCATCCTCATTGTCCCTCACAGTGTATTCCCAAATGCTTTGTAAAACGCAAACCAGGTTGTTTTTTTTTTTTTTTTTTTTTTTTTTTTTTAAAGAAGAGCAAGAGCAATGAATGCAGAACTCACCTTAGATGTTAAGACTTCAAACTCTTCAAGACAAGAATTGCCTTTTTTTTCCTCCTGTTATAGCTCGACTCAGACAGTTAGCACCACACACAATTAAAATAAGTTATGAAACTGTCAAATAACTCCAAATTATTATCAGAAACTGGGTTAAGTAAAGGCAGGATGTCTTCAGGCTGTCATACATAATATTTCTAGGAAGAAGTCTAGCTACCCAGCAAACATGCATTGCATAATTCCATTTTATAGACACCTCATACCTATTGCATGCAAAGCACGTACAGGATTCCTTACAAACTATTGCCAAGGGGAACACAGATTCTAACAGATCTATCCTTCTCATTTCCCCACCTTACTCCCAAAATAGCAAAAAAAAGAATGGTTTGTCTTCTGGTCCACAGTGCTTTATTATGATGAGAAGAAGCAGGACAGTGACAACTAATAAAGATACTACTGCCCAATAATAGAAAAATAAATAAATAAATAAAGCAGTATGCAATTTAGCAGTGCATTCAAAAAAAATGGATCAGGGTGTAAAATAATTTGAAAGGATAGTGATACTTCTTTGAGGAATATATAATAAGCATCATCTGCTCAACAGAAAAATAATTGGAAAACAAAGAAAATAAGATCAGGTAATTTTGACTGAGATTAAAACATTCCTTTCTTTTTATTTTCTTCAAAGATACAGTAACACTATTCCATTTGCAGCAGGCTGGCAAGAAAGTAAGAAAGATATCATTTGAATTAAGGATGTTCTACATGGAATATTAATTATTCTGGCTAAGAAAGGCACAGTGATCTAGGGCAGAGAAAACTGCTCCAGGAAATACTGGGGTTTCCTTTGCTTTGCACTATAATTAGGCATATGATGCATCAGTGTTCAAATGGTCAGTACCTGTAGCAGTAGGGTTGGTCACATTAAATCTGTGTAATCACTGTCTGTTAGCTCTTCTGAAGTAGTGAACAACTTTATTAAAGGGGTGAAGATCAATATGTTTAGCCGTAGTGAAATGGTACTTGACATAACTGTGTTAGTAGTAAAACACACCTACAGTCCTTGACAGGGTTTTTGGTTTGGTTTTGGTTTTGTTTTGTTGGGGTTGGTTGGTTGTTTTTAATAACAACTTCCTGTTCTTCTCTCTGAGGTGGTTATCTTAATTACTGAAATACAGTGTAAAAATAATACGGAAGCTCCAATACCTAGAGTATACAAAAAATCAACTATCAGGAGGATCATTGCTAAGAGAGAAGTTACGTGTAACCAGGATGAATACAATGTAGATGCTGAGTGTTGCAGGAAATGTAAACCTGGTGAGTATCATTATCACACTGTGTTGAAAAGTCATTGAGAGTGAAAAACACAGGATGGGCAATTGCTTTCTGGTGGGATAGTGAAGAAGCATGCTTTGGTTTCGTGGATGGAATGCTTCATTTTATCTGCATCTCTCTCTGTTACAGAACATCAGACACTCAAAAGTATTTCTTGTGCTTAGTGTACCAATATCTTTTCACTACAGATAGCAGTAGATCGTACATAACATGCTTGTCACAAAAGAGCCCAGAATTACATGCACATCTTAGAAACAGGTTAAAAAAAATTGCAAGCACAGACTTTTGCCCACAAGACTCCATACATTTATGGGGTTTCCATTTTTGCATGGTCCATTTTATTTGGTGTGTTCTCCTTCAGTTCTAAATTGGAGGAAGAGGGGAGGATAGTCAGATCTTACATATATATGCTACTTTCCCGATAAGCACATATGTAAACCAAAAGAATATAGATTCTGCCCACATTTGTAAATAAAAAAAGTATTAGAGATTAAAAAGAAAGTCTGACCTAGGTTTTGGAGACGATGGCACCTGTCCAAAGGTATTGTAAATCCTAATTCTTGGTTTTCTGTCTTTACAGGTTTTGTTAAAAATACCAGCTGCCCAAAAGATATTAGCAAACACTGTGTTCCCTGTATAAAAGGAAAGGAGTACATGGATCATGCCAATCAGATGGACAAGTGTTTGAGATGCTCTTCATGTGACAGCATATTCGGTATGTCTATAGAAATAACAACTCCAACTTATTTTTGTTACAGGATTTGACTAAAAGGTGTTAACAATCTGAATAGTGGGTAGCATGCAAATTAAAATGTTTTATAGATAGCACATGAGGGAATTTATGACAGAGTTAGTATTTTTTTCTCCAGTTCTCTTTCATCAAGCACAAAGTAGGAAGAAGGACAAGCTATGCTGGTCAGTCATTTCTCTTTATATCTGCCTTTGCTCAGCCAAAGCAGTCCTTGCAAAACAGACCTTGTACAAGCTGGTTAGAGTCAAGGAAGAAAAGTGCTCTCTGTTTTTTGCCCTCTAAAAGAAGAGAGGTATGAGAAGCAGAGATGGGAGAATTCCCAGTGGTTTCTTTCATGCTGTTTCATGTAATTAATAATATTATTTTAAATTGCTGGAGCTGATAGAGTGATATCTTTTATACCCTCAAGATGCTCTGTCAGTGTGGGGTCAAATTATGAGAGTATGAGGCATGCCTTACTGGGTCAGACCAGTGGTCCACCTACCCTAGTATTCAGTCTGGAAGTGGAGGCAAGCAATGCTCTTGAGAGAAAACACAAACAAACCTGTCTGCTTTCTGTGGTCTTGTTCCCTACAAAGTCTGCCAGCATCTACAGTTGTGGGAAGGGATGGTAGAAAGTCCTTCCCTACCCTAATCATTTTAGTATCTGCTCGAGTCCTTTGTGCATGAGCATGTTTGGGGGGACACTGTGTTCCAGAAATTCAACATCTGTTGCATAAATATTCAAACCAGATTTTTTTTCTTTTTTCATTCATCAAACTGAGCTCCTGACAGTTCCACCAGGTACCCTGTGGTTCCAGTGTATTTGGACTTCAGGAATGATAGTTCTACATTCCTCATATCCAAAATCAAGTTTAGTGAGGGAGAGGCAGCTCTCTGAAGTCCGGTGTAGTTGTACTCGGATCACTTGCTGGAATGTTAATCTTCAATGCTTTACCTTTTCTGTACCACCTTCATATACTTAGAAAATTATCCTGTCATTAGCTACCGTAGGAAGCATTTTTGGCTTGGTAATGAAGTTGGGTACAGGAAAACAATACAGTATTTTTTACATTGCCACAAAGGAAACTATTAGTTATACTGAATGGGGGAAAAAGTGTGATGGCATGACTAGTCACCTTATCTCATGAGCAGTAATGTAGTTGAGGAGAAGTCAGCAGAAAACATTACACAGGAGAAAAGCTACCCCTGAAGTTCCATGAACATCATTCTTAGTATCATTCATGTTTGGTATTTCCATGAATGGCTTCAGCACTAGTTTCACAGCAGAGCTGCATCAAATTTTGAAACATACCATGGCCTCCCATTAAAAAACAGGGAACTGAATGTGATAAGTGAAAAAATTCACGTATATTCTTATATGCCTATGAAAATAGCTTTCATAGTAAGTAGATACTTACTGTAGTTTTTAACTCAGAAATTATTTTTTCATACATGGAGATAGCTTCATCATATACACTAAGGAAAGGAGAAAATTAATTCTCTTGGTTTGATACTTAAATAGGGAATATGTTTGATGAGAAGAGTGGGATTCCTCACCACTGGGGGTACTCAAGATGAGATAAAATCTGTTGTCAGAGGCAGGTTCTTTACTCTCCCTGACAAACAGCAAGCAGGGAGATGGGATGGGATCTTCCAAGTTTCCTTTTGGCCTTACACTTCTGAATGGGAAAAAGAAGCTGACAACATTTGGCAGTGTTAAATGAATGAATCCTCCTTTTAAAGAGAAGTTTATTGTGTAATCAGTTTTTTGAGCTCTTGGCCAGCAGAGGTCTCTTTGCCATCACCATATTTCCAGTAGCAGGGCTCCTTGTCAAACAGATGTTCTCATGGCTAAGCCTCACCAGTGCCAGCCGTAGTAGAGCTAAAAGCACTTATTTGAGGACCAGAACTTGTGAGTAGAGACCTGGGTTTAAGGCCTGCTATTTCAACCTAACAAACTTTAAGGTATTTGTTGTAGGTTTGGTGGTTGCAAAGAACTGTACACAAACACAAAACACAGAGTGTGCCTGTGCAGAGAACCATTTTTGCAATCCTTCCGCACCATGTACTAGCCATTGTGATCCATGTACCATGTAAGTTTGTGCCTTCATTGTTAAATATGAAATGGTTAATATTGAAAGTTAACACATGCTTGCCACAGAGTCTCAAGACAAAGGCTAAGGTAATGTATAACCTGAAGGAAAACATACTAGTCTTCTTTTGCACTCAGCTTGTTGATCTGCCTTAGCTCAGTCAGTAGTCTGAGCATCCATGCAGCCTTTCTAAAGGCATGTAGAAAAACTTGTACATGTCCAGCAAGTCTGTATATACTTTTCTAAAAGATGTCATGAAGTTTCTGAGCTTTCCTGTTCTCTTTGTGTGATCTGCTGTTGCACCTAGAAAATATTTCCACACTTCTTTCCTCTCCCCTATCTTTCCGTAACTATTAAACTCCAAACTCAAACATACTTATATATGAAATATTTATCTGATAAAAAGTGCTACAAGATTTTTATTTGCTTTCTCAGGAAAGTTTATATAGAGGAAAAAACACATCCCATAATAATTTTTGTTGATGTTTTCTGCAGATGTGAAAGTGGTGCTGTTGAAAAACAATGTACTTCAACTTCAGACACTGTGTGCAGAATGAAAGGTACCATTTTAAGACCTAGCATGGCCCATCATCCACTGTATTTTGAGAGGCCATCAAACCTGTACTGTTCTACACAATGGCCCATAGTGATTCCTGGGGGCTAAGGGCAGCTTATCTGCTGGGCCCTGTGCTGACCTGCAGAGCACTATTGCTCTTTATCCCCCCCCCCGCCCTTCTCAGTGTGCAGATGTAGGAGCTACGACTCCTTGTAGAAGTGACTCATGATAGGTAAGACTTCAACAAGGACATAGCTTCTGCCATTATAAAGTAACAGAAAGGCTTTTATAATCTGATGCAGTCTTGTTTAAAATTCAGAGTGTGTTGCTGTATTGCATTTCTTGACTTAACTTTCATGTAACGTTTCCAATGTTTCAACAGAAACAGGACTGCCGTGGTGGGTCACTGCTTTGATAATTGTGTTATCACTACTGGCAGTAATAGCTGGAGTAATATTCTTGTGTAAGTGATTCCTTATTCCTGTCATACTCTGAATAAGATTTTCTGTTGCTTAGTCAGATGTAATTTTGTATTCTCGGAGTTCAGAGGAAGAAATAGACTCTGTCCTATATTTTTCTGTTGCAGGGAAGAGAAAACAGAGGGGTCGTACCAGCAAAGAGAACATAGGTGAAGTCCTCAAACAAGAGATTCCTTGTGTGAGTAGAAATCACAAAAACCTCAGCTTCATGCAGGGAACTTTGTTCCATTTAAATTACACTGGAACTTCCAAGTACATGCATACCTCCCATCTGTAACATTAATGAAGTAAATTTCACTGCGATAACTCTTTTGAGAGAAGTAAGGGAAAGATTGCATTATTTCTTCAGGATTGGTTGACATGCTTCCTAAGTTACATGTCCAAGAGTGAAACTTCGTAAGTCATCAGGCCTTCACTGACCACAGGGCACTTGTCCTCCTGCCCACTTCTAAACAATAGCCATAGTAAGGTGATTCCTTAAGCTCACTCAAGTCAAAAGAGGCCTGTCCATCCAATCAGGGGAATCGTGGAGAAAGCTGAATGAGAGTTACAGAAGCCAACTGTCATAAAATACATTTATCCTCTTACACAAGGGTGTTGTTTTACTAAACTTATTTCTACTAATCTCTCATTACTACTTTTTTTTTCAGGAGAACAAACCCCTTATATTCACAGGTAAGAGACAAGTAATTTCTCAAAGTTCAGTAGAAGATAAAAACCCAAACAAACAGACAGTGTAAATCCTGTGCTAAGGTTTGGGGGTTGTTTTTATGTAGACTTTGCCACTACCTAGAGCTGTTATTTTAGCAGACCATGAACACTTATTAAAGAAATGCCAGTTCATATTGTGCTTATTAAGGCATTTAGTGGTATCATTAAAGGTTTGCCTCAGGAGGAATTTGTGTTTGCATAGGAAGCAATTACTAATTGACAACCGGTGAATTTCTGTTCTGCATGTGGTACAGACACTAGGAGGCAGCATCTGGATTTTTGGTATCACAGATAATGATGACAATGGTGCCACCCAGCAGTGGCATCACAGAAACACAAACCTAATTTACGTTCAAGGGCAAATCTACACCAGTAACACACAGTTCAAAAACAACATAAGCTCCAAGGCCGAATCACAACAGGATACCTATCCTATTTTCAGGACTTTTCCCAATACTATTCTGAGCAAAACAGATACATGAAGGGATTTTAATGGTAAAGAATGACTGAGTAAGTTACAGAGGGAACTGAGATTCTATTTCAAGTGGATACAATCCTAAACATTTGACTCACCTAGCATTTAGTAGGAACAGACCTGCAATACATTGTAAGAAAATCACATATAAAACATGCTGAGTCTTAAATATGTGAAACTTGATCTGTATTGAATAGGAAAAATATTGACTCTGAGTGCAGATGATAAAACAGTAAAAGTGCCAAGACTGTTACCTTCTTTTTATGTTTCTAGATATTGACCTGAGCAGCCATATTGCTGCTATTGTGGAGGAGATGACACTCCAAGATGTCAAGACATTTGTTCGTCACCACCTAGTGTCAGAATCTGTCATAGATCAACATATTCGGGATTATTGTAATGATACATCTGAACAGAAGATTAAGCTGTTTCAAACCTGGTATCAAAGACATGGGTTAAAAGGAGCTTATGGAACCCTAATAACCAGCTTAAGAAAGTTGAAAATGCGTACTGCAGCTGATAAAATTGAGCAAAAGCTGAAGGCAGCTGTTTCTAGCTGTCAGGAGAGGAGACAGTCTTATAATAATGACATTGAGCAAAGCAACACCTGCACTCAGGAAGACAGAAACTCTTGCAACAATAGTGCTAAACTAAGTAAAACCTGTTCTAGTAGTTTGGAAGAGACATAACATAGTAATTTGCAAAATATTTCTGACTGAACTAATATTTTTCTAATAATAGAAGCAAAGGTTTTAAACACCGTTTTCATTATCAGTTCCGACTCAGGGAAGTTATAAGCAAGGAATAATTATGTGTTTTATAACAGTAGCCTTCAAAGATATTTTAGGTTTGGGTTTTTGGGGGATTTTTTGGTTAAGAACTGAGGGAGGTTTTGTGGCTAGTTTACTAAAAGGTAAAATAGAAGAGTCCAGCTATAGGATTCATTTACAAAAAAGGAAGAAGTAGTCATTTGAAGAAAAGGTTTACTCTCAATGGATATGTTCCTGCATTACTTAATGTAATGTTTTGCTTACATTAAAAAAGTGGTATATTGCTTTTTCAAAGTGAAAATTCTGGTGTGCAGAGTATAGGAAGTGTACCAAGAAGTATACTTGAACAAAATAATTGTGTTACATCCACCTGATTAATAGGTGTTGCTGTGTAATTAAGTTCTACTCTTTTGTAAATGAGATTTCTGCCTTATATAAAAGCACCTCTGTGTTTATACAGAATTTTGTGTGTGTGTGTATTTATGTGTGTATATATGTGCAAGTTTTCTATGTAAAAGCTCCCAGTGCTAAGTCAAAAATATTGTTTCCTTTGATCTCTGAAATGATTGCAAGCTTTTTCTATTGCTAAAACCCTTCAGAAGCAGCAGGAGCTGAAGCAGCACAGCAGAACCATGATATTTGGAAGGCAGCCTGCAGAAGCTATGAAGTCTCCATAAGCGTGTGTGCTACACTGGCTTTTCTAATGCAGAAACTGATCCAATGGAAACACCACTGTCATTAAAAAGCAATCAACATAGCACATGAGTTTTGTCTTTCTTTCTTAACATGCAACATATTTCAGCAGAAGGGGAGACCTTGGAGGAAAAGGTTTGATTTTTCCTGGTTATGCAATAAAAGCAGGATCACTTTTTTCTTTGGTTCTGCCTTCAGTTCAATAGAGAGAATCTCCAGGCACTGTCGAGGTTCAGCCAAAACATGTAGAGACTTGCCTGGACTTGCTCCCACTGCTGGCCAGGGTGTGCTGATATGTGGCCTAATTGCTACCACTTAGCCCCAGGGGTGTGAACAGGGCAGGACAGGCCTGGCAGCAGGGTGCTTGGTACTGGCAATCAAACCGCAGGCAATTCCAGGTGCCCACAGTTGCATGGCGTTCCTCCAAAAGATCACATTGCTAGCAGTGAGGTTCCTGGGAGGGTAATATGTAGCCCTTGAAAACAGACAGAAATCTCTACATGACATTAAGCAGGAGTCTGAAAGGAGAGGCAGAACTTGGATTAGCTTCACAACTTTTAAACCTTTCATAGACTTGACCCATCAGGGGTCTGAAGGACAGAGAACTTGTGGTTTTGCAAGGCCCACACCTGGTTTAGGTTCTACAGCTCTTCCTAAGGTCTCAAACACAAAATACATGCTAAACACTCAGAAAAACCACCCCACTCTGGAGCCTCTTGCCTCTAACCCTTCTGTATTTTTGAGTGTCTAATCATAGACTCAACAAGGTTGGAAGAGATCTCAGAGGTCATCAATCAGCTTGCCGCTACTACTGCTAAAATCCTGGCACTTTGCTGCTTTTCGAAGGAAACCTCTCAAGTTGCTGTAGCTGGATGGTTTAATAGCCATGTGCCTGACTTGTCACCTAAGGAATGATTAAGGCAAGGCATTGTGTAAATGAGGTGCACCTGTACTGGCTGTGAACAGATCTGACATAGCATGACAGTGTGTCATGTTTTGGCTGGGCTCCATGTATGCAGGAGAATGAAGTGTCCACCTTTCAGAAAACCAGCACGACGGTGGTGTAGGTTGTGGGATCTCTCCTAGGCTGTAGTTACATAGAAGAGCAGGCAAGACAGAAAGGAAGGAAAGCTCCATGCTCCCGCAAGTTCTGGTGGACAGGCTGTTCCTTGTACTGCATTCCACTCGTCCTTGTACCACATTCCGCCCAAGAAGGCATAAAGGTAGCTTAAAGGTATGTTAGCAAGTACTTGACTTGAACTTTGGCTTTTCTTGGTTTCTGGCACTATCAGAATGAAGCATCTGCCTACCATGAACTAAGGTTGTCCACCCCTAAGGGCTTCTTTGGGTCAGTTATAACTGATCTGAACTATGCAGATCTTAAAGTGGAGACACCTAACCCTCATAAGTTTGTGGCAGCCAAATATGATGAGAAATTTTGCTTTTATCACACAGGAATTCCCCAACCTCAGTATAATGAAGATGGTTAAAAAAGAAAAGTCCCTGAGCAATGAGTCATTCTCCTTAGGAGATGTCTGCAAAGCTGAACCCAAACTGCCACTAACTGTAGTGGTTAACATTTATTCTCTTAACTGGAACACTGGAGGACTGACTATATTGTGCTGTTGGTTGTCCAAAGATGCATGTTTTGTGTCCACCTTGCAATGAGCAGTGCAGCAGAGAGGTGCCTGATCAAGCTTATAGTACTTGGACCAGGGACCAAAAGCAATTTAGTTCTGCCAACCCACAGATTTCCATTGCCTCCTGGTTCTTGTCTCATTTTCAAACTAAGGCTGCACAGGCAAATCATACCAGGCTGTAGAAGCACTGCTTCACCTTCTGCTCTCACTTTTCATTCTCCGAAGGAAAAGTCCACGCACGGTTTCATGCTGTATACAACAACTGCCACTGCCTTAGTTGCACATTGAAATATGGTTCCAGTATGCTCTGCACTTTGCACTTTCGCTATGACAAGTGTCTTGCTCACAAATCATAAGGCTGTGTCATAGGCAGTATAAAACAGCTCTTTTCTCAACTTTAGCTAGGGGAAAAAAGAAATGAAAGTAACAGAAATTACTTTGAAAACCAGAACAGTACTGGTTTACAGAAACAAAGGATCAGAAATGCAAGTAGAAACTGAAATAGAAACTTGCTCAGGGGATGACTTGCCACATTTGAAAAGCAGTTTACAAAGGGGAAGCTCCCTCTTCAACACTCGCGTTTGCTATTTGAATAATAAAACCAGACCAAACGCTATTTAAAAACAACAACAGTAGAAGAACAAGAACATAGAAATAAAAACCCAGGAGGATGATCTTACTTCAGTCCCTTGCCAATCAGAAGTGACCACACGAGCAAAGGGTCTGTTCAGAAATTCCATAGGTTGTTTTGATGTGTACACCCACGCTGCAGACTATAGAATAGGTCCCGCTGCCCTGCAAGCAAAGCAAACACCTGTGAGGAGGCAGAAACAAGATCACTCTTACAATGTGGGGGCCAGAAGAAAGCTGAAGAGGTTCAAGACAGATCCAGTATACAGGGTTGCTGCACTATGAATGAAAGTATTTTTAAAGTTATCCTTCAGGCTGCCAGTACTTGAAAAAACATGGCTGAGAAATGAAGTGCTGAGTCCAAAGAGTCTGAAATGTTTCTGCACAGATCACATGACAAACATATTAAAGTGTGAGAGAGCTGTAGGCTTACTTCCCATACGGAGGAGAGAAAGGAAAACCAATATAAATTTGTGAGAGGCATAATATTGTATTGGGAAAAGCCTTGGAGTTAAGCAGTTTTCTTGTTTTGAAGGAAGATACTACTTCAAAACTCGCATTCCTCTCTTGCTGTTTGTCAATACTTTGATTCTGTACTTCAAAGGGAAGCTCACATTTCTGCTATCCCACTGGCTAGCAAGAGGAGAAATGCCCACGATGTGTAACTAGCCTCTAGCATGGAGCTGTGGTTGAAAATTATGAGGGATGTGGGAACAGTCACAAAATTTAACATAGTCAGTGTTTTCTGGATAGGTTGTTTTGTGGGTTGTTTGGGGGTTTTTTTGTGTGTGGTTTTTGTTCAAGTTCCTTTCCAAACTGAAAGCAAGGCTTTTAAGGCAGAAAGAGTGCTAAAAGTCCCTTTCCCACAGCTCTTGGTAGGGGACTCTCTCCCAAAAAAAGCTAGCAACTGTGACAAAGTCTTATATTCACAGCAGGCAACTTAGTGGAGAATCAACAAAAAAAAAGTCTGTGATCATAGAAAGGCTGAAAAGGGGATCCTGAACGCAGGGGAGGACTTAGTGATGGAAAGCACTGACAGGACAGAGCCAAAGGTGCAGTTCTTGGAGGAACAGCCCCAAGGGCATACAGCTCGCAAAGGTCACAGATCCTGTCTCCCATGCATCTTTCCTGAAGTGGCATCCATATGACTGGTTGTCCACAGGAGGGGATAAATATATTTACACGTGTGTCATTGGGATATGAAGGAGGAATGATGAAGCAAAAATACCCAGTTTAATTTCCTGCATATTTATCCTGCAGTCCCTAATGGGAATGATACATTTTCCAAGATTTATGCTCTCTTTCTTGCTCTTTTCCTAGTCCTTCCTTCATACTATATGAGGATGCCTCTCCAGACATCTCTCTGGGATAGCTGAAGATGCAAGGAATGTTTTACGACACTCCTTAAATTGCTCTGATGCATAGACAGGCCTCTGGTGTACCAACCTTTGTCACAGCTGCAGCTGGCTCTGCCCTGGCACCCCTGTTCATTTGGGTGGGGGACCACAGTTGTCACAGCATTTCACAGGGAAGGGTGGCCATGATCTGGGCTGAGCTCAAAGGGCCAAGATTCAAGATCTGTCTCCAAGACATGAAGACAACACCCATTCCTGTTCTTCGAGAGCCAGGGGAGCATCTACATTTATAGTGTCATAGAATCATTAAGGTCTGGAAAAACCTTTAAGATCATGGAGTCCAACAATAGCCCCACTACTGTGACCACTAAACTATATCCTGAAGCCCCACATCTACATGCTTCTTGAACATCTCCAGGGATGGTGACTCCACTACCTCCCTGGGTAGCCTGTTCCAACACCTCCTGAAAGAAATGTTTTCCTAATATCCAATCTAAACTTCTCCTGGCACAACTTAAGCCCGTTCCATCTCATCCTGTCACTAGTTACTTTGGGGAAAGAGACCAACACTGGCCCCACTACAACCTCCTTTCAGGTAAGTGTCGAGAACAATAAGACCTTCCCTCAGCCTTCTCTTGTCCAGACTAAACAACCCCAGCTCCCTCAGCCACTCCTCATATGCCATACCCTCCAGACCCTTCATCAGCCTCATTGCTCTTCTCTGGACACAATCCAGGACCTCAGTGTCCTTCTTATCACCTAGAACTGATCACAGAACTCAAGCTATGGCCTCACCAGAGTGAAGTACAGGGGCACAATCACGTCTCCAACTCCTGCTGAACACACTGTTTTTGATATAGGCCAGGATGCTGTTGGCCTTCTTGGCCACCTGGGCACACTGCTGGCTCATGTTTAGCCATCTGTCCTTGAGCACCCCCGGATCCTTTTCCACTGGACTGCTTTATGCCAGAGAGTCACCCTCCAGTTTTCTATAATTCAGTAAGTTTTTAACCTCTCAATCAAATCTCCTCATTTGAATTTATTTACACTTGTTTAAACAACCACCCTGGGTGGTGGTGGTGGTTGGTTTTGGTGGACAAGGGAGGTAACAGTCAGAGCCTGTTTCACCGTTCACAGAAGGCAGGCACCAAGTGCTGCACTGGGTCTGTCTCTGCCCCTGCTCAGCAGGTGGCAGTCTGTATCCATGCAGTCCCACACTTGTCCCTCTTCTCCCAGTCACCCTGCACGCTCCAGGCCTGGCTTGGCAAGGACACAGGTCTGCAAGAACTTCTTCCCAACTCCACCTTCCCTGGCTATCATGCTGGCTCACTCGCTGGAGGGATTAATTATGCTCATGGGGAAAGGACATTTTATCACTGAGCCTGCACACAAAGCAAGCAGGAGACTGGAAATGGCAAGGGCAGGAAGCCTTGCCCTGGTAGAGTTGAGCCTGCCCTCAGCCTGGGCCAATTCCAGGTCCAGTTTTACCTCCAATCTCTCCAAGCATGCTCCACAAGGCTTAAACTGAGACCCACAGTGTCATAAAATATGATGTGACAGCTTTTGTAACGATCCCCATATTTAAGGATGAGCCCAGCCTGAAGCCCTTCAGCTAGCACTAGGATTCAGAGGTTCAAATGTCCCACACTGCAATGCCAAACTCTGCTGCAATACAGCTGATGACTTGGCATCATTAATTGTAAGTTTAATACCACATGGAAAAAACTGTATCATAACAAAACATTCAGGCTGGAATTGGCACTGTTACTGCAGTACGTGCAACATTACCTGTGCCAACATGAATGTGCACTGCAGTAAAGGCTTAAAAAATGTTCACAGAAAGAAAATAAAGCCAGTTCAGAGTTAGCCAGTCATTTTTGCAGTTGCCAAGATACCTGTCTAAGGTAAGCACCAGTAGTGGCTGAGAAAGTCTGGGAATGACAGGATGGCTGTCCTGAAATTTGGCCCTCTGAAAGGCAGACTTTGTATCACCATAATCAAGTGAAAAAGCAACTGGTGAAGACGGGGGAGGACAAGGGGTGGGTGGTGACAACTCAGAGGCTTTATGGAGGAACTGGTTTATGAATAATGCCCTTAATTGATACAACATGCTCTTGTAAATGGTTTTGTTTTCTTTCTCTTTCAGGCTTGTAAGTTAGCCTATCATTTCAAATAACTCTACAGTAAATGCAGTTTTTACTTCTGTTCTAGCTACAGAAATGCTGGGAATAGCCACCTCAGGAAGTTTGCTTCCGATATATTTCTTTAGTCTTACAAAATCTATGGATGTTGCTTCCATCAGAAAAACTTGGCATGACTATGTGTGCTTAAAAGTATATAATTCTGTACTGGGAGACATCAGACCTTGCAAAGTACTCTATGTAATATGCTTTTAGTTAGCTCAATTATTTATCTTTCACAAACAGCAAGTCAGCAGCTAGCTGTGCAAGACACAGCTCCTTTACTGAGATGGCTCTCCCTACAGCACTGAAAAGTCTTTCCTGGACATCACGCATGCTGGTGTCAGGAAATTCCAAAGAGCAGCCCATAAAGATGCTATAAGCAAAGGAATAAGCAATGTTACTCAGTTCCACTTAACAATAAGTTACCTGGGCAGGTACTCTTAGGCACCCTTTATGGAGCTCAGGTTAAGTGGTTTGCTGAAGAGGTACTCTAATAGGTGCTTTTGAGGATTTCTAAGCTGTGGCACCACTGCAAGGTACTTGGGGCCCAAAGTCTATGGACTTCAGGACAGAGTTAATTGACCTGGTGACCCAGGTAGCATACACTATAGGGCAGAGCCAAGAAGATGCATAGAAAATCCATTATGTGTCTCCTCGTCACTGTTTGCCATTACAACTGTAAGACTCTATCAGTGCAACTTTTTAGGCTCTCTTTGTATTTGTAAATGAAAACAGATGAGTAAATTGATAAGCTAGAATTTGGAGGCTGGACACAAGATGAAAGCTCTGTTCTGTGTAAGGGTTGGAGTCAGCCCTTCAGAAACCAGCTTTCTCCTCCCTCCTCCAAAGGCATTCCTACACTCAACACAGTTAAAATGCACAGATCCTCCAGAATGCCCTAACTCATCCAAGTCCAAACCAACTACCCACGGAACATGCAAAAGTATTTCTCCAAAAGAAAAAATGTTTTCCTACTTTCTTGTCTCAGTTGTGGACCCATTCCAAAGAAAGATAGTCATGCACACATTTCTTACTTAAATAGAGGAAATTATTCTTCCAAATGTGAAAACATTTTCAGTCACATTAAACCAATACGTTATGTTTGGACAGCAACCAGGTCCAGAAAATTTCAGCAATGAAAAGAAAGTGCATAAGTAGTTAAAAATAGGACTTCAGGTGAAATCCTCCTCTGCTTGGATTCAAGTTAGCAATTGGGTTCAAAATGATAAACTGTTATCACTATAAATCAAGAATAATTTTTCTTTTCTTGGCATCATTCCACCTGAAGATCTGATCAGTCATCAGTTTCTACTTAACAGATCTGGGCAGACTTAGAAAACATTAGTATATGTAGTGGAGCCCATGAGAGAAATATAAAGCAAAGCAGTATTTTTAAATCTAAAAATACCAGAACAGACTTCTTAAAGGCATGACTTAAAATGCCAATGACATTGATCTTTCTGGTGCCCTGCCGCGCTATCAAACACAGAAATAAAAGTCAGATGTTCTTCCTCCTTCTCTCTCTCTAATCCAATACTAATTAGTACAGTTGACGTTAGTGTTCACATGGGATGTGATGAAACCCGGCTGGAATCCACTTCTCCATGCTGGAGCAGAAATCTGCATGCAAATCTCCCAGAAGCATGAGCCTGGGCTATTTGAGGACATCTCCTTCCTGATCACTCCTGTTGAAGCTGTTCCACTGTGTGATTAAATATTCATTGCTGTGCAAGTTTGAAATTCATTCACTCTGTTTCCAGGTATGCCTCAACTATAAGGTTAAGCACATTAGTTATATAGTGGACTTCATGCCACAGGAAAGACAGCCAAGGAATTGCCCAGTTTGTGAACCCAGCTAATGCTCAGATACCTAAATTGTTCCATGAAACTAATTTGGGTTAAATTGTAGGAAGTCACAAGAACAAATAGCATGCTATGAAGGTAGTGTTACACTATGAAGTTTTGTTTTACTTTGTCACACCACACAGTCATTTGGGATTGTTTGTTTGCTTATGTTGGGGGGCTATGTTGGTTTGTGGTTTTGTTTTTCCTAATAAGGTATCTGGGACTTTCTTCTTTGAGAATACAGTACTGTTCATAATATCAATCAGGAAATTAAGTCCTCTTGCTAAAGGTGAAACACAAGAAATTTTCCTGTTGAACAAGGGACTCCAGAGAGAGTTCCTATTTAAAAAGAAAGGGTTGGAAATTCCAGTCACCTTGAAATAGATGCACATAACACTCCTGCTTTAAAAGCTACTGGTTACTTTTAGAGACTCATAAGACTAGAAGGGACTTTGAAAGGTAATTTACTCCAGTCTTTTGCCCTGAGGCAGGGTGAACTGAAATGGTTTTGTCTTGTCTCAGAGATAGAGACCCCAAAACTCTGTAGGTAATTAACACCATTTTGCAATCTCTACTCTTAAAAAGTTTGTCTTAATACCAAAATGAACCTTTGGTATATTTTCAGTCCTTACATCTTGTCCCACCTGCTATGACAAGGAGAAGAGATTGTTCCTTTCTTTTTACAGCAGCCTTTTACATATTTGAGCATCATTATTGTGATTCCTGACTCATCTCTTTTTTTCTCCTGGCACTACACAGCACCAGTTTGTTCAGCTTTTCACTGGACACATCCTCTGAACAATGACAACACATGAAAATGAAAACAACATTTTTTTTCTGCTTTGCTGCATGATCATATTAGCATGATCAAGCATGCTAATTCAGTTGCCCTTGAATTTTGCTTTGGTTATCTAGCTGTGAAATCAGCTAATTAGTCCCCAAAGTAGGAGTGTATTTTCAGATGCATACATTTCTGTGTACCAGTGTATGTGTACCAACATCACAGTATGTATGCTTAGGGGTATATAATGCCTAATCCAGGACTCTTTTCAAGAATCTTATGCTCGAAAAAGTCAATCTAATGCTGCTTAAATCTCCTGTATCCAATACCAGCTCAGCAAAGGAAACAGAGCTTATGCAGTTAGTGCTTTAGTTCCACAAGAAGTTGACAAATATACAAGGGCTGAAATTAATTTCTTTGGCCTCTAACCAGGCACCTTTTGCAAGCCTGGAAGTATTTTACACATAACCAAGTTTGCCTATGCTGGCTCTTTTTCACCTATCCTCTAAATACTGCTCTGTGAGAAGCTTCATGGCGTTGGGCTCTGTAAAAAATCATTAAACATTACAATGCTTTGTACTTTATTTCCAGTGGAAATGTTGCTTTCATCAGGATGAAATCTGTATTCATCTAGCTTAAAGCTCTGTGCATCTGCTGTCATGCAGAGGGTCTGATGAGGAATTCTCTCCTTCCTTCCTCATCCTAATTGTAACAAGGCCGCAAATACAGAGGTTTCTTTTCATTAAACCTTTTTCTGTTACTACTCAGGTCCTAAATGCTTTCCTTAACTTTTATGGGATCATTAAATCACTGGAAATGTTAGGAGTTGTGACTTCAGAATTACAAGAACAAGATGCTAACACTTTGTGCTAACTTGAAGCATTTAACTCCTGCCCCTTGCTGGGATAACTTTGCCACTTCACCCATTTTCTCAGCATTTAGTTGCAAGAAGCAGCCAGACCATTACTGGAAAAAATAATGTAGTTGTGACCTGTCTAAAATAAGTTCTTTCCTGGAATTAGTCTTTAAAATTAACTCTCATTCTCGTTGTGACTGCAGCTCTTTCTAAACCATTGTAATGACTTCCTCAATCGTTTTAACTAATCAACTCCTTCCCCACTGCTGGGACATTGCAGGCAGTCAAAAAAGGTGCTGACTAATTTTTTAAGACATAACTCCTGGTGTGCCCTACCTCGGCTGCTGTCTTCTCAGGGTAGTCAACACACCACATTCCACCATTTGCCATGACTCTGCTGACAACAGTACAGCAACAGTAGTTGTAAACAGTAATAAATTACACAGAAGAACCAATGACATAAATAGAAACATCTTCAGATTCAAAATGAAAGCTTTCTCTTCAAGACCAGTAATGAATGGTCAACCTTCTAGGAAAGAACCCCTTCCCTAAACATGCAAATTCAGGCACTGCCATTCAAAGCAGATTTCAAGATGTGTGTAGATGGGAATTCCAGCGAGAGCACTGCTCAGTGCCAGAGGAAGCTCTTTTTAAAAGTACTTTAATGCTAAAATAAAAGTACTTTAATGCTGAAATAAAATCTTAATCTAAAGTAGATAACTGGCTATCAATAATACTAAACATATTAAACTAAGCAAGGTAAAGAAGTACTTCCATCCCTAATTCAAAGGCATTACTTTGTATAGAAATACATTTTTAGTTGGTTATGAGAACACATGCAATAATCTAAATGAACAAAATAAAGAAGGCAGCTGCTGGGAAACAGGCATCACATATCCTAAACCTCACCTACCTATGCTTTCTGCGTGCCAGACATTGCTTTCACATCAGGGGCTTGTCAAAATTGTTGCTGTGTTGATTATATGACTAAGACCCTAGAGATACAATTGTTTTGCGATATTTGCCCTGAAGAAGATCAGTCATCAGATGGCACTGGTGAAGCAGTTTGTTCTTATGTACATTTGGATTCTAGGCAAATTCTCCTGTATTTCTTAACTACTTCTTTCCTCAAGGGGAGTATAAGGCTTACCTTTAGCATCCTGTTGTTTGGCTCCTTACAGCTAAGCAGCAGACTCAAGGCCTTGATCACCAGTGCGCTGGGTGAGTACACTGATCACTACTGTAATTGCAGATACCATGAGACTTACTCTGCAATAAGGTGGACTTTCCAGTGCTCTAATCATGCAGCAGTCTCATTACACTTAACAGGCTCCAGGGCGGCTCCAAGTAGAGTACTAGGAGGATGAAGAAGAGTAGTTACCCTGCCAGAAGGAGTTAGAGACAAGAAGGTCATCTGGATAGTGAACCAGGTCCAGGATCAGAACCAGGCAGCTTTGAGATGTGGTAGAAAACGGCTGATATTGCTGGAGGCTCCATGTGCTGATATCTGATTGTTAAGAGTTAGGGCTTGGCCAGCCACTAGACAGATGACAAAAAAGAGCTAGATTCAGAATCTGGATTATAGAGTCGGATTCAGGAATGCACAAATTGGGACTGAGGGCAGAACATACCGAGTCCTCTTTCAACACAGGTCATTGAAAAAGAGAGCTTGATCCTCATGATCCCTCAGCTTAACACTGAACATGACATACCTTATTGGTCAGCTCAGGGTCACCTGTCCTATCCACTCCCTGCAGTTGTGACTGTTTATTGCAGCCCCAACAAAGCACACAAGATTTAGCAGTGACTTTGGTCTTCATAGAAGCAAGTATGAACAAGTCACTTCAAGTGTTATCACTATTAGAGGCAGACACTGTTTGCAAAAATATGCCATTAACTTCAGAAAGTGCAGTTAATTAGAAGGGGCTGAGCTGCAAAGGAAGTCACTGAGCAGAATTAGTTCTGTTCTAACTCAAACCAGGACACTGACCCATGGGAAAATGGAGGCTGTATGAGAAGAAAAACCTGGCTAGGGAGGTTATTTATTTATAAAATATATATAAATTAAAGGAAGAAAGTAAAGGATGGTACTGAAGCACAAAACAAAACAAGTCATATGGCTGCCTGTAGTTTGTTCAACATTTTTTCAGTACTCACCTGACCAGTATGATCATAGAATGATTTGGGTTGAAAAGGATTTTAAAGATCATTTAATTATAACACCCCTGCCATGGGCAGGGACACCTTACACTAGATCAGCTTGCTCAAAGTCCCATCCAATCTGGCCTTGAACACTTCCAAGGAGGAAACATCCGCAGCCTCTCTAGGCAGCATGTTTCAGTGCCTCACCACCCTCAGAGTGAAGAGCTTCTTCCTTACATCTCATCTAAATCCAGCCTCTTTCAGTTTAAAGCTATTACCCCTTGTCTTATCACTAAATAATCTTGATAGAAGCCCCTCTCCAGCTAAATGCTGACAATTTTAGCTATCTAGTTATTAGTCAAAGAAAGTGCTTCTGTGTTTACACAGGCACTAAATCAAGCCTGAAATGATTAGAAAGAAGAGTCCCTGGAAATTAACAGACAGAATTTTCCTGAGATTTAGATGGCTGATATAGCTCATTCATTTCAACAGAATTGCTTCTAATTTCTACCCATGTTAGTTAGAGTGGAATTGTGGCAATATGATACCTCCTTACCAGAGGACTCAGACTAGATCTTCCAGACAGCTGGCAGCGCTTAATGGCTGCCCACAGTATTATGCAATAGCTGCAGAAACTTCCATGTGGGGAAAGAATTAAAATAGAGAACTGATCAGATTCTGCCTTTCAGAAAAAGCCAAGTCAAGGACTATGGTGTGTTGCATCATGGTGAATCACAGGAAGAGAACATAATATAGAAGAGGAAAGGAAAAGGAAATAAAATATAACCAACTTTGATACTTAATGAGATGTTGATGCAAAATTATCCCAGGACTTAAATTTAAATAGAAAAGTTTCTTTGGGTTTTGCTTTTATCAGTTGGGTAAATGTCAACACTCAGTTTTCCATTTAAAAAGTGGGGGGTTTGTTGTTTGTTTGTTGTTTGGGGATTTTCTTTTGGGGGGGGGGGGAAGGGGGTTGGTAGTTGCTGGGGTTTGGGTGGTTGGGTCTTTTTAATGAAACAGTGTACAGACTGTCTTTCAGAAATCTAGACTGTTTAAACAGCTGCAGCTGTACCTCTTCAAGTAGAAGATAAAACTTCAGCACTCCAAACAATGTGACAGTGGCTCCACATAGGCTGCAGCTGCAAACATTTCTTTTTTATCCATTCACTATGAACTAAAATTGTCAAAAATAGTAGCCAAACTGCATATATGACCATATATCTTTCTCCCTATCTTTCAACTACATATTCTTAAACCCTTGGCTATTTCTGTTCTGGAGTTGTACTTCAATTCCTGTCATGGCCTCTAGATTCCTCAGCGTCCAGGACAGAACATCTAAGTGTACCAGAACATCTAAGTTTTTTCGGTTGATATTACTTATGGGCCATCAATTCAGTTGATTCTAAACACCCACAAAGTCCTGTGCTAGCCTTGTGTCTTTTCCCTGAGGTGCAGCTGTCTATTCCTCAGTTTAGTGGCAGCACCTCTCTAGAGAGAGCAGGATCAATTGCCCTGTACCTCTCTGTGTAGCACAGCGGTGTCCATCTAGTTCTCTTAGCCCCTTCAGTTAAGCCACATGTGCAGCAATCCTTTGTCACACAACTATATCAGCTGCCTTTGAAACAGCACAGCCTGTTCCTGCAAGAACAGCAGACCTGCCACAGTCTGCTTAAATTGTGCACACACACAAATGTTTTTCACACACATCCACAGAACATGCATGCAATGCATGCATGGTTGACAAGATCTGCCTTGAAAGTACTAGAGCGGTAGCAGTCATTCAGAGAAGCATATGGATGCTTGAGGAGGACACTAGCAAGTTGTTCACTGGCCACTGCCAGAATAATTGGTGCAAGTTACTGCCAGCCACCTCAGGAGTAAACTGAGAGCCCAGAGGGACTGTGACAAAGAATTTTTCTGTCGATGGAAATAGCTTGGATCTGGTCACCTTAAGTTCCTCAGCCTATCCTATCATTTTCTAACTTGGAAACCAACATGTGCAGTTCAGGATGACAAACCTGGAGACATTTCCCAGCGTTGTTTCTACAACCTGCTAACATGTACCTGGAATAAGAATGTTGGATGGTCGGGAGGGCATCTGCTTCTCACCTGGCAGCAATACATCCTCGCCAAGGATCTTGTTCTGGACACAAACTTTCCACTGATCCTGAGAGACTGCCCCTGGAACAAGAGGAATTTTATCAGCCTTTCTGTAAGGTTCTTAACTTTGTCTCATCTGTCAGAAGTATGTTCTTGGACAATAACTGTAGGACAGTATATTTTCTACCAAGCCCATAGTTTTTCTGTCCTGGCTAGCAGAAGGCATCAGAAATCCTGCCTTACAGCATACATTGCTTCCAGCACTTGCACTTTGTTGCTCCTGCAGCATCCACCCTTACCAAGAGAAATAGCCCAGATTTTGAACACTTTTTGGAGCATTTCTAGATGTTTGGTTTTTCACTGTGAAAGTCTAGAGTGCCTCTTTGCTGTCTCCTCCCAGGGAAAGGCAGTGACTCTCTGTGCCTGGCAAATTTACCATGAAGTATACCACCAATGCATCTCCCAAAAAACACCGCACAAAAAGAGCTTGTTCCCAGAACTGCTGTCCAGAGGGCTTTTGCTGGAAAAGAAACAATAGGCTGTTTACACAGTTTCGTAACTATCTTGTTTCCTGCCTCCTCAGTAAAACAATCTCAAGAGGTCTGCACTTAGTGGGAGCAATAATGCTAATGCCAGTGAGATATGTCTGTGGAGCAGCTGAATTTGATGGCACCAGCTAAAACAGGGACAGGGCAAGCACACTGGAAACAGATATGAGAAAATTACTCGAGTAAATGGCAAAGACGACAACTGATTGTGTCATGTTTCTGTGTCAGTAGCTAACAGAAAAAAAGTCAGAAAAAAAAATTACCTATATGCCCTCACTGAGGCAATTCTAGATTATATAGACTGCTCTGCCACCCTGACAAAAACCTCTGAGCTGCTGTGTGTTCTTGGTTTTACAACAAGGTGCAGAGTGTCCACACATTAAGCAGCAACACTGCACATGTTTATCCTGCTTCCACCATTATTTCATGACAGGGGAAGCTATGGATCTCAGCCCAAGCTCCTCCAACTGTTATTCCAACACAGCAGCACATCTTCCTTATCCTTTAAAAGATGCAAGGAGCATCTTCCCCCTCTGCCCCTTGAAAACCAAACATCTGGTCAGTCTAACCAGAAGTAGCTAAGTCACTCCATCATTCCACTCCACCACTTCTCACTTCCTCTCCAAATCATGGTTATATAATTGTCTCTGTGTTCCACAGTGCTGGTGGTACTTGCTCTTCCACCCCCATATATTCCACTTAATGTGGTCAAAAAGGAAAGAGAAGTAAGATATGATGTTGCACATGGAAGCAGTGTGAAGGTCTCGTGTGTTCCCTCTTCCTCTGAGCTGCACATGGTGTACTGGCCACAGTTTCCAGACATGTTTATATGGAAGTGGTTTGGTTTTGTCTGGCTGCTTGCTTCTTATTTTTTGCTCTGTTTGTCTGTTTTCTCCACCCTAAATTCTCATCCTAAGTACCAATTTTATTGCAGTGCTGTGCAGATCTTTTTCTGACTGCTATAGAACCACACAGGGACTGCATCCCTTTCCTTCATAGTGTGAGCTCTCCTACAGCCAGGTGCAAAGAGCAGCATTAGCACACTGCAGCCAAGTGTCATCTCTGCATTAGGGAAAGTTATTTTTTTGTCTTATTTTTTAAACTGACTACAGAAAGTTATTTTGTGCTTTGTTTCTTAAACTGACCTTGCCGAAGGCTCTTCAACATCAAGGAACGGTTGTTTTATTTTCTTCCACCACATGCTAAGCAAGACTTGTTTCAACTTTCAGGGTGTGCCAGCTCCCTGCCCCTGGATGTCATGCACCCAGAGATGATGCTAATTCCCCTGGCATGGCAAGACCTGCTCGCCGCGAAGGTGTTGGGCACTGGTGTGGCACAGATGCACCTGCGCAGCTCTGATTCATTGACTCATCAAGGAGCTGCCCCACCACCACAGATGCCATTTCTGCCCTCTAGCTTCTCTTGCACTTCTGGCTGGTGCACTTCCCACCATAACCAGAGTAATGACACCTCCCTAAGGATCATAGAGAGCTGCTGCATGCCTCAAAACACAGCTATTCCTCTCTGGCTCAAGGGGTCTGTGGCTGCCAACAGGGCAGTGGACCCACACCAGTACATACAGCACATGGAAGAACAAAACTATATACACATCACTGAAAAAAAACAGCCAAATAACAAAATCATACTTAGTGGTTACAGAAGTATTTACTTATATACAGACTGTACTCTCCTTTGTCATTTGAGCTCACAACAAAATCACTAAGGCTTTCCCAGCAATCAAGAGTAGAAGCAAGCTCAAAACCAATTCAGACTTTTCAAAATTTGGAAGAATCTGAATTCCTAGCTGGTTAAATGGGAGAAGCTCTGCTAAATTCAATACATCCACACTGATGCATGAGAAAACGGGTTGCCCACATTGATTAAAGTGTGGGCTGGCACCTACCTAAATTGTCAGACTCTAAACATAAATTTTCTGTCCAGCGGCTCCTGAGAACCTTCTAGCTCTTAACACCATGATGTAAAGATCAAACCAAACGATACATATAAAAGTTGCAACAAGCAGTCATGGGGGCTTAGGCCTTCAAGTTGTAAAGATGTTTTCCTATCTCACAGACTCTCTTAAGAAAACATCTTGGTGGTACAATTTTTCTTTGATTAGTGTAGCAATTCGTCTGTGCTGTGTTTTGTTGTTTTTTTTTTCTCTCATATGAAACTCACATAGAGTGAGAATAATCCCTGAGGAGGAGGGGAAATAGAACAAACAAAACCCACAAAACCAGAAACAAACACCAAAATAATCCTTGTTGCAAAGATAGTACTGTCTGAAAGTCTATGTCTGCTTACCATTAATAGGAAACTATTAGAACATTTGGTCAAAGATCAGGAAGCAGCAAGGGCTACTTAGGAATTTTGCCATAGGAAATTAATAAACTCAGATGGAAATGTGACTGGAAAAATCTGTTTTCTATCACAAATAAAAATCACCTGACCAGGAAGTGTCATGAGAAACAAAAGTACTTTCTGAAACCTCCAGGCAACTTTGATCTTCCATACACTGAATTCAATGGGAGTAATTCCACTAGGTTTCATGGAAGTAAAAACAAATCAAATCCCCCTGAATAATTAAAAGTTAAAATAAAACCTTTTCAGTGAAGAATCATTACCTTAATAGAATGCCTTATATTTCACTAATTTACACAAAACATCCAAAAGGCTGTGGAAGGGAAATTTTAATCTCCCTTATATTAATAAAGGCAAAACCAATTATCCAGGTTTGCGTCAGTGAAGATTTCCTCAGTGCTGGCTGCTTGGAGGATAGCTATAGGGTAGGGAAGTTGAAATTAAATGTCCAGGGTTTATTGTGAACTATAAATCACTCCCCACTTACATAAAGACCCAGTTCTGCTAATTACACCCAAGTATCTTCCCACTCCCGGAAGACGAATGGAGCTTTCACAGCCCACACTGATTCTGAAATTTGGTATTAAATACCTGAGAGCCACAGCCCAGAACTTTACCTTTAGACCTTCCTGAAGCTATTGTGCAGCCAGGATTGTTTAAGCAAATGCTAGCACAGGTGACAGAGTGCCTGTAGTTGGCAGGCTTCTTAAATTTTAATCTTACATACTTTTCAATACTTTGTCTCAGCAAGTTGCTTTGCACATACCAGTCAAATTATAAAAAGAGCCCCAAGTACTTTTCTTCAAAGATGTTCTTAAAGCTGTCTAACCTGGCTGGCAACAGTGTCAAGAATGTTATGTAAGGGTGACGCAGCTGCCTATTTGCCAACAGAAAACTCATTAGGCATTAGCTATTTTTTCTGGCACTAAATGGTGAGACTGCTCCTCAATTTCTATTCAGCCTTTCTGAAGGGAATGTACCTGTGGTCTTGGCATGTGGTCTGTGTGCAATTCCTGGTCTGTAAAGATCTTCACAGATCTTCTGTGCTTATAATGTGCATTTTTAAGCCAAAGGGCTATAGATCATATGGCAAAGATGCAGATAGATACCAAAAAGTAGTGCTAAAAAACCTCCCGTGCAGTGAGAAAGGATTTCTGAATATCACATTGCCTTTTTAGTTAGTGCTACCAGAAATTTTTTAATCAGTGTTTCATTATCACTAATCTCACACACAAACAACAATCAGCACAAAGGACTGGAACCAGTCACTATGGCTTCAGAATTGTCCCCAGAGCTGGGCTAGCATTATACTAAAGCTAGCATTATACTTCCACTCTACCCGAATTAAATCAAGCCAAATTCCAGCAACAGGCTCTTTGATCTCAAAGGAAAACATTGAGAGGTAAGAGATAACAGACATTCAGAATGACCTCCCTTATGCTGCTCACAAAGGGATCAGTTCTGTAGCTGCACTCCCAAGACAAGGGCTTCTGGGGATGGAGAAATTCTGTGACGTAACCTTTAGCTTATTGATTCCTGGAACGAGGTAAAGGGAAAAGTCAGCATATGATTTAGATTACAATATTCCCTCCCCTTTACGCAATGAAAATTTAAGGGTTCTTGTTTTCCTGTAGATAAAATCTCCTCCATACATGGAGGCCTCCCTGGAAGCAGAAAGGCAGAATACTCTGTGCCACTCACATGGCAGGGGCTGCTGCTCCTGCTGCCCATAGCTGCAACCTACCCTAGAGGTTTATGGCAAGGACTGCTTAGCTGTTGCCACAGGTAGGCAGCCCACAAATGCTACTGTCTGCTTTGGTGGATAAAGCTATCTAAAGCAGTCTCTGAACAAACTAGTGAATTCCCCTGCATCACTGCCTCCCTTTCCTCCCATCACAGGGCAGTAAAACTGTCATGGTCAACACAAATGTTTATGTGCCCACACTGACAGTGTATGGCAGTTTGTCTGCCTTCCACGCTAGTGCCTCCTTTTCCTAATGGCTTTACTCCCTCTGACCAATTTCCAGCAAATCTGACAGCAAGATATCAGCCAAAGAAAAATGTTCTCTGGGCTGCAGAAAAACAGACAAGGAGAAGGGGGATTTTATAATGAAGAAAGGGCTACAGAATGGAGGCCACTTAGATTAGACATTGGGGAATCCAGGACTCCACAAGAGAGGCATACCATTAACTGCTGCTTGAGCAACACTGTGACGGTTATGTCTGCAGGAGCATCCAGTCCTTTGGTTATTTATCTGTGCAAAGAACATATGCCACCAGTACAGGAAGCTAAAGCCAGTTGTTAACTGTATGGCGTTTTCACACCTAGAGAAACTGGTTGTCTTTAAGATTAGTATGCCACCATCAGATTTCCTTGAAAGTGGCCAAATGCTGGGCAGAGGAAGACACTGGGGAAAGGAGCGAGGATTTAGCAGACAACTGTATTAGTCATGATTATAATTCTGTTTAGACAAAGATTACCAAAACATTAGGAAAGTAATTGGTAAAAAGTACATCTGCTTCTAGAAGCATTTATTTAAGAAGCAGTTTCTATAAACACACAGCTTTCTCTGTGTCTCTGAATATAATGAAGATCACAAGGCAGTACAAGTTCCTTATGCAAACAGAAGATTGTTCAAGTGTTCATTTAAACACAGCAGCATTAGGCAACAGTCATACATGCTATGAGGAATCTCGGATTGCACTCCCTAAAAACACTCCTGTCAGGCTTAGGTCTTCCTCTGCATTTTCTGCTGTGCCTTTCAGTAGCTAATAAAAAATTCAGTCAGCTCTTCTGTGCCTGTAAGGAAGTCTATATGGAGGAGAAAGGTTATTATAATAATTTAGTAAAAACTGGGAAGCAGTGTGGTTATCCACGGCATGGTCATTCCGGCATCTGCAGGAAAAGTCACATTACAATTTTGTAACACAATGCTTTGGTAGCAATAGTGTCTTTAAAAAGTCCTACTCAGACCTGTCAGCCACTTACTCCTGGCACACTGGACCCCAGCACCATGCCAGACCATATCCAGGAACAGATCTGACTTTTTAAAAAATAAGCTAAAGCTGACCCTTTTTCTTTTTTACCCAGAGCTGTTTTTCCAGGGCAGACCAACTTCCCAAGTCAGCTCACAGGGTGGTTGGGCAAACAGATGGACCAATGCTCCTCATGTTGCAGCAACACCCCATAGGTGCCTGGTGTCTGGAGCTGAAGCAGGAATGTCTTTGCTGATACGGCATCCAGGGCTTCCTGCTGTAAACCCATAGCCTCAGGCTCTGCCTTGACTATACACAAAAGCTGCCTATGGCCTTTTATTGCCAGATCAGGCATGCCATGGGCAGATAAAACAAACTGTTGATCTTTTCTAGAAACATCCCAACATCCCCAAAAACCTTTTTTGATTTGCAGCTCTGGCCTGAGTATTTGTGGTAGCAGATGTTGCCCACATAACAGGGGCTAACCTGCATGTGTTTCCATCAACAAAGTCTTTCCCTCTGGTGCCTTCTGCTCTTCTTTAAAAACAGATTCATGCCCTGCATTTTGCATTTCAATTTTACACCAAACTTAGAGTCATTTACACCCTAATTTTGACCTCAGATTTCTTCCTGAACTGTGACTTTATGAGTTACTTGCCTCAGTACCAAATGTCAAGTGCTCTGAGGTCTTGCATGCAAACACTGAATGAAACACAGGGCAAGACAATCTTGAGGGTTGTGTGAGATGTAGTGCAGCGATAACATCATCTCTGGAGCAGCTATCTCTTTATGTCTCCCAGACTTGCACTTATCTCTGCTCCGTGTGCTCAACCCCTCCAGCACACACTCTAACACAGCAGGATCTGTAATATAGTGGATCAACAGCAGGCTGCAAGATATTCCTTGTGTCTCAGCAAGACTCCATCAGTGATTTAATCCAATGATTTAAGCAATGACTAGTGCTGACATTGCTTAGAAGAGCTATGTCCTGAGACGGTAACTGATCTGAGAAACAGAATGCTGAACGACTCAAAAAACTGACTCAAATCCCCGCAAGAGAATAAACTATACACCAGGAAATCTGTGATATAACACACCCCTAGCACATCAGCACAAAACTGTCACTGCCACATGATCTGTTATTACTGGGACAAAGGAGGTCAGATCCAACCACAACCACAACTTAAACTGTCTCAAAAACTTTTCAACAGGCAGATCTTCCACGTGCATGTTATAAGTGCTTGTTAGAGTACTTCCTCACTAATCTCTGAGCTTCCACATGGTATGCAGATCCTGCCACTTCTTCCAGACACCAATCAACTATTCAGTGAGTATTCTGTTTATCCCTCCAGGAACTGAGTTGCAGATCAGATCTAGGGTATTTTATTTTGATTCAGCCTCCATTAACAAGCAGGAATTCCAAAGGGGAATACCTGGGTTTGCCAGATATGCTGCCACAGACATCAGAACAGCCTCTGTCCTACTGTGACACTTCTGCCCTTCAAAAGTACCTCTCAAAACCATGAAGCCACACAAATAGTATGTCCTCACTTAATCACATTAAAGTGTTTGTTCCTCTACCTCAGCCATTTTTTGAAAGATATGTGTATCATTTCAATTCTCTGATACAATACAGCAAAGCAGACAGATGACCACACCCACGCCATTTGATTAATTAATTGGTCAGTATATCTCCTAAGGTTGTTGCTGGAGCGTTACCACAGCTTCTTCACTCATCTCCTGCCATAGTCCCATTTTGTGATGCAGATGAATGATGACTTGTGGAAGTTTCCCCAAAATTAAGCTTTAATATTTTTGTGCAATTTTAGGGCAATAAGAGGATCTAGGCAGAGAGAGAGCAGAGATAATGAAAGCCTATTCCACTGACTATGCTTTCCTTTGGCATTCAAATGCCAGTTCCACAGAGGCATTTAAATAAACACCAAACTACTATGTATCTGCCAAACATCCAAGTGATTTCAATGAAGATCTAGGCAACTAAGTTCTTCTATGTGTCTCAGTTAAGGTTTTTTGAGGCAGATCAAACTTATTGCTGCACTAAAACCCACACAAATGAGGTACAAAATTATGTGATGAGGAGAATAGAAGGAAAGGCAATGAAAGCAGAAAGAGGGCAAAATATTTATCTATTCTTACCAAAGCAAAGAGAGATGACTTAGAATGTGATGCATGGATCTAAAAGAAACACTGGGCTTGTTAAGTCAAGAACTTGAAAGTTCATTAATTGTTGGTTTGGCTCATGCCTGTGGGTAAGGGGAAGAGCTCTGCAACCATTGCAGTGAGCTGCATGCTGTGGAGTTTCCATGATATACCAGGCCTCCTGTTGTTCATAAGGTTAACAAGGGTGCACCACTTACCCTTTGGGTAGACTGGAGAATGCACTAGAGAAGGCAGGTAGTTGTGACAAGGCCATGTCCCAGCTCATCAGTTCCCTAAAAAGATGGATGAGGATAAACCTTTAACCCTGAGTCACCTTAAACAGACACGAAACTCAAGTCACACTAGAGAAAAAATTCAGATAAAAGCATTTCTTTGTCACACCCAAGACAGAAAGAAATCTGGAGATCTTACCAAAATTACTGAGGGAATAAAAAAACTCTTGTTTTGATATCTAGATGATTTGGGCTTCAAATGGAATTAAAGTCAAGCCCTTGACTGAGACCACATGAGACAAACTGTTTCAGGATGATCATTCATGTGCTGGTTTTGACTGGAACAGAGTTAATTTAATTCATCTAGATAGTAAGGGGCAATGTTTTGGATTTGTGATGGAAACAATGTTGATAACACATGGCAGTTTCAGTCATTGCTGAGCAGTGCTTACACAGAATCAAGGCCATTTCTGCTTCTCACAGCACCCCATGAGCAAGATGGTTCAGGGTGCACAAGAAGCTGGGAGGGAACATGGCTGAGACATCTGACCCTGCCTGGCCAAAGGGATATTCCATAGTATGTGATGTCATTCTCAGCATATAAAGGTAGGGGAATAAGAAGAGGGAGACACACATTTGAAGTGATAGCAATTTTGTCTTCCCAAGCAACCACTACAATAGAGCCCTCTTTCCTGGAGATTGCTGAACATTTGCCTGCTGATGGGGAATAGTGAACAAATTCCTTGTTTTGCTTTGCTTATGTTAGCAGATTATGCTTTATCACATCTCACAAGTTTTCTCACTTCCACCCTTTTATATTTCTGATTCTCTCCTCCATCCCTTGAAGGGATTGAGCAAGTGGCTGTGCAGTGCTTAGTTGCCATATAGATTAAACCATGACAGTTATTTTGAGGTGACTGTTCCTCACCATCTTTAAAATGTGCCTTGCCATGCTCTGAGTGTCTTCCATGATGGCTCCACACCAGATATTTCAAACACCGGTAGAAAACACCCAGGCTCTCTCAGAACACAGAGACTCATTTCAGAGAAAGAGAGGCTTAAAAAAAAAGTAAAAAAGAAAGGCATGTGTTCTCTCCTTCCCACCAACCACAGCCTTAAACTCTCCATCTCACTCTTGTGTCTTTTCCCTCCCCACCATATGGACTGATTTGTGACAGCATTCAAATCAAGTGCAAGGAACTGGCTTATGATCACTTGCTCTTATGAGTCAGAAAGGACCAAGCATGCTCGGCCATGAGAGACCTATTTTAAGAAGCCAGTGCTCAGATACTTGTCAGTTGCTGAAATGTGGGACATTCTTCATTAGAAAAGCAAAGTGCTCATTACTGATTCAAAGGTCACCCTCTGCTGATGTTTATGGCCTTGGTCTGACACACAAGAGTACCTGAAGGCAGGGAATCATCAGAACAGTTATAGTGTTGCAAGCAAATTTATTCTCAATCCCTAATGTAAAGTTATCCCTTTTGTTTGTCTATTATGAGACTTAATCCACTCTTTTTAACTATTCTTAATGTTATCTTCCTAATTTTAAAGAATAGAATAGAACAAACCAGGTCGGAAGAGACCTTCAAGATCATCACGTCCAACCTACCATCCAACCCACCTAATCAACTAAACCATGCAACCAAGCACCCTATCAAGTCTCCTCCTGAACACCTCTAATGATGGTGACTCTACCACCTCCCTGGGCAGCCCATTCCAATGGGCAATCACTCTCTCTGTGTAGAACTTCTTCCTAGCCTCCAGCCTAAACCTGCCCTGGTGCAGCTTGAGACTGTGTCCTCTTGTTCTGGTGCTGGTTGCCTGGGAGAAGAGACCAACCTCCGCCTGTCTGATTGACATTAAAATATTTGGGGCAGATTTTGTGCCACGACTTTCATGAGGGACTGGCTCTGGATTTTACTTTTGAAGTTTTACACCAAAAAGCTGTCCATTTGGCAGTGCTGTATAGTTTGGCAAGAGATCATGTATCCCCCATAAAGCTGCATGCAAAGTGTACAGGATTTTGGATGTCATTTCTGCCTAGGCTCCTGATGCCCTTAGTTAATAGCATGTCATGCATGTTTGCACAAATACGTATATATACTATGTATATATTCTTGCTGAAGTACAGTTGCATTTGGTGTGTGGTCTGCGGAGATGAACTGTAGAAGTTTGGCATCAGTGCAAGCTGTAAAAGCTTCATGCTGTACAGTCAACTACTCAGTCCTTCTTGACATTCAAGCACAGAATCCGTAATAACTTTCTCAAAAGAAATCTGAAGACATTTCCAGCTTTCAGCACAGGCAATTTACAGTATTTAAATAAGAGGAAGGTCAGAGACCACACTTGGCACTGCTGGGAACTGACAGATGGTTTTGAGACGCACAAAAAAAGAAGAAAAGGAAAAGGTCACTTTAAAAAAAGCTGCTGAAAGATTCCCATTTCTTTACTGCATTGGTAATAAAATGAGGTTTCAGAAACAGTCACCAAAAAGAACAGAGAATTCCCCAAGATTTGTTGCCCATCTTTGTTCCTGTTCATAAACGCATATTATGTAACAGATGGGAGACCGTTACATATCATTAGCCAGCAACTGAGTAGGAGAACATAAATGCAGAGAAATAGCACAAGAAACCTGCAAAATCCAGCCAGTAGAGAAAGTAACTTAAATTCACAGAGACCATTGTTGTAATCTTTCTATGTTATACCAAATCTGCTTGCCTACATCACATTTGCACTCATGTAACACAGCTGGGCTGTCTTCCAGCCCACTTGGGCTTTCCTTATCTGCAACGGAACTACTAATTTTCCTGGTTTAATAGTAACTCTGGAGTTTACACGTTTTTTCCTTTCACCAGGAACTGAACTGAAAGTGCTCAGAGGACAAAGAGAGGGCAGTAAGCATGTGGACACAGTAGGGAGTGTGAGTTGAAGTACAGGTTAACAGCAGAGGATAACAGTGAATTGCTAACAGGAGAAAAAGATGCTCCACACAACGTACATCAGGTCTATGCTGCTGCCTCTGACTTAGCCACGAGCTTCTGTTTTTCCCCAGTATTGTACAGAACTGAGCAAGAGGAGAAACCTGTTAACATATATAACAGTCCATGTTTTAAGGCATAATCATGAATCCATATGGATCCTAATGGATGTCTGTAAACAGCTCTTTCTGATGATGGCTGAAAAACCTCCCGAGAATCATATTCCAGCCTTTCATGATACTTACCCCTCATACATCTTCCTCATATATTACATTTCCCTAATGTCTAGCCAAATCTTCTGTTGCTGTATTTGAAACTCACCATTTCTATCCTACTAACAGTAGGTATTATATATTATATATGCGTGTATATATATATATAAACACAAACAATTACTTCTATCTTTGAAGCAGCTCTTTAAGCATTTGATGACTATCATGTCTCCCATCACTCTTCCTTTCTGAGTAAGCAACTCCAGAGTCCCATTTTTTTTCCCCATCTTTCCTCATAGATTCTGTATTCTAAATCCTAATTACTGTTCCTCTTCTCTGATTTACCTCCAATGTGTCTCCATCCTTCTAAAGCCACACTGCTTCAACTAGGCATAGTGCTACAAATAACACTTGGCTAATGTCAAGTGAAAAACCTTTACACATCCTGCAAGCTAAGCTCTTTGTTTATATGATTCAGAATTTGTCATTTACAGAGAAGCACTGTTGATGAATTTTCGTCTTGCCATGCACTCAGTTCTTTTTCTGTCACTTAACCACTTGTTCTCTTGCAACAGTCTACTTAATTTGTTTTAAATCACATCCTATTTTTTGTCAAACCATTTCTTTGAATTTTCAAGTTTTGAATTCGACTTCCTTTCATTTTCTGAAAATATTATCCAAGACATGCTCATGAAACACCCGATTCTTCCATGCTGATCATCCTCTACTAGAATAATCTGCATCATGTTTCCCTGTTTTGCTTATCTGAATAGCATGAAAAGCCTCAGTGAAATCACAAACATCTAAAACCTATTCTTTCCTCCATGCTCCCAAGGTGGTTACACAAAGTCTTAGAAGGGAAATAAATCTGTTTGGAAATAGTTTAATAGCTTATTACGACTTTCAGCTGATGAATCTTAGTCTTCATTTCTTCTTTTCCACTTTCCTTTGGGGGGAAGGAAGGGAGGGAAAGGAGGGAAGGGAGAAGGGAAGGAAGGGAATTGAATTGAATTAACCAGGTTGGAAAAGACCTTCGAGATCATTGAGTCCAACCCATCACCCAACACCATCCAATCAACCAAACCATGGCACCAAGCACCTCATCCAGTCCCCCCTCAAACACCTCCAGTGACAGCAACTCCACCACCTCCCTGGGCAGCACGCTCCACCGGCCAATCACTCCCTCTGTGAAGGACTTCTTCCCAACATCCAGCCCAAACCTCTCCTGGTGCAGCTTGAGACTGTGTCCTCTTGCTCTGGCTTTGAGGAAGGAAAGGGGGGAAGGGGGGGGAGGGGGGGAAGGGGGGAGAAGGGGGGGAGAAGGGGGGAGAAGGGGGGGAGAAGGGGGGGGGGGGGAGAAGGGGGGGGAGAAGGGGGGAGAAGGGGGGGGGAGAAGGGGGGAGAAGGGGGGGAGAGGGGGGGGGAGAAGGGGGGGAGAAGGGGGGAGAAGGGGGGGGGAGAAGGGGGGGATCAGTATCTTCAGCTCAGAAGAACTCTGTAGATGAAGTAGCTATAGCCAGCAGTATACAAGGGGTGGAAAGTAGAATTAAATGTAACGCTGGAAGGTCTGCTTGGAAGATCACAGACTTCAAAAGTAAGAAGTATATTCCTACTGTTCAAAAGGAAGTAACAGAAAGCATCATTAAAAGTGCATGAAAATTGTTAGAACATCATGAAAATGCTTCTAAAATGTAATTTGGAACTGAATTTAACAATTGGAGGACATCCTGTCATTTCTGAGTAAAGCCAATTTTTATCGTGTGTACGTATTCCTGGCAAGAAACAATAAAATCATATTTCCAAACCTTTCTTTTTTTTTTTATTCAAATAGCCTGAAAATTCCAAGTGAACACTCAAAGGGAAAAAAAAAAAAAGTGCCTTTCTTAAATAAGAAAATTATTGCCCCATTGTGCCTGTTCTAAGAAGTAGTTATTATAACGGGATGAACAGGATCTCTTTCAACTATCTATACAAGTGCTTCAGTCATTGCAGCTAAGTATGCTGATGACAGCGTTGGCTTTTTCACACAGACAGCCCTTCTGTGGCTTCTTATTGCTTCAACAATGCAATATTTCTGTTTTCATGCATTTGATCTCACTAAACCATTGAAGAAGTTAACCAATTAAAAGATCAGTTAATGTATAGAATGTATAGAATCAGTGAAGTTGGTGAGGACCTCTGGAGGTCATCTACTCCAATCCTCTGCTCAAGGCAGGGCCAGTTTTGAAGTCAGATCAAGTGCTCAGGACCTTGTGCAGTCAAGTTCTGAAAAATCTCTCTTTTATATTATCATGCTAGAAGTTATCCACCATGAAAGGCTTTCTTGAGAAATATTGTTGCAATTTGTCATGTCAATTGGCTTCACCATGCATACCACACGTTACAATCTTGATCCTCTCGCACTACATGAGGTCAAAGACATTGACTGTAGCATCAGCAGTCTGTTTACCACATATTCTTAATATTTGATTCAAAAAAAGACACTCCTAAAAGAAGTGCTGCCGTCATATATGGCATGAGCTGAAATGATTAAGTAGCAATCAATTTATTTGTGGTTTCATCTCTTGTAATGTCTTCCTGCTTACACAGTCCCTTATAAAAACCTTGCAAAGAGTATTAGAACTATTTAGTGAAGGAAGAAGCCTCTGGGGGACTAATATAGAATAAGGAAGGCAGGATTTGGCACCAACAATCCATTTGAAAAGCTTCACTCTTTTTCATAATGAGAAAGACTTTGCCCAATATCTATTCTGCACAGAGCTATGCAAAGTGCCCTCAGTGGGCACAGGAAAGTTCTGGAGCACCTCACTGCTGGAACGGAAAGTCTGAGTGACTCCAAACGCCGACAAAGGTATGTGGAGGAGTGCAAAACAATTGTATTTCACTTAGTGAAAGCCCACAGGCCTCCTGCAGTTTCAACCACCTGACGTCAGCTAGTAGAAACAAGCCTAATACAGGTAGGTCTTCTAGTCACGGCAGCGCTGGAGGGAAGAGTGGGTAGATAACTATTCTCACAACCAAAATTTCCATTTACCTGTTGAGCTTCAAGAAGTGGGAATCCCTTATAAATTGAGAAGAATGATCCCACATTCTTTCCCATGTGTTAAGGCATGCAGGTTGTCATAAGACTCGAGAGGTCTTGGATTTAATTTATTGAAATTATTTCTTCCCTGTTGCTTCCTGTGTAAGAGGGAGGACTTGAGTCATAAGAAAGATTTGTAGCTTTTAATGTACATTTCTTTAAAAAGACAAATATTTGAAATGTACTTCATCTAATCTTACCACTACTTTCAGGCAAGTTGTTTTACCCACTACAGATTCAAAAAAAAAAAAAAAAAATCCCGCTTCAAACTAAAGTAAAATTTCAAAATAAAATTTCAGAGCTAATTTCAGCAATGAAATTCACAACTTTAATGTCGACCCCATTGAGAAAGAATCTTACTCTTAACGTGTTTCACGCTGTTTGATTCTGCTACCACTTTACATGTTTTAAAACAAACACCTTGAAAATAAAACATGATCGACCACAAAGTAAATAATCTTTCCTGGCAGAAAAAGTAAGTGTTACAACAAGTGTTTCCTGGCAGAAAATGAAGACTTGCAGCCTGCTTCAGCTAGTCCAGTCCCTGCTTGCAGTCATGCTAATTTTTCTTTTTATACCCAAAAATTAGTATGTTATCACCACTGAACATCTCAGCCATTTCTGAAACCAAAACTGTATCTACGCCATGCAATTAAGCACCCAGCTAGGCTTACCATGGCCCAGCTTCCCTTAACCAGTAAAATGAACTGGCCAATCCTGCTTCCAGCCACCCATGTCTGACCAGTTAGATGTATTAGAAGCTTTGAACTGAGGTGTATCCCTCTTGGCCAATGTTTACTGACTAATAAGTCACCCCTTCTTACCACATTCACTGCATAATCCTTACAGAATCACAGAATTTTAGGGGCTGGAAGGGACCTCGAAAGACCATCTAGTCCAACCCTTCTGCCAGAGCAGTATCACCTACACCAGATTACACAGTAACATATCCAGGCAAACTTTGAATATCTCCAGAGGTGGAGACTCTACAACCCCCCTGGGCAGCCTGTTCCAGGGCTCCATCACCCTCAGAGTGAAAACATTTTTCCTCATATTTACATGAAACTTCCTATGTCTCAGCTTCCACCCACTACCCCTTGGCCTGTGTTGCAATCATTTTACTCCTCAGTTTGTATTTCCAGAGAGACAGACTGTATAGAGGTTTTGTTCAGGCTCATGGCTCCCTCCATACCACAGAGCATGGGGAAAAATACAGCAGAATTTCTTTCCATTTAGAAGGGATTACTCTTTATCAAAGCTCCTTGGGTGAGTGATACAGTCATGGTGCCGTGTTTTCACATACCAAAGATTCCCTTCCTGAAATAGCCACACTGGCATTTTCTGTAATATCAAAAGTGTTATTTCAAGATAGCAAATGGACACTCCACTCCCCACGTTACCACATAATGAACTCCAATTTTTGTTACCAAGCACTGGATCACAGCAAATGCTGCAATCATACACAGACACAAGAACTACCAAAGCTTAGCTCAAGGTGACATTTATGCTCATGTTATGCGACTTGAGGCAAGCTCCAAAGCAATTAATTTATTTCTCAAAAATATTTTGTATAATGACACCAGGTAGTCATGTTTGGCCCCAGCTTATCCCATCTACTACTAATGACCTCAAAGAAAAGAGTTCAGGATCGTTCCTGCAGCTTTCCTAGAAATGTCCCAGCGTTGCCTGCCATACAGATACATATTTTTCAGCATGAATGAGATTAGTGTAACCTACCTAAAGGAGTAATATGGAAATTAAGCATTAGTCATAAGATCACCCAAAGCTTTAGTTTTTCTGAGTCTGGCCAGCTCAGGCAGGACATGGGCATGGGCAGAAAGGCTGACCATTTGGACAAACCTAGTTGAAGGAAGATGCCTGGGGGGATCATCTAAGAAACTGATAACTCTGAAAACTGCTCTGAAAGGAAAGGTAAAACAGTTAAGATGAGACTTTTAAGTATTATATGGATTTTAGCTGCAGAAGCTGAGAGAAAAGGAGTATAGAAAGACCTAAAGGCTTAATGCTACACACAAAATCCAGCACCTCAGAAGTGCTTTGAACATCCTGAAAGTAGCAAATACTAAGAAAATGTTAGTTTGCAAATACCTCACATGAGAAAACCTCATGAATAAGGCCAAACACATCCTAACTACAAAAAATAACTCTCTCCTGTACATTCCAGTCACTCAGATCTCATCAAAAAGGAAACTTGAACAGTTTAACAAAAGCAGGAATACCGAATGTGACAACTTAATGACTCACCAAACATGCTGAGATCCCAGAGAGAAGAGCATGTCCCTGGAGGAAACATCTGGACACATCAAAGGCTTTTTACCTTGATTAGTTGTTTCAAGACTAGCATCTTCCCATAAACAGACAAAAGTCTTCTTAGTGGAAGACTAATTTTTACAAGAAATATTGGCTTGGTCATATTTGGTGAAGAAGAAAATTTATTTACATACTATGAATAATCTCTCAGAGATAAATATATGCCAGGAAAACTTCTTTATTTTTCTTCACCATCAGAATTACTTAATTTTACAATCAAAGAGTGTTGTGTTTTCTACAGTGAAAATTGAAAACAAATTAATCTCCTTTTCATTATCTCAGAATTTATTTGCAAATTACTCTTGTCTTGGTTTAGCCCTGGCAACATTTAGCAAGTGCAGGAAGAAACAACTTGGAGCATGTAATAGAAATGAAGCAAATGCACACAAATGTCTCTGATGTCATAGTGTTCACTGCTCAAATGAAATTTAATTCAACACTGACTTACAGCTATACCCAAATGTTGTTTACACTAAGCTCACCACTCTGCAAGTCTGGACTTTATTGTTTGGTTAGGGGGTGGGGGTTGTTGCTGGTTTGGGGGTTTTTTGGCAATTAGATTCTGCTTATTTTGCCGTTTCTCACAAAAGAACCCAAATATTTTGGTTTTCCCTGCCGACACACAACACAAAGAGAAACCTGCTTCTGTCAGAGTAAAACTGTTTGGCGCATCAGAAGAGCACATACACTGACTGTTTGGTCATAGCGACAAGCATCGCTTACAGAATAAACCCTATTCTTAACTCTCAACTTGCTCAATAAATGGTGCCATAGATTTTCAGCACATTATCATTAACATCCGATAGCTCTCAGACACCTCTGCAAGTTGATGCCAATGGAAACTAATTACTCTCTTCAAATACCTTCCCGTCACTCCCTTCTCACTCCTGATTTTACCCTGTAACTTGCTTTGAGAACGAGTATAACCACTCAAAAGATCACTCCAAACTTGAAACTGCTCATCTCTACCGTATACAGAGATGAGAGGCACACATTCAAATGAGTAGAAGAAAGTTTGGAAATTAAACAACTTTTCTAATGAGTAGGAAACTATGCACTATTGAACTGTACAATAAAAGAACGTTTCTGAAAAGGCCACTTTGAAATATGCAGTCAGAGTTCATATATGCAGTTGTCTGCCAATTCCCCAAGCACTTGCTATGCTTTGGAGAAAGATTCATCACAGAAATAGGAACTTACATGATATTTAACAAGTTAAAATGTTCAGTCACAACATAGGTCACTGTTGAGTGCAGGACTTCTTATGCTCATTTACAGTGCACATACTTTAAATAAAGACATCCAGTTTGTCAGCATTGCCTTTATAGGAAAATGCAGTACAGTTTAACTTTTCCTGTGTTAATAGTTTGCCCACTGAGACTTATTGTTGCAATTGGCTTGCCTGAAAATGTCAATAACATATTTTTTTTTCCTACTTGAAGTTCATGCATTAGTCTTGAATACACTCATCATTCTTGTAATGATCCTACGACCACAGAGCCACCATAAATAAAATGAGCTTCCAAAATGGGTCTGCAAGGACCACAGGAAAAGGAATACAAGATGTTGCATCATCAGATATAATATAAGTAACTTTGGTGGTGGCTTTAAAGGTTAATCAATATTATAAATTGGCAGGGCACATTTCTGAGAAAAAGTGGCATGCTGCATCAGTGTTTTGTCAAGAGGAAAACAAATAGATGAATGGATGCTACTAAAATGCCTGAGACTGGGAACCTAGATCCAAAATTATAGGTTTGGTTTATATCCTAAATGTCAGCAGCACTGAAATTTACTTAAGAGACAGAATAAGGATGCAGAACTCTGACAAATTATGCTTTGTGATCATACCTAGAATGTCCCCTGTGAAACTCTTAGATGGCATATTATCAATACCAAAAGCTTTTGATGTAGGACAAAAATGGTTATGCTAAAAAATAAAGAATAAATGTCTGCTCTCAGGACATGTTTCTAGTTTATCTCAAGAGTCACTCTTGCCCATTCTGATGGCCACCAATGAACTCTGCAGAGAATTTATGCCCATGAGGTAACTTTGTTTAAGGTTAAAGAAGATTCTATGAGAAGCAAATACACATGAATAACATTTTAACTAAGATTAAGCACACAAATACAATGCCTTCAGGAAGCAATTTCTAATAAAACAGTGACAGCAACATTAGTGACACATTAGTCACTAGGAAACTTCAAAACTAAAGAACATTCTACCATCCAGGATGACTTTGTAATACACTGTTTCCTGCACAGACAACTGTTGTAAAGTAAATTGCTGCTTCAGAAACAAGAGAGGAAAAGCTTGTTGTCCACACTGCACCTTGCCTTTTCTTTCAAAGGAGCATATTGACAAAACATTGTTCACCTTTCATTTCATAAAACCATCTGAATAACATCTTTCATTTCATAATACCATTTGAATAGCATCTTGAATAGCTTCCAAAGTAGAAAACTTTAACGGCAGTAAAGCGTTGGGAACATTTGTCATACTTCTCTCAAAGCCAAAATTGCTGCTCTGTATAACATAGTACCAAATGTAATCACAGTATCATCCTGTCTTCTTTTCCCCCAGCCTAATATACCTCTAAATTGAGCTCATGTGTGGTACTTTAAGATGGTCATGGAAAAGAGAATGATCTACTATGTCACTCAACTCACGCATTTTCCCCACAAAAGCAGAAGCAACTCTCACTTTCCAGCCCATTCAGTTTCTACTGCACGTTTAGCACAAGCTGAAAGCCAGCGAGAGGTCACAAAGCCATTTCATCCATTACTCATGTCCAAATGAGGAAGAGTTAGCCTGCGAGTCCTAGCTGAAAGGCGACAGACACCATGTCCAGCAAGTGTCTGAACACACTTTTCTGATAAGTCTGCCCCTGCTTAGGGAAGAGACCCATGTAATTCAAAGACATATGTTAAATGAAGGAGTGAAAGTAGTTTTACAGGAAGAGATTTATATTCTGAGATTTTCTGAATTAGAGTTGGTTTTGATATGACCAGCAATGTACAAGGCCATCTTTGTCAGAAACTTGTCAGTACTCCAGTTCTGAAGCCTGAATCAAAGTTGGAGCTTGACAATCCTGTTTTCTCCAAAGTTAAAATATTTCTTCCCTCTGTTGATTTTCTTTTGTCCTAGACAAACAGTCATAAACTTCTCATGAATCCCACTGAAAGATAATTCACATTCATGTCATTCTGTGCCACCCTCTGTGAAGGAAGAGATGCAGGACTTAAATTCAACATTTTGATCACTGAGCACTTGAGAGGTTTGTTCTCATTAGGGCCATTGAGGTCATCAGGCAACATAATCTGCTCAACTATATAGATTGGTGCTGACCAAGAAACTCAGTCCTGTAAGATGACCCGTAAAATAGATGCAGAGGACAGAACAAGTGTTGTCAGTACGACTTGGAACGTTGGTGACAGTAGGCAGCTGCAGGGCAAAGACAGGATGGCAGGTGATGGTATTAGCAGAGAGATGTCAAGGAACCTTCACTCTCACAGCTTCCTTTTTATTTCACCTCAAAAACAATTTCCCAGTTCCTAGACATCCTTCCATTTTTCCTCTTCTGCTGACTGTCTCTTTGCTACTGTGGAAGCCTCCAGCTTTCTCTACATAGGAACATTCAAAGTGGCCTACCCCCCACTAAAAAGACTTTGGCTGCCTCTATCAGCCAGGATTTTCCCAGCATATAAAGACCTGACTAATGTGAGATTTGAAAGTCAAGTATTATTCATACTTACATTTTCAAAGCAGGTCTAAAAATACTAACAGAAGTTGTTATTATGCTTCCACAGCATAAATATTCCCTGATTTCCCATAATTATAGATAAGCCTCATGAAGAGAGGGTATAATCAGAATAATAAAACTGTTTCTTGAGGCATTCACCCAGTAGGACTAAAATTGCAGTTTTAAGCAAGATGTTTGTGCTTCCTGAAAATTCCAAACATAAATTCCTTTAACAGAAATAGAGCATGAAAAACATTTTTACATAGTAATATCAAGCCATTTTTATACTGGAAATAAGCACTTTCTGGAATGCAGAAAAAGAGACATTGATTCATAGACTCCCACAATAGTTTAGGTTGGAAGTGACCTTAAAGATAATCTAGTTCCAATTACCCTGCCATGAGCAGGGACACATTCCACTAAACCAGCTTGCTCAAGGATAGGCCAGGTTTCTCAAGCCTGTTCCCTGTTAGCATCAGCAAAGACTGAACCTGAACAGAAGAAAGCTGCTCTCTAGCCTGTGCAGAAATAAATTTGTGCTTTGTTGTATGAAATTGTTTTGCAAACATGTTTGTACCCTTACTTGTGACCTCTCACATGTAATTAACCACTGCCCTTATTTTTCAAAGGAAAAGGATGGCAAGAATTAATTTGGTGTTAGAGACAGGTTCTACCATATTATATCTAGCCAGGCTAGTTCTCATCTTTATTGAAATTATTTCACATTATTCCTGAAAAATCCACTTCAACATCAGAAATGGTTTTCATCCAAAGTGAAAGCAAAAATATCTATTAGATTTTTTTCCTTCAAGAGTCTTGGATATGGAGATTATGCTAAATCTCATCATCACTGATAACTTGCTCAAATTAGGAAACTACCCTTGTGATGAAAGATTTATGTCAGCTCTCACACACCGCCAACTTCTTCCCTCCCCTCCACACAAGCATTTACACAAAAATTAGTCAAGAGTAGTCTGCCATTCACACATCTCCTTCTACAAGTGAAAAAAAATAATCCTGCCATCCATATCCCACAAACACATGGAGGATGTTTGTGTTGATGAAACTGTAAAGACCAAGAAATAGCAAGGCTGATAGAAAACAAACATCATAGGTAGTAAGAAAAAGCTAGAGCTTAAAATCCCCTTCTGGGAGAAACACTGAACTTTACAAAGTGGGTTATAGACATTAGGAAAACTTAGTCCAGCTGGATAAAATAAGGCAACTCAGTACTCCAGAGTTAACTAGGGTGGTAAGGCTCATCTTCACATATGCAGCAGATTGGTTTGATCTGAATTTAAATGTCAGCCACAGTTCTCACATTTTATCTGGACCCTTTAGGAACTCCTGGAGATCTAAGAACATTGAAAGCCTGGGGATGCTTTAGGGGCACACAAATAAAAGAATAAGCACCTATCATCCCAATCAGATCTGTCAGGTTAACAGATCTTCTAAAACCCTGCCCTTAGGCATGGTATAGTAATCTCCACAGTACCAGAAATACGGCAAAAAACACTGGCTCTTGTTTCCATCTCTACAGACACTACAGTTTCTAACAGTTAATATTGCTTTCCAGGTTCTGCTTGTTTGAAGCCTATTTCTAAGCTAAAACCTCAACCCTGACCCTCTCCCTGAATTCAATGTAATCTTTCCTGGCCATAGAAGCTCTCTTGCTATGTTAACATAAATATTTCATGATGAAACAGCAAACCTCCTTTATGGACTTTGTTTGCTGCAGCTGACTGAGGTGCGATATGCTGCTAAAGCTACCTTGACTTCTAGGACTGGAATTAGCATCTGAGAAAGCAATGAGAGCCATTTGCTTTAAGACATCCTAGTTTTGCTTTTATCTTCACAGATGTTACAATATTCAATAACCAGTTTTGGTCTCCCAGCCCTACTTTCTCAAATGCTGTCCCAGAACTCTGCAAATACACACGAGATATTTCAATACGTCCAAGAAATAATCACAAGGTATTTGTTCCCAGGTGCTTGGGATCTCACTCTACATGACAATATAGAGCAGTATAACATCTTCTCTGGGCCTGGGTTTCTTCAACCATCTCTCTGCCTTGAACAATACTTCATTCATCTTCATAACCAGAGATGAAGCATTTCAGTCATTATCAGGCCTAAATAAAATATTTTCTGAAGCAGTCAGCTCTTTGTTTGCAACAGTAAACTTTTCTCACCATTTCCATCTGCCTCAAACACTAAACCCAAACAAGACACTATTCCTAGGTCTAACATAAGTAACCCATGTGGCCATTGAACTTAGTGCAAACCATTCTTTCCCACCGGTACAAGTGCAAAGCCTGTTTTTACAAGAAGTACAGGCTTCCTCCTCATGTCAGCAAGACAGACTTGAGGGGGAACATCTATACCAGTATGAATTTGGTAGGGTCTTGTAACAACATGTGTAATAGCAGCAGATCCAACTTTCAAGGATGCACTTTAAGGGATAAGAGCTGGGACAGGAAAGCAGCTAGCTCATATGATGACATCAATGTTAACTTCAGTCGAATGATGTGAGTGTCCTTCTGTTCATGGAATGATGGAGAAAGAAATGCTATTCAGAATTTGCATGACAATAGTTTCAGATCCTCAAAACTGTTTGCATTGCTGATTATAATTTTCCAATTGTATCTGCTGAGCTAAGCTTTTTCACTGCATTTAAAAGAAAACGATTGAATGAAAGAACATGCATGCTAGAAAACTTCCTGTCATGTCATTAGTGGAAAAAAACCCCAAACACCAAAACCAACTACAAAAATGGCAAAATTTCCAAAAGGCTTTTTTTGTTGTTGTTTTTTGCTATTTTATTAAGGGAGTTTGAATTACTTATTTGTTTCTTTACCAGTCATAGCTGGGACAGCAACAGCTGCATAAATCTCTCCTGACGTGTTTCAGGAGGTGCCTTATAAAATATCCTGCTAACAATTTCTGCTCTCACTAAGTTTAGGTGCCAGGAAGTTAACTCTCAGTATATCAAAAATTAAAGTAAAATAAATTTAAATATTAATTTATTAATATTACAAAGTACAGTTGTACTATACAATGCTGCTATGACTATGGTTGTATTAATATAGCAGTATAATAATTCATTCATCTTCTTTATTAATAGATTTGATAACATTAAAAATAATATAGTACTTCTAGAAAGATGAGGACGGGCTTTTTAATAGGGTCTGTAGCAATAGAACAAAGGGTAATGGTTTTAAACTAAAAGAGGGCAGATTTGGGCAAGATGTCAAGACAGAATTTTTTTACAATGAGAGTAGTGTAACACTTAAACAGGTTGTCCAGAAAGATGGTAGAAGATCCATCCCTAGAAATATTCAAGATCAGGTTGCACAAGGCTCTGAGCAGCCTGAAGACGATCCTGTTCCTTGCAGGGGCGTTGAACTAGATTATCATGAAAGGCTTCTCCCAACCCAAATCATTCTGTGATTCTGGTTTTTCCCCCCAGGTTTTCCTCAGGCTTTGTACCCCACTTATACTAATGCAAAGCCTTGCAGGGCTTGACTCTCTGCATCCTTTCTCTGTTGTCTTGCTTGGGTCTGAATTTATCCTGGGCATCTCAGTGTCAATGATTAACTGAAGCATACACCTTCTTTTTAGATAAACAGAAACACAACCATCCTTCACCTATCCCTATTTGCATGTAAGAGAGTGTATAAATAATGAAGGAAAAAGAATAAATTTGTCATGGAATGCTTTATGTGCAGGTCCCTTTGCCTGCCAATGTAGCCTTTTTTTTTTGACTGTGAATACTGTTAATGACAACACACTGCAGGCAAAAAAATTTGATTAGATTATTCATTGACACAAGACTGACATAAAATAAAATCATACAAAATATATTTATCTAGCTAAAAATGTTTAATCACCTTCCCTTGAAAAACACATCATTCAATAAGGGAGGAAGAGTGTGGTATTTTCAGCTTTTGGAGTGCCAAGGGCTCCCCTTTCATGGACCATCAGCCCTCAGTTGCCATTAGAGAGGGAAAGCACAGCTAGGAAGGGCCTGGGTCTTTTCCCATCAGGACCAATGCAATGACCTGCAAGAAAATCCACATAGTCTAGAGCAGGTAGTCCAGAAAAATTAAATGGGTGCTGCTCAGCAGGCAGCAGCACAGGGTGAGCTGGAGAATAGTAGGACAAGGGAGGAACACAGGACAGTTTGGATTTATAATCTCTATGAATAACTACCTTTATGTGATGGTCTGATTGAGTCATCTTATTAATGGTCCACTGCACACCAGTGGCCTGTGACCATAAAGGTATTGAGATATATCAAGTACTTCACCAAGAAGTCACTTCTCCAAGATATACCCTTGTCTCCCCTAAGTGCAGCCTTTATTTTGAGACAAGGAGGTGGTATCTTTGGACAATGTGAGGCAAAAAGGAAGATTAACAGTATACACATCTTGGTTTACCTAACACAATAATCCTGAAGAGTTGCATTAACCTTGAGGTCTCAGATTTCCTGGGCAACCAAGAGCTCTTGGAGAGCTGTCTATGTTGCTGTGTACATAGTAGCTAAAGTCTTTTTGGCTGCTTGCCTGAGATTGGAAAGCTCACTGCCACACTGTAAAATGGTCACAGATCTCACCGCCGCACTGTTCTCACAGCAAAGGCAATTCTGACCTCCCCTGCCAGAACCTATTAACACTATACTATCCTATCAAACAATAACCACAGAACTTATCAACACTACAAAAATAACACTAAAACAAAGGGGGAAAACTGAGCTTGATTACACAACACACCTTCCACATTGCAGGTCAAGGAAGCAGAGAGCATTTTATACACCAAGCCAAAGCACAAGCATGAACCATACAGAGAGGTGCTTGTTTCAGAGGGGCACCATCTGAAATTCTGTTCATGAAATAGCCATTTCTCTCCCTTTTGTACCACGTACTCTGTCTGCAAGGCTAGGCCAGCAGAACATTTTGACACAAATTTAACAGGAAATTTTTGTTAAAAAAAAAGAACCTACTACAGCTTGTGTGCCGAAAATCATAGCTGGAAATGTGACATAACAGCAGTAAAATCAGTAATACTCTGTTCAGGGCAAAACCAAAAGAGAAGAAACATCTTAGAGGTAGTTTACGGTGTTATACCTGCCAAAGTTCCCACATCAGTGTTCATGGGTTTCTACTCATATTTTCCTTTAAAAGGTGTTTTCTCCTCTCACTGTAAATGAAGCTACACTGTCACCCAAGGAAACAAACCAGATGGAGTACTTTCTCTGTAGTTAGATTGGAGGGGAAAAAAATAACACTGAGAGTTTGGCTCTGTAATTCTCCCATTTAACTCATAATAAAAACAGGCAATGCAAAGTTTTGTTGCTCCTTGTGGTTGCTGAGCTGATAAACATTAGTCTCTACTTGGGAATTTGATAACCATTACAGCAAATGGCTTTACCTGATTTATGTCAATTGCCCAATATGTCTGAAAACATGCTTTGAATTTTTTATACTTCAAAAATTTGATCAAAATTCAACCTCTGTTGTGTGTTTTGCACTTAATGAGACTATTTCATCACAATTAAGCAAAAATTATTTACTCTGAGTCTAATTCTGATCAGTAAAAAAATCCCAAGTTTAAATGAAACCAGAACTCGTAGCTGCAAGGAGATCTGTCCCTCTGCACTTACCAGCCATTCAGAAATGACAGGTAAGGGGAATCACCCATGGAACTGCCTAAGGTGTGCTCATGCCTCACTCCATTGCCCTGATGAGCTCTGGTTTCTAGCACAGAAAAGGGGGAAACGCACTACCTTATTTTATTCCTTCCTTGTACTGAGATTGGACTAAGCCACATGTCATTCACAGATGGGAGCTACCTCCTAATGACTGCTGCATTCAGGGACATGAGGAATTAATTGCCCATCTGGTATCTGTGTGCCAGATGAAGGGTGGAAACAATGCCTCAACTCACCTGTAGGCTTTATGCCGCTACAGTAATGAATTGCTCTGCCTACAATGCCAGCACAAACTTCAATTGCCAGACTTTCTTATAGGGCATAGAAAAGATTTTCTCATATGGAAGAAATTTCAAACTGCAGTGTAAACATCCCAGCAGTATGGACCTCTGGTTACATTTCCATCTGTCAGAGCTATAGATGTTTTTAATGCAACTGGCAAACAAACAAACAAATATGCAAATCAATTGTAAAAGCAAAAACGCTTTCCAGGGCTACAAGACCTACTTCTGTGTTTTCATTAAAAACTAAACCTTCTTAAAATATAACACCAAAGGGTTAAAACACTGAAAAGAATATTTTTTAAAGTTTAGTAAAATCATAGTAATTGCCTCTAATTGCAAACCAATGATTGATATATGGGGTGGAGATGATGCTGGGTATTCCAATACATGAGTCTGCTTAATGCAAGGGAATCCCCTCCAAGTTCCCTGCAGAACAGTTTCCTGTAATAGTATGTTTATCTGTCAGAAGCTCTTACCCTTTCAGCAGTGTATCTGATGAAGTGTTAGAGAGTAATACAGCCCCACTAGGAAGACAATGAGAAGGTTGCTGCACCAATCAGCACAGATTCATCTTAGCCTTGACCAGTATCTGATAATCTACAAATAACCTAATCACTTTCACTCTCATTATATTTGTCCAGATCAAGCACAAGGAACCTAAACTTGATAAAACAAATCCTTAAAAGACCCCACCTTCTTTAGACCTGCAAGTGATACCGCAGCACTGCAAACAAATATCACAGAATTTTAGGGGCATGCAAAAGCAAGTGTAATTCTGATTTTGTTCATTACTGGAGACCAGATCCTCCAGTGTAGTTGAGAACTCGGTCTTAGGAATTCCACTGCTTTCTCTAAACTCTTGCCTCACCCTTCATGACCTCTGCTTATCCCTTCCCCCTGCTTTTTACTTTGCCCTTAGTGAATAAAAATTAAATACTTGTAACAAAACTAGCCTGTTCAGTCCACCTATATACTAAGTTGTTGACATTTTCTGTATTCCTATGAGGAAAACACGGTCTATTTTCAGCAGCTCTGACCTTTTATATACCTTTCTTGCATCTCTTCACTCTTTTTCCTTTATGTACAAGGCACACCCTGATAGCCAGTTCCTATCCTCTACCTCTAAGTGTTGTTATCTGGCCTCATAATTTTCCCCAACAACTTAGAAAGATAACAAAGTTTGTGGACAAGGTGCAATCTAATGTACATAAACCTGATAAGGGAGTTAATGTATAATGGACAAGGGAAATAAGTTAAAAAGCAAGCTCCTAACAAAATCCCCTAAGAACGTGCCATGCTAGAGTACCAATGAACTGCAATAAAAACTGGGGGCAAAACTATTCAACAGGGCTATAAAACCTCCTGTAAAATAAGAGCTGCAATCCAACTGTTTACTTTTATCCAGTCATTCTTAACTTTTAATCTAAATAAGTCCCTTATTTTCCCTCTATGTGCTTTTCAGAGGTTGCAACCACTTCCCCAACTAACCTCCTGTAAACACTCCAACACATCAGTCATACAACATTAGATGTTATAGAAAGTGCTTGCTTCCACTCTACAAACTGGCAGCTTCAGTAAACCTAACTAGAAGTAGTACATTGATCAATGCATTTCTGCTTCTGACAACAAACAGAAGATACTCTCTCTAAGTAGTTCACCAAGTGGCTTGTTTAGGCTCAAAAGTAATGAACAGGCTATTGTGAAAGGAATAATGAAGTTCAGATGTCTGCTGCAAAGTGTTCCCAAAAAAATCCAAAAGGAGTATTACCATATTTGTATTCTCAATAAAACTTTTAACTCCTCTTTGTTATCCCTTCTCCTCCCTTAAAGCTATGCCTTTTGTCTGCCCAAAACCAAGGGAAGGACTTGGAGACCATCGTCTCTTCAAGTCTTCAGGTTCAGCCTACAGCTAAATCACAGCAGTTCCTTCTGTCTAAGACACTTCCTACCCTAGCCAGCCAGCCAAAAATCCTATCCATGTTCTCATTACATCAAGCATTATAACATCCTTTTCTCAGAAGTTATTAAGCAGTCTTTCCCTGCTCCAATCCACCTAGAAAGCAGCTGAAAAGATCAGCACCCTCAGCTTTTCTCCATCACACCCTTCCACTGTTGGGCTCTACATGAAACTGAAGCTCTTTATCTTACCTTTCAAGGCCTTTCCAATTTCTGCCTATCTACACAGAAAGATTAGCTTCCAGTGTGGGCAGCTTATTCATCACCAGTGCTCATCTCAGGAAGGCATTTCTTGCTAAGAATCAGGCTTGTAAGAAGCTCCCATTAAACAAAGTAAAAGCATACTGCTATCCTTTTCCAAGAACACACAATCCCTTTTGCCATGATACACAGATGAGAGTGGTGACCAGAACTGCCTGTGTCCTTCCAACTCTTTGGAGCTTCCTGTTCTTCCTTGCTTTACACAGCACATACACTGCATTGGAGGGGGTGTGAGAAGGGAGAGGGAGGATGTTGGAGGTACCCTATGTTTACACAGTTCCAGTCACAATAGTCCATCCGTAAGTGCAGTTCCTAGACGCCATGGTAATAAATAAACAGTGACAACATGCCCAGCGGAGGCAGGCTTCTCAAGACGGGCTGTGAGGTCTGAATCCTTCCCTAGCACAGTGCAGATTTCACTTAAAACAGCTAGCTGCTTTCCTAGCTCTGTTTCCATGAAGAGGCTGTTTCCAGCACTCAGCCCTGCTCCGAGAATTGCACAGAAGCAAAGCTCTGAAAAATCTCCTCAGGCATCTGGGGACTCGGACCAGACCTCTGCACTAATGCACTGGCTGCTGGCGGCGCTGAGTAAGCGTGAGAAGCTCCAGCACTTTCAGTGAGGACGGGAAAGCATACCGGCAGCTCCACAAAGTGATTCACAGCTTCCCAGGAAGCACTTTCCTATTGAGATGACTACATTCCCTGCCTTGTACACTCTCTGATGACAGGATAAAAGTTCAAAGGGTCAGCGATCCTCCAGCAGATGCTGGGGGAAGGCAAGCGCAGAGCAGACTTCAGCTACACCACCAAAATGGAGGAAGCACAGTGCCAACGCATCACATACCAACAGGGAGAGTATCACCAGCTGGTTTTGTAACTCTGTGAACAACGTTGTTGAGGTTAAAGAAAAAGTTCAGCTATCTGCTAGAAGAATGTAATATAGAAGTCTCTGCACTTAGGAGGGGGTCCTGCTGGGGTTCATCACTTCTCTTTCAACTGTGAAGGCTGAGCACTGGTAAGAAATACTGGGAGACAGCAGAGAACTGGAGAAATTTCAGAAGCCACGAATTTCACTCAGGAAGTGTCAGTGCCTGTCACAGACAGCACTAAGCTGACTAATTCAGGTCCATCTGGAAACAGAAGAAACCACATTACTCTAGAAGCTGTCAGGGACTTCTGGAGTTCACCCAGTCCAACCTCCTGGTCACAGCAGGGCTAGCTTTAAATAGCAACCACAGATCTCAGGCAACTCTTGTCTGTGCTGACCTGGCTGAGCTGAAGTCAAGTATTTGTAGTAATAGAAACAGAAGGTAGCTTAAACCACACTCTACACACCATGTGAATGTCCATAGTGCCATAATCAAAGGGACTGGGGATACCTCCACCATATACACACATTTGTTCCTCTGCCCTTCTGTTTTCTTTGCATCTTCAGCCAGATGCAATTCACTATGTGCTAGAAAGCCAAGCATGCTCTTCATCTGTGTGCAAGAATAAAAAGACGAAGAGCCAAGAGTCATCTGCACAATGAAGACATTGTTTTGCAGACTTCTTAATTTTCTCTGCTGCTCATGAAGGAACTGGGGGCAGGGAGAACATTAGAGCCCTCAGTATGGGTAGCATTTGGGTTGACATTCAAGTACAAACCAGCTTTGCTCTATTAGACTTTCTGCCACCAGAAGGGATTACAGCGGTCAACTTGAATACACTCTGACCTAGATTTTCAGAAGCCCATAAGGAAGACGGTTGTCTCCATCCACTTTCACAGCCATGCACTGATGCACTTAGCATCAACACTTAGTGTTGAAAAATAATTGTCTAAAAAATAGTATTTTATTTTAACATATACAGACAGTAGGTTGAGAGTTGGATTTTGGGTGGGGATGCAAATGATCTGGATAGGAAATGGGAGCAGAAGGATTTAATTTTTCCCCCCAAAAGCAGTCTGGGAATTTAAATCTTGCATCACTGTGTGAGGATCAGCAGAAATATTCCAGGCAGATCCAAGTCAGTTAATTTCCTTGTCCAGCTGCTATGCTTGTTATTAACTGGTGCCAACTGATGTTTGGACAATTAGTCACCTCACACTTTCAGCAGCATGACATTTTGCCTTGTGGATATTCCTATGGGAATTTTCTGCTGTGTATTTCGGGAAGTTACCTGCCAGACCTGGATCTCATGCTACATACCTTCAAAAACCTGCTGCTGTCTTATGATGATTTATGTAAGAACACCTTAGTGAGGAGCCCTAAAAAGCCACATTTCTCATAACACAAAGACTGAAAACTGTAACATTTTCTCCAAGAAGTATTAAGTCAGAATTAATAACATTTAGTGGAGGGCACAAGTGAGATGATGGTGCTGATCTATTTCTTTTGACATTTTTTTTTAGTTCCCTAGTTTGTGTTTTTAATAAATGAGAGGAATGTTGCTAATTAAACTGAGTTGATAGGGAACACATCTCTAAGTTCCAAGTGAGAAAATGGTTTTATGAGCACTCAGGAACCCTTCCAGTGTACTTTCATTTTCCTTCTTGTTGGTATCCATGTCGTAACAAGTTACTTTACACAATTTAGAGATGGTAACCAACTGTTACAAGCCTCCTCCCCGGCCTCAGTGATGATCAACAACTCACCTTAAGCCATCGTCCTCCTCCACCATAAATCACATCCTATAGCCCTGCTGTTCCAACCTCCTTTGCTTCTGTACCATGCTCCCATGTTCAGCTCTACTCTCTGTCTCTCTGTTCATGATTTCCCTCAGCACCACATCCTCCATGGCTCAGCTGGTTACCCAATCAAAATGATTCATCAGGCTTTTGTCTCTCTCCTCCCTAAAGAAAATAGTAGCATCTAAAGCTACTCAATCTTCTTTCACAGAAGCTTGATTTTCTTTTTGTCATGTTTTGTTTTTATGTTTGGTGAGGGGGTTGCATTTTGTTTGTAAAGAAAAGACAGTGATGCCAGGACACACCATCTTTCCTCAATTTCACATTCCAAATGTCTTTAAAAGTTGTGGAGCATTACTAGGAATCTCAGTTCTAATTCTGACCACTTAGGTTTGTTTTTTTGGTTTTTTTTTTTCAGAAAGCAGTGTCCCAGGCTATGTGACTTTGAAGTTCTTTGAAATACAGGCCACCCTCCCCTTCAGCTGATTCCTAGCAGCCACCTCCACAACTCTTTAAATCAGCTCTGCCCAGCACAGTATGGGGAGGTTCTTTGCTCAGTTTCACCCTTGTTCATGTGATACACTGTTAAAGATTACAATGACCTTCAGAAAAGAGCAGAGCTCAACAAAAGAGCTTTGTAGACCTAACTCATACTAGCTGTAATGACCTCTTCAGTAAAGAACCAATGATTAGTTTCAATTCTGAATGATATGAAGTATTTACTAGGGAATCTAGCACCTATGGTTATGACTACTGTCTAGTTAGAAGACATGTAATCAGAACAGATTGAGAAAGCAGAAATCAAATTGCTTTATATGTGGCAAAATAATTATTGGGTATAAAACCCCACAGCAATCAGGGTTAAAAGAAAAACAAACCTCAAAGTGTACGCAAAATAAACTCAAAAGGATGATTCAGCTGCAGCATGCAGAATGATCAACTGCTTTTAGAATGGCAGCATGCAGGCTTTTGCTCTCACCATTAGAAAAGGGAAGCGGCACTTGCAGTCTTTGCTTCTAGATAATCCCCAAACCCAAAGAAAACCTCAAGGAAAATGTCATTATTTCCAGCATCTGGTAAATTCAATGCACAAACTGTGCATGACCTTCAGAATAGACTGCAGTTTTCTTTCCCTGCTGATATCAAATCATCCATCCAAATAAATTAAAGGATTAAGATATCCATTAAACCATAATGCACACTGCCAGTACCCCAACTAGGAAAACCTTTTCATTAATGAGATTATCAGCCACCAGTACAAGGGGAAGAAAATGATCCATGTGGGTCCATAAGGGATGAGCTCTTCCTGATGATTGGATTCAGTGATCTTAAAGGTCTTTTCCAACTGAAACAATTCTGATTCTAAGATGCAGAAAATGGATGTGTTGTGTGTGCATTCCTGATTGCTATACAATACCAAAAAGATGAGCCAGAGTAAAGTAATGTAAAGAAAGAAAAACACACTCTTTTGATGTCAGAGTTGAAATATAGAAATGAATCCTCCAGAGATGTGTCTAATTCTTCCATAGCAGCTAAGTGATTTTTTTTTTTTTTTTTTTTTTCAGGATAAAGCAAAGCTTTTGTTGTCTGCAAAAGATGCATATTTGGATTATTAAAACCACCTAGGTAAGTCACTTTTCTCCCCCTACCCCACGGGGCTAAAAATAACTTTTATAGTAATATCTGTATCATTCATTTCCATTTTTCCAAAATTAAATGGTGTATATTTTGTTCCCAAATTGAATGAATCAGTTTGGATTAATATAAAACTTAAAATTACCAAGAAATAAGTAATGTAACTCTCCCTCTATGAAAGAAAAGAAAAATACTCCACTTGGTTTGATTCCAAATGACTGTTTTTCCACGTGAGGCAATTAAAGTCATGGAAAGCTCCAATCTTTCAGTGATGTATGCAGCTGCTTCTAGACACCTCTGCACATCTGTGTACCCCTTCTCCCGTTGCCCCTGGAGGAGGGAGACCAAGGCTCTGCCCCTGTAGAGACAGTTGAAGGCATCAGAGAACTGCTCTCTGTTCCAGCCTTGAACTTGTCCCCTTTTTAAACTCCTCTGCTGCCATTAAGCTGTCTCCTGCAGAGCCACCACGAGCTACACTATGTTGTGGGTTCTGGGAGAACATGGAAGCTGAGATTAAAAACAGCAGATGTTGAGAAGAAAAAGAGTTTGAGGGCAGAGGAATAGGAAACTATGACACTGGTCCTTAGGAACAATGTGGCGATGGCACAGGAAAACGGTACAGGATAGAATAAGGCAAAATGAAGAGAGGAAAATAAAACCAAAATGCAAAAAGAGACTCCTAGTGTAAGCACTTTTGAAGTGAAGTTTTGCATTTCAATGAGGTCATAATTTTAAGTCTCTGTTTTCACTTCAGAATTAATTTTGCGTTAATGTAATTTAGCTAAAATTCTTATATTAGATAGCTGTAAGTTACCTTATTTTAAATTACTGCAGAATAATTATATATCACTAAGATGACCTACTCTAGGTGATCCTGCTTTGGCAGGGAGGTGGATTTTTGATGTCCCTTCCAACCCCTAATGTTATGTGATTCTGTGATGACATTGGCCTGCTTTATTCTCTCCAGTCCTCAGCTTACCTGACTAGGAAAGGAGAAGGGAAACAGGCCCTCTGTTTCTGCAGCTCTTAGAAAAGGAGATCATACTGGACATACTTTGTGCTCAATCTGTAGCTCAGTGTCTAGATAGAAAGTAGGTCCATAAATAGAAGCTGGATCTGTGTGAGCTTGTTCTCCATCTTTTATCCAGACTAGTTAGTTTTCCTCCTCAATCCTAGAAAAACCACACAGTCTTCATTACAATTCTGGACCATCACATCATCAGCATCACACAATCCTCTCCAGATCTGAGTCTACCTGTGGGCAGACTGCATATTGCAAAGTAAAATGCATGTAGGCAGTAACAGCCACAGACCTATGCAGAACATAATCAAGAAAGATTTAGCATCTGTGTTGCAGGTTGCTTCCTAAGGGATCAGGAATGAACATTTTCAGTCAAATGAAGTCCAGTCATTTGAACTCATGACTGAAATTTCTTCAGTTTTGCAAATCTCTGTTATCCCAATTTCCAGAAAACTGTTTAAAAAAGTTATAACCTGAGTGCAAACAAACAAACACAATCAACAAGGTTGACAACTGATTAAAAATAAGGCACCTCAAATCATGACAGATAAAAGACTTTAACACATGTTATCATACTGTCCTCAATATGTCATTAGAAGAGTTGCAAACTAGCATTACTTCTGACTGTTTGTGGTCTCTCGATTTTCATTCCCTTAAAAGGAGGCTCAGTAATAAAGTTGACCAAGGATCAGAAAGACTTGGAGACAAAACTGTAATTTCAGAGTGGTATGGCATCACACACACACAAAAAGTAGTGGGGAAACACCCCCAAAAAAGGAGAAAGGATGAATGAGAATTGTGAGTACAATAATAAGACTTAACAGAGAGCAGTTATCATTGTTGCAAGGACAGGTAGTTAGCTTTAGCCAGTGTTTAGATTAGTCATTTCCACAGATTTCATTCCACTACCCTCACAATGCTACTTGAGGACTAACATGGGATTTCACATGGAGAGCAAACTCCCCCTTCACCACCAAAAAGTGTTCTCTCAGTCCTCAAAGAATGTTATTCCCCTTTGATATTACAAAGTTGAGAAAATCCCAGAAAATATTTCAGGTCCTTGTACTTTTGAGTAAGCATTCCCCGCCCCCCACTCCCTCCCTCCCCCTAGACTCAGAGGTTAGTTTTGGCTCATAGGAAGCATTGTTGAAGTCTCCACCAGCACTTCCTTTTTTCTTTTCTTTTTCTCTCCTCCCCCCCCCCAACTTCTGGAGGGGAGGTTTAAGCTTCATCTTGACAAACTGCAAGTCAAAACCAAAACCAAGCTTCTAGCCAGAAGAAAGGATTAGGGCCCACTCAGGTTGTTTTTTACTCATTCTTTCTGCTCAAGATGCAAAACAATTTTATATCCACCAGGATGACACAACTCAGATCAATGCAACACCTGCAGACTAGGGGAATGCTTTTCAGAGTATTGCTCAAGCAGTGCTGAAGCACAGCTTGTCTCAACTGATCTCTGAAAGAGGAAGTGTTTCTGGAACTAACATGCTTGCCAAAGCGGAAAGAAAAAATCTCAACTGTTTTGATTTTCAGATATGCTCCAAGGCTTATTCTATCTCTAAGAGGTGCAAGGATCTACTGAGCCACACAAGAATAGGCAAAGCAGAGTATGGGGGGAAAGCTGGAACTATAAGGCTTTCTGTAGGTGAGGATGCAGAACTGAGGGGACAACTGAGCTGGATGAGGCTGGGGTTGGTTTTACTAGGATGTGGGATTCATAGATATATGTAAGTTCAGGTGTGGAAGGGAGTGCTATAGTAAAAAAGACTGGCAGCCAGGGTACACAGTTTGGGCCAGACCAATCTCTTTGGATCTACAGGACAGTTTCAGATAAGAAGCAAAATTCAGATTAACTGAATCTGCACACAGCTTCCTGACTAGTCTACTCAATTTTCAAAAACCTTGCACAGTTTTAGAGACAAATAAAAACAATTGGTAATTCCCAGAAAAATTCTCTATAGCAATTTTATCTCCACTTAATATGTAGCACTTTTCTTCTCAGAAAAGGCTACTTCTTTTGATAATTAATGCCTCTGCTCCCAGAATTTATAGTGGTTTACATTACTATCATGCAATCTTTGCTTTTAAACTCATAAAGACTCTATAAAAGTGACTGCCTTAGGAAAAGGGTTTGCAATAATGGTACTGCAAATATTTTTTTGGGTAGACAGTGATAATTAAAAATACAGAAAATTACATACTCATGCCTTTAAATCACAATGTTTCTGTGCTTTCACTTAGAACTGCTGCTGTTCTACAGCAAAACTTCACTGGGTATTATTATCAGTCCCAAAATAGTGCGAGATCTGAAGTTTACAGTTTTTCCTTCACTGATATCTATAGTGTTTGGAACTTGGTTTTAGGACAAAGATTATTTAGTCAAGGTTGAAGCTACCTTTCTTAGTGAATGTCAGATAAACTGCAGCTCTCCTAATGTTTTCAGCCACTCAAGTTACCTTTATGGTCATGTTTCTGTCCTGTTCCACCCTTGATACAGTTTCAGAAGCTGGGCATCCCTAGGTACACTGTTTTTCTTACCTTTTTCTTTTTTCCTCCCCTTCTCTGAAATCAGCTACGTATTTGTTATTCGGCCTCATTGGTTGAGCTTCTTTTTAGATGGAATACTCTTATTGTGAATACATCAGACTTTATGAAGACCAACAGCAAATACATGAAACCATTCAATGGCACTGTAACTATAATGCATTACACTATTGTTCCACAAAATCCTTAGTTGTCTCCCACGTTCCCAAAGCTCACCTCCCCCTACACGCACTGCAACATCAGTCTTGCATCTCATTTGACCTTTAGCTAAAGAAAAGACAGAGCAGGCTGCAATTAATCCAGAGCTGCATACTTGTGCAGGAGCTGACAGAATGCTTTCACACAGAGAAAACCAGGGATGGTTCCTCCCTGCTTTTTTGTAAATGAGTAAATAAAATGGTGTAAATCTCTCTCACCTTTGCCCAGCTAGTGACTTTCATAAAATGTCAGAGCACTTAATATCTTTTGGACCTGTCCTTGCCTGGCCAACTCTACTGAGCTGTGTAACAAGCTCACAAATTACTGGAAGATCCTGACAGACACTGGACTTGCGTAACTGTTCTTTCTCTCTGAAACTGAGCAAAAAAGGACATTATCACCACCACCCACGTTTCAGCCATCCTCTTCTCTGGCTGCATGTCTTGACTTGGGGGAAAACATTTAGGTTGCTTCTGAGACTGACCATGAGTGGAACACAAGCCCTGTGAGGAAAGGCTGAGGGAGCTGGGGTTGCTTAGCCTGGAGAAGAGGAGACTGAGGGGTGACCTTATTGCTCTCTACAACTACCTGAAGGGAGGTTGTAGCCAGGCAGAGGTTGGCCTCTTCTCCCAGGCAGCCACCACCAGAACAAGAGGACACAGTCTCAGGCTGCGCCAGGGCAGGTTTAGGCTGAATGTTAGGAAGAAGTTCTACACGGAGAGAGTGATTGGCCATTGGAATGGGCTACCCGTGGAGGTGGTGGAGTCACCTTCACTGGAGGTGTTCAGGAGAAGACTTGATGGGGTGCTTGGCTGTATGGTCTAGTTGTTGGGTGGGTTGGATTGGTTGATGGGTTGGACGCGATGATCTTGAAGGTCTCTTCCAACCTGGTGTATTGTATTGTATTGTGTGCCCACATCTCCTGATCTCCTTCATGGCCCTTTGTGCAGAACTCTGCCTCTACTAAACTACTAGCCATGATTCTGGTTTCTAGTCAACTCCAGGTTCCTTACACAATAGCTTAACATACCACAGGTTTATATATACAAACAAAAGAATAATCAGGGCTTTAGTTATTTTTTTTCCCCTCTCTTATTTATACATATATCAATAATGTGGAGATATATATATGCTCTATCATGAGCTACTTCACATACTGATGGACAAGTACCAAAAGTGCTATACACCCATTTCTAATAATTTCATTCTGAAATTCCCACCCAAAAAGAAAGAAAAAGCAGTCACAGTATCACAGTGCATTAGAGGTCCAACCCCCATCAGGTCCAACCCCCCTGCCAAAGCAGGATCACTTAGGTAATATGTACAGGAATGCATCCAGGTGGGTTTTGAAAGTCTTCAGAGAAGGAGATTCCACAACCTCTCTGGGCAGCCTGTTCCAGGGCTTCATCATCCTCACTGTACAGAGGTTTCTCCTCATGTTGAGGTGCAATCTTCTATGTTCAAGCTTCTACCTGTGGTTTCTTGTCTTATTACTGTGCACCACCAAAAAGACTTGGCCCCCTCAGCTTGACACCCACCCCTCTGATATTTATACACATTGATGATATCCCCTCTCAGACCTTTCCTGAAAGCCACTGATAAATGTTGACTAACCAACACTTACCTTTGTGTGGTGAGTTCAAGCCTAGTTTCAGATCTCATGTTGTTTCTTACAGGCTGTTGATTTTTACAGGCTGTTGTTTTTCACATTACAAGGGAGAAGTACTGTAAGTACACAGCTTTAACAGCATAATTATTAGAGAGCCCTTACAGCACTGGATTTTACATCTTTGATCACATGTACTTCAACAAGCAAAAAGAGCTTCTAAATCCTTGTCCTTACCACAGACACCTAAAAGCTAAGTTGGTGCTACACCTGCATAAAATAGCCCAGATCTGTAATAACAGCACAGGGAAACAAAGCCCCTCTGCTTGTTTTGTTTGAGTATTGTTGCTTTGTAGCTGACACACCCATCAGCTCTTCAGGTGGGAAATAAAGGCCCATTACTTGTTTTGTTTAGGTATTAGGGCTTTGTAGCTAAGACACACCCCTCAGCTTTTCAGGTATCTGAAAGGACCAGTTCCTGCCAAGCCAAGTTTAGATACAGTTTTTACAAAACATATGTTACAGATTTCTTTGCTCTTAGCTCAGAACTTCAATTCCATCAGGAAGGTGTAGGTAGCATGAAAACTGTTTGGCAGAGATAAATAAAGCATATAATTGAATTTTTCTGCTTAAAGGCTTGGAAAGGAAAGAGTGAAAATTTACTTTCCACTGTGGGTTTTGTTTGTTTGTTTGTTTATTGTGTTGGTTTGGTTTTGGGTGTTTTTTTAGTGTAAAACCTCCTATAATTATAAGTTTAGTTCTTATTTCTTGTTCTCAGACCTGACAGGAAAAATACATTAGGTCAATGGAAGATGAAGAATGCGTATATTCAAGGATTTTATTCTGGATTTTGCTTTTCTTTGGCTATAACAATTAAAAACATAATTAATCTTCAGAGAATGCTTATGTCTTTTGGCAGCAAGAAGCAGGTGCTGTAAGTAATTTCTGAGTGCAGATGGTCCATACTATGCCTCTAGCCTCCTGGGAAATAGCCTTTTCTTCTATGTGTGCAATGCTCCTGGCACCTAGAATTTGGATAGGGTTTCAAAGTTGTATTAGGAATGATAGCATTTGAAAGAGGGCTAACTGCAAATTATTGAGGTCTGTCAAGATAGCTGACTTCTAGAAATTACACTGGTGCTAGTACCTGAGCACTAATTTTTCTCATTACTCTGATTAAGAGGCCTAAGAGAACAGCAAGGAAATGTTGAAGTTCAGCAAAGGAAACAGAGTATGAGCTTGAATGCATGTGCCTTTCCACACACAACGTGCCCTGAATTTTGTTACCTGTCTGTAGCTATCAAACAGTACTCTTCTCCTACCTGTGCCAAATGTGGTGGCAAGTGAAATGCCTTCTTCTACAGTATGGTTCAAATGACTTAAGATACAAATCTGAGTCACAAAAAGAGAGAGGAAAAAAAGGGATATAAAAAATGCATATAGAACATTGGCTAAATGATGCCATTAATTTCCAGAAAGAAAAGTACCCAGAACGGTTGGCTTAGGGACTGGGAGTAACAGTAGTGAGAGAGGCATTTTGGTTATGAACACAGCACTGGGGTTTGCTAGAAAGCAGAAAAAAAAGTAGTAAACTGTCCATCATGGTACTTGCGAAAGAGTGCGGCTACACAGACTAACTGTCTGACAGCCAGTTGCAAAATAGTGACTCTTCCTCAGCTTGCTGGCCAAGGCAATGCACCTGCTACATAATACAAAATGGAGCTGTCCTAACTGGAAAAGCAGTTCCCCACAGGCCAGTCGCAAGAAGCATCAGACAGTGCCGAATCCAGCAGGATGAGCCACAGCTGTGGGAACAGAGGACAGTCACTAGCTGGAAACAATCAAGCCCACAGAATGAGTAATTAAATATTTGCTTGTTTTCATCACCACATTAGTATCAAAGCTATTAAGCCATCACTTGCTTTATTGAGGCTCCAATATTGGGGTTGGTCTGATCACAGTGAAATTGTCACTAACAAGAAATGATGCCTTCAACCACTGCATCAGCTCTGCATCAGCATGGCTCTATTGACCTAACAGGCACAGTCCCACCAGAGCCCCTTCCCTTCACACCTCATTAGTCTGATCAGTTTCCTCACCAGAGGACCTGGCACTTGCTTTGTATCCATGGAAGAAACCACATATGGGAGCATTTGACCTATCCTACCACCCACGAACACACCACATCATAGATATCCAGCATGAGTTAAGGTCACTTTAGTGAGCATGATGAGCCAAACCAAGATCTCCCTTTATCACAATTGAGGAGGCGAAAGCCTTCTCTCCTGCTCCTTTAATGTAGAATGAGCTGGTCTCAAGTGGGTTCTAGAAGCAGGTAGGAAGGTAACAAGAGGCTCTCCCAAAGGGGAGAGGACATAAAAAGAAAATACCTGAAATGCAAATCAGCCTGCAGGGAGCTGAGTAAAGTGATAGAGGCAAGTGCTTGCTTTCTCAGCTGTAGTTTTCCAGGACAGGTTGTGAAGGGTAAGCCTCCTTTTGAAGCAGGACATGTGCAGGCAATGTATTACAGGGCCTCAGCTGATGCAGGCACAAGGGAGTGATTATCTACCTAAGTGAAAAACCACTGCAAACCTGGCAAAGTAGCTGGCAGTCCTCTGTCACTGTTCTTAGGGTGGGAGGAGAGGCTGTCAGCAGCTGCTGAAGGGTGACCAGGAAAAAGGAATATCTGTAGAGAAGATCACTGAGACAGGAGGTGGGGAAGAAAAGAGGGGTAGGAGCGAAAGCAGCTGGCAGGCATCTGCAGTTTCTGTAAGCGTAAGCTCTACCTGCCAACTAAACTCTCCCTGGAAGTATAGGTAACACAGAGTCCTCTCTTGCAAGTCCCAGTGTTTTGCTGCTGTGGGAATTTCTAGAAAGAATTAGGTAACAGGAAGATAAAGCTGCCTGTATCTGTGGAGTTTGTGATGGTGCAGTGGTAGGAACCTGAGAGCTGAAAGCACCTATGCCACAGGATTCCCGTGCTGTCAGAGCAGTACCTGACAGGCAGTGTGTGCTGCACCAAGAGACAATAATGGAAGTGTCTGCAGACACACTGAGTTCTGTTCCTGTTCTCCTTTCCTCCCTTGTCTGCATTTACAGTTTTGATCATGGAATTCACTACAGCTTGAGAGATAAGTTGATTAGAAACATTTTCAAATCTTTTTAAAAAGACAAAAGTCTGAAAAGGAGGATTGAAAAAGAAAAAATCAGCATCGCTTTCCACAGCTAAAAGCTCCTCTGCACTAGTTCTGTTGCCTGTAAAGTCCAGAATGATTGGGTTTGGGGGTTGTGTGGTTTTTGGTGTGTCCTAAGAATTTCAAATTTCCATAAACTGGAAACACATTTGGGGTTTGGAAAACAATTGTTTGGCCATTGTTGTTTCAAGAAAAACATACTGCAAACAATTTTGGACAGTGCTACAAAGACTTCTCAGGTGAGATTGCACATTGTAGGCCAGAGCAAACTGGCACGTATGCCAATCCCAGCATACAAGGCCAGGGTCTTGAACACAGTTTACATGTAAATGTGATAGTAGGTGGTGTTGGATGATAGGTTGGACATGATGATCTTGAAGGTCTCTTCCAACCTGGTCTATTCTATTCTATTCTATTCTATTCTATTCTATTCTATTCTAGGCTCACACTGATTAGTCTCTCCACCAAAGTAATCTGGGAATAAATCCAGATTTTTGTATCTTGAGAGAATTAAAGGTGACTGATTTTATTCATATATATAGAATGATAACTGGCTCAAAAAGGGCTGCGTGGATGTAGGCAGGTAATAATGGAAGTGTAATAACTGAACATGGAAGCAAGAATAAGTAAAACTGCTGGAGTGACTGCTGAGTCCACTAAGATAAAGCCACATCAAAGAGTTATTCAATCCTTCCAATAATGTTGAAGAGGAACAGATGGTAGGTGTTCTGTCATTTAAAATTACTTCAAAACAAATGTAGAGAGAGAATAGTCTGATAGTCCAAAGAGATGCTAGTTTTTCATTCAATCCAGGTAACACACCAGACAAACCAAGTCACTAAGTCCATTAATGATATAGACTATATTTCACATAATATATCTGCAGACTGTGTTGTTTTTCTCCTGTAAAGTATTTGCAGTTGATGAACATGAATAAGGAACAAGGGCAGCAAGGCTGGGGAGAGGTCTGGAGCACAGCCCTGTGAGGAGAGGCTAAGGGAGCTGGGGTTGTTTAGCCTGGAGAAGAGGAGGCTCAGGGGAAACCTTATTGCTCTCTACAAGAACCTGAAAGGAGTTTGTAGCCAGGTGGGGGTCAGTCTCTTCTCCCAGGCAATCAGCAACTGAACAAGAGGACACAGTCTCAAGCTGTGCCAGGGGAAGTTTAGGCTCGAGGTGAAAAGAAAGTTCTTCAAAGAGAATAACTGGCCATTGGAATGTGTTACCCAGGGAGTTGGTGGAGTCACCGTCCCTGAAGGTGTTCAAAAAGGGATTGGACATGGCACTTGGAGCCATGGTTTAGATGATTAGATGGTGTTGGGTGATAGGTTGGACTTGACGGTCTCTGAGGTCTTTTCCAACCTTATTGATTCTATGATTCTCCAAAGTGAGTACTGACACATCATGGCTCTAAACTTCATATATTCTCTCTGAAGCACACACACTTTGTTGCAGGGCTGAGAACACATCCACTAAGCAAAAACTTGTCCCATTGTAGTGTTGTATTCCTTTACCTCCAAATCACCAAACCAGGCATCAAAAATCTTGTTCAATAGCTTCAGGATCCTGTGCAAACATCCTCTATTTACTCACAAATAACAACAGATAAGCTTTTGGCAGATTAGATAGGAAGTCTGTGTGGCACATTATGTCACATATGATGAGGAAGGAAGCTAGGGAAATTTTGGAACAGAAGAAAGATTGGTTTGGGTTTCTGACATAAACCTTGCAATAAAACTTACAATAAAGTGTAATGCCATTCCATTTGTCTGGTAAAGACTTGTGGTGATGAGCATGGGAAAATACAAATATAGGAAGTAACATCTGTAAAATCCTGTTTTAAAATCTCACCACCATAAATACACAGAACTTGCTGTGCTCTCATGCTCAGGGGTGCAGTATATGCTGAACCTTCAATGAAAACAGGAACAAAAACAACTCTTATTTGTTTTGTCATCTGCATATGTTTCTGTCTGCAGTTGCTATTCACTGAATCACAGAGGCCTGAAGTTACACATTTGTCTGCGTCTTCTGCTCACAAGTGTTTCTCATACATACATCCAAAGTTCTATTATAGTCACTGTTACAGAAAGTGCTTCAGTATGCATACAATATGCAAACGGTTTCAATCCCTCACAGGTCCCTTCAGAGATGGAGGAATGTCATAGGATTGTGCCATGATGACAAAGTACAGATATTTCTGGAATGGAATTCAGATAAGCCATTCCAGACTTGTACTTAACAAATTTTCACTGGACAATTTTTTTTAATTGCTAGTATTATTTGTTTATTATTCCAAGTTCATGCACTAACAAGCCTTTACACCAAGATTCAGGGTCAGGTTGGCAAGAGCTTCAGTATGGTATAACCCCGGGAAATTCCATATTTGAGGAAATGCATTCTTGGTGTGTGTTGAAACATTCAAACGTTGAGGATGCGAGGGAGAAACAAGTGGGATCATCATGTAGTACATTTCCTCCTTCCACAGCCGCTGCAGTCACCCTCACTAACGTCACACCACGCTGTCAATGCCAAATGAGACTTGACAAGAGCAAGCACAGTTTTGCCTGCAGTTGGCCAGGGCTCTTTCTCTAGTAATGCAATATTTGCTGTATCAGCTCTTAGGCTTCACTTACGCACAAAATAAAAAGGCAGAATCATCCTACAGAGTCAGCTACAACCTTTTGTATGGGATATGCTCACAGGCAAGATATCCAGCTACCAATTAGCCTTAGAGAGCAAGCAACACTAAACAGCACAAAGAAACTGGAGAGTTTATTTTGCCTGTTGCACTTGGCAGGGAAAAAAACCACAACCACCACCACCAACAAAACTCTACTTCATTCTCTTTGTATCACACCTCAAAATACTTCAGATCATATCACCGGAAAGATTGGGAATTCTTTCTTTCAGCTGGTTGCCCTCCTCTGTGATAAGCAGAGAGCAGGGGGAGTAGTTAAGTATTACGATTGCAGTGTTTCATACTGTTTATGAAGATGTTTATGAAAATTATTTCCTGCTATCAAAAAGATGTGGTGTCCAAAAGTGCTGCTTCCTTTATTAGTTCACATTGCTGGAAATACTAAGGGTTCTCTCTTCTCCCGGACAAATAGCCTCTGTAAGGCCACACAATCTTCTTTGTCATTACAAAGACATTTTTGGATGATGATGCATACGTGTTCATCACACTCTCTACATTATTTGCACTTTCTCTATTCCCACTACTATCCTGCAAAGTTATGAGTAATACAGGACAGAAGGTTGTAAACATTAAAACGTTAGGGAGTGGACATAAGAAAGCCACATGGCTCTCTGCTGAATAAGACATGGAAGACTTCTCTCTTTATGCTTATTTTTTCAGTGTGGCTTCTGTGAGATTACATGGCAATGTTTTTTATATAACTGTTCTTCTAGTAACATGTACCATTGGTTAGGATCCTGAAAGCGTTGATTCTATTCCTCTGAAATCTGTTGGAAGAATCATCTATCTTGTAGCAACCCTCTTTATATTCCTTGCACGCAAGGAACAATTAATGGATGTGGTTGTGAAGGGCCACCATTGATGCTCCCTTTTATTAGGGGTCTGCTTAATGATCTGTTCTCATATCATAAATTCAGTTATTCAAGCGTCCCACAAATGTAATAACAAAATTTCGCCGTGGCTTGGGCACCTGCATCCTTCAAAAATCTCTTTCTACAAAGCGGATTCTTGAGGAAAAGTAAATGGTTCCCTTCTGAAACAGTGTGACAATGAAAAACAATACCTCTGCAACAGGAATCATACCTGTTCCTAGCATGAACAGAGGAATGAATAAAATGAAACAGAATGGAATTTCATAAGAAGGACCACATTTATTCTGTATTAAAACTAGACAGTACATCAAGGTTTAAAATATAAATATCAAAATTATTGCAGTTGGCCAACTAGCTTTGCTTGACAGCAATATTTTACAACACCAATAATATTCTCTGGCAGATTAAACTCCACAAAATCCATGATGCATCTTTTCTGTTTACATCACAAGTCATCCTACAACAGTAAGATAGTGGCTTTGGTGTATGTACAAAACACCATTACAAATAAAGGCTTTATGAAAGCTGGAAAGAAGGAAAGAAGAGAGAATGTCTCATAATGCTTCCCTTACACTTTTGACTCAAATTTAAGCAAATCATATATAGCATCTACAGTCATTCAACACAGGCATTTCCAAGTCCACATATAAAACCACATATATTAAAAGGATTTGTTATAAATAGCTATTGTTTTCATAGGCAGCTTCAAATATACACTCTTCTGCATGTCTTTGAAAACTTAATGTTTCAGTTCAGTCTGTAAAAAAGTACAAGTTCATCCACAGGTAAATATCCTCAATTAGAATGTGATTCTGTGAATGTCCCAAAGAGTTTGTCCCAATGGGTGAAGTAAGGAGCATAGTTTGATTTGAATTTCAGATGATGGAGATCATGATGTGGTGCTCCTCCATACAAACCAAAAGGCACAAGTCGGTGAGTTGACCACGGAAGGTCGTATCCTGAATGGTCCTCCACTGACAACCAAATATTTACAAGGAAGAAAATAATCTCTGTCAAAGGATGGCACCTGAGGAACACTGGGTTGATAGCAGCAAAGAATCCCAGTGAGAGCAATTCCCACACACTGGAATACTGTGTAGTAAGAGCAAACGTTGACACATGCTTATGATGCACTTTGTGGAAGGTCTTGTAGAGCCAAGGCACCTTGTGATGAAGCAAATGCCACAGAAAGTACTCAAAATCAAACAGAAGCAGGCAAGCTCCCACTTCTAGCAGGACCTCAGGCAGCTCTGGAGCTATCACTGGTAGGTTCAATGGTCTGCAGTACCAGTGGAGGAATGTCACCGGAAAGATCAGAACAAGGTGGTGATATGCACTTTGAATAATGCAAGGCACCATCATTCCAAGAGTTGGATAGTTTTGCGGCTGGATTTTGTATTTTCTCAGGTTTGGTAGTCTAGTGCTTAAAAAGTCCAGTGCAATATATGGAAGACAGAAAGCCATATATGCTGTAAAAGAAAACAGCACTGGGAAAAAAGGTGACTTGATCAGTTGCTCCTTGGCTGTGACAAAGTCCCAAAGAGGCTGAAGGCACAGCCTGTCCTGATGTCCAGCCATTGCATAGCTGAGCAGCACTTTCTTTGGCAGGCTGTAGTTCATGCTGATTGCAGTCTGAGAGGTCGGTAAATCCTGCAAGCCTTTATCTAGCCTGCTCGAGGGAAAACTCCACCCATCAGAAATCCTCCTTACTTAGTAATACGAAGCTTTAAAGAGGAAGTTCTCTTTCCTGTTATACACAAGTGATATAATGCATTACAATCCTAGAACAGATTAAGCTGGCCAAGGTAATCACTGGAGCTCTACAGCAGGCTTGCACAATAGGAAAACCAAGCAGAAATGCAGAACACTGGAATTCAGCGCAAGAGTGTAGGAACATTTTCCAGTCCACGTAGTGCATAGACTTGAAAAATTGCTGTCTTGTACTCATTTTAAGTTGTGTCATCCTTTGTCATTCTTTTGCCTTTAGAGGTAAGGAAATCAATCTAAGATTGGTATTTTTAACGTGACTGCTACCAAATACGTATGTGTACCTAAACCCCAGGTTGGACCTGTGGATGTTTGGTGCAAAGACATGTCCACCTAATGATCCCTGGGGTACACAGCAGACCACGTCAAAGCCTTAAAGAGACCTATGCTATGATTCCAGTCTGCATGTGGTGGCTGGGACTTATCTTCCTCTGCTTTTGAGTTCATGTTCTCCTTTACGTCTCTCTATCTACTTGACATGGTAAAATCCACCTGACTTGACTAGATGCAAAATTGAGCCAACAACTTTTGAAGAACCAAATATTCCCCAGTTGCTGGAAAGAACACAAGGTAAAATCTCATTATGCCTCTAGACAGATATTTAGTGACAAATATTACTACTGTATTATTACAATATTCACTCTCACTTAGCATCCTAATTGCTCTTTGAGCAATGATATGGAAATCATCCTGCACCCAACTTAACTTACGCAACGAAAAGATCCGCTGCTTAGACCTATGTCCTTTACATGAATTTCCTTTGACCACAGGCAAGCACATAACAGAGAGAAGCCAGCAGGCTAGATTCCCAACAGTTCTACTGTTGAAGGTATTCAGTTCTCTGTCGAAGGTATTTTAGGAGTAAATGATGGAAGTTCTGATTTAACCACTAAGACATCACCTCTTTTGTGCTTTTAGAAGACAAAACTCTGAACATTTAGGGAAATGGAGCTTGCCATCAGCTTCCTGTGAACTCACCTCTTTTGTAGGTACAGCATTTATTCTAATATTAGAAATGAGCTCAACTTCCTGGATGACTTTATTAGCTTGTTCGGACAATTTTAGTTCTTTGCTATTCAAAAGAGAAATCTGAGGGGGAAACAGGCAACAGAATATCCTTGCTTCTCAATAATTAAGAATGGTTAATTAGTAGTGACCTTTCTGAACTATACACAGACTTCTAACACTAAAGTTTGCTTTCAGTCTCAACTGTTTTCAAGAGCTTTTGCTCTTAAGGAAGCACCAATTTTGTTCTCTCCTTAGACTTGGGGTCACTTACTGAAGCAGTAACATTATCTGTGCTGTTATTTAATGGATGAGGATCTATATCCAATAGTTTCATTTCAATCTTCTGACTGTATTGTATCCTAACCTCCATTTCACAACATGGGCATGAAAAATACGTTTGTAGCTCAGTCACCGTCTGGGTCTGAAGATATTCTTGTGAAAGATGCTTTCTGTTGACATAGTTACAATCAGGACTCAAGCCTCCTAGATGAGATACTTGATTCTCTATTTTATTAGAATTTTTATTCAGGAACTAAATTTAATCTATTATGTGTTTCAAAATCTGCCTCAAGGAAGACTGAAATTGCTCAATTGCCCTAAAGACAGTCCTCTGACTAAATCCCAATAGCTGTGTGAAGTCTGAAGAAGTTTTAGAACCACTGTTGCCTATAAGCTAAAATTTAAAGAATAGGCATTTTGCCTGAACATTAAGTCATAGGAAAATATTCTTAAGTCCCTTAAGGAAAAAAAATCACAGAATTTTGCAGTCTTATTACTAGTAAATCCTGCAACATAGAGCATAGGCACTAGGCGAGCAGAACCAGCCCGGGCTCCACACCCCACCTGCCGGCGCTCCGCAGGATGGGCCCCGCTGGCAAGGACTGCTGGCAAGGGCTGCCGGCTGGGATCTGGCGCAGCCTCGGCGAGGGACTGCGCTGAGGAAAAATAAATCCTCACGCATCGGGGATAGCAAACCCTCATCCTCCAGTGACTGAGTTCAAGCTCTTCAACTGACACATCAAAAAGCACTTCTCACATACTTCCGCTCCGCTAACTTAGGTTTCTTTGTCTTTTCTTCACGATGTACCTCCTGCTGACAAAGTGCATGCAAATCCTTTCTGTACTTGATTCAGCAATACAACACCCCCCCCCTTTTTTTTTTTTGTTTCACTCAGCTTACAGCTCTGCCAAAGTTTCCCAGTGTGTTACAAGACTCTAAAGGGGTCTCTCAAAAATCAAGCCTCCTGCTACAGAGTTTAGGTTGAAGGGCACATAGTTTGGAATGAGGCCCCGCAAAGGGTCTTAAATAGATTCCACATGAGCACAAGATGCAAGCACCTACCCCAGGCGTCACTGTTAGGTAGGAGCTATATGGTAAACAACAAAACATGAAGTGGGTAGGAAAATGAGGAAAAGGTTTGCAGGAGGGAAAACCAGGTCAATATACTGAAAGTAATGTCACATCAGCAGAGGGAAAATTTCCTTTCCCCTCCTCCACTTCTTCCCCCTCTAAGGGGAATTGTTGTTCCACCAGAGATAGGAAACATCCAAGTGCAGCAAGGCACTTGGGTATCGAAGTGCATGCTGAGCATTCTGTCAGAAAAAAGAAGTGCTGGAAAAGAGGGCTGTTAACTTGTTCAGGACAGTAGCAGGGGAGCAGGACAGTAACCAGAGCAAAGAAAGGCAGGGACAGTCCCTTCTCTAATTTTAAAATAGTTCCCATGCTGAAAAAAATACAATAAATCTGAGGTCCTCGCATCCTAACTCACCTTACTCCAAGAGCCTGAGTGCAAGGAGACACTGTTCAGCAGTACTGATGGCAGTTCCGCGGGGGTGCGAGTCTAAACCAGCTCTTTATGCTCCCCTGTGCTGGGCTGCAGCGGCCTCTCCGCGGGCAACAGCACCCCCAGTGCAGAACAGCACTGCCAGCAGCCCCGCTCCCCACCGACTGCTCCAAACAGCCCGCCCCTGACATGGCTTTCAAAGTAGAGGTTTGCTTTCTGTTGACGTTACAGTTATCGGGAAATATTTCTCAGACTTCGTTAAAATTTTCCAGGATAATAAAATACCCACTCTTTTGCAGGCATAGCGCTGTCACAGGCTGTATAGGTGTAATAAGTTGGGAGGGAAAGAGGAACCTTTGCATATTTGCATCTTTTCAACCTAGAGTCTCCTTCTTTCAACATATGCCTAGATCCGAGTATAGATCTGAATCCAAAGAAGAGACATGACTCTTTGCATCCCGGGTAAGCAGCTTGAGCCCTGAGCCCATGTGTATGCTGAGTTGGACCTACTTCAAAAAGGAGCTCTTGAAGGCACAGGAACTGGCGGTTCCCATCTGCCGAAAGATGAGCCGGCGGGGAAGGCGACCGGCCTGGATGAGCAAGCAGCTCCTGGAGGAATTAAGGGAAAAAAAGAGGCTGTATCACCTTTGGAAGGAGGGGAAGGCTTCTCGAGGTATGTTCAAGGAAGTGGTTAGATTATGTAGGAATAAAATTAGAGAAGCAAAGGCCCAGTTGGAACTGAAACTGGCCACCTCTGTGAAAGAAAATAAAAAGCAATTTTACAAATATATCAATGCTAAAAAGAAGGGCAAGAAGAATCTCCACTCCTTACTGGACCTGGAGGGGAACACGGTGACCGAAGATCAGGAAAAGGCTGAGGTCCTGAACGCCTTCTTTGCCTCGATGTTTAACAGCAAGGTAGGAGTCCAGGATGAGTGGCCTCCTGAGCTGGGTAGTAGGGTTGGGGAGCAGTGTAGTACCCCAGAAATCCATGAGGAATTAGTTCAGGACCTGCTGAGCCACTTGGACATCCACAAGTCCATGGGACCGGATGGGATCCATCCTAGGGTGCTGAGAGAGCTGGCAGATGAGCTGGCCAAGCCGCCCTCCATCATTTTCCTCCAGTCCTGGCTCACTGGAGAGGTCCCAGATGACTGGAAACTGGCCAATGTGGTCCCCATCCACAAGAAGGGGCGGATGGAGGAACCCGGAAACTGCAGGCCAGTCAGCCTGACCTCAGTGCCAGGGAAAGTGATGGAACAGATTATCCTGGCGGCAATAACTGCACACCTGCAGGATGGCCAAGGGCTCAGGTCCAGCCAACATGGATTTAGGAAGGGCAGGTCCTGCCTCTCCAACCTGATCTCCTTCTATGATCAGGTGACCCGTCTGGTGGACATGGGGAGGCCTGTGGATGTGGTCTACCTGGACTTCAGCAAGGCCTTTGACACCGTCCCCCACAGTAAACTGCTGGCTAAGTTGCCAGCTCATGGTTTGGACAGTAACACTCTGCGCTGGGTTAGGAACTGGCTGGAGGGCCGAGCCCAGAGAGTGGTGGTAAATGGTGCCACATCCAGCTGGCGGCCAGTCACCAGTGGTGTCCCCCAGGGATCAGTGCTGGGCCCCATCCTCTTTAACATCTTCATTGATGATATGGATGAGGGAATTGATTCAGTCATCAGCAAGTTTGCAGATGACACCAAGTTGGGAATAGATGTTAGTCAGTTAGAGGGTATAAAGGCTCTGCAGAGGGACCTCGACCGACTGGACAGATGGGCGGAGTCCAATGGGATGACATTCAACAAGTCCAAGTGCCGGGTGCTGCACTTTGGCCACAACAACCCCATGCAGAGCTACAGGCTGGGGTCAGAGTGGCTGGAGAGCTGCCAAACAGAGAGGGACCTGGGGGTGCTGATCGACACCCGCCTAAACATGAGCCAGCAGTGTGCCCAGGTGGCCAAGAGGGCCAATGGCATCCTGGCCTGTATTAAGAATAGTGTGGCCAGCAGGAGCAGGGAGGTCATTGTGCCCCTGTACTCTGCATTGGTTAGGCCACACCTTGAGTACTGTGTCCAGTTCTGGGCCCCTCAGTTTAAGAAGGACATCGAGACACTTGAACGTGTCCAGAGAAGGGCAACAAGGCTGGTGAGAGGCCTTGAGCACAAGCCCTATGAGGAGAGGCTGAGGGAGCTGGGGTTGTTTAGCCTGGAGAAGAGAAGGACCAGGGGTGACCTCATTGCCCTCTACAACTACCTGAAGGGTGGTAGTGAACAGGAGGGGGTTGGTCTCTTCTCCCAGGCAACCAGCACCAGAACAAGGGGACACAGTCTCAAGCTGTGCCAGGGGAGGTTTAGACTCGAGGTGAGGAGGAAGTTCTTCACTGAGCGAGTCATTCGTCATTGGAATGGGCTGCCCGGGGAGGTGGTGGAGTCGCCGTCCCTGGAGGTGTTCAAGAGGAGACTGGACATGGCACTTGGTGCCATGGTCTAGTTGTGAGGTCTGTTGGGACGGGTTGGACTTGATGATCCTTGGGGTCTCTTCCAACCTTGGTTATACTGTGATACTGTGAGTACTTGAGAATGAACAACACATACTCCTGAGTGAGGATGAGCAACACATACTCCTGAGTTCAGTTTCATGGAAAACTGTAGCCTAATCTCAAAATACTTTTCTTAACAAGAGCTAACACATTTTCTTAGTCAAAATACTTTCATACCAGCACTCCAACTCCCCAGCCAAGCTTCATTGAAAATTTCTCCAACCAGCATGAAAAGACAGTTTAATCAAAGGTCTTCTTAATGAATTCCTAACAATGGCTGGGGATTGAAAGCTGCCAGCAAAGGAAAGTGATAATCATCAGGACTCACCGTATCAGGATCTGTCTTCAAAATAGAGTCATAGAATCAGTAAGGTTGGAAGAAACCTCAGAGATCATCAAGTCGAACCTGTCACCCAACACCTTGTGACCAAGCCATGGCTTCAAGTGCCATGTCCAATCCCCAAAGGTGCAAGATGTTAGGTCACAATTCATCTGTCCCTATATATCTAAACTAGGTCAGATGAATCAGTTCCTAAAAGTACTTATTTGTCTCTAGTACCTTGAAAGAGAGCTTAGAGGCTAGCTCAGATGTAAACACTGTGGAGAAGGTAGATGCTGTACATGCCACAGGCAGATACAGAAGAGGTCTACTGACCTCTTCACTTTTCCAGTTGGCGTACTGTTAGTTTTGGTTGTTGTTTGGTTGGGTTTTCTAACCAGGTTAACAAAGTTAGCTGCAGAAGGATGTAAAACACGAGAACATGATGATGGCCAATGCATGTGTGCACCTGTGGCATATCCTGCCCAAACCACTCATATCCCTGTGGATACAACTTTGTTCACTTGCACTTAATTCCCCTTTATCCAAGTAACCGAAGCACTGGGATCTCACAAGTAAGCGGAAAAGATGTGTTTCCAAACCTAAACAAATGAAGTTTGAAATCTCTGCATCTCAGTTCCTAACACATCCAATGCAACCAGTACACCGTGTGTACAGAAGCTAGGAAGCACACAGATTAACTGCAACAAAAATAATCTGCCCATCGATATTGGGCAATTTGTATTTTAAATGTCATATCACATTGTGAGTTTATCAAAGGAAAAAAATGGTTGTAGTAACATGGCCAGTATTAAACTGGAGTCAAGTTTTGATATCACACCTTCCTAGTCTCTAGACTCAGTCTTTCAAGGCAGAAATTTTTCAATACTACCTAAATAATTTTCCCAGTCCAACCTGACCAGCTCTTCTAGAAACATTTGAGTTACTCTATCTGAAAGATTCAACACACAGGAAAAAGTTAATTTCAAATTGCGCAAACAAAAGGTACACCTACGCTGCCTTGGCATCTGCCAGTTTTGTGTCCAAGTCTCCTGAATGTCCATGCCATTCACTCTCAAGCTCCGTTCTGGAGCAAGATCTGTTGTTTCTGGGCTGGGAAGAACTAGGCAGAGACTAAGTCCCACCCCCACACTGCAAGAAGGTACTGTATGAGTGTGACTCACGTTGGATTTGGCTTCTCCCAGACTAACCAGTATTTCAGCTAGCATGATGTCCTAAGACATCCTTGGTGTTACACAACAAAAAGACATAAATGACAGGCCGCAGACCAGCTTCCCCACAGCAGCCCAAGGCAACATCTTAAAAGGACCATACTCAAAATCAATAGCTCCACTGTTGGGAAGGTTTCTTAGCATCAGTATAAAATTATACTAAATGCTGTAGCACAAGCTGGTTTTATACAAACTGGAGAGCAGTGTTGGTTCTAGTTCATCTATCAGTATATCCATGTAAATGCATGGAGTTTGGAAATCCATCAGCTGAACAGGAACTACTTTCTCCTGGCTTTTTACTGTCGTTTGATTGTGTCAGTAAATGCTGAGATCGTCACTAGGTGTCAGCTGTCTCTGTTATGCCAGTTCGCTTCTGTATTATCCAAACCTGATGTTCAGTCAACCTGTAATACAAAGATGTCTATAGAACAGACACTAAGTATGTAAGATTTGAGAAATGTACCATTCATCACTGCTCATTCTTACTAGACCAAGTTGCTTGCTCTTCCCTACCTTCAGAATGTTTTAGTTTGTACATTTCTTCCCACTGACACTTCTCCAAGTTTGTGTCATGCTTGTAATTTAGCAAGCCAGGGAGAGCACAGAAGCTCACAATTCATTCCTGCAGCCGTCTCGGCTCCAAGGAAGCAGAGAAACTCCAGCTTTTGTGTAAAGCTTCCACTGCTCTGGCTTTATTTCCAGGCAGACGGAAGGTTTAATCAGCTGACCAAGCTTGGAAAACATAGGATTTAATACACACTGCTGTCCTGACTGCACATTTACTGTACTCAGAATGTACAGAAAGGTACAGCCTGTGCTCTATTATTTATTCAATATTTATTGCTGAAGGTAACAAAGGTCAAAAGCTAGGTCAAATGTACCCAAAGTAAAGCTTAGTTCCCTGCCTTAGTATGTGGTTAAATGCTATTGATGAGATTACCAGGCAGTCCATTAAGCAATCCAATTACCCAAGATGATATGTGATACAAGGTGAACGTAATACAAGCAGCTTTTCACTATGTCAGTGGTTTGCAAGGAGCCCCAAATGGAAGGACAGAAAATTACTCTTTACAAGCAGTTATTTACAATTGCTACCTTACTTAAAATTCTCTCAGCAGACCCCAAAACAACATGAGTGGCCCTTTAGGCTTAGGAACAGCCTCTTTCAGAACAAAAGTAAATGGAAGCTTACTGGGCTTTTTTTATTGTACTTGTTCTATGCATAAGTATTTGTGAAAACCAGGCTCAGCTTACAGGATTCTGCCCCAGAGAGTCACATGCATTCATGAAACAAGTGAAACACAACACAAGGCTCTGAACTCCAAGCAGGTCTCATGTTTATTGAAAGATCTCAAGCTTAGTAATCGTGATGCACATAGCTCTTGCTGTAGCACATACCTTCACAACTGCTATGCTGGGCACTTAAGATTCCTACACATACTTCCTTTCAGCACAGCAAGGTGAAGTAAGTATGGCTGTTATAAAAGAAGAGAGAAGTCCTGCTAGGAATTGCAACTGAAATACCACAAACCACTTCTTCCTTAACAAAGCCTGAGGATTCTCTGAGTCTCAATTAAAAAAATAATATCAATTCAAACCACCAAACCCTAATTTACTGCTTCTGTATCTTTTTGCATTTCTTTTTTTTTTTTTTAAACAAAAAAGTTTTCCTCAATTAAAAATGCACTATTTGCTATGCCATGTAGAAAAGATTCTTTAATTCTGTTTGGATTAGAGACAGAAATCTGTGTTGAATCCAACCATGGCACAGAAATGATCACCTGAAGTGAGGCAACTGACTTGAGAGGTTGCTCATACATCTACATTTGGTACGGAACTTTTGTGCAAAGCAGAGGAGCACAGCCCTCTGCATAGTCAATGGAAAGAGCAAGGCACCTATACTACAGAATTACAGCTCCAAAGTCAGTTCCCTAAAGATGATGTGAATCATCTGCCCCCACTAAATGAGGGGGCCCCATTCTGAAGTGAAATGGAGACAAGTGAAAACTGCCTTTAATACTGTCGGGCTTCACAAGGGTGTTGCATGGTTCTTGGAACACCATGGTGGCAAGCACTACATGAATAGCTAAGAAGTAAATAGCTCTTCAAAGCAGCAGATGATTAAGAGAAGTCCATGCAAATTAAGTGGCTCAAGCTATAGAATCAGTGCTTTGGCTCTTCCCTCACCAGCTTGTTTTCTAGTGGTCAGTGCAAAGAAAACAAAACATGAGTATATTACATCATTCTTCTTGAAAGCCATAATCTATTGACAAACCTAACTGGAAGTGGTTATTTCTTTTAACTGCTTCTCTTGTTCCAGGAATCTTCACAGGCAAGCAACAATCTTTATTCATAGATGGCTTGTGAAACACAAAAGGCTTCAGGGACACCATTAAATCAAGAAAAACGTAGTAATACATCAGTCCCAAAATAGAAGACTGCATCTTGACAGTGGTGATGATCTCTGGCTTCATGACAGTTCTTTTGGCCAACATTGAAAAATAAAGTAATATGACATAGCTAGCTTGTAAGCGGTGGCTAAAATAACACCACCGGAAAAAAGTCACTAAGTGCTTTTGAAAGTACCAGCACCGAACGGATCACTGCAGTACAAGTCATACTTCCACAAGGTACTCAGAAATGACAAATGATGGCAGTGTTCCATGCACACTGAAATACTTATTAATCATCAAGCACACGAGGTGCTGAATGGACTATCTCGTCTTTCAGACACGTCACTAAATTTACAGACGCATGATATACTCCTTTTGAACAAAATCACACTGCTGTTTTGTTAAGTACTGTGTGCAAAATCAGAGGGACACATGGAGGATTTCTGCAGGAGGGAGAAGTAATACTGAGAAAAACAAACCAACTATGAATCCAATTCAGTAGTCGTTGCTGGCATTTTGAAAATGCATCACAAAAACCCAGTGTAGCATCATTGCCAGAAAAGCAAGTCCCAGAGAGGTGGATTCCTGGTGAACTAACACTCTGAAACACCACGCAGGTTTAGAGATACTTCCTAATCATGTTAATTATCTCGTTATACATGCGGTAAGGTGCATCAAGGCCCCAGATGAAATCCAGATGTTCCCATTCTGGAATGTTTTTGTGGTAAACCAAGTTTGTGATCTGAGTGAGCAGCATAGCAACATCCTTGGGGTCTGCCAGCCAGTCTTGTCCGCCGGTCCACACCGCGGTTGGTACAGTCATCTTTTTTATTTTGTAGAATGGGGGAGTAGACTGTGGAGGAGAAAAGTGAAAACAAAAGCATTAGGAGGAGTCTCCAACCTGATACTACAGTGCAGTGTAACAGACTAGTAAACGTAAGAAGAATGTGTCGGATTTTCATTGTCTCTTCCTTTCTTGGGCAGCTAGAGATGGGAGCTGAAGTCCTGACTCAACAGAAAGCGTTAAGTCAGAGAAGTGCACAAGGACTTTTTTTGGTAACACTCAATAATTGTAACATAATCAGAAGAGATGTCTACCTGGTTGTAGTGAGCCATATTTGCAGCCTTGCTTCCCCAGTCATAGGCTTTGAGTTCCCCAGTCTTCACAGCCTAGAAATAAATATTCACACATTCACTAAGAACTGAATTCTTTCTGTTTCAGTAATAAAGTAGTACAGGTCATCCGGAGAACAGGCAAAGGCAACAGACACAAGAAACAGCAAAATACCAAATATTAGCGAGGACAAGTGTCACTGTTTCACCTAGCATCACAGGAGTGGGAAACATTAACATTCAGTATCATTAGACTTTGTCCCTTGAGATTTCACACTCTTTCATAGCAACAGTAGGAAAGATTAAGGAAAACAGCTCAGCATACCAAAACTCAGGATGTGTCAGCTCCATGCTTACTTCTGAAATATTTACCTTGCTGTCTAAATGGCTAGGAGCACAGCATGGAACCTTCTTAGAAAGTCTGTTCTGCATGATTTACCACTTATTATTTTTCAGAAACAGAAGTCTGTATCACAGGGTTTGGGGGGGGGGGGGGAGTGGGGAGTCTTCACAAATTTCTTTCTGAGCCAGCACTTGAACAGCTATGTGCAGAAGAACACATTGCTTCTGAACAGAACACCAAGTCCAGTTGTATCACAACTGGACTATCACAAGCAGCACTGACGATCACTGCTTATATGGTAAATGTCTTCTTGTACTTGCCAGCCTGCTGAGCAAACTTCAGGCACAATATCATCACAGAGATAAATGCACTGAAGTGAAATTCAAAACTAAGCCAAACACAATGGAACAGAAAAGGAATTCTGCTGCTTTACACTGGCTAAAAACATTTACTTGTAACCAAAACAATTTACTGAAAGGGAAGCAAATACTCGTTACAATATCTCTCTAAATAATTCCATTGCATTGTTTGTTGGCCTGAAGTACATAAAGTTAGCCTGCCTTCAAAGACACAGAGGAAAGGGGTGAACCCCCATAAGTCAGTACTATCAAAAGCAGCTGAAATGAACAGTTGCCATTCTAACAAGTGGCAGTTTCAGAATTTTGCTTGGGCTATGCTACATACATATTTTGGCATTTTATGCCATTTAAGTATCAGAGACATCACTATTCTTCAAACAGAGTCATGAACATTTCAGATTCTGGAAACTACCTGGCTCCAGTGGATCATGTTTTGCACAGACGTCCCTGCTGGGCAGTGGGTTGAATATACATCCACTCGGCTCTGCAACAAGATAATGAGCAAGGTTTACCCCTCACAGTGCAAACATTATTGCTTCCTCAACAACTAACAAAAAAATTTCCATTCCTCTTACAACTGTTATAAACAAAAGTTAACTGAAGCCACACATACAGCTCAAGTAAAAGATTTAAATGCTTTAAGGATTACTTAAAGCTAACTGCTGGGCTTTAAAGATGAACCTTAAACCTGATAATGATAGCCTTTAAGCATTTTTTTAATATATTCAGAATACATTTTAAAATGTGCTAGCATTCTAAGAGTTGAAAGGGCCTTAGCTAATATTTAGATGGACCTCCAGTGAAACATGTTACTCCATAACTAAACAAAGTAAGTGTCAGTCCAAAGTGATTCAGAACTTCATACACTTTCAGTTTAAAAGTACAAAATACCCAGGGGAAACCTAAAATCCTATCAGGCAAAAAAAATATTATGCACCATTAAAACCATGAAAACTGTGTACTGGGCAAGGAAACATCAAAAACCCCAGCACTTTCAGCTTAATATAAAAAAACCAAACAAACAAAAAAAAACCCCAAACATTTGTACACAGAGAATGGTGAAAAAAGAGTACTAATTCTGCCTCACTCCAATAAAAAAATCCTCAGCCTTCACTCACATGAGGGTAAACTGACACCAGACTCTGCCAATTTCAGGGTGTTAGAAACACTTTAAGAAGCATAATGGGGAAAGGTAATGGCAACTGGTGTGGACTAACTAGCTTTTAAATAATCAAATAAGTCTTATGAACAAGTCCCTTGGAACTAGAGCCACAGATAAAGCCATCATCAGGGTCAAAAATTAGTCTCAGGTAAAACAATTGCACACGTCCATGAAGAGACCAGGAAACAGTTCTCTTGCAAATGGTTGAAAACTACACCTTTATTCCTCACTTCCTTATCTAAAATAAGGTATTTTAGCTTTCCAGTAACATTTTAAAAGGTTAATTCTATCCATCCAAGCTGGGCAACTACATCTATACCAAGGAGAGATATTCATCCAAACTCAGTGTCATGAAGGCAGAATTATTTTTAATAGACACGGGTAAAGAACAATCAGAACAGTGATACACAGACAACACCGTGTTTGTGTTCACAGTAACTCAGCTAATTAGAAGCTACCCAAACATACCATATTCAAGTTTCTCTCATTAAAACCACACAAAAGAAAGAATACATTGCCACAAAGGTCATCAAGTATTCTGTGGGTGCAAACATGGGTAGCAAGCCACTTCAGCAAAAAATTCTGAGGGAGGAATTGCTTCTTTCCAAACATATCCTACAAAATAAACACACAGGACAAACTTATAATTAGATAGAATCACCTAGGTTTACATTTATACTGCAACACTCTTGAGGCAATTATTTCCATTTGCACTGGTGACAGGCATGTCATATGAAAACGATTTATATCACCTTATCAATCTTGTTTGCAGTCCAATGGCAAGGTCACAGTTAGTGCTTCTGCTACAAATTTTACAGTCCATTACCCCCACGAAAATATGTGGGAACTGGGACTATTAAAGAATTCTAAACCTAACCTCAAACTCTAAACAGTTTTAAAGGAATACCACGTGGTTTCTTGTCACGAGAACTGATTAAGGTCAACATATTTTAAGCTGCATCTGCTAATGTTGAATGGCCTTGTACTTGCAACTTCTGCTCAAACCATGTAAGCAAAACAAGTTGCATAAGCTGTTGTAGCCACTTCCTCTTGATATGTATTTTTAAAACATCTGAGGATTTGAGAGTGGCCCACTGACCACTTCCTTAAAAGTGACACAGCTTTCCAAAGGTAACAGCTGACCAGTGAGCTCGTGGCTGTCATGCACTTTTGCACTCCAGTTTTTCTGCAAGTCACCATGAGAATCAAGTTCCTCAGCCCAACTCAAACACTTGCACAGGGCACTGGTCAGCTACTTCCTCATTAGACAAAGCTCTTTACACAAGGAAGAAGAGACCCCACTTGTCAGTATTACTTTTACGTATCTGCCTCTGGAGCAGGGAAATAAGGCAAACAGAGACACATTAAATGTGTATGAGTTATGTTAGAGAAGGGTTTATCTCACAGAACAAACAGCTCTGTGTGGGGATCTCCACAGGTGGCCAAAAGAAAAGTGATGGTTAAAAATGACACATAGCAGAGTGTTCACAATGTCCGGCTTCAGGCACTTACTGCAGCCTGCATCTGACTACACTCCCTTTGATGTTAATGGGGAAAGGTAAAGTCCAGAGGGTGATTCACAACATCTAAATAAAGCTGCTACTCTTAATCACCCTCTGAAGAGTCCTCTTCTGGTACTAAATGGTTGATTGTGCAACAAATCTGTTGAAAGCTCATGAGAATTCAAAAGTACTCTGTATAAAGCTATCTACGAGTCTTCTAAAGCAGACTCGTTAGTCATATGACTTCTCACTATGTAAATTCCAGAAACAGGGAGATGGAAAAACATAATTTTATTTAATTAGTTAAGTTGTAATTGTAAAAAATTACTTTCAACTGATGCAAACTGACTCATTAGACAGCAGTGAAGTCAGAGAAGCCACCGATAACTTTCACAGACAACTTACGCGTCTTAATACATTTCCAGTCAAATACGCACCTTGAGTAGCATGTCAGGAAACACTCCCAATTTTACCAGAGGACTAGTGGCAAACTTGACTGTAGCTACTGGTGCCAAGGCAAAGAACATTTTGATCTTCTTAGCCAGCTGTGGCAAAGTTGAAAAAGCAATGAAAGCTGTAAGTAATATGAGAATCATTAACAAACCTCAGTGACAGAAGTTAGATGAGCATTTTACCTGGCAGTGATTCTATAAAATTAAGGTATTCTGAGTATGCACAAGTATTTTTGAGATTAGTAGTCTGGTTGTTTTCTCCATGATCAGTTTTGGTATTTTTACATTAATCTAGTTACTGTGGAGGACAAATTAAATGAGGCAAATCAGCAGGATTTGTTCTGAAAAAAACAAATTTGTGCTAACTAACCCAACACTCTTCCAGCTCTTTCTATCTGCAGGTCTAAAAGCACCTCAGTCAGACCTTACATACAGCAAAATCTTCTGGAAATGGGGTCTTTACATGTCTGACAATTCTCATTTTGTTATGCATAGTTCAATTTGTTTTAATAGAAAGTGTACTGGTGTATCTGTGACTTCAATTTACTTTTTCAACAGCTTCCCACTTGAAATAAACACAGACAGGTTATGTGCAGTCTTTTTTTTTACTGATGAATATTCCATGAAGCAGGTAAAACCCAGAAGCAGTAAATTTTAAAAGCTCTGGGTTTTCATCATTAAATGAACTTGGTATCATTTCAAACACAATTATATTGTAACAAACACATCTCTTCACATACCCATTGTGGTGCCCTGTGAATGGCCAACATAAAATATTTGTTTTTGGCCAGTCTTCTTCAAAATGAAGTCCACTGAGGCTGGAATGTCATACTTAGCCATTTCATCAAAGCTACAAAGCAAAGATAGAAAGTCAGGTGTGCAAGTAAAGTTATCAGTGTGGAAGTGGTGCATAGAGCATTACTGCACTGCAGACCAATTGTTTGGATGTAAATTTTCCTTTTGATGAAGAACCACTTTGGTGATTTGAGTCTTCACATCATGCACAGGTTGAAGCAATTGATCATGTATGAAGGCTGCCTCAGGATACTATACTGACCACAAAAATCCCCTTTACTGCTTCTACATATATGACAGTACAAATAACCAGAAAAAAAAACCACAACCTTATGTATTCACAGCACATGTGCAGTTTCTCTAGCTCTTCTAGGAAGATAAGAATACCTGAAAACCCAGAATTCTTCTTGCTTCACCGTGTAGTGTATATGTTTCCTGGACCAGGTGTTCCCTCTGCTGTTTCCCAGCCATACATCATAGCCAGCATCTGCCAGCATAAAGCCAAGGCTGTTGTAATCCAAGTTTGTGATCCAGTTGCTGGCATCTGCAAGCAAACCATGCTGGAGAAACACAGCAGGCCTTGGACCTGAAAAATAAAGGATTTACTATAGCTTCCTGTTTATCTGGAATTGAGTGCCTAAGAATAATTCAAATGAGTTATTGAAAAGCCTATTTAGAATTGCACTTTGAACATTTAATCTATTTGACTACCAAGAAGAGCATGTGCCATGAAATCATGTTTTCACAAAAAGCTACTTCCAGTTAAGAAATTTTTCCTAATATCTAATCCAAACCTCTCCTGGTGCAACTTGAGGCCATTCCTCTTGTCCTGTAACTCATTACGTGGAAGAGAAGCTTGCAAGCTCTTCTATCAGCTCCCACAGTATCCTCCAGGTGGATTTCATCTGGCACTATAGACTTGTGGGCACACAGGTGGAGTACCAAGTTGCTGCTTTCTCTTGGATTCTGGGAGCTTGTTTCTCCTCCTTGTCTTTGTCTCTCGGCTCTGGGGGCTGAGTACCTTGAGGATAACTTAACTACTGAGGACTGAGGCAAAGAAAGCATTAAGTACCTCATCCTTTTGCTCATCCTTTGTGGCACTGTATTTCCCCCTGCACCCAACCAATAAAGGATGAAGATTATTTTTGGCCTTCCTTTTGTTGCAGATCTGTAAAAACACTTTTTGTTATCTTTTACAGGAATGGCAGATTAAGTTGTAGCTGGATTTCCACCTTTCTAATTTCCTCCCTGCATAACCTAACGATAATCTTGCAGTCTTCTTACACTCTCTACTCAGCTAGGCCTGGCTTCCTCCCCACCTGCTTATCTTTTGGCACATGGGGACAGCCTGCTTCTGTGCCTTTAAGATTTCCTTCTTGAAGAACGTCCAGCTTTCCCAGACTCCTTTGTCATTGGTGGGCCTACATGAGAAAGAACTTTCACCCCATGACTTGAGTAGTTAAAAGAATAACCACAGTCAAGACCCAGGTGAAATTTAGGAAGCCTCTCTCCCAACTGCCTCATCCTGAAAAGGGAAATGACACTTAATGTGGAATATACATTAAAAAAAAAAAAAGAAGGTTCTTGCTTCTACACAAAGAAAATAAACTAACATGCAAACCTTTAGGCGAAACATGACCTTCAGAAAATCCAAAGACCTGTCTCCGGACCTTGGATTAGAACAGGTGTTTCCTTGTGCATTTTTTTTGCCTGCTTTAACAACTGATAACAGGGTAACTTCAGCTTAATGCAACAGATTGCTGAGGAATTTACCTCCTGCAGTGACACATCATTCTACTACAATACTAACTCACAAAATACTTCCCCCATTGATAATTCAGACTTGAATCCTTCAGTAGCAACAGCCCAATCACAACTGTTTCAGTCACCTACAACTCCCATTCCACCCCATGTCCATAAATGTTTGCTATGAGTTCTAAATTGCAAATCAGCAATATTGCTCCTTTCTGGCAACCTTTATACTCATGACAGGGAAGCTTTTCAGTGCCTTCTTTTCCCTGTTTGTTAAAAAAAATCACATTGTAGTGTACTGTCCCTGCAATCAGAGTGAATCTCCAGCAGTGCCAAACTGGTACTGGCAGCAATGCAGTTCACTGCAACTGTTTACCCCGTTGCAATAATACGTCATTGTCACTGCTTTATGAACAGTGTGTGTGGGATTTTCAAGCCAAACATAAAATTTGCTTCCAGTAATGTTCAGCTTTGATACCATCATTCCTTTTACTACACTCAGATCAACCAGCTTCTGATTTTCTGAAGAAGAGGCTCCCCTCAAGCTCCTACTTGCATGTTTTATAACATATCAAGGGGGAAACTGTTTAACTGCTTTAATGCTTTAATTATGTTCTCCTATCAGCCTCCAATTTCTACCAGTTTCCTTTTCACTTTAGGAAGCAGACACCAGATCTGCATGTGAATTGCACAAGCATATGACAATCCCCAGAGGGAAAACAAGCAAGGTAGGTCCTTAAAGTAGACTTTCTGCTAGGGAACATTTTGTTCTCTTGACTGCACCCCAAGAAGATGAAGACAGATTTACTTCCATGCTCTTCTTTCCCACACTATGCAGTTGGTTTAGATTATTACTAAAACCAAAAGTCATTGATGTTTTGCTTTTAGGTTCTCTGGATGTTCTTTGGGGTTTTTTAAAGCTATAGAACTGTAGGTTTGGTTCCAAAACATCATGTGATATGTAATTCCAAGGGATCCCATTCACATTATGCAGGTATTGCAAAAGAAGTATTATAGCATATGTACACTAAGTCAGCAGTATCATCGGTATCTTTCCGAGAAAAGATACCAAGTCTATAAAAACTGAAGATCAACATGAACTTTGAAATCTTCATTCTTCCAGAGATCTTACTTCCCCAAATGTGCTTAGTAATCCTTGTTTTTAAAATTAAAGCACTTTGCAAAACATGAACTTGGGGTCGAGGGTGTGGCAAGGGGAATGTGGAGAATTCCCACAGGTCAGGAAACTTCTGTTTGCCTATGTCATCAATGATGGATTTGACAAAAATCAACAGGTACAAAGGCAGCCTTTTTCCACCTGTGGACTTCTCTGGAATTAAGTACAATGACACCTGCCAGGTTTGACTGGCCTCAGCCATGTACTGATCTTTACACACTCACCTTGCAAGAGACTGAACAGTACAAACATCCTGACTCATACAAAACCAACAGATAAGCTCAGGAGGACTGTTGCTTGGGCTTTGGCAGAGGAGAAGGTTTTTCCACAGGTCTTTTTCACACCCCAGGCTATAGAACAATCATGGATTTCTTTTGTGAGCTCCATGCTTTTACCTCACATCCTTGGCTTTGTCACCCCAAAGGGTACTAAGGCAGTCAGAATATGTACAGTTTCTATGGAAACAGGCTGCTGCTTTATGGATGCAATTTTCTGTAGCATCTTTCATATAGGGTAGTGACAAGACTAATACCAACTGCAGCCACTGCTGCTTAAATACACTGTTAATTCCTTATGCAGTCTGCGAGTACAGCAAACCAAAGGATACGTGCCTCTCTTCTTCCACATCCTTTCCTCTCATTTGCAAAGCATTCCATCATTCTGTCCCCACAAAAACCTTTGCCCATATCATTTTCTTAATTTTCAGCTTACATTCACCCTATCCTTCACAGAACCATAGAATTGTTTTGGTTGGAAGAGACCCCTAAGACTGAGTCCAACTTTCAACCTAACGCCACCACGGCCATTAAACCATGTCCCCAGGTGCCATGCCTATGTGTTTTTTGAACACTTCCAGGAATGGTGACTCTACCACCTACCTGGGCACCCTGTTCCAATGCCTGACCACTCTTTCTGTAAAGATTTTTTTCCTAATAGCCTACCTAAACCTCCCCCAGCACAATTTCAGTCCATTTCCTCTCCTATCACCTGATACTAGGGAGAAGAGACCAACCTCCATCTCACTACAACCTCCTTTTGGTTGTTGTAGAATTTTGTTGTGGGTGATATTTTATGATGTTGCTGTTAAGAAAAGAAACAAAAAGCTATCAATTATAACACTAATTTATTTCCATTTTCCAAATGTGGTTTTTGTCTAGTTTTCTGCTGTTACAACAGCCTTGTCTGCGGTGATTCAACCTTCAGGAAAAAGTCATCCCCAAAAGTGTACACAGGTATCAGAGAGCACAAACACTGTTAAACAAGTGAAGGAGCCATTCTCTACAGATCTATTCCTTAACCCACCATATGACTTGCAAAAACACCCTGGAAAGAAGGCACTGCTGACTTTTCATGATTTTCTACAGTACTGCTGCTGACATATCTTTAGGTAATCTTGAAAGTCATGTTGTTGAAATTGTTTTAGCATCTAGACGCAAGAGAAGCACAGCTTTAAAGAAGGAATGATGAAAAGAAGAAACAAGAGGCAGAAACAGGGAGGATCTCCAGTCACCTGCAATAATTAGTCTCCCTCTTCCCCACCTCCTAAACTGTATATACTCTCCATCCCTTCCATGGTGTTATACCAGCTTTGACAGTAATTCTTACAGCTTGTAAAAGTGCTCTGGTGGCACATGCGAATGCTCCTCCCAGTCTCCTATCAAATTACATCCATAAAGCAACACTCACTGTACCGAATGTTGTCAACTACCTGTTACACCCATTTACAAATACATTGCAAATGGAAGTATTGCACTCAACATGTTCTGAAGGGATTTTATTCTTTTACCTATTTAAGCAGCTGTGTAAAACACAGCACCCTTAGTAGTATGCAGCATTTGTCTGGTTGTACCTTACTGCAAAGGGAGCTTCAGAGAGGTTAACACTAAGTAACAAGTTCTCACTGTATACAGAAATCAGGCAACAATTATTTTGTGAACACTGCAGTGGGAACCCTAGTGGTTTAGTTTTATTTCACCAAAAGAGGCAAGCAAACTGCACCACTTTTAAAAATGGTCAGGCATTTTTAACAAACTTGTTACAAAAAAGCATTTTTAAAAATGGAGCTTGGAATAACCACAAAATGTTACAACCAATTTCTTTTCAAGGCACTTTATCACTTAAAAAAAAAAAAAAAAATAAATCCCACATAACCCTTACTTTTAACTTCCTAGAAAATCCACGCTTCTCAGCCCCACCCCCACAGCCCCCCCCAAAAAAAATCAAACACCAAGGAAAATACACCAGGAAAATATAGCTTTCTGTGTCCTCCATCCATCCTTTACTCAAATCACTCTACGTGCATGTCCCTGATCTACTTTGGCTGGTGACATCCACCAATAAAACATTTTAACTGCATGGCTCATACAGTCTTCGGTCCTCTTCTGGATTATTACATGAGCAAATGGTTTTAGAACAAAGAGAGTTTGTCCATGACTTTCTATTTTTCCAAGCAGACACATACCTTTGCTCTTCTCCGGACCTTTTCTTCCATAAGGAATTCTGTTAATGGACAGGATGTATCCATCTTCTGTTGTCACTTCATACTCCTCACTAGGGTATCCCCTGAAGGTAATAATTTGACTCTGAAGAAAGAAGAGAAACCACCTTGGAGTCAGACTGCCAGCCGCCTCAGTTCATTAACATGAGCAAAGCACTCCAGGTTCCTTCCAAAATTAAAGGACATGGTAGGAATGCGCCATACCATACATCCATTAAATGTAGACACGCTTTTTTATGAGACTTATTCCAGTGCAGAGTCAGGAACCAGTCAGCACACAAACCATATGCTAGGGGTTTGGGAGGATTCCCTAGCATGTCTCTGTCCACTGTCCGATTCGGCACTCATACACTGCTTACAGTAAGAAAGAAGACTGAAGTGCTGAAAAGGGGAGTATGGTAACAGGGTAAACCACCAAACATGTGGATTCAGCAGCCAAAAACTGAAACTGTCAGCTCTCAAGGAAAGCAATATCTTCAGTAACAAACAAGTGAGGACAGCAAAATGCCACTGGCACCACAGCAGCATATGGAATAAGAGGAGGAAGAGTTCATCTCTCCTGAAGGGAAAGGCTTCCTTAAGAGTATTTCAGATTTATATCTGAATTCAAATTCTTTGTTTTACAGAGGACACAATCACATTTAAGCTGTGTGCTGAAATAAACCACAAACACAGCATCTTTAAAACACACTCTTCACGTGTGAGCCGCCAACAGCACCACCTCAGCTCACAGCTTCATGTGCCATTTTACTCGCCTTTCTCCTCAAGCCCTATGTCCATTGTAGAACTTTTAGGTCCCTTTGAGCCAAATGAGAAAATAATAACAAAAATATCCACACTTGTTTAACGCAATGATTGCATATATGTGTTCATTAATAAGCTTATCTCCCATCTCTTACGTCTGAAGCTTTATGTTACTTTCATTTGATGCAATTCCATCAGGACAAAGAACTTGCAATTTAATTTGTTTCACGACAGCAAGCATGCCTTGAAAAAATGTAAGAAATGCAAGACATGATCACAGCTCTGTTCTTAGACTGCTGAGCAAGGAGGAGCATTTAATTAAACATGCTTTTTCTTTTAAACAGATCTTTAACAATCACATTAATCCACAGTGACATCAACATGACTTTCCAGCATGATTTTAAGTCTAAATTCCATTCAAATGCCTTAGACTAAATGACTACTTTCAGTCCTCAAAATGATAGTTAGATGATAATGTTGACTCAAGAACTTCTTTTCTCACAGACCTTAAACATTTCTAGATTGAAGTATCTTCTCACACGTGAAAAACTTGCAATTTGGATGGGGTCGAGCAAATAGTAACTCATACCAGTTACTAACAGGAAATATTTCCTGGAGTCGGCTATTGTGGCAGGAGAGTGAACTTAAGAGAGTAAATGCCAAATGGGAAGAAAATCAGTTGTGGGGCAGAACACGGGAGCATCGGGCTAGCAGCACAAGTGTGCCTCATAAACATGCACCTTTCTAGCACTTCAGGAGGATCCTGACTTGCAAAAATCCACAAGTCTGGGCCAGAAAATATGCGAAAGATCACCCACGGGCAACATAGTACCAAAAAGGGCCTGCAAGAAGATGAGACAGAGGAAGTATCGGCAGGTGTAAATAAGCAGTAGCATGCTGACTGCTGACCACTGGCTGAAGCATGCCCGTGGAACCGCGAAGGTGTCGCACACCGCCCAGACACCCCTCTGCTCCTCTCTTCGCCCCCTTACACCCCGCAGCAATAGCCGGTGCCAAGTCTCGGACACCTGCCCCTCACCGCCGCGCCCCACCGCGCCACTCACGATGTTCATGTTCGTTTCGGGGTCCACATGTCTTCTCCCGCTGGTGAATGCGCCCGACCCTGCGATGGTCTGTAGCAGGAAAGCGACCACCAGGCCCCGCATCCTGGCCTTACGGGAAGCAAGCAGGAGGCCCCGGCTCGCCACGGCGAAGCAGAACTCGGCTCTGGGGCGGGACAGGCGGGCCCCGTCGAAGCTTACGTACCGCCCCCCCCGGGCGCGGTGACCGGCACGGGCCCGCGTGACAGAGGCGGGGGCGACCCTGGCTGACAGGGCGAGGGTGGGGGTAGCCGCGGGCTAGTCACAGCGGCGGGGCGGCAGCCGCGGGCTGCCGGAGTTGTTGCAGCCCCAAGCGGGTGAACGAACGCGGCTGGCCGCGCCGCACAGCGTTGACAAGCAGGGCACCTGGGAATGCCACGCACCCCTTCGCGCCTCTCCCTTGCAGTGACTCCGTCGCAGCGGAACCACCCGGCGGCTGAATGACCCACCCTCCGTGAAAAGCTGCGGCCGCGCCAGGACGGACCTGCACCGCTGCCCGCCGGCCCGCAGCTCCCAGTGCGGATGAGCGCGGCGGGAGGAGGGCGCTAGGCCAGAGGAGCCGCTCAGGTCATGCGGCGCGGCCTATCGGTGGCGGCAAAAGCCTCCAGGCCCACCCCACCGGACTCCGCGGGGCGGGAGCTTGCCCCGGGGTCGTGCCCACCGATCCTCGCGCAACCCGCGGGCCCCTGCTGCCGCTGTGTCACTGGCCCCCATCGCTCGGCGACGAGCCGAGGGTGCGCGGCCTTGGACTGCCTGAGCCGGTGTGATTCAGCGTTTGTCAATAATGCCCCCCCTCCTCCCCCTTCAGCAGATTCCACTTTCAGAACTCTTTCAGCCCTCCTCGTCTCCTGCATCTGCGCCTCATCCTATGTCTCCAGAACCTTCCTAAGTGCCTCCCCTGCGAGGGTGTGTTTATTTTCTGCCCTGATCCCACCCCAGAGCCGCAGCAGTCTCCAGGGGGAACGGGTTAGCAGCGAGGAGGGGGTGAAGCCCTGTCCACCGCGCCGTTTTCCCGTAGCTGGAGCATCCTTGGGGAAGCCTTGCCAACGCACTAAACACCTGCACGTCGGGAAGACCTCGACCTTTGCATAGCGCTATGAAGTGTTGTCAGCAATCACTATTATTCTTACACAAATAGATCATTTATTCATTGCCTTTGAGCATAGTATAAATCTATGTAATACAAACGGGATTAAGTTACATGCAAGCACACCGTTTTAGCACAGTTGTATCTTCATGCTCTGAAGCAATTAATTGGCACTGCATTGCATATCTGTAATTTCTCAGAAAAGCGTGTCTGTGGTCAGGGAATGTGCAACCAGGTTTACAGAAACTTGAATGAAATTCAATCCTATAATGTAAATACTCATGTTACTAGGTCCAGATCCATAGTAATACCTGCAGATTAATACAGAAACCTGATAGACATAATGGTAGAAGAGGTGTGTCAAGAACAAAAAATATTTCTCATTATTTAGAAAGCATTAAGATTTTAATTGTTCTCATAGTATCTCCCTTTTCTGACACACAGGTACATCACTTGATACAAGTGGCACTATGGCACCCTTTACATTCTTGGATCCCATTTCTTACAGTTGTATGCTTTTAAAGACTCCTCAGTTTCTATTTCCCTATGAGTAGCTGTTCGAGAATCAGACACAAGTTTCACTTTCTGTTTTCCTGTTAATTACCCACGGACGAGCTGATAACAGGAACGCATAAAAGGGATGTCCTAACAGCAACACCACTAGTTTGGTTTTGAAACTACATGAAGACAGGTGACTAGAGAAGGAAAACCATGAGGTAAGTATGCAAACCACCCTCTGAAAGTTGCTTTTTTTGCTATGCCATGGGGAAAAAATGCTTATTTATATAAATGTGATCAGTGAGGGACTTTGGGGGTTGAAACAGCAGGAAATGTTACAGAATATTTACTGGAAGAATCAAAATAAGGATATTAGTGAATATTGTAATGTTACTGCTTCTCTGGCAGGGGTCAGTCCCTGTGAATGGAACTGACAGAAAAACCATGTGCATGCAGTTCAGGGATGAAATCCAGGCTGCTGCTGCAGCTGGTGTCCAGCCAAATGGGTGACTGACAGTGATGCATTTGAGAATTTACTTTCCCATTTTGACAACTGTAAGGACCAGCAAGCAGGACAATGCAGGTTCTGGGGTGCATTTTCTGAAGACCATCACGTGTGCACAGAGGCACATGCATACATGCACACACAACTAGAGTTGTAAACAAGTAAATTGCATTTACTGGTTTCATGTTGAACTAAGCTAAATTGTGTTTCATTTGCATCACAAGTCTGTGACATTCATGAAGATTCATTTCCCAAAAATGCCTTTTCATTAATTACTCTCCACTGTTGTTTGCAACCATGACACTTTTATGGTTCCCAGTTGAGGCAATAAGAAGCAATACACACTTTAATTTAATGGTTCTGCTTAAATGCTTCAAGCTATTCCTGCAGTTTGCTGATTTGGGAGCCAACATCTGTTCTGTGGTATTTGCAGCCAAAGGTGTCTAACAAGATAACGTAACAAACTTACTCTCCATTCTTTTTCACCTCAGATGAACTGTAATTGCCTCACATGCAGCCTTCTGGGAGCTCCTCCCTTCTGGGAGCTGTTGTTAATACCAATCAAAAATGCTAGTTAGGCAGAGGAGATTATTTGAGAAAGGCAAAGAAGTCTGTAAAACAACTTATGCATGAACGACATTTATAAATACCAGTTTGGTCTGAGAAAGTTTTCTATTGGATTACCTGGTTTGAGTAGGCTTCAGCAATTGTTACCAGCATAGGAAATGTTCCTCAGACCCACCCAGCTTTACCAGAGAGACTACATTCTCCTCTTTGACATCCAGAACATCCCTGGAAGTGTTTAAGACCAGGCTGGATGGGGCTCTGGCCAGCCTGATCTAGTGTAGGGTGTCCCTGCCCATGGCAGGGGGGTTGGAACTAGATGATCCTTGTGGTCCCTTCCAACCTTGACTGATACTATGATATTATACTATGATCTCTGTGTACTCTTACACAGTGGCGAGGAGAATTACTCAAATACCCTTTCAGCTCTTTAGACCTGTCTTCCTACAGCTTGGGCTTGTTTGAAGTATTGTTTACTTGTGGTACCTGCTAAAGTATTGTCTGGTTTTGAGATAGAATCATAGAATCATAGAATCAGTCAGGGTTGGAAGGGATCACAAGGATCATCTAGTTCCAACCCCTGCCATGGGCAGGGACACCCTACACTAGATCACGCTGGCCAGAGCCTCGTCCAGCCTGGTCTTAAACACCTCCAGGGATGGGGCCTCAACCACCTCCCTGGATAACCCATTCCATGGCTTCACCACTCTCATGGTGAAGAACTTCTTCCTCACATCTAGCCTGAATCTCCCCATTTCCAGCTTCATTCCGTTCCCCCTAGTCCTATCACAACCTGAGAACCTGAGAAGTCCCTCCGCAGCCTTCCTGTAGGCCCCCTTCAGATACTGGAAGGCCACAATGAGGTCACCTCGGAGCCTTCTCTTCTCCAGACTGAACAGCCCCAGGTCCTTCAGTCTGTCCTCATAGGAGAGGTGCTCCAGCCCACTGATCATCCTCCTGCATCATGCCTAGTTTAAAAACAAGAGAAGCAAAAATCAAATGGAGTATAAGTAAGTTTATGGGGTTTTTTTTTAATTCTTTTTTTTTTTAGTACTGTTTCAAAGAATTCCTTGAGGGGTGCCCTGCAGCAGCTAGAATGTTATTTTACATGGCCTTTGCTGAAGGGAGATGTGGATCTCAATGACCTGGAGGAGAAAATAGGCTATCAGATTGAGTTTTTAATAAAATCCAAGATCAGAAGTTATAATCTACTATCCTATGTATGCCACCTAAAGAATTCAAATGAGGAAGCCCTGAGAACTCTCCAAAAAGCTGAAGAAGAAGTTAAAAAGTATCATCCAGATGAAATTGCCAGGAGAAGTCTTGTAACCTGGGGGAACTATGCCTGGATCTATTACCACATGGAGAGATATGAAGAAGCTCAGACTTATGTAAGCAAAGTGGAAAACAGCTGCAAAAAGCTTTCAAGTACTCCTCATTGGAAAGCTCAGCTTCCTGAGATCTGTGCTGAGGAAGGATGGGCATTAATAAAATTTGGGGAAAAAACTATGAGAGAGCAAAGATTTGCTTTGAAAATGCTCTGCAGAATGAACCAAACAATCCAGAATTTAATGCTGGCTATGCAATAACGATGTATCGTTTGGAATATCATTTTAAGAGTCAAGGACAGTCCCTAGAGCTCCTGAAGCGTGCAGTAGAACTGGATCCAGAGAATACTTCTCTTGTGGCATTACTTGCAGTAAAACTTCAGGACTTAAGGCAGACTGATGAAGGGGAGAGATACATTGAAGAAGCAATGAAGAAAACTCCTGATCTTCCTCATGTCCTGCGATATGCTGCCAAATTTTACAGAAGGAAAGGAGAACTGGACAAGGCAGTGAAGATTTTGAAAAAGGCCTTAACAGTGACACCAAATTCTGCCACTTTGCTTCACCAGCTAGGACTCTGCTACAGATCAGAGTTGATTCAACTGAAAGAGGCTAAAAGATACCCACCTCCAGAGCAAGTGGATAGACTCATCAAACTTTGCATTTTTCATTTTAAAAGTGCAATAGACAAAAAGATAACATTTTTTCATTCATATATGGACCTGGCAAACATGTATGCAGAAGGAAAAAGGTATAAAGAAGCAGAAGACACTTTTCAGAAAGCATTTCAGATAAATAATCTATCCAATAATAAAAAACAACAATTCTACTACTGTTATGGCAATTTTAAGCGCTTTCATGTGAAAAAAGAATCTGAAGCCATTGAGCATTACATAGATGGGCTGAAAATTAAAGATGATTCTTATTACTTCAGTAAGTGCAAAAATGCTCTTGAGAAATTGTTGGAGAAGAGAATTCAGAGAGGTTCAAGAGATGCGACAGATTTTGGCAGACTCGGACTTGTTCGTACTCTAAGTGGTGAGAAACATCAAGCAATCAAGTGCTATGAAGAAGCACTTGCATTGCATCCTGACAATGAAGACTATTTGAGTGCCTTACGTGAGCTACAACTTTCCATCTCAAACTAAAGCTACCCAAATCCTTCATACATAAAAAAACCCAACACCAAAACCCAGGACAACAAAACAGACACTCAAAACCTTTTTTTTTTTTGCACATGGTGATTGTTCATCTGTCTGTTCATTCACCAGCAGAAAGCCTGAATAATAGCTCAGGATCTTAATCTTCAATGCTAGCACTGGTATAAAGGTTGTGTTTAAGTGGTTGTCTGTAGAACACTCCTAAGTTGTGAATATAAAGAAAAGCTTTTTTTTGCTCTGAGGGTGACAAAACACTGTAATGGGCTGCCCAGAGAAGTTGTGGAGTCTCCTCTGGAAACATTGAAAACCCACCTGGATGTGTTCCTGCAGGATCTACTTTAGATGATCCTGTGCTGAGAGGGGTGTTGGACTGCATGGTCTTTCCAACCCCTAACATTCTGTGATTCTGTGAAATCAGATCATACCTTTTACTGAGAAAAATCTGAGGGAATCACATTGTAGTATTTCATCTATCCACTTGAAAGGCGTGCTTATACACAAATGGAATTCCTGATGCTTTTTCAGATTTTCATTTAAATAATGCTAAAAAAAACCACCTTTTGTGGAGGACTTGTTGTTTACTACCTTGTATGTTGTTTAACTTTGAAAAATAACCACTGTTTGGCTCTCACTGGAAAGCTTACAAAATAAGTATTATTGCTGGGAACTAATAAAGAGCATTGCACCCATCAACTGTTGGTTCTGGTATTTCTCTGCTCACCAGTCCTTGTGCTAGTGGACGAAAGAAAGGGAAATGGCCATTTGAAAAAGTGGTAGGGATAAAGTTTTGGCAGGATATCAGTGGCCCCATCTATTCTCCCAAACTCAGCAAAGCTGGCTTCAGAAGTGTTGCACCAAAGAACTGAGCTGTGCCCCAAACATCCATCTAGTTCACCTCAAACCACACTCAGGAGCCACTGAGGAAGGAAGGCAGTCTTTGAGATGCCAAAGATATGGCTATCTGTGCCCACATTTGTGAAACAAGCCAAGGATAGAAAACACACACAAGCAATGTACTGAACTGGACACGGCAGGCAGATCACAGGTAGAGCGAAGAGTTGCGTGAGCACATGAGTTGCATGAGAACAGGGCAGGAGAACACTAGGGGCATGTGAGGTAGGGGGTAGGACCCTCAGTCAATGTGAATGGAATAAATGGCTCAAAGGACAGAGAAAAGGGGTGAGGAGATTAATTTCTTCAGATACCCAACTAAAAGTTAGTAATTACAATAGGCTGGCCTAATTCCATGCTATTGTACTTTGGTATAATAGATTATATGCTGCTCAGGGAAAACTAATGCTGTGCTTCCAAACTACTTCTGAGCCCTAGCCAGTAGCATAGAATGAGGCAAACTGGTGACAGAGCCAATCATGAAGGATGTGCACTTTTGTTTACAGACATCCTGGAGCATCCCTGCCCTGCATCATCAGTTCCATATACAGACAGGGTGGCAGGCCTGAAGGGGCATAAACTATGATGCCAAATCATTAAGCATCAAGAAACCTCTCCTCTCTCAGCTCTTCCCCAAAGAAGCTCTCATAATACATGCAGAAGTGATCACAAACTTAACAGTATATATAATACAATCACATCTTCTTCCTAAGGGATGAGGCTAGACAAGTCCTTGTTTTCCAGCCATCTACCATCTTCCCTCTTGCCAAGAGAAAGTAGAGGAAAGAACAGGGAGGGAGGAGAACAGGGAGAACCATAAGTAGGACTGACATCACTCCTGGAAGCTGGTAGGAACACCACAGGGTCAGGAACTAGTGATTACCTCTGCTGTTGTGCTCAGCTATGTGTGTAAAGGCAACCTCACTGCCTTTATCAGCCTTGTGACTTCTATCATCAGAATTGTTGCCATCCAAACCCTCCTGAGGGCATGAGTGCAGTAGGAAAGAATTCGAGGAAGAGACGGTGCAGGTTCCCAAAGATGTCATGGCACATCCATGCTCCCCTCCACACTCTGCCACCAGGCCCTCTCCTGCCTCTGCTGGAAAATTAACCATGCAGAAATAAGAAGCAATAAATGTATTTTGAGAAAAATGTGAGCCCAAAATTTTATGAAGATTCAATCTTCTCCACGGGGAAAAAAAAGGCAGGTGATGCAAGAAATCCATACATTATGCCTTGCCTCCTTCGGGGTCTGGAGGACTGTTCTGGATGGCAGCACTAACCAGGGCTGCTCCGTGCTAGCACTGCTTTCTAGTTCTTACGTAGTTGCCTTGTAAGGAAAAATGTTATTTCCCACAGGGTGGTGCTGCTGCACTGCCTGGCTTGGCGACAAATGGAGCGCCTGAGCTTCAGCTTCGGAAGGTGGACAAACAGAAAGTACATTTTGCAGCGCCCAGTTGGCAAGACCAGAACCATGGAGTAAGCCAAAACCTCTCAGTTCGCACCCAAATATGAAGACATCAGTGGAGCCTGTGCTAGCAGTGCAGCAAAAAAGGAGTGAAGATAACCCTGCAATAAGTATTCATTGATGAATCCAAAGCACCGTCTAAATGGTATAGTAAACTACTGGAATACACCAGAATAGTTACTTAGGAGAAGGTATTATTTATTGAGGCAATCCCGGCTAAAGAATCCATTGTTCTCACCCTGAAGCACTGTTACAGCAAAACCTAATGAGCATTCCCTTCTCACACACATTTGTTACATTTTAGAAAGCAAACAAGGAACTGTTGTGGCACTATAAAATATATTTGCACTATATATGCAGAGACAACCTGTGTTTTTCAGGAAAGAAATTATCATCCAAGCTGGCAGAAAAGTTTCAGCCTTTAGGGGTTGTATGTTTGTTTGGTTAGGTTTTTTTTTTTTTCTTCTTCCTCCCTTGTCATTTTTTTCCCCTTGAAAACAGGGTTGTTCTTTAGCAGAAGGCACTTGAATTTTCCAATGTCATTTTAACACAACTTTTCAAGGCACAATTTATGAAATGGTCCAAAGATGGTCTGATAAAAAATTTCACTAGAACATGAGAAATTCCAAAAGAATGATGATTTCCCCATTTTGAACTTCATGGAGTGTAAATAGAAGGGATAACTTCAGCAGTTGTAAGCCATTTAACTTATTTAGACTGAATTCTTGATCACTTCATGAAATGGAATGTCATCCCAGGCAGGATTCACCTGAGGTAGGATCTGTGTGTTTCTGTCTTGGACAGGTGTGACCCCAGACCATAATGTTCTGGGAAGCCAGAAAGGCTCAGTGGTGCAGTGCTCCATCCAAGCTCATATCCATCTGTGCTCAACAGGGGCTGGTAAGAGCATGCAGTGATTGCCAGAGAAATTGTTCACAGCTAGCCCGGGTATCTCTGCCTACTGCTGCACCATGCCATGCCAGGAAACACCCTCTGTAGAGAACAGTCTGAATATTACAATCTCTGAAACAAACAAAAAATCCCACATTTCAGATACAATGAGCAACTCTTTTAAAACTCTATATAATCCATATACTCCAGCAACACACTGCCTGAAACATTTTACATGGTAGAATGAAGATGAGCTGTTGAGTCTGGGTTATGTAGACCACAGGGTAGAATTGTGGCTTTGCAAACCTGGATTATATTCCTGTTTCTTCCACTCACAGGTCATTTGGTGCCATGGTTTAGTCATGGGGTCTGTGGTGACAGATTGGACTTGATGATCTTTGAGGTCTCTTCCAACCTTGGTGATTCTGTGATTTCTTGTTACGCTTCCTCTGTTTCTCAGTGGGGAGAATCATGACAGAGTCATTCTGGTATATAAGCTTTCGTCCACTGGCTTAAGTCAGAGCAGAAAGCGTGTTACCCTGAAATACTTCTACCGTTTTCTACAAAAAGGTCTGTGTATCAAAAAAAAAAAAAAAAAAAAAAAGTTGAATGTTTTCTGCTAAATTAGTTATTTAGACCAAGAAATCGTGCCTTAAACACATAAATGGAATAGCCTATGGGGGAAAAAAAAAAAAAAAGTTTAAGTAACTTTTTAAAATAAAGTAAAATAAAAGCTGACAATGTATTACACAGTACTGTTTACTACTGTTTACTGGGATAAAAATGCATATTGCATTATTGCAGTAATGCTTTCGCAACATGCAGTTCTGGCATGAAAAACTGCTGACGTGTTATGGTGTGGTAAACAAAGTAATTAAATATTTGCAAAGTAAAAGACAGTAGTAACTTGTTGAAAATAGATTATGTTCTTTGTAGGCCACATTCTTCCCCATTTTTATGTATTAAAATTTTGCCTTAAGATCTAAAACCATATCTTCACTACTTTTTTTGCAAATGTGCATGTTTTTCCTAAGTCCTTACAAAATACTTGTGGATAATTATTGTCTTCTTTTTATGAACATAGGCTAAAACCAAAATGGGAGCCCACGACTTAATTGCCATCCAGAGCTGGGGAAAAAAAAAAGGTTATGTCATTTGTTTTAAGCAGTTTTTGCACATAGTTCAATGCTACTGGCTCTGACCACATTTTTAAAGAAGCACAGTGAGAAATGGTTTTTTGTTTGAGCACAGACAAATTAAGTCAAACAATTTTAATATGCTACATTTGAAGTATGCATGAAAAATAAAACTACTCGATATACATACTATTTGTATATGCAGATGAAACAAGACATTATACCCCAATGGGTGTATGCTTGATCTAAATCAAATTGGCAAACATCAGTTCCCTTCCAAAGAACAGAGTGGAACAGGACACCATGAGCAACCATTTAATACACTGCAAATTATTAACAAAAACTACTAGTTCAGCATGGATAAAAAAATACTTGATCAATTTGCTAGTGAACACAATGCAACTGTATGTGGCATCAAAACACAAGAAATTATTTGCTTTGCAGAATGTGAAGTTCCTGCACATTGAACTACAGTTTCACTCTGGATATGTAGAAATATCCCATTGTTTACTAAATCATCACATCAGTAATTTACCCCATGAGCTACATTAAGTCTATAGCTCCTGTGAAGCAGCCAGCTCTATTACATTCCTCACAAAAGTAGCAGGAAACCATCGGCAAATTGGAGCTCTTGTGTTCTGGCCACCCAGGACAAGTGACTTAATCAGCATTTCAGTTAGCACAAATGAGTAATTTGTACCATCTGAAGATACAGTCTGGGTCCAAGAAGAAATAGGCTTGCCACTGGAATACACGGAAGCACCTTTGTCTGCCAACATCCTCTTTATTAATAGCCTGCGGAGTGGGCAGTTTCTCAGTCATCTGCTTTCATGGGCTCTAAATTTCTTCAACAGCTGCTGATTTTACAGGAGGAAGAGGCTTTGTGTTTGGAAAAAAACTGTGAGCTTTTCCCCTGGTCTCCTGGGCTACCTTTGGGCTTCTTCCAACTAGCGGAGCTAAAGCAGGATACCTGGTGCAAATGTCCTCCTCTTCAGAGAGCAGAAGAGCCATGGCACGACTTCTCCCTCCCAGACAAGGTTCAGCCAGAATGTCAATGTTTAGAAATTCAAGCTTTAATGAAATCCAGGAAAAAAAGCAGCAACTGCCTCAAAATTTTGCTGTTCAATGCAGACTGATGAATGTGGAGGTATTTTGGTGGTGTGTATTATTGGTCCCTTGAAACATAACAGACCAGAAAAGCAAAAAACTTATATAATTAAAACTACTTCTGAAATAATTTCAACTTTATTGTTCGGTTTTGGTGACTGATTACAGGTGTTTTTTTTATTATTATTATTGCCAATTAGCATATTTGAGATTACCTGTGGAGTCAATATAATGCATTTGAAATAAATCTGTGAACATTTGTACCTAGAAACTGTGTTTATTTTCAGTCTAACTTTCTTATAGTATTGCATTAACTTATTCTTACTGCTGCTCTATGTAGATTTTAGCCAACTAAAACACAATAGAAAAATCTAATTGAAAGATGCCTTGTCTCACAGGAGGAGTATCTTGAACAGCCTAGTGCTACAGAACCACCTCTGTCTCTGTGGTGGCTGTGCACCACTGAATCCTGCAGCCCTTGTCATCTGTTGCCATAGCTGTTTGTATCCGCAGCCAAAAATTCACCATCCTTTTGATCTAATTCTGCTGTGACAGAATAAGCTATTGCTCCATTTGTCCAGATGTGCTGTTTGGTGCCAATATCATTGGTGAGTGACCTCAAATGCATTCTTTTGATTTTCTTTGCTAGTCTTGCAAAGCACAATAACATTGAACTAAATATCATAGAAAATCCACACAGGAGAAATGATGCAGTATAGCTGCCAGTTGTGTCCACAAGCCAACCTGTAGGAAAACAAATCATGATTTTTTTTAAAATGCCCACCAAAATTCTAGTACTTTAGAAATGGTATGATCAAAGGGAGTTTAGTAAAATTCTGGAATTACCACATACAAATACAATCAAACAATGTGGGTTTACAATTCCATACTTTTGCCTCCTGGGACAGGAATAGATTTGTCCTCAGCAGGCAGGTAAGGTCTTTTTTATGGGCTTCTCTTTAGAGGTCAGACCCATGAGAAAAGGCACAACAGTTGTCACCACAAGACCAAATAAACATCTCTCAACAGCATGGATTTAACTGGCAGTGTTTAGACAAGCTTCAAAAGCCTTGGGATTAAATATTGTGTGCGTGAGACCCTCAAACAGAAATATCTAGTGATTTATGCCCTACATTCATGCATCACTAAAAATAACTCCATTTTGTTATATTCTTTGCTATGAAAAGTCAAATTAAAAGCTTCATGAGCAGAGATTAATTGGGACATTATGTGAACAGCAGACAAAATATGCAAGACATATACACATACATAGTATAGCACTAAAAGGCATGTCAAGTTCTTTCGAAAGAGTAGTAAAAGTACAGCTCTCATCCTTAGTTTGCCGTAACGGAACCAATGGGGAAAATGATAGATATTAGAGTGATAAGCTTGTGACCAAATAGTAATGAAGCTGACTCGCCCACCCCTTCAAAGCAGTTTGGAGAGAAGCAGCTCAAGTCCTCCACACAAAAAACACCCAACTTTGGAATGAAACTCCCTTTAGGTTGCATTTTCAAAATCATGTAATTTCACAATGGAATCTTCCGTTCCTTCTACTTGCACAGTTCTGAACTACATGAAGTCATGATGTAACAGCTCTTAGAAGCCCCAGGTGTTTCATACTAGTTTGCTTGCTTGGTTTGGTTGGGTTTAGTGTGGTTTTGTTTGTTTGGTTTGGTTTTTAAATTTCAGCTACTCTCTGTGTAGAAATCATCCCATTGAGACAGAGCTTCAGTAGCATGTGAAGTGTCATGAAGATTCACTGCCTGGGGCTACCTCCATTCAGTGTGCATTTGCTGTTCTTCTCTTTTTACATCACACCCTCAGGTAAGTCTGAAATAGTGATAAGATTATAGGAAAATAATTTGTGAACTGACCTGCAACAGGTGGGCTCACTAGATATGGTATGGCATGCAGAAAATACACAACACCTAGTGCTGATGATAAGGAAGAAGTTCCAACTACGTCTGCTGTCACAACAGGGATCAGTGTTACATAGGCTCCATCGAAGTAGCCAAAGGTAAATGAGAAAGGCACAAGCAAAGGGAAGTTTTGGAGAACTGGCAGGAAAAGACAACAAAGGCCATCCATTCCCACAGCAAAGAGGTAGCAAAAGTGCCGATGCTTCTTCAGACACCTGCAAATTTCAAAATGGAAAAGAAAGAGATTATCACTGGACACAGCATCTCATTTCATGCACCAACAAGAAGCACTTCAGTCTCTCTCTCACTCTCTCTTATACAGCTCAAATTTTAGTCCATTTTCTTACACAGTCTTCAGGATGAAAAGCTCCACTCTGATGAGCCCACGTAGGGAAAGCTACTCATCTACAGCTTCAAAAGCAGCTGGTTATCAATAGCTCATGCTGTCTGTCATGCTGCCTGCCTCTACTGAGGGAAGCTGCTCCACTACAAGAATTTTACAGCCTTCTGAAGTTTCAGTGTCTTGCATGCCAGTTCAGCATGGTGCTCCCAGTATTATGCAAAAAGTATTACAGTATACCTATTTTAGCTGTGATCTTTTTTATCAGCCCTTAAACACTGGAGTTACCATGAGCAAAGCAATTCCCTTTCTCCCATCAATGACTGATTTTCCCCACAAATTGAATATACACAAAGAATGTATCTTTTAGAATCAAAGTACTTCTCAATTTAGCCAGTCTCTACTGATGATACAGATGCTGCACCAAAGCATTGTAAGTTCTCATGTACTGGAAAGCACGTATCAATTTTTGGTCAGTTTTTCTGAGTAGAGACGCTCTAGGAAACAAGCACAGAGGATCATGCTCAACGTACCTCAGGTAGGGGGTTACATTCCTCCTGTCAAATGCAAAAGCTTTGCATAAACCCATAATTTTTCAGGAAAAAAAAATCCCCCAAAACATCAGAATTTAACAAATTCAGGAAAGACAAACCCATTAAATGCAAGCATTTGTGAAAGTTAGTGTGTTGTTTTCTTTCTTTTTGAAGTTACACAACCTACAAGAAAACTACTACAACTCCCTTGCATCCAGCCTCTCAGCAGATAAAGCTTACACTTACTTAGCCATAAACCATTACCTTCTGTCTGTTAGCCATCCAAAGGTGACATTACCAATGATGTCTATGACACCAAGTATGGACATGAGAAAGGCAGCCTGGTGATGACTCACTCCAACGCTCAAAGCATAAGGCACTAGGTAGACAAAAAGAGGGCTACAGCCATATGCCATAAATAAAATCGACACCGCCAGCACCATGAAACCTGGCATCAGTAAAAAGTCATATTCCTTTCTTGAACAGTAGCAGAAACATTCACGAGACCACACTTTGATTAAAGGTGAGCAGATGGACATTCTCTTTAAGTCTTGTTTCTGTTCTTCGGGGACATAATCCTGTTCAAGAAACTCAGGAGCGGTTTTGCAGTCCTCCTTTAGAGCAATTGGCCGCATCAAGGCACCACAGACACAGAGGTTTAAAACAAAACCTCCCAGGATGAGTAAAGCTCCACGCCAGGAAAACTGCTCGATTAAAAGCTGGACCACAGGGGCCAGGATGAAGGTACCGATTCCACTTCCTGACATGGCTATTCCATATGCCAGTGCTTTTCTTTTGTTGAAATATTTGCCCACCATCGCAATGGCTGGAGAATAACAGAGTGCAAACCCAAGTCCTGGAAGAGAAAGCACAGTGTGGATGGCTTAACAGTAAGCATAACATATGAAACACATTACATTACATCACATAATCTATTTTCATCAGGACTAATTAATAGGAAGCCTATTCTGATTCTGTATCACACAGTCCAGTCATAGTGTGAAGAGAAACCAGGATGGCTCCTTTCTTTAACTGTTAAGATCATTGACTTGACAAAGCTAATGGATCATCATTAATCCACAATACAATGGCTCAGAAAGAAGTGATGAGGTTCACTTAGGAACAAGATAAATCAACAAACATGAGAGAAATGGTGTATCAGCCTCTCTCTCCTGGATGCAAGATGAGGTCTTGCCCCAGGGTCTGTGCAGAGCTGGAACTAGACACACTGTCCTCATGAGGCACTGCTTTGTGTTTCATGAACATTAATTTTCAGCTCTTTGAAACACAGTGCAAAAAGGTTTGTAAGTAATATTCTACAATAAACCTTTTTTAGTCAGCTAAAGAAACTCCATGCAGTAGCTGCTTGGATTCCTGACTATTTTAATTCCCTGTCTTCAAGAAAAGAAAAAGCTTCAGAAAGTAAAGTCATGTCCAATCTAATAAAAAAAAATAAGATACATGTCTCAAATGGGGAAAAGGATTTTGGTTTCTGCTACAGAACAAGAAAGCAGATTTTAATCAGCAAATCCCTGGCCTAACACTAAAACATGTGTTTCTGAATCTGCTGCAGAAATGAGCTCCTGACTAGCTGATTTAGAGAATGTCCTACACCGAAGGAAAAATAGTTCCCACTCCCTTTGGCAGAACTTGCCAATAGAGAAGGTAATTACCCAGCACTGTAACCAGCTTTCCACATCCTCCTCAAAGGCTGCACTGTGCAGAACGAGCAATAAGCCTGCCAGGATGGGGGTAAGTGGATTAAAGGGACTCCAGACAGTGGGTGCCCCTGCTTTGGCATGCCTCAGGAGGTGAGGGGAGAACTGGGGCAGAGAGCTGGAAATGTGGGCAGCGGAGCCACAGAAGCAGTCCTGAGCTGGACATCATTACTCAAAAGCTCTATTTGGCATACATACCATTTATTTTTAGAGCTGGCAGAGGAAAATAGGTGCCAAAAAAAAGGCCAATAAATGTCCTGAGAAATGTAGAACTGCAACATTTGGGGGTAAAAATATCTTCATATCTATTAGAAGGAGCTCTGCTACTTATTGCCACACCCCCATCTCACCTCAGCCTCACTCCTCACAGTTTCAAGTCCTGCAGCTTTCATGGATTTAGACCATCATTAGTTATGCTCCCACCTCCTTTCTGATTTTGGGCGCTACCTCTACTGTTTACCAACAGTTCATCTCTCCATTAATCAGTCTCAACAGACTAGAAGTTCACTGCTTGTAGAACTGGCTCTTTACAACTCCATGTGCAAAGTGCTACTGCTTTTCCATCTCAGCATTCACAGTGGTTCTCACTAAGGAAGCCTCAGTGGCATTAGCATGGTATGTGGCACACTCCCTTGAGCTACAAGGAGCCTTTTTATTTGTTCTGAACACATTTGTCAAAGATTAACATTGTAATACAGGAGTGACAAGCACTACAATAAGGATTTTTTAATTTTTTTTAAAACAAATAAGCTGTTGGCAGCCTGTGAACTGCAGTAATTCCACCAACTTGTTACTAAATAGCAGGGGACCAAGTACAAGGGCTTATATCACCGTGCTACCAGGTCAGTATTAGTGAGGAAGGAATGTCAGTGAGGCCATGGGCACTTCTCAAGTTTTGCTGTGCACAGCAAACACGGGGAGATAGGACAGAGCAAAGGCAATTACCCCCATACCTGAACACAAATGGAGCAGCTGCTACAGCAACACTACCAGACAGCAATTTATTTGCTGTTTAAATGGAATGTAATGCAACTAAAAATAAGGTGCACAGCTGAGGTACCAGGTATTCATCCAGTGCTCCTCTGCCCACTTACTCTGATTAAAACAATTTTATTTTATTTTTAATATGCAGATATTTGGGGGCAGACTACAACTCCTACCATAGGGGCAGCCAAAGCGTGCAGGTTACAATGAAAGGAGCAGATCTGAGTATCTCTATTGACCACTGGGGTGGCAATATGACATGGAGAAAAGACTGCCTTTCTTGGAAGCACCATAATTTTTTAACATTCCTGTGTGGTTTTCCTGGCAGGAGCAATGAGAGCTGATTGCCTCCTACCTGTAAGAACTCCTAATGATAAGTAGAGATGTTCCAGGCTGGTGGCGAATGAACTCAGAATTAGTCCAGCAGATGCAAGCAGGCCTCCTAGCATGATACCAACTTGGCAGGAGACATGATTACTGATTAAACTCCCAAGTGGAGCTTTAAAGAAACAAATAAAGCTGATAGTTAATAGCAGGTCCTCACATACAGTTTGTTGCAACAGTCAACAAGGAAAAAGAAGCAGCAGGCAAGCAGGAGAAAATGGTGATCACAGCCACACAGAGTGTTCTTCCAACAACCACCCTATCGCAATGATGTGAGCACCAAGATATTTCTGAAAGTAATTTTCCTGAAAGTCAGTATAAAACTGAAATTTACAGTTGCTTTCTCAGCAGCCATTTTTGTAGATTGAAGTCATTATGGGTCAGTTTTGGGGGTCAAGAGGGGATACAGTGACAGCCCACACTGTTTGTTACTCCATGCTTACAACAGTGAGACCTTCCCCCACCTAGAATTTGCACTTTATCCCTCAGTAATTTCAGACATCCTGCCTCGCGCCTCTCTGGCATTGTGGGCTCTGCATCAGACCCAAACAGCAGAGGTTTTACATCTTTTGGACTATCTCCAGGGTTGCTACCATGGTTGTTAACCCTCTTCTGCACTTGTCCAGCGCTGATGGCTCCCAGATCACTCTGCTTATACCATGGGTTGTCATCACCAGCCCTCTCCCTCCCTGATACTTGCAGTGCCAGGGCAAGGTTATCTTTACTTTCTCTCTCTCTCTTTTTTTTTTTTTTTTTAACCCCAAGATATAACCTGACAGACACAGGAAAGTTGCTGTGTCCCATTACGGCCATGTCCCTGTAGTTCAGCAGTTCTCATGGACTAACCCTCTTCCATAGTATTAGGGAATGGGTTTTCACCTAGCTGTACAGTTTTAAAGTAAACCCATGAGAAATTCAGTACAGCTGCTGCACTGATGCATGTAATTCTCATTAATACTGAATTTTCAAGAAAAGAACATACAGATTTGATAAAAGGAGAATGTCTGTGACTTGATTTGAAAGCAAGATGTACATCCTATTCTAAATCTCAAATATGATTCCAATCAAAAGGCAAAAGAAATATGTGCTTAGTTAGTAGTTCTCAAGCACAACTGGTCCCACTAAACCTTGACAAAAACACATTTCTCAAAACTTAGATCATTTGACAGAACAAAGGTCTGCTTCTTTTCTATAGCCTGAAGACACTCCCTTCCTGTCTAGCTATGCTGAGGGTTGCATTTTGGATATACCATACCCCAGAGAGCCCACAGTATCTATCTTTACCAGCTGACTTCACAAACTTGTGAACATGTTAAACCCAGATGGAGCTGAAGAAAAAGCAGCCACATTAGTTTTAGAAGGGTAATACACACCACAGAGCATTGTAGCACAGTCGACAATGGAGTGGATCCAAGCTGTTCTGGCATAATCCTGCCCAAAGTATGCCTGGAACTCCACAAAAAAAATGGAGATGCACCTAGGAAAGAAAACATTTAACACCAATCTGTTGCATGTTCCACAACAACCCCATGCAGAGCTACAGGCTGGGGTCGGAGTGGCTGGAGAGCGGCTGGACAGAGAGGGACCTGGGGGTGCTGATCGACAGCCGCCTAAACATGAGCCAGCAGTGTGCCCAGGTGGCCAAGAAGGCCAACCGCATCCTGGCCTGCATTAGGAATGGTGTGGCCAGCAGGAGCAGGGAGGTCATTGTGCCCCTGTACTCTGCTTTGGTTAGGCCACACCTTGAGTACTGTGTCCAGTTCTGGGCCCCTCAGTTTAAGAAGGACATCGAGACACTTGAACGTGTCCAGAGAAGGGTAACAAGGCTGGTGAGAGGCCTTGAGCACAAGCCCTATGAGGAGAGGCTGAGGGAGCTGGGGTTGTTTAGCCTGGAGAAGAGGAGGCTCAGGGGCTTTTAAGACCTCATTGCTCTCTACAACTACCTGAAAGGTGGTTGTAGCCAGGAAGGGGTTGGTCTCTTCTCCCTAGCAACCAGCACCAGAACAAGGGGACACAGTCTCAAGCTGCAACAGGGGAAGTTTAGGCTCGAGGTGAGGAGAAAGTTCTTCACCGAGAGAGTGATTCGCCATTGGAATGGGCTGCCCGGGGAGGTGGTTGAGTCGCCGTCCCTGGAGGTGTTCAAGAGGGGACTGGATGTGGCACTTGGTGCCATGGTCTAGCTGTGAGGTTTGTGGTTACAGGTTGGACTCGATGATCTTCGAGGTCTCTTCCAACCTTGGTAATACTGTAATACTGTAAACCTCATTCCCTTGATCTCAGCCCATTGATTTAACCTGCTCAGATCTCTCTGCAGAGCCTGCCTACTCTCGAGTAGATTGACACTCCTGTTTAATTTAGTGTTGTCTGCAAACTTGCTAAGGGTGTCCTCAATCCCCTCATCCAAATCATTAATACTAAACAGAACTGGCCCCAGTACTGATCGCTGGGGCACACTGCTCATGACCAGCTGCCAGCTGGATTTAACATCACAACCTTTTGGGTCTGCCCATCCAGCCAGTTTTAAACCCAGCAAAGAATATCTCTGTCTGTGCCATATGCTGCAAGTTTCTTGAGAGAATGCTGTGGGAGACATTGTCAAAATCTTTACTAACATCCAGATAGTCAAGGTCCATAGCCTTTCCCTCATCCACTAGCTGTGGAAGCTCTAATTATCACCACATTGTGATGTTTCTTCACTGGTACACAAAGCCTCATCTCCTCAGTTGTTCACTGACCTGGTTGCTCACTGCACACACTGGCAAGATAGGGCCAGCAACGTACCTATAGAGCCAGCACCACCTACAGCTATGTGTTCATGGATGTACAAGTGCAAAGCACGTGAAAAGTAACTTCTCATGAACGGAGAAACAAAACACATCAGGAGCCCATGGACCTTACAATAGCTTATTAAAATGCTTCCAGGAGAGGTTACTTTTCTCTGCTTAACAAGTGTTGCTGCTGTACCTCTCTCTGCAGAGGAAGGGATTAAAAAGCTGCATAATTTCATTCTGGTTTCTGGATCAGCAGGAGATCCCTTTTCCCTCCTGCAAATCAACAAGTAACCACTTTCTTTGGCTTTTTTTGTTGCACATACATCATTCTCGTGGATACTCTAAGTGCCTGCCAGCCTTTAGATGGTTTCTTGGCTATAATGCATTTCACATATGAATGAGGCATTAAATATACAAGGAAACCTCTACTGCTATTACAGAACTGGTAAATTTGTGTGCATAAACTAACACTTTGGCAGCATTTCCAACCCTTTATGATGGTGACTCAAGACCCTAGACTTCAGATCCCTAAACCTGACAGATTTATATTTTAAAGAAGCACAAAATTTAGCTGCAAAACACCATATTTATGTTATACAGACTGTCTAACACAACACTGTGCTCCTGTCAACATTCTCAGTGCTCCTCACTTACCAAGATGACTATCTTGCTGCTTAACATAGCTTAAATGTCTGTGTTCACACACACCAGGCTTCTCTGTCTCCACTTGACATGAAAGTCACCCAACAGCAGCTGTGGAACCTATCTCACCCCAGATGTCTATATTATGTTTGTGCAAGGCAGTAATCTATTCCTGTTCTTTCTATATTTGAGAAAAATATGTTCTGCATGTTTTGGATACCAGAAGGGTATAGAGAGGGGCCTCCTCTCCAGGCCACAGACCTTCTCAGTCAGGATGGTATGTGAAATGCCTGCAATAGGAAAAGGGGGTATTGACAGGTTTTTCAAATTCAGGAGCCAAGAAAATCCACTGGGACTATCAAAAATGAGAATGGTTGTGGGGTCAGAGGGACACAGTGGACCCAAAGAGACTCTACGTGATTTCTCCCTCTCTCACGACCACAGCCTGAAATAAAGCTGCCTGCCCCAAGCTTTGATTCAGTAAGAAACCAAGGAGAGGGTGTTGAGAGATAGAGTAGTTGTCAGAGGATATGAGACTGAAACTAGAGGGCTCATAATCCCTCAGCCATCCCCATGGCCTTAGGAATTTCTGGAAGCCTTTAAAAATGTAGCAAGAGAGAGGTTTGTGCTTAGCAGAATAACCCCTGCAGGTGTGAGACATCAGGGGAGACCCCCAAACCCTCTTCCTAAGGGGAGAGAAAAGAACAAAAGGGGGGTAATGCTACAAACAGGTCAAAAAGACAAGATGCAGCCCCTTTACCTCGTCACGGCCCTGGTACAGATAGTGACAAGGAAGCAGCCGGCAACGATCATCCACCCCCAGCCTCCATCAGGAGGCCCGACATGCCGGGGCGAGGCCATGGCGCAGGCTGGGGCGACTCCTCCCTGCTCCCTGCCTCAGTGGTAGGGGCCGACGCCAGCTGGCTTGCCCAGAGTGGGCTGGGGCTGCCTGGCACATGGGTTACTGGTCATCTGAAGAGAAAGAGAGAGAAAAACCAGGCAGAGAGGGGATCAAGGTACATCACACATGCTTATGCCACAGGCGTGGGGGTTCTTTCAAACATGATTTATGAAAATTTGCTGGAAGAAGCAAAAGCACCATGAGAATTTGGCCCTCTGTCTGGCATCATTTATTCCAGGGTAATTTGCCCAGCAGTTATGTCCTAGAACAGTGTAACCTTTTTCCCCACAAATGTAATTCACACTCTTTACTGGTGCCAGTTGCTGCAGCTCATGTGCCTTCAGTGGGGCTCCCTTGACTCACACCAGTTCCTGGCTTGAATTGTATTTTCCACAGCTATACTTCCTTGACAGATGCTGAATATGCAACATTTCCACTCACAAGAACCACAGGCATCCCAGGAAATGCTACCTGTTATAACACATAAGATGGATGCCGAGGTACTCCAAAGTGCAACTCAAGAAAGCAGCTACATGGTTAATAATGTGCCTTTTCAGTTCCCAGCCAGGTGATGTTCAAAGCTTGGGTGTGCAAGACCAAGGGCTCCCTAACCCAAAACAGCAAGGCATCCCAGAGCCAACCCTAAATATCACTGCATGTAAACCTTTGAGACATTATTCATCAGCTGCCTTTCCAGAGATACCAGAAGGTGCATTTCAAAACCACTACAAAACTATTTCAAGGAAATATAAGCACATGCCAAATTTTAAAGTGTACTAAATAGGATAAAACAGGAATGACAAAACAAACAAAACCCACAACACATTGAAAGCTTAGCTGAATTTTTACTAGGCTGTAAGTAATTCTCTGTAACGACACTGTATAAGAGAAGTAATTCTCATCTACCTGCTTGGCTCTCAAAGACCACAAATTCAAGACATAATCAAGCCCTATATGCTAGCATAACTCAGTCTGTAAGAGTTAAAAACCAGAAAAAAACAAGTGCAATTTTCAGAAAGGAGTCAGGTCCAAACTCCAGTAGCTGTGATGTCATATGAGGCACCTGAAAGGCCATACGAAGTGAGCAGTGAAAAGGACTGGTTCTAATCTCAGCACAAAATGTGTGCTTGTCAGTGCTTTAGAGCAGTGATTTAAGGTAACCATGGTTGAGGCAGTACCCTTGAAAAAGATCCATGAATAAATAAATCCACAAAAGATGCCAAAAACTATATTATACAGCTATCCAGCTACAGAAGCTAAAAAAGTTACCATGAAATATCTGTTCCAGGTCTTTTCATATTCCTCAAGTACCATTTATTTGTGACTGTGTGCTAGCCAGCCTGCAAGCTATCACTCATTTTACTTGAGGCCACAAATATTTGGGAAAGAAAATTATTGTCCTATTTTCTCTCTTTGCATAAAAGGCTTTGCTAATATTTACTTATGTGTAAATATTTGTACAAATCTTTCCAATGATTCAGAACCAAAAGCAATGCCCATTCTATGCCTTAAAACATGTACTAACGCAGCCTGCATTATTCTCTTCTCCTCCATTGTCACAAACATCTGCTTCATTGTAAATTGAATTCTATCATAAATGCTTTGCAAGGTCTTTGTTATCCTCTGTGTTTATATGGAGTCTAGTATAATGAAGTCACTGCTGCATGAGGTACTGTTACAATATAGCATTCACTAATGACTTGGAAGAGAGTTCAAATATGATAAAAGAAAAACCTCTAATGGCCTGTTTTGCTCAGCACATCCATGGCTCTTTGGAAAGATACACATTGCTCCACTCTGCCTGGTTACAAAAATGCTTCACACTGCATAAAGAATAGTCTACATCTCAAATGGGACACGTGACATAGCTGCAGTTTGTATTATATGGCAACATACATAGCAGCTCACAAAGACTGAGTATGAATTCACAACTGGGGTAATAAGAACTTTTGTAAGCAGCCACCAAACCTGTTATCTCATGGGTAGAGGCTCCTAAGTGACTTTAAAGGGTCCCAGATGGATGCAGTCTTTACAAGTTCATTCCTACAGCTGATTAGAAAAAACATACAAAGTAAATGAGATCCAAATGAGTTTACAATTTCAAACCTCATCTCCAAGGTATTCAATTGCTGGCACTTATGTACAGAAAAGATCAATGAAAGCTATGAAATGGAGACCAGGGCAGTTTGCCTTTTCTGAGACAACTTCCTAATACAGAGCAAATATTGTCAATGCAGCTGACAGAGCTTTCTGAGAAGCCTCTGTGGGTGCCCATATGACCCTAATGATGTCACTGTCCTCTTCACAAGCTTTGCAACATTTTGCTTAAAGGGTAAATTTCATTTTTTGACCTTACCTGTTCTCTTCAGGACAAACACACAGCAGTACCAGTGTGCACCCACACCCTCCTTCCCTCCACACTATGTTCTGAAACAAACTCTCCAACACAAACAGACAAATTGAGGGGAAAAACGGAAAACAGATTGGCTAATACAGTAAATTAAGAGAGCATGTGTAGGAAATTGTAGTACTATTCACAAAAAATCGATGAGGGAACATGAAAATGCATGCAGTCAAAAGTTAGAAGATGTCAGGCATGTGATACAGAAGACATATCCATGGACTTATCACTTGACACATACATTCTGTATCTGCCTTCCAGCATGCACTGCTTGTTTGTGAGCAAACCATACATCTCATGTGCTGAATGCATCCAACAACAGACAGTTTTGCAGGGTTTATGTTACATTTTGAGTAAGCTGCTGTGAACAAATGACTGATTATTTTTAACTAGTAGGGGCAATTATACATCTCTTTCTGTATAGTTCCAAGCAAAAAGTGACTCATTAAATATGTTCAATTATTGGGTCAACAAGTTATCTGATGCCTAGGGCAGTGGTTGCATGATAATTCATGCCAGATCAGTGAATGAACAGATCATCATCATGTTCCTGCCTACTTAGGTGGAAAATAAAATCCAAATCTTTTGTGGGTGTCTTTGTCTAACCTAGCCACAAAATGCTGATATCCATTCCAATGAAGCCAGGGTGTCACAAATAGATTATACCCTAACTGGCAATAAAGTCTTCCAGAACTTTATCCTGTCAAATTCAGCTGAATAAAGCAAGTACCAGTGCTTACCAACATGTAGCCGCTACATATTTCATCTGCAGGCCTCAAAAGTGGATTTACTGAGTTACTTCAAGTTTAAGATGGGTGATTGTATATACTCCTAATAATAGAGGACAACCACCTGAACTAACAAAGCACTGACAAAGTTCAAATTATTTTGCCTGAGCATTTTTTGGCAATCACAAGTAGTGCAGTTTGGTGAAGTTTATATAAGAAGATGATACATCACAGAAGGATCCTGAGCACTTCAGACACACCTCTGCAGCACATTTGCAAGGCAGGGCTTCTTATTTTGAATCTGAGCAGTATCTTTCACTACCCGTTTTGGAGGAATGAAGATGTCATTTTATGTTTTTGATTCTTAAAGCTGGAGAAGGAAACTCCAGAAATGCCAGAAGAGATAACAGCAACCCTTCAATAAGCAGAAATATACATCCCTTTTTTTTTTTTTTTTTTTCCAGAGGAGTCAACAGTCTCCACATGCAGAATCCTAACTAATTTCAATGAACAAATAGCAATAGCCAGGTGCCAAGACTTCTGGCCCAACTTTCCAGGCAAGCTTCAGATCGTGTTTGAGACCCTAGTTCGCATTTTAGCCATATGCCAACATACCTGAGAATCTGATGACATATCAGACTAAGCAAACATAGATTAGGTATTTGGTTGCATGATCACTTGCTGTTATTTTCACAGAACCCTGCCTGCCAACTTACACACTAACAGCAAACATTTATTGAGGTTATAAGCAACAGAAAACAATCGTATTATAAGAAATGCCTGGCCAACAAAGAAATTGGCCAACCTCCCTGTAGTAGGATCAGTGCATATCTCATCTACTTGACTTCATGCATGCTTCAAGGAGTACTGTGCCTTTTGTAGCTTCTGAACTAATAGGCAAGTTAAATAATTACCTTTCTTGTTGCTGCACATCTAATAAACGCTTCTGTCAACCTGAGAATTTTCTTCTAAGTTTAGAAAACTCAATTTGCTTACATTCTGGTGCTGTTTTCTAATTAGCCATATCATGGACAGTACAGATTGTGGACTCTGCAAATGAAGCTGAACAGGCAGAAAGCGCATATGTTGAACAACCATGTCCTCCCCTTCCCAACCCTACCCTGGCTTGCTCTCATGTTGCATCTTTTTTTAACCTTTCTAGTGCAGGGTAAGACTCCTATGGCCTATTTGCTTCACCTTTAGCACTGTAAGGTCTGATCCCCACTGGCAGTGCTGATTGCTATTATAACATATCTCAGCTGTGCATAAAAATTCCAACTGCTTGTGATGGCTAAAGGAAAGCAGAGTTAAAAGAAAAGCTCATGAATACACTTTGAAACCTTTGACAGATCTTTTTCACTCAAGCATTAAGCAAATGTGCTTTGCTATGAGTTCAAAGAAGATATGTGGGGTGAAGGTGACAACAAATTCTGCTGATGCATAGGAAAACCTTAGTTACAGAGCATGCCCTGACAGGTCACTAATCAGTGACTCTGTTCCTCAAATTAATCTGTTTGTTTTAATTTGGCAATATAAGTAATTTATCAGTTACTTCAGCAGCTGGTTTTGAGAGCCCTGAAAAGAAAACAATGTTCCTGAGAGCATCTCCCTTGCTCAGTATGCTCAGCCAGCAGAAAGGAGCGGGTGAGGTTACTGAAAAGGCACTGTTATAACCTCGCACCTCATCACGAGGTCCCTTTCGCTGAGGAAAAGAGCACAAAAACCCACGGCAGCCTAGCAACTGGCCAGCACAGTGACGGGAGCCACTGACCTTTTAAAACGTGGCACACAGCCAGCAGAGCACTCGCTGACCACTGTGCCTGCCCCTCTTTCCACCTTGAAGATTTTCTTCTTTAAACTAATTGATTCAATAATTATATCACAACACTGTGAAGTGAAGATGTGAAACAGTTTCGTGACATAGGACAGAGGAATAGCAGGTAAGGTCACAGTGGCCTGGCCAGGGGCCAACGTGTTGCTTTTTTCCTGCCTCATTCTGCTGCTCTATTTACAGTGTTGATGTGTCTGGCCAGCTCCATGAACTCAAGAAATGCCACCTCATCTGCCAAACAGTTTGTATGTTTTTTGAAAGCACAGCATTTGTAGAAGAATATGGGGATAGCAAGAGGAATGGGCACAAGGTCAGGTTTGTATAACAGCCCCACAGCAGGAGCATACTGCCACCAAACCATACTGGGTGTTCTTAACCTACCACTTTCTGTTTCTTCAAACTATCCTGGCTACACAAAATAAAACAGCTGTGTATTAAAATATCTTTGCAATTTCTTTAGAACTGTGTGGAAGGATTTTGTGCAGTTTACCCAAAGTAACTGGCCCAAATAGATAGACCAGCATAAATAAGCACAGAGTACACCTACTTTCACCTCTTTGATCATACAGAGATGTATATAAGAGAAGAGACTTACCCAGAATTTTCTTTCTGGATCAGTGTAAGATACATACATACATACAGGCTGTACATGCCATTTGCTGCTTTCACAGTGATGATGACTTGGGTGAGGCCTGAGAAACTTGTGATAGTCTCTGTGTCCAGCACACCAGGACAGAGTCCCAGAACAGAGTCCCAATGAATTTAAACCCTCCCTCCACCCCCCACCCCTCCCCTTTTTTTTTTTAAACAATGTACACAGCTTTCAAAGTCACTTTGAGAACATTCATGTGCATGAATTTTATGAAGAACAAGTATAAAGCAGCTTAAGCATAGCTGGAGAAAATTCATTAATGCTTAGAGTGAAAGGTAATGGAATTGCATATAATTACTACATTTACCATTCTATGCACCTAGCTCTAGGACATTGTTAATGTTTTCCTAGATATACTCTATTCATGTAGCTCTATGACAGTTCTACTCTCTGTCTTATTTTTCTCGACATTAAGATTGTGCCAAGCATTGTTTGTAGTCATTTGCTACATTCATTCATTCACTCAAAAAAAAGAATAAAAAATAATTAAAAAGGCACAGAATGAGGAGCAAAGGATAGAAGAAGGGGAGAGAAAAATGTTAGGTAACAAAGAGAATGTGCTATGTGACTGTGGATCGTAAGAAATGTGTAAGATTAAATATTGAACATGTTTGGAAAGAGCTCATTTTTTAGATCCTGAAGGATCAGTGATGACCTTATCTGAAACAATCTACAGTAGAGAAATGAGCTTCAACCAAGCAGCAGGTTAAAGGGAAGACATTAAGTTGGCATAATACTGATTACCATTTAATAGTCTATTACCTTCATGTCACAAGTTTCTCTTAATACTATGGTGTCAGTGATCTCTCTTCCCTACTGACCGGTGTCCCCTCCAGAGGCTTCCCAGCCCCTTAACTAATTCCTCCATCTCACCAAATACAGCAGAGCACATGTTAGTGAGACGCAGCATTTGATACGAGCACAGAAGACACCAATAACTGCAGAAGCTTCTATCAACAGAATCGCCAAGAAATGGCACTTTTCAGCCTCCTTTTGCTTCACCCTTCAGGCAACTGCACACCATTGTAGACACTGCATTCAGCAGTCTGGAAGGCAGATAAAATCCAAGTTGTTCCTAAATACACAGCTCTTGGGATTCAAAGGCTATTTCTAATCTAATTAGTTTTCTCCAAGAAAGAGATATCCCATTCTGCACCTTGGGTTAGTGATTTAACTGGAAAAGTACAGCTTGTTTTGATTTCACAGAGGCTATTTATCAGGAGCTGTATGATTACAATTTTGCCTTGTTTAACAACATACAAGCAGCACATTCAGCTGCTCAAGTCTCCATAAATTCAGCACCTCTCCAGTACTGTTACATATGGTTAACAAGAACCATTTACCTGGAAGTTCATTAACGGGATTGTACCAGAACCACAGTAAAAAACAAACAAACAAACCCAACCTGACTTCTAATTGTTAGTCATAGGGCTAACACAAAAAGAATACTAAACCAAATTATAATAATAATTCCAGGTTTTTATCTGTAATTTACCTGAATAAATCTGGATGGTTTACTCTGCAAATTTTTAACTTCTTTTATACTTTCAAGGAGGGGCCTCCCCATGATACAAAAGAAGAGCAACAATCTCTTTGTATTCTAGTAATACTTCAGGACTTCCAATCAGAGAGTGGATGTCACAGTTCTAGGCATCATACAAATAGCTAATAAAACTTGCCTGCCACCCAAAACATATCAAGATAGAGAAGATAAATTGTATGACAGCCCAGCTCCCATTGCTACTCTGAGCAGCAAATGTTCTTCATTTGCTTCAGTTTGCGCATATGAGGGAGGGGGATGGCTATTGAAGAGAACAGACTGAACAGAGCATGGGTGTGGGAACAGGAGAAGTAACATAGAAACCAAAGGAATGTTAAACAGGTAGTAGAGAACAGGGGTGCCAGAGGGGCAGAGTATCTTTCAGATACTGGAAGGCCACAATAAGGTCTCCTCAGAGGCTTCTCTTCTCTAGACTGAATAGCCCCAACTATCTCAGTCTGTCCTCATAGGAGAGGTTCTCTAGCCCTCTGATCATCCTCATGGCCCTTCTCTGGACATACTCCAGCATGTCCAGATCCTTCCTGTAATAGCGGCTCCAGAACTGGAAGCAGTACTCCGGGTGGGGTCTCACCAGAGCCTACCTAGAATGTGTAACTGTGTTACTGTAAACACATGGTAGGTAGGCAGTGGATGTGGAAGGTTTGTTTATTTACAGTTACCTGTATGTTTCTAATGATTTCTAACAACATTGCGTTTATCTGTTACTTACTTTGTGAGCTTTATAACATATTATTAATGATAACTAAACATTGTCAAGCACTACTTGTTTACTATCAAATTTAAGTATGATAGTCCAATCATTTTCTAAGTCATCCCTAACTGTGTGAGGATCTGTGTACTTCTCTGTATCAGACACTTATTAGTTTCCATTGTATTCTTAAAGAAATGTTAATATAGGACCCTAATTGTTTAGAAATTCTGAAAAAGCTTTTTATTAAAAGTTGTCTTCAGCTGACACTTTCCCCACATCTGTTATATTATTTTTTCCATACACAGGAAAATCTTGCCTGGAGAAAAAATGTCACTGCAAAAGTTCCATGGAACATGTGAGAACAGAACACTTTTTCTCAGACCATCACATAGTCTGTCTGTGGAAATCACTACTCTCCATTCTTTCACTGACTGCACATCCCAGATTCTACTTTGGTGATAAGGATTCTCTTAGGTCAGCTGGAAATGACCTGGCAAAGGAAATACCAAGCAAATGCTATTTGCACCCTCCAGAGAAAATTAGGATGTTATCAGGCACCCCAGGAGGGCTCAGGCATCAACAGTACAGCTGTGCCTGTGTAAAACTGAGAGGCTCCAAATTATGGAGACACATCTTCATGTACCCACCTGCAAGTTACAAAGGCCATCCAAAAGCTGTAGCTGCTGACAGCTTTTATGTCTTGTCTCTGATAAGAAATAGTGCAGATGTACACCAGTTCCAGCATACATCCCTAGTTGTGGGTTACAACCTGGGAAAGTGCTGGCAGCCATTCTGCAGTGTCCTGGGAGGGCTGTGACATCACACTCAGATGCTCCTCAGCAGAGGGGAAGCCAAAAAGGAGGCAGGACTTTGGGAAATCTGTATGTCCTCACCTAGATAGTTCAGTGATGTACTTAGAGCATGCTTGTACACCGAGCCTTTTGCAGTTGTCATCTTTTCAGCCGCTCTGTTTATGGAAAAGCCTTATGCAAGTAATGCAAAACTAACTTGATGTATATTGCCTGTGAGGTTCCTGACTGGTTGTTAGTAAAACTAGGAACTACACTTAAAGATACCTTTTCCCCCTGTTCTCAGTGTCAGAGTCTGAGCAGCACTGTCAGGTTTCTAACAATTCACACAGAAAAATACATGTGACTGTTAATTTGCAAGATGTGAATTGTACACAACTGCTTCTAAAGGGAAAGGAGAGAACTGTTTGAAAAAACAAATTCTATACCTACAGAACAAATTATCCAGAAGATCACCTCTATCAATCTGACATTCTAGGGCTGCTGTTAGTGTCATTTCATCATCCTCTCCTTCTATGTGCAAGATTTGTTTGAACTCAGGTGTGAAAAGGCAAGGCAGGTTATTTCCCTTTCTTCACACAAGCTTATGTTCTGAAACACAGCTATTAGGATACCTGATGCCTTATGTGCTCTACTAATGGACAACACACATGATAGCAGACTGTCACAGGGACCACAGTTTTTCTTGGGAGGTTCTCAGCAACTCTGTAAAATTAAGATATCCTTACTATCATTTCAAAGCCCCTATTAATTTTCCCTTTAACAATATATAATTATAATATAATATATATATATATATCCCCAAAAGGACTGGATGAAAAAGTCTAAATACTGAAAAGAAAATAGAAAGATTAAAACGTGGATGTCTGCTGTTTACCAAAACAGGCTTCCAACAGCAAATACTGATGAATGTTGCTTTACAGGGTTAGGTATTTCTGAGAAGTCACAGCACAGATTACATTTACTCTATTATAAGTAAATACATAAGTAAATAAAAGCATGAAATATTATATAAGATATAATTTATAAGATACTATTTATAATTATAATACAATTCTATATATTATATATAAAAGATACAATTTATAATTAATTTATAAGATACAATATATTATAAAGAGATGTAGTAGATATTATAGCCACAGGTACATACCAATGGACACATCTCTACAAGAAGGTTTGTATGTATGTCACTGCACACAAAACTTCAGAACCTCACAACAACAGGGGAGCGACTAAACTGGGAAGGAAACAAATACTAAAATGAAAGACAAGGAAACAGATGGAGGTCAAGAGGAAAAACTTTTAGAATGCCATTAAAAAACCCCATCTCTGACCAGGAAAAGCATATTTGACAGCATGCACATTGTGAAAACATGCACCTACTCACGAGTAACAGTTTGTCTCAGTGAAATCACACACTGAAAGTTAACATACGACTGATGTGTCTGTAGCAGATCATCACGTTCTTCATTCTCAGTCTTCCATTTGCCTCACAAAGTCATCCATATTTCAACTAAACCCTTGCTTAACAGTTTTAAAGATTCCCTAAAAGCTAAAATAAACTTGAAGAAAAGTGCCTCAAGTTCCCTCTGCCGAGCCAATACTGGTGCAGCTGCTTGATTACATCATTTTCAGACACGATCAGCAGGAACTTTCCATGCTACTGAAGGGTGTGCTTCTGCTAATTACTATTGCAGCCCAGCAATACAGTTTCTTAATTTTAAATTAAAGAACATTTCTCTCGACAGAGAACGTTTTTCTTTTGTTATGTATATAACAAAACACACACATGCAAACATATAAACACACACATGCAAAAAAAAAAAAGGCTACCTGTCCTATTAAGTATGGTTTGCTGTCCAGATTTCTGGCTGTTTTAACTTTAAAAAAGGTTCTCTCTGGAGTTCCTGTACAAGCTCCATGGGACTCTCAGCAAGAAGAATGCTACAGTAAGTGTTCAAACATGCCTATGTTCATATTTAAGGAATGGAAATATAATTGGAGAAAATGCTTGAAAAAATAGCTGACCACAAAAAGAATGGAATTATTGTAACTCATAAAAAGCAGGAGACCAAGAACACTGCAGTAGAGGACCCATGGGTGCTTCTTGCAGGAAAAAAAAACCCTAACTTGTAAGTAGGGAGGGCAGAAATTTTACAGAAGAGAACTCTGAGTTACATTAGGCCTAATGAGTTAGTATGTAGAAAAACAGGAAACCACTTTTCCCAGATTGTATCATATTTGTCTTTTCAACAACTGCACTGAAAAGGCAGATAGCTATAAAACAAAGAGAAAAAAAGCCCATATGGAGCAGCAAGAGAAGATGTTAGGGAGTCACCTTGTTAAATGTTAGACAGCAATGATACAAAAATCCATAAAAGGTGAAGTTTTAAAGGACTTGAAAAGGGGGGAATTAAAGAAAGACAGAAAGAGACTGATGCTATCTAAGAAAGTCCTCTAGAAATTTATCTAAGAACTGGCAATAAAAGAACTGATGTAAATGCTCCACCTCTTCTTCCTATTAAACCCCGTCCTAATTAGAGCAGCTGAAAGCAACACAACATTTACAGCCACAGAACCAGCCCAGTCTTTCAAATCTCCCATAAAAAACTCCTACCAGCAACCTCTCAAATGAAAACACTTCAAAAGCAAACTATGCAGGCTCTGCTGTTTCATGCGAGCCTACAGGCCAACTGCAGGCCACTTATCACAGCATCTTGAACCACCGGATTAGAAAGCTTATAAAAACAAATACTTGGCTAAGAAAATTCAGGAAAAGATTGGAGAAATAAGAATAGGCTTTCACCCTGATACCATGTTCAAATAGGAGTTATGAGTAAGCTTAAAAAAAAAAAAAAAAAAGAAAGGTAGTCCTGCCTCCTCTATCTCAGCTTTCTATTAACATTACTGGCCAAGGAGCCTTCACAAAGAAATGCAGTTGCTAGCTGTTCAGATTGGACAGTTATAGAAGTATTGTTTGGTCAAAGTCTCACCACATATCAACTTGGGAACCAAAACCCAAGAAACTTACAAGGAGGACTCAATAGTTATCCTCTTACCCTGTTATTCTAACCAGCCTTGTAATTGTCCATCAACTAGATCCCATTATCAATGATCCTTTTAGTAAGATCAGTTTCACTACAAACAACTTATTACGTGGATGACAAAAGAAGCAAAAATAACTTGAGAATTATCAGGCAACAAAAATTATGCCTAAAATCAATGTTTATCTCTTGAAGATCAGAGAATTATATTCCTTAAAGTCTTCTCTAGTTGTAAGTAAGTTTCTTCTGTGAAAGACAACAGGTGCTAGTGTTTGTTCTTCTCTAGAACATCTTCTATTTACGATGGAAACTGACATTATCTATTGAAAAAACTATATGTATCATGATAGCATTATCTAAATTTTGGCTTCTGAATTACTTGAAAGAGTAACTTGGAATATCCCAAAGAACATTTGTGACAGTGAACTGTTGGTTCACCAACACCATAATAGGTAAAAGATAATCTTGATCTCATGTTAAAACTGGTAAATAAAATCTAAAGTCAAATTAAATTAACATTTATTTCTCAGCCAAGAAATTTCTCACTTAGCTAAGTGTCCATTTCTGTTTAAGTAATGTCTGTGTCTGTTGGTAGTCCGAAAAAACCCTGAAAGATATCATGCTATCAGTGTCTTCCTATGAACTTGGCTGAACAAAGCTCTGTTGCATGCTCTAAATCCTGCATCGTTCAGTCATTTTCCTTCTTGAGCAGGCAGGTTGCACATGATAACTGTTAAATTGCTACAAACTTCCAAATGCACCACAATTTAAAAAAAAAAACAACATTAAAAATCCCAACTAACTTATAATCCTCATACAGCCTGCTGATTTCCTTTCCCTCCTTCACGGCCACCCTAAAGCACAGTCCACCTGTTTCACATGGCATCCTGCCTGTCACCACCTTTACATCCTCAGGGGGTTTACCCCCATTGTTTCCCCATCTAGTTTTTATTTCATGCTTCAGCACTGATTGCCTAGTCCTTCTCTGTCAGGAGGCACTGGTACATCTGATTCTGAGGCATTGACATCATTTACATGTTTGCTGTATTCTCTAGGAGCAATAAAAGAAACTTTTTCATTTTTATGGAGTTTGTCCAAGGTGCAGCTTAATGTACCAGCTTTTCAAAATTGTCCCAAGATTTACTTCCTAATTTAAATAAAACAGTAAAGTTGCCTACTAAAGGAGTTCTCTGGAAAAAATCTCTGCTATGCCTGAGATGTCTATGCAAGAGCTCTTATTTAATGCATTCTTGTTATCCCATCTTTTATGGCAAACTAGGAGAACTTAAAAACTTTGATAAGTATCATTTTACCATCAGTCACTTGGGGGCTGTTTCTGTGTAGCATGCACCACAAGCAACAGCAGAATTACATCATGTGGGCTGCAACTCCCAGAGATTAGTCTCCACTTCATTAACTTCATTACGAATAAACTAGCTGTGTGGGTTAACTCTATTTTATTCTTTCCAACTTCCAGCCATTGGGGTAAATTAAATGGACACTGGCAGAATGAACTCTGACCACAAACAAGAAAGAGATTAAAAACGAGCTTCATGAAGAGCAGAGGATGGTGGATCAGGCAGGGAAAGAGTCACAGTGCATCCCAAATTTCCTATTCTTCTCTACATTGCCTTGCTCTACTGCTCTACATCCTCTGCATCTGGATCCCTAGGGAAACCAAAATGGCAGCTGTTCAAAGGTTGGAATGTGTGCTGTGCACCACTGAGCTAAAGAATGGGGTATAGAAATATCAGTGTTTGCCTATACAGGAAGCCAGCTCTGGCTGGGATGCACAGGGATGTCTTTTGCCCTGCCAATTCTCGTTGCAGCCACATGTCAATTTGTGAAAATGAAAATTAAACCTGACCCATTTAATTGTTCACCAATTACATCCTGTTTTAACTGCTGGGATGGTCACGTATTTAGGATGGAAGCCAGGTTCTTCAACACAAAATTACACAAATTGCATATTTTTGCTGAGAGCTTGAAGACCCTTTGTGATCATTAGTGATGGCACATTCAGCACCTTCATCCAATGCCAGTTTCTCTGCTGTCATCAAGTTGCATTTTATGGCAACTGCATTTCCCAAATTAAACATCTGTGCCACTTTTAATACAAAATATCAGAAGCATAGAGAAACAGTCTGAACTGGTTTAGATGAGGAAATAGAAAATACTAATTCTATACTTAATAATGAAAACAGCTTCTATACAAAAGCCTCAGATGCTGCTGGAGCACAGCACTAATATTACTCAATTGGAGAACCTACATTAACTGGAGAATTACCTACATTAATTGGAGAACCCTTGCATTAACTCAGTCCCTTCAATAGGGGAAGGTGCTGCTCCCTCAGCTGCCTCTTCTTGCTCAGCTGATTACTCTCTGCCCACTAAGGACTTTATTCATTCCCTTCAAAAAAAGGGTTTTGTGCTTGCTACTGCTGGCATCACACTATAGCTGCCCCAAGGACCACTCAGACTAATTAAATAAAGAAACACAATTACAGAAGTTTGGAAAAGAGAGAAAAGGGAAGTCAATAGGCAGAGGGCAGTTTATGAAGAGGGTTCCTAAATGCCTAGCCAAAACACATGGTGCTGGTTTGTTAGATTAGATTTTACAAGCTCTATAGTAAGGATAGGTGGAGAAGAGGGGTGTTGCCTTCTATGTCAATGATCAGCTAAAGACCATGGAGCTCCACTTGGGGATATATAGGATGACTGAGACCTTGGGGGCCAGAATTTAGGAAGGTCAGGAACAAGTGATGCTGTAGTGGGAGCCTGCTACAAGCCTCCTGACAAGAAAGAGCAAGAAGATGAGGTCCTCTACAGACAGCTAGGTGCAACCCCACGTGCACCTGCCCTGGTATGCATGGGGGCTTCAACCACTCCATTATCTGTTGGAAGGGCAGCACAGCAGAGCACAAGCAATCCAGGAAGTTCATGAAGTGTGTTGATGACAATTTCCTTTTCCAAGTGCATTTCACATCTGGGAAATGTGAGTCATCACATTTACACTGGGAGAAATCCAGAAACTGCAGGAAGGAAGGAAAGAAGCTTTGAATTTAAAAGAAGGGGAAAAAATAAAGTGAAAAACAGGAGGCTGTTTCCATCTTGAACAATGGGGGAGAAGAGGCCAACACTGTCCTGCTGAGGACGAGGAGTTAAATTCCCAACTTCAAAACTACTTTCAAGTGTTATCCAGAAAAGGGAATGCCAGAGTCTAGTGGTTGTTACCTGTCTTCTTGGGTTTTGTACTCAAAACCTGCCTCTAGGAAACATCTTTCAATTTTTAAATATCCAAAGACAAGGTTTTCTTCTTCTATTTGTCTGCCAGCTTTGCAATAAAGAAATTATTTTTTTCTTCACTATATATTAATCAGCTTTCTTACCTAATGTTTAAAATGAATTCAAGGGTGGCTTCCAAACATTAGGTACACTGCTGCCTCAGAAGAAATGAAGTATAAAGAGTGTGTGTCAGCAAGGACACCAGCAAACTGGGCCAGTTGAGGAATCCTGGAAGTTTGGTCATGTCTCTTGACAAGCTATGGATATTGCTTTGATGGCATCACCAATTGCTAAGACCAGAAGAGACATTTCTCTTGATAACCACAGGCTAGCTTTCATCTAGCAGAAAGAAAACTTAAAATTCTCAGTCTCTCCTGGATCATACAAAAAAGACTTGGAGAGTTGAAAAGAAAAAGGTGATAAATTAGTTCTCCACAAACAATGTTCCAGTGAGTTAAAAGAACAATAATGTACATTCTAACTAAATATCCACATGTGTCCTAAGGCTGCATATTACCATTATTTCTGGACGCTGTTATGACAAACCTCTGGCAGCAACTAATGTACTTATCATTCAAAAAACATTCAAGGATAACATTCCCCTGCAATGGAAGGTGATGACCAGAACAGCTAAAGAAAAAGATGTTTTATAGTAAAAGGAGCTCAGTTCATCTCTGAAGTGACAGGTTTATATTAATTTTAACTCTATTCAGTTAATTAGCATTACCCAACATACACTTTGCATCTACTTGCAAACCCATTTCCTGGTGCACAGAAGCATGGAGGTACATCCACAGCACACACGAGACATACAACATATACAAAAAAAAAGACAGTTACTTCATTCTTCTCTGTGATTTACATAACACTCCAAGACAACATTCACACCAAAGCCCAGAAAACCATCTTAGAATCTAGAACCAGAAAACTGTTTTCCTTCAGTAAAAACAGATAACATTGCCTAAAAGCAAACACGGAAGGCCACCTCATTTACTGCCTTCTCACTTCATTATCCCATCAAATGGAACAAACAGAATCTAACATATTAAACACAAACAACAACAAAGTGTTGCTTCATTTGTTTTAAGTCCCAAGGGAAAGCAGCAAGAATGTCCTGCTTTGTGGATAACCTGCAGTTCTCCAACACTGAACTGCAACTGAGAAACAAGTATTCAATAGCTTTCAAACAGAGTTTTATTAATGACAACTAAGCTCACCCTAACTCACTAATAAAATATATTGCTTCATTCCCTCAAGCCAGTTCCACAGTTCCCAGCTGCTGCAGGCTTTGGGGAAGAAGCCCGCTACAATTTGCTGCCTAATCTTACCACTGAGTAAATTATCTTGCTGCTGAAGCAATGATCTGTTGCCCCAGGGGCCCACTCAACTTAAAAGGCTGCAGAGACAAAAGTGATGGATTTTGCCTTTACAGTTGAAGGAAAGATACAGTATGGGCCTTCTGGGTATACCTGCATTCTACAGGATCCAGACCTGTACTACCTTGGTGTCTTGTGACAAGTGTCATCTGAGCAGCTGGGCATACAGCACCATGGAAACTGAGAATGCAGAAGGATGCAAAAGCAGAAGGATGGGGGACCTTAACTCTGAAGATTTTTCACTCAGAAGACCACAGCTTGTCCTGCATGTAGTTACATCCAGCATTCCACAAGCCTAAGAAAGACAATCCAGAAAAAGAGAGCCTCCTTCTGGGTATCTTCAACCAGAGCAGTTGAATTGGTATATAGTCCTATTCACAACAGCTCTTCCCACTTGCCAGAACACAGACAGCTTTAATAGAAGAAAACTAAACTGTCTTTGCAGTTCATTTTCAGTGAAGAAAAATTGAATTATTAGCATGGACAGCTTTGACTTTGGTCCTAAAGTCAAATTTCTCCATACAATATAAAAATAGGATAATAACAGAAAACAAGATGCCTGAAGTAAGAATGAGGACATGTCCTAAAACAAGGCACAAAACCATCAATGCTCTCCAGACTGAAGTAAGTTATAGCAGACTATAGAAGACTTACACTCTGATGATTTTTCAGTCTCCTCATACCAATTAAAACAGTGCTATTCACCTAATAATTTCTACCATTCAGAATTTAACAGCAGGTCTACACTACATTCCAAAGCATATTTAACATTATATGCACAGGTAATAGTGTTTAAGTGCATGCAGGTGACAATTGTGCTCTCTAGGGTGAGAGTTACCCTGTTAGGAGTGACTTAATTTTCCCTTTTAGAATTTTAGGCATCCATCTATCCATCTGAATATAATCTGTTTAATAAAACTCACATACTCACAATGCCTAGGTCTGTTTTCCAGAAAGCTGGTCTTTTGAAACATTCATAGTGCAAGAGAGAAGTGTGGCAAATGTATCCAAAGTTATGCAAATAGCTAACTATACGTCACAAAAGTAAAATCATTAGTTGAAAACTCAGAATCACAACAGCTATATATAGCTATGTATATAGCTAACTACATGAGCACAACTGTATTAAGATACCTGAGCATCCAGATACATTTCCCATGCAACTGCCACATGTCATCTACTACTGACCACAATATGGTAAGCAATTATTTCTTTCATCAGCCACAATGCCGGCAGAAACATCCCTTACCTCCCACTCCCTGCGACATGTTCCCTCCTCCCAGGCTACCTTCTCAGCCCTGACACTGCAGCCACACAGTCAAAAATATCAGAGTTAAAAGTAACCGACAATCAAAGAAGAAAAGATGTTTTTGAACCTGTGGCAGTTCCCCAATGTGGTTCACCAGCAGCCCCACAAATGGTTGTACTAGTACAGCTCAGAGGGTGGCAGGGGGCTGCTTACGCAAGCACAGTTGTCTAAGGAAACACATGCCAAATTTCTCCCTGAGGAAGCAATTGTGTCTTCGTCAAAACATCTGAAAAATCTTCACACACACCCCCTGCCCCCATGCCCAGTCCATAGGAACGTTGTCTGGGAATACATATCTAGAAAGGATCCATGGGGGCCTCCTAGTCCCCTTCCCTGCAGTTCTTGGGTGAGAACCAACCCAGTAAACCAGATCATTTAGGAGATGTACCCTGGCAAGACACTTGTTAGGTAAATGAAATACAGCTTGAAGCTGAAGTGAATGTGAAAGCTGGGGGCAAAGAATTTACTGAGGTTTCCTCCGTCTACATATCAGCTAAATCAATTCTGATAAAGCTTTGTAAAATCAAGCTGAACACTGTATGTATTCTGTTTCTTTGTCATTTTCCAACTTGAGTTAAGGCAAAAGTTAATGATTGCATTTTAAAGGCATTAGTATGGAAACCCCTTAAGGAAGGCATTGAGAAGCCATCCTATCAAAACAATTTCTGTTAAACTGTTGCAAAAGATGGGAAAGTAAAATTTAAATATAATGCAAGTGAAAAAACTATAACCAAAAGCCACATAATGAGCTACATAGCTAAAACATAACAATTAAAAAAAAAGCTGAAAAGACAGTAACTGCTAATGATTTAAGGTGAGTAATAATATGTCCATAACAAAGGCATAATAGAATCACCCTGAGCAAAATACAACCCTGCTTCACTTCATTAAGTTTCACATTCTCCTCCGATTTCCCAGCGCTAACGGAAATGTTTCCGCATTGCCGCTGCAGGGGAGGACTTACAACAACAAACAGGCTCAGCTATCCCAACCCACTTATTAACTTCATGAAATCAATTCAATCAAAAGGCTATCACACGACCCCAAATTCATCCCAAATACCTAGTCAATAATTTACCCCCAGAGATATTAAACAGTACACAGGTGGCAAATTATTAGAAAGTTCAAAAGAAAGGTAATGCTCATTGATTCTTTTTGCTTATTTTTTCTTAAATGGAACCATTTCCTGAACTTAGTCTGTCCATGAACAAAAAATTTCTTGTAAGACACATGTTGACAATTCCACCTGTCCTAGGTATGTTATTGCACACCTGCTGAAGTCTTGAAAGGGACTAAGTAGTCTCCTGGAAATTAATTGTATTAACATCCCAGGAGAATTGTCAAGGCTGTTCAGGAAAGGGATCACTACGATTAGCCACTTTCACAGCTATTTCTGTGGAAGGCCACAGAACAGCTCTTCCACTGAGCACTCTGTGCCTCAGGTTTTAGAGCTGTTTTGGGAGCCATGTCCACAGGTTGTGTAAGGGAGGGAGTCAAGGTAACAGCCCAGATGGTCCATGTACAGACAGCCACAGCGCACACAGCACAGCCCTGCTCTGCTGTCTCTTAAGCTGCCTCTGAACAGGTCTATTTTTTCTCCTTATGCAGCAAGAAAAAAGAGAATCACGTTTTCCTCATAACTTTCAGGAACTTGAAACTCTGTGTATTCATTAACCGACTAACATGTTATCTACCCAAAGGCTTACATATACTTATGCACATATACACACTTCTTGAATGGTGGGGCATATATTTAGAGTCACAGGATGGTCTGGGTTGGAAGACGCCTTAAAGACCATTCAGCGGTAACCTCCCTGCCATGAGCAGGAGCATTTTCCACAGGTGCCCACATTTTTAACGCGTTTCTTCAGTTCTAGGTTCCCTGATACAGGCAGGCATGAAAGCGACCCAGTTGAAGCCCTGCCAGAGCTCTGCGAAGCTCCTCCAGGCAGCACGGCGCTCCGCGCCCGCTCCTCGCACACCCGCAGCCTTGCCCACACCGCCAGCGCGGCGCGGACTGGCCCCCCAAACCGTGCGCACCCTCCGCGGGGCAGCCCTGTCCCTCCCCTCCTACAGCTCCCGCACGAACCGCACGGCGCCCCACGCAGCCCCTACCTGCAGGCTGCCGCCCCCGCCCCGCCCGCAGCGGGTCCCGCCGGTGCGTGCTGTCCCCGCGGGGCGGTGGCTGCCGCGGGCCCGGGGGCGGGGGCAGTGCCCGCCCCCAGAGCAGAGCTTTGCGGGACGGAGCCCCCATCGCTTGGGGCGAGGAGACAGCGCGGTTTCGCCTCCGATTCATAAGGAGCTAAACGTACCGCAGGAGCACTCCCGGCAGCTTTGGTCACCCACCTCCTTCACTCGCGGCCGCCCGGCGCTGCCCCGCAGCGGGACCCAGGGGGCTCGGCGGGGCGCTTCCCCTTACTGTGGTTGTGACCCCGCGGAGCTGTCATCAGAGGGACCAGGAATCCCTCCTAGCGTGGTACCTTCACCAACATGAAAAGGAGTCTCAACAGTGCCACGAGCGTGTTCATCGCATTAAGAGGTGCTGTTTTTTTCCCCAAAGCTTGTACTGGGATTTCGGGATCAGTGCGCTCAGGCATTTCAGAAGGTATTTTTAAATTGTTCCAAAGTCAGGCAACACTAAAGAGCAGAAATAACACAGATCTACATACAGCATGCCCTATACACCATTAGAGTCGTGCTGCCATTGCTTGCTAGCCTTTAAATTTCCAAACTCCATTCAAAACCCCAGACCACGGGAAGGACACACACAGATTTTAGCAGGCTTTGGACCCTAGACTCTTGGAACGAGTTTCAAATTCCAGAAGCCTTTTGTTTATCCAGGGAAGATAAACTAAGCAGCCTGCTGAATGCTGCATGGGTTTTCAGACACAATCTGGGAAGAAGCAGGTCTTTAAGGGACATTAAACACCCCATGATACCTTCCCTGAGAACAAAGATAAAATGGGACCTTTTCTAACCTTTCCTAAACAGTCACCAGACAAGGGCTGCCTGGTTTCTGTCTCTCACCCAAGCCTTTGCTGTCTTCAGTGCTGCTATAAGAGCAAGTGCAAACCTCCCAGGAGCACGCAAACAAAGTGAGAGGAAAGGGTGGCTGGGAAGCATTTGCTACGCTACTCTTCCAGGATAATTTCAAAATCCTTCACCATAGGAAAGGACACATGATTTAGGTAAGAACATGGCAGCTTTGGGGCAGATTATTAATCAGGAAAGACTCCCCTTTCCAGGTAACAGAGCTACTCTGTACAGGACAGTGGCACAAGATACCTAGGAGGGACTGGTCTACAAGTGCTTCCTCCTCCTTCTGCACCCCGCGGGGTTGAACCTGTGTGCTGGGCAGCCCTCACCTAGAGCACAGCTTCCCTAGCACAAGAACTCCCTTTTCCATGATGGGGTAGCTAACAGCAGGTGTAGAGGAAAGGGGCTTGGTTTTGCCCATCACTTCTGTGGGCAACAAAAATTGTTCTTGAAAAAAAAAAAAAAAAAAAGTATCTTTTCCTTTCTTGGTGAGATATTGAGTTTGTCCTTTTTTTCTTCTTTCTTTTTTTTTTTTTTTTTTTTTTTTTTTACAGTTGCGTAAATACAGTTCTTGGAAAGACTTATAACCTTATCTGGATTAAACTGTGCTTCACGTTGAAAGATTCTCCATGCCAAAATACTCCACAAACATAATTGCAAAAAGCTTTGTTTGTACAACAAGATGACCTGTGTACGAAGCTACCATCCAAAAGACCAGGGATCTCAGCACAGCAGCAAACTTCCTCTGCAGCTCTGGTGGGCAGCACCATAAGACTCTTACTGGGAAGGTTGTGAGTTCAAGCCTGCAGTGGGCAGGAGAGTTCTCTCTGGGCAGCAATGTCCTCCCTCCTCAAGAGGGGATTGGACTTGGTGCCATGGTCTAGTCATGGGGTCTGTGGTGACAGGTTGGACTGGATGATCTTCGAGGTCTCTTCCAACCTTGGTGGTGATACTGTGATCTCAGCAATGGGAATGGGCAGTGGTTATCTGTGTTGTCTGCTGACGTTTTGATGTCCGGGTTAACAACGGGTGATGCTTTCTTCCCTCTAGTGTCAAAAGGACGTGGTCAGAGCATCACAGAACCACACCACGAATATACACATAGAGGCAGTAGCAACGCTCATACCCCGCTGATCCAGCCATTGGCACTGGAACAACTTTAAACCACACTTTTGTGCTATTTAAATGTTAATAAAGTTATTTTCAGCACCAAAATATCACACGCTAGGTATCACCAAAACATTATGCTTGACTTCGTTTGACTCTTTGGAGCGACACTCTAACAACACTCTTAACTCCTCAAGCAAGTTTCAGCTGTTAACACCAGATAAAAGATCTATTGTACTGCTCCAGCTAGCACCTGTAATGACCTTAATCCCTCCAGGACTGCAAGACTATACATGCCACTTCTCTAGAGCTACTGTAATCATGATATCAGAAGAGTACATCCCCTCACCTGACCAGGCAAAGACAACACATCTAGGAAAGGGATTGGTTTGGTCCTTATGGAAACAAGAAAAACACCTGCATGCTCCTTTACACTTTCCAAGCCAGAGAAATAGTCACAAACTGTAATACTAGGAATTAAATGGGTAAGGAAAATGCTTTCAGAGTTTGAAGAATGGCTAGGTAGACAGTACAGTTGATGAATGGCCTTTCTATGCATATATATTCTTAAAATATGTTCTTTAATAGAACCTTTATATACAATTATCTGTGGTAAACTGAAACCCCCACTACTCTCATTTGTCTTACCAGTTCTTCCATTTTCCTGATACAGCCAGCCACCAGTACAGGCTGTACAGTAATGGCATGATGAGAGTACCATTTCCAGATATGGTCAGTGATGTAAGGATCTGCAACCTTTAGCATCCTATAGCCAAAAGGCTGCACCCCCCCCCCCTGCATCCCTGGAAATTAAGCCAGAGACATCACAGGCTGGAGAAACTGTGGTTCCTTTGGCTAACCCCTCTACAGCTACAGTCCACGTCTTGCTGACTCTAAGACAAGGCTGTAAAATACTCACTTATCACTTGTGAGCAGAGGCTCCTTTGCGAAGCTGAAGGCAAGCTTTGCTCCTACCTGTCTGAGCACATGCAATAAGCTTTTTGGACGTTATTTCAATGCCTGTATTTTACAAAGTTCAGAACTCTAAGTAGTCAGAATTTTCCAGTGTAACAATTTCTCACTAGAAAACACACATTGACTAAAAGAAATGTTCTATGGAAACGTCTTTCTGTGGCTATACAAAGGCAGCAGCTTAAAAAAGAAAAATAAATCTTGGCTGTCACATGCCTTTTTTCTGGGTAGGCTGCTAGGCTTCCTGCTATCAGGCTTTATTGGTGGAAAAAGGACATTTTCAAATTGTCTAAATTTCATTTCACAACAGGAAGAAAAATAATTACACGTTGGAATTTTTCACAGCATGGGAATAATAAATGTTGATTAGTTGTACTTGGAAACAAACCTTTGTACAGTCATTCTAGTCTCTCTGCCATATCCACTTAACTGTGCACCTGAGGCTTGGGCTATATCAGTCCATAAAGGAATCCAACACTAAATATGTCCTGTAATGTTGCTCCAGGAGAACTAGCTATGTCAATGGCTCTACAATTTATCATGCATTGTCTTTCTGTTCTACCTGCTGGATGACAAGCATGGCTTGCTGTGCTCTTCTGTAGTTAGTGTTAGAAGTCAAATCTTGCTCATCAACACCCTCACCTATACCAGCTGTTGGGGAAGCACACAAGCTAAAAAGCCAAGGTTCAAAGCCTTAAGAAAGAGCAGGTTTTCTTTATTCTATTCTCCAAACCAGTGCCTAATGCCAAGTAAAAGATGGTAAACTACCACCAGTTCTCCATAACTCCACAACACAGAAAACCACACACTTGGCAAGAATTGGCCATACCTAAAACAAACCTCCAGCCGGTACTTGCTGACTGCTGGGACTTTCAGGGAGAGGTCCTCACCTGTCCCAGGTGAGGGTGTTTTTTCCCTCCAGCTCACCTGAGAAATACACAGCTTAACAGCAAGGATCACTTTCAATTCAGTTTTTACAACCTAATTGTTGTATTTGTATTCACAGGCTGTTGTGTTCACAGGCTAAAGTTTATTTTACACTTTAATATACTCCTTTAAATAAAATGTGCCTATTGGTAATATTTACAGCAAACATTTACAGAGTTAACAAAAAGAAACTGTTGTCATTCCAGCCAGAGAGAAAGTTCCAAGCATCAAAGATTTCTGTTTTATTTGGAGATGTACCAGATTAGTTCCAGGGGCACTTATGCAACACAACCCTCAAGCTGTTTTTTTTTTTTTTTAATTCTCTATGTGTGCAAGGCATGTGTTTGCTTTTTTTCTCTGAGAGTTAGGCATGTGTGGACAGAGACCTAAACCAGAACCAGCTAGAAGTACATCAGAAATTATCTGCAATGCATAGCAAGAGACTGCATTAAATACTTTGATGACTCTTTGTGACCTTGTACTTTGGCATCAGCCTCATGTCGGCAAAGCCAGACAAGTTGCCACCATTCTGGTGCTGAGATGGTTCAGTTCCCTCCAGCCACACAGCAGTAGCAAAGCAAGGTGCCTCGTGGGTTCTCAGCAAGTTATTTTTAGTACAGAAATTAAATAGACCCTTGAAATGAGAAGTACATTTAGGAGACAGGCTTCACCTGGGAGCAGTGAGGTACCCAGAGGTGGGCAGAGGGGGCAGGTGCAGGCTGGCTTGTGCCTATGCTCACACACCTAGGTAACCACACTTGCCTGAGGGGAGGGGGCGGGGGCTGAAATCATTCTGGCCATGCCATATGATGGGGAAAAAAAAACCCAGTGCCTGGCCCTTCTTTGTGCCACTGGTACTGTTTGGTAGGAACAAGTCTGAGGCATCATCCCAGTAAGGGCTATCAGATCAGTACAAGCCAGCCCTCCTTCCCACCAGGTTTTCATGGTGCAAAACCACCCAGATGCTGAATGAGGTCTCAAAACTTAGCTGTGGGTATGCAAAGCATAAGGGACTGCCATATTGGCACATGTGTGTACAAGCATACTTTCAGGTAGGACTGGATACTACTTCTTGGGTGACGAATAGAGGCTGCATAGAGCCTTGGAGCCTAAACTTACCTGCTCAAGACATGAAATTTAAATCAGTAAAGAGATATGAAGTAGTGTTTTCTAGTATTCAACTGCTGTGAGACCAGTGCTGCTAATTTTATGACTAGGGACAGAAGCTGGTTTCTTCATTGACAGATTTCTCATTCAAGCTTGACTGATCTTTCACTAATCAAGGTACTTTGCCTGCATGTTATTAGGTGCAGTCATTTGATGGTTGTATCATAGTATCAGTCAGGGTTGGAAGGGACCACAAGGATCATCTAGTTCCAACCCCCCTGCCATGGGCAGGGACACCCTGCACTAGATCAGGCTGGCGAGAGCCTCAGCCAGCCTGGCCTTAAACACTTCCAGGGACAGGGCCTCAACCACCTCCCTGGATAACCCATTCCAGGGCTTCACCACTCATGCTGAAGAACTTCCTCCTCACATCCATCCGGAATCTCCCTACCTCCAGCTTCATTCCATTCCCCCTAGGCCTATCACTACCTGATAGCCTGAGAAGTCCCTCCCCAGCCTTCTTGTAGGCCCCCTTCAGATACTGGAAGTGTATAGAGTGGAAGTGTATGGTTGTGTATAGAGACATTTTTTTGTTTGGTTGCTTGGGGTTTTTGTGTTTGGGTTTTTTTTTGTTGTTGTTATTTTGTGTTTTGTTGGGGCTTTCTTGAGGCTATACATTACTGAGTTGATAGTCATACACCATTGCCTTCCTATCACAGTAGGGTAGATGGAATGGTCAGGGACTAAAATGCAAATTGGTTAGCAAACTCATAGTTTTTCTCTTACTTTTGTGAACTCATTTCAATTGCCAAGTGTAATGATCTCCAGAAGAGGAAAAATAGACTTCCATAATGTTTTCATACCAGTAGACAATGGACTCCACAGGATGATGTAACAGTTCTTTTCCTGTTGATAAAGGCACTTACAATTCCAGGGTTGGTATCTGAGAACTTTATAGTAACGTGTATAAAAAGAAACTTAAAAGATACCCATAATGTTGTGAAGCAGAGATTCATGGAAATCTGACAAAGATGATTTTATAACTCTTTCAGGTAAGAGAAACAGATCAGGGATAGGTTGCATGGCAGGTTAAAAATTAAACTCTTAATAGTCAAGTAACAGAAATTGTGAGAGAGGGTTATGGGTCAGCCTGCAGTCATGATCAGAAAGCAGCTTTAATTTCTCTTGCACCACTCTTCCCAACTCAATGAAAAGGCAAACCAGTGATACATAGGGAGTGCCACACTTTACAGGCAAATCTGCTGGAAAGAAGACTTCATACCTGCTATATTTGAAAAGAAGAGATAACTTACTTTCTAAGCTAAAAGCTACTATAACACTGGGAAATCTGGGAGGGATTTTGGCTTAGCTTGTAAATAGTTCTGATTTTTTGTATGTGTACAGCCTGTTGTAGCCAAGTGCAATATGCTGAATGCTAGCTGGGTAACAGCATGCTCCATGCTTGGGACATAAGAACAGCCTGTATTTGTTTACTTATTCAAATAACACTAGGAGTGAGGTTGTTCAAAACAAAACATTCTGCTGAAAGGAACTTAAGTGTTCAATCACATTCAGCATTGGGTGATTCATTTAGCTAGCTTTGAAAATAGAAAATTGTTCAGCTGTTTTGAATTAATATGCATTATTTTACAGTTAATTTTAAAAAGCACAAAAGGAGTAAAAATAGTTTTCCAAAACAGGAGAGCATTCCCACTGCCCAAAACAATCTCAGTAGTACTTTTATTTCAGTCTCTAGGTGAAGCTTATGCAGTCTTCTCAGGGGAGAAGCTTCTAATAGCTTGATCTGCCCTGCCCACATTGTATTACCCCATTTTACAAACCAGATGTTCACAGACCATGTTTACCATGCTGCCTCTGTGGCACTCTGGGCTATGGGTATGCTGAAAGGATATTGATGGGATAATGCCAGGGGAGGACAGACAGGCTAGATTCAGCAGAGTGGACCAAAATAGAATCATAGAAGTGTTAGGGTTGGAAGGGACCTCAAAAATCATCTAGTTCCAACCCCCACTGCCATGGGCAGGGACCCCTTACACTAGATCAGGTTGCTCAGAGCCACATCCAGCCTGGCCTTAAAAACCTCCAGGGATGGGGCTTCCACCAGCTCCCTGGGCAACCTGTCCCAGTGTCTCACCACCCCTGTGGGGAAGAACTTCTTTGTAACATCCAATCTGAATCTACCCATTTCTACATTTGTTCCATTCCCCCTAGTCCTATCACTACCTGACACCCTATAAAGTCCCTCCCCAGCTTTCTTGTAGGCCCGCTTCAGACACTGGAAGGCCACAATAAGGTCTCCTCAGAGCCTTCTCTTCTCCAGACTGACCAGCCCCAACTTCCTCAGTCTGTCTACATAGGAAAGAAGCTCCAGCCCTCTGATCATCCTTGTTGCCCTTCTCTGGACATATTCCAGCATGTCCAGATCCTTCCTGTAACAGGGACTCCAGAACTGGACAAAGTACTCCAGGTGGGGTCTTACCAGAGTGGAGTAGAGAGGGAGAATCACCTCCCTTGACCTGCTAGCTATGCTTCTCTTGATACTACTATGTCAACACAGTATTACATCTGCCAGTTGGCAATGATTTACTGACTTAACACAACAATGCTTTGATTTCAGTCTCCCAACTGATGCAACTGTTACAAAAGCTTGCATGAAAGAACATTTTGATCAGGACATTTTTTCTATGGGCTTGAGGCATTCACTTTCTTATCCTTACTGGCACATATGCATTCCCACTTCTACACATTTACATTAGGAACTCCTATAAGCAGAGACCAACCATTTTGGTTTTGTGCATTTGGCTAACACACAGGAGTGCAAAACAAAACCCCAATCACAAAACCCCTGAGTGTCAACCTACCAGCAGCCACACCATCTCATTGCTTGAAGCACTCATGTCTCTATTGCAATAATATTCTGCATTGTCAGACTGCTGCCTGTTTTCGATGAAGCTCTTCCTTGCTTTAAGCACTGCTCCTTGATGCTTTCAACGCAGTAGAGAATTTAGACCAAGACAGAAGAATCTAAACAAACAAACAAAAAAGCATGCCACCTGGAAAAAAAAAATAAAACCTCTTAACATATTCTGTAAGAAAGTGGTAACAAGGCTAGCTGAGGTCACATCCTCATGGATGGGCATAAATGGAGATCTCAGTAACAGACGTTAAACTCAACCCTGTATATGCATTGCCAAATCTGCTTTGGTACATCAAAGAATTGGTTAAATTCTGCTTTGTACTAGACATGATGTTCAGATTTGCTCTAATTTTTACATTTGCAGAGACAGAGGGGACATTCATCCAAAAAGCTGGGTAGCAGTGAAATTGTCAACTTTGAAAGATACAGCTGAAGCTAGCATCACAACAAAATAAACAAAACCACTTAGGAACATGGAGTGACACATTGCTGTTCTAACTACAACAGGATGCCATTGTCTTCCCTCACTGTCTTAAACTGTAACATTAAATTGGTGCTTCATAGTTGCATCTACAGTGTTTAGAGATAAAACATGCAGGACCAGAGCATTTGTAAGCAGCTTGGGGTTTACCTCAGGAGAAGCTGCAGGAGGCTGCCAACCCCTTGCTGCAGCCAGCTGTTTTGCACAGCTGCATACAACAAAGCAAACTGCTGAAGGCCAGCAGAAAAGAGCTATGTTTCTGCCAATATAACAGTTTTGAAGGGGGTAGGGGGGGGAGGAAAAATAATTCAGAGGCCAGTACATCCCCTACTGTGTCTCACTTCCCCAGGCAAGCAATGTTTGAGACCAGGCTATTCAGGCTATTGCCAGCACCTAATGAGCATACCTGCCTCGAGATCTATGGTTCCACCACCCATGGCTGGGTGCTTCACACAGCGGTGCTTGACCCAACTATTAACCATTAACTCCTCTAGCTCATGACTCCCTAGCTGCACCCTTCCTTTACATCTGAATTAGAGCTGCTTGCCATTCTCTCACTGGTTGAGCTAACAAAGAACTAGTTTATTGCTTACCCTACAGTGTCGCTTCCCACCTTGCTCATGCTACCCCCTGAAACCTCTAAAGATGATGCTGCTGTGGCACTTTCCCAAGCTCAGTAGCTTGATCCCTTACCCCTTATAAGCCTCAGCTTTTCTTACTCATTTATCTTGTTTCTCCAAGTGCCTTTTGTTGGGATTTTGCAGGGGGAAGTAGAAGGGGAAGGTTCAGAGAACAGACTCACAGTCCCGTTTTTCTCCAGATACACCAATAATCATGCAACTAATAAGATCCAATCAGGACCTGTAATCCTTAATTGATAAGGTCTTTAGGTTTAAACAGACATTTATTTCCCACAATATCCTAGAAAACAGATGTCCTCTACCGCCCAGGTACTGAGAAACAGCAAGACACAAAACAAATGCAAAATTCAAAGCCACCTTGTACTTTTAAAACAGATCCCAGCAGAACTCCTCTGACTGGAAACAATGGTGCATGTTTTTTTTGTCACCAGTTCAACCTCATACGGTTTTTCCATCTCTAAAATTTTGCTGTATCCTGCCAAAAATCACTTTCAAGTATCTTGTGACAGTCTAATGGGAATATAAGCACTGATAACAGTGAAACACCAGGACAGCTTTGGTGAGGTTGGAATGCACTGCAAACACCCAACTTGTACTGTCCCCTTGTACTCCATGCTACTCTTCTCTATCGAACCTCATCAAGTAAATACTTAAGTCATCTCTCACCAGCAAGCATTAACAGCTTCCCCCAGTAATTTAGCCTAAAAACCATAACTTTAAAACATAGACCATTTTTTCTATGGGATGCAATCAAACTTTTGTCAAACTGTTAACAATTGGGAAGTAACAACATCAAATGTTTGAGTCCAAAAGAACTAGGTCCTGTCACAAGCCACCACAACTGAGAACAAAGAATCCCAATCATTCTGCTACTTACCTTAATATGCCTCAGAAAAAGAAACTAGATTAAAACAGCCCTATTAATCAATTTATACTGAAATGAGTGCTTTCAATACATATTAAATCTGCAAAGTCTCTGGTCTTCTTTTGGAAGTCTGCCCCTTCACCCTTCTTCATTCTTAAACCAAAATGATCCAATGATCCAGGTATTTCTAGGTTCTCAGCGCAACTCCAAGCTTGGTGTGCTCAAACTTAGAGTAGAGGTTCACCTACATAGTCAGGCAAGAGTGTTTTCAGACTCTTTGGATATTTCTGGACCATGAAGCAAGACAAAGAACCCTCCAACCAAATGGGCTGTAGACAGCAACTGGATGCAAAATACAATCAGAAAAATTCAAGATGACAGTGATTCTGCAAAGTGCTTCCTTACAGCAAAAATATTGGAACGGGGCTAGAAATCAATTACTCTGCCACTTGTCCAGTATCTTAATTATGGAGGAGGTACATGCGAGAAAAGCAGAAGTTGGGATAAGAAAAGTTATCCATGGGACAGCAATATGCCCTTGCAGACAAGAGGGCCAATGGCATCAAGAAAGAAAAGCACATTCAGCAAGTCTAGAGAGGTTCTCCTCCCCGTACTTTCTCCTCCAGCTTCTCCTACTTAGTGACTTCTCATAACTCTCCAACATACTAATTTAGTGTGATGGTTATTTTCCCCAAATGCACTCATTTGTGAGGATTCACTTCAGACTATTGTTCTTCCAGTCTTTAAACTGGAGCAACTTGCCCCTTTAAGCATTTTAGATTTCAAATCAGTATTTTGAAGCTCAAGTTTTAACTTGTGCTTCTCTTAGAACTGCTGTGATCACTTACCTGACAGCCCCTGGAATCGTACAGCGAACATTAGGGCTGCAAGAATTTTGCTTTCCTTCTTCACCCACACAGCCTCAACTTGTGCATTTTGCATAGTTCATATATATATATATTTCTCTGAATGTCTTGCTCCAGGCTCAATTTCTGCAATTTTATTTATTTTTTTTTTAGGATTAGAGGATTTCAATTTGTTTAGTTCACATTGTAAAGACAACTTCAGGCAACTATAAATGCTTAGAATGCAAGAACACCTAAAATGATAGATAATCCCTTCAAAAACTGACCACAGAGAAAAAAATGAACTTCTCTGGAAAAAACCAACCAACTCCACAAACTGCCCTGAGTTCCACTGCTTTAACAAGGCATATTTAGATTGTTGATGTTATGCTTCCCTCTACTGTTCATCATAATTAAGTGCAGTTACCTTTAAACATTCTGAAGTCTTCCTCATACAAAAACCTCAAACATACAACCCAATCGTTGGTGGCAGGCAAAACTTGGCAAATAAGCTTAATAAAAGCTGCATTTTGGTCAAGAACAATTAGAGGCACTGAACAGAACTGTCTGCATACATCTCAAGCTAAGGATTACATGAAATATCAACTACAACATGGCAATTGTCTCATGCTGTAGTTTAGTCAGGGCAATCCCAAGCACCAATATAGGCTGGGCAGTGACTGGCTTCAGAGCAGCCCTGAAGAAAGGACTTGAAGGTACTGGTGGACAAGGAGCTCAACATGAGCCATCAGTGTGCACCTGCAGCCCAGAAAGCCAAACATCTATCCTGAGCTGCATCAAGAGAAGCATAGCCAGCAGGTCAAAGGAGGTGATACTCCCTCTCTGCCCTGGTGAGACCCCACCTGGAGTACTGTGTGCAGTTCTGGAGCCCCTGTTGCAGGAATGATATGAACTTGCTGGAATGTGTCCAGAGAAGAGCCACGAGGATGATCAGAGGGCTGGAGCACCTCTCCTATGCAGACAGACTGAGAAAGTTTGGGCTATTCAAGTCTGGAGAGAAGGCTCCAAGGAGACCGCTTGTGGCCTTCCAGTATCTTAAAGGGAGCCTATAAGAAAGCTGGTGAGGGACTAAAAGTTTAGGATGTCAGAGAGTGATAGGACTAGGGGGAATGGGTAGATTCAGATTGGATGTTAGGAAGGTTCTTCTCCATGAGGGTGGTGAGACACTGGAACAGGTTGCCCAGGGAGGTGGTGGAAGCCCCATCCCTGGAGGTTTTTAAGGCCAGGCTGGATGTGGCTCTGAGCAACCTGATCTTGAGTGAGGTGCTCCTGCCCATGGCAGTGGGGTTGGAACTAGATGATCCTTGAGGTCCCTTGAGCCCTGACAATTCTGTGATTCTAAGTTTCAAATACCAAAGCAATGTAAAGAAGAGTGAATAAAAAACAAACTCCAAAAAGTCAAACTTCAAAGAATTACTATAGAAATAATTTGTCACGTGTGCTACAAACCAGTGTTACATATTACACATCATTGATTTCAATAAATAATTCCACAGATACATTAAAACTGTCAAAACAGTAGTGGTCTTTATTTGCATCAGTCGAGTTAACACTTCAGTTTTAGTATTAATTTATTTCAACAATTGGGAGATACAGAAATTAATGACTACTCAAAAGGTGAAATAAACCCCCTTCCAAAAATATACTGGAGAATACAAGTGTCTGAATTTTACACTGCTCCTCTGATGAGCTCTTCACATTATGTGACATCACATACAGATTTTTAAAGTCAAAATAATTTATGGACTGGTTTTCATGTGAGCCTTCACGGTGTCCAAGAAAAGCAAGCTTATGTGTGGCTCTGCAGCAATCTAAGTACATAGATTTCAAAGGGGTCTCAATTCAACTGGAAAGCAATTAAATCTAGAGCAGTCCACAAATCAAAAAAAGGTTAGGAAATACTGTATTGGAGTAAACACTCAAATTTTAAGTGTCCTAGAGAGAAAGTTATCTTCAGCTGAAAACCATAGAAAACATTAGGCAGTATTTGTCTAGTTTTAGAAACAGAGCTTTGCATAATGCAGTTATCAGCTGGTTTTGATTAAGGTCAAGTTAAAAGCTTCAGACTACAGAAAAGCCTTCAAATAAATGAAAACAACCTCCTCCCTTTGTCATCTAATGCCAAGTATGTACCACACACACAACATCTGTAGTACACAACTCTTCACATAGATCAGAGATTTTCAACATCAAGTCAGTAACTGAAATGTTAGTTCACATCTACTGAATTTTTAATATGGAGGAGAATTAGTCCTACAAAATCAGTTAGCAGTCTGTTCCTGCTGCAACCATGACTACTGAAAACTCAACCCCCTTGCCAGGTTTTCTGGCAGTCTTGCCAAGAAACCCATGTAGTCACAGAAAGCTTGCACATTTACATTGTTTTTTGAAGGGGCTGAGGGGTGTTAAATGAAAAAAAAAGTGTCCCATCTAATGAGGAAAGGCAAAAAACCAAAACCCAAACATAATCAGTAACTCGTTTCACATTAAAATGCATCAGCTTTGCAGTTTCATTTGAAACCAAGAACAAATCATGAAACGTCATGAAAATAAGATTAAAAAAAAAATAAATCTCCTAGAGTGATTACTAAATGAAGTTAAAATTACCACACTAATCAGTAAACCCCAGAAGAAAAGCAGATGCCTCATCTTGCAGGTCTGACATTAAACAGTATCTACTTTTAAAATAAATTCATAAAATCTGTGTTTGGCCACTTTGCACATTTTTTTCCCCTAAAAAATACAGTGTACAGAAAAAAAAAATCTCATTATTCCCAGTATGAATTCTGAAGTATAAGCTCAAAACCCAGAAGTTAAAGATCAGCTAAAAGGTTTTTTAATTATTTACAAATCCAGCAGGTAGAACTACCATAATGGCTTCATTTCCATCCTTGTAGTGGCTTTCACTCTTATCCAGCAGCATATGCAGTAGGAATCTCTTCAGACAGCTTCATCACTGATCATCTGTCATTTTAAGCAATTCTAGAAGAGCCCCAACAGCTCCAAAATAACCCTTTAAACAAGGCAAAAGCAAACCAAAATCAATTATATTTCAGAATAAGACATAAGCATAAGCATGCAGAGTCTTCAGTGCCGTTAAGCCGACTAAAAGACTTTTCTTATAAGATTGTCCCTGATGTACAAAGTATTTTCTGTATCTGAATTAAAATATTTAACATGATCTTGATTAGGTCCAAGAAGAAGAGGCCTTATACTGGGAGAAGTCTTACACAGATCTCCAAAACTGTTAAAAAAAGAAGAATTATAGATACCACTACTATGGTGCTGTATTGAAGCATCATTTCCATTACGAACACATCCATCTGACGGCCACCTCAAAATCATGCTTATTACCAGAACTAATTCTAGTTCAGGTTTATATAGCAAAATGATGCAAATGAATAGAAAGCAAAACTAAGATGTGCAAAGTTTAGCAACAAGTGTAACAAGACTAGTGATGAAACAAGGGAGTTAACAGGGGGAAGAGCATTCTTGAACAAATGTAGAGTTGTATTTATGCAGAACTTGCTGTGTGCTTTCGCTTCAAAGCAATGGCATTGAAATTCTCCCTGTTAAGTTCACCAAATGAAGAACCACAAGATTTTGGTACTTACAAATGAAAGTTCAATACGTATTTCCTTACCTCATGTTCCAGAAACAGAGCTTTCAGCTGTCCCTTGGACCAATAATCCATAGCATATGCTAGTACCTTCATAGAAATCATATTAATTCTGAGGAAGTTGCCAACAAACACCACCTTGTCTATGTTCTGCAAAATTGAAAAGCAGACCAGGAAAAATTATGTTTAGATATATTATTTTGCTTCATTCAGTAAGTACATTTGCCTCCACTAAAGTGGAATGAGAATTTTGGGTTTCATTTAAATTCTCCAGACTGAAAAGTTAAAACCAGTAATTGCAGTTACAGACTTCTAAACAGAGATGATGAAAGGGGAAGGGGGAAAAAAAAAGAGGAAATTTTCTTCCAAAGAAATTCATCATCTGTGCTATCAGTCTCAACACGTTCTTAACAGTGCCAAGACTTCCCCAGCACAAACAGCATTTTGCTGGTTGGCTGATTTGGGTTTTTTGGTGTTTTGGGCTTCTTTTTGTTCTTGGTTTTGTTTGTTGTTTTCTGGGGATTGGTTGGTTTTGCCTTTTTTTTTTTCTTTTCTTTTCTTTTAATTGTGTATGATGTGGCTGCACTGAAGACATCTTCCCCACCCTCAGTTTGTTAAATGAAGCAACCCTAGAGATCACTGTGATTATTAAACCAGAGTGAGAACCTCTGAAGGGTACCTGAAAAGGCTTATGTTAAGAGATGTAGAGAAGGGAACAAGCATCCTTCATTATTTATTATCTAGACTGTGCTTTCATTTTTAAAAAGCAATTGAAATGCAGCCAACATGCCACTGGACATGCACTGCATTCCTTTGTTTCAAAGCTCACTTGAACTCAGTTTTCATATGGAAGCGTAAGAATTTTGAACAGACAGCACTAGTGTCAGCGAGAAAGCCACACACTGCCCTTACTGGCACCGTGTTTATTTCTGGTGCTTAAACAATGCCCTGTAACTTTCTTATCAAGCCTGGGTTTGCCCATTGCATTTGCCTGCAATGCTTCTGCACTTGCATTTTGAATAGGTGTACCATATGATGTTCACCATACACCAGAAATGGTCTAGAGGATTCAACAGGAGGTCAAATCCTGTAGACCTAGCTTTTACATGAGTCTTGAAGGAGCCTTAGTAAAGTATCTTCTAGTGTCCTCTGCTGAAAATTACCAGCAAAAATCTGCATAGAGGTAGAGGCACTAAGCATTACCTCTCTACATTCATACAACTCTGTAAAGCCCAACATCTGGCTCTGCAGCAATTACTTCACTACAGACCACACTTCTGTCATGTCTGGTACTGTGCACATGAAATACCACAGAGAATATCCTCACTTGAATACTCAACATGGAGAGTGCTGATATCCAGATGCAGTAATTCATTCATTCCGTCTCTGATGACTGAGCTACATGTCTTAATGTCCTCAAACCAAATACGTTGACACAACCTTTATATAAGTAACTCAGGTTTATAGTCATCTATCCCTTTAGACTCTGCAGTTGCATCACCATGCATTCATACTCATTCTTAGGAACTTATATGGCTGAAAATAAGAACAACTCAAATTCCAAAGAGCTGCTATTAAGCATGGCCAAGAGCACTCTGCATCCTCTGACAAAGCAGTTTTGTCTCTCAAGAGATTTCTGACAAAGGGGAGACAAATATGTAACTAATTTCCTGTAAATGCAATACCATTAAATTGATCAGAATCTACATTTTAATACCATTTTCACAAAATTACTTTTTTGCCTGCATATACACACACAAAGCAACTGTTACCAGAAATTCAAGCAAGTAGTGCCTAGCACCAAGTACAAAAAAATCACTGAAAATTTTAATCTAAAGATACCAGTCACATCTACTAGAGTAGCACTGTATATCAACATGCAAATTTCACATCAGTTTTATTTTCCAATGTTCCTTGCCTTAAAAATTATGTTAAGGTTGTATCCTGGATTTTTTGAACTAAACCCACCATTTTTCAGGAGCTGGAAAACACTGATTTTTAAGCTCTCTTAAACACTCTTGAGGGAGTCTTGACAGTTTTAAATTGTTCACTACTGAAAGACAGAAGTCTTAAACTGATGAAGGAATGGTGATGAAATGCTTCCTCAAGCTAACCAGACTGCAGCATCCTTCAAAAGGCATGCACTTCTTTTTTTGTACTCTCTGGGGTCTTGCTAAATCATTCAACTACCCTGCAGTTGAAACTATAGCTTCAATGTAGTATATACACAAATTTGCCAATATAACTGAGTTGAGGAATCTACATCAAAAATGTAATTATAAAGCCTCCATATTTTTGCAAGTAGCCTCATTCAGCTGCAACTTACATGTTCTGCTAGTAAGAAAATGATAAACCAGGGAGATTGTTTGAAACAGTCTGTCCTAGGCACAGCAGAACTGCATCAAAGAAACCAATGTATAGAGAAATGGTTCCAGACTATGGAATTTTTCTGCCCCACTGCCAATTCTGTGCAAGTAAACTTTGCTTTGAAGTTCCGCAAATAAAATATTTCATTTATTCCCCAGATTCATTTTTCCCCTGCACATATGCAAGTCATTTTCCACACAATATTAAAACTGCAATAATTGGGGAACAAAAAAAAAAAAAAAAGGGAAAAAAAAAAAGGCACAAAAAGCCCCACACAATTAAACAAAATAACAAACCACCAACTTATCAAATCTTGTGCTTCAGGGCACAAACTGATTTATTCAAAGGACCTGAAAGTAAGCTTCACCATAAACCTAATTTAATACACATGAACTCCACAAAAGTATATTCAACTTATTAAGCTCTCATTTGGGCTTTTCATTGATCAAGCTTGGTGAGAATCAGAGCTATACATCCCGAAGGCAATTTAGGTGTCAAGATGATTTAGAACAGGATTACTTCCCCTACCACGAGCAAGCCAGCTGGAGATTAGCTTACTTGCAGGTTTTTTTAATAGTATGTAAAGCTACTAAATAAAGTTTTTATTCTCTAAGGCTACAAAATAATTTAGTTCAAGTGCTGGAGAAATTCTGCTTTGACATTGTGAAATGAAGACTACTTTACGCATCCATCTGCAATCCTCAGAAAAATCATATGACTCAGGTCCAGTTTAAGTAAGCCTGCCCACAAAACAAAGATATTAGGAACTTTCACAGCAACTCAGAAGCATTAGTTTTATTAGTAGCCTGTTTCTTCTGAATGCATTGCACGTGGCTCCCTGTGGCAACTCTCCATGCTTTGATAGCCCTGTACAATGCTGCTTGAACTCCATGCCACAAGGCAACACTGTAAAGAAGCTGAAAGCAAAGAGAATACTGAAAGAGAATCATCTTGACTGAGAGTCAAATTGCCAAAACCCTGCTCCCCCAACAAAGTCTGCTGCCACTTTTCACAAAAGTTATCGGTGGCATTTGATAAGGGCTTACACTATGACTTGGGCTGTTCAAGATATTTGGAAGTGCTCTAGAGGAGCACACTAGCAAGAAACACAACATTTATTGGTATAAGAAGTTATTCAGGAGAGCAAGGATGAAAAATTAACAGCATAACAATACTGAAGAGGCTTACATCCAGTGTCTAAGAAATAAAATGGCAGCTGAAGCTTCAATTAAAAAAAGTTAAATGACACAAATGGAAGGAAGAAGAGACAGAGAGCCTTCAGGATTCAGTATTCCAAATCAGCCACCACAACTCAAGAAAGACTGAAGGTACTGTGGATGGTTTCTTAAAACTACAAACTCTCAGAACAAAATTATCATCAACATGCCATCACATAAATTTATTGTGCAACCACAGTCAGAACACTGCATGAAGATCATTTGATCCCAAAATTCAAACCGTAAAAAGATGAAGGAGGCAAAACTAAACAGTGGAAAAGTGACACAGTGTCTTCTGTAGGAGAGGAAACTAAGGAATAGGAACTTTCTGTCTTGAAAAGACCAAAAGGGAAATTGGGTAACAGTTTATTAAAAAAGAAACAAACCAAAACCCACCCAAAGCACTGGTGACTTACTATTTACTATTTCTCCTAAAGCAAAGAGCTAGAAAGGACCCAATAAAATGAGATGGCAGACTGGTGAGTTAATTGGTTTGGGTTTTTTGGGGCTGTGTGAGTGTGCTCAAGAGAAGTGCCTAAACGTTTGGAATTAGTTTGTTTGTTTTTTTTTTTTTTAATGGTGTTTTATTGTTTGTCAATTCTTTTTTTTAAAACTGCTGGAAACTGGAAACTATGGAATGATCCATCCATAGTTACCATGCCCAAAGGAAAGAAAGCAGCAAGCATCTGAGAGGACTTTGAAGCAGTAAAATGGACTCCACTTTTCTTCTTTTAGTCTTCTTTTAGACCCCATAGAACAGATCTTACATCCACCAAAACATTTAACACAATACACCACCTGAACTCATGCTATGGAAACAAGCCAAGCAAAACACTAACAAAAACCCCACAAACCCAAAACAAACAAATGACAAACAAAACAAAACAACCACCAACCAACCAAAAATTATCTGTCAGGGCACAGTAAGATCCATTAGTGACTACAAGGTAATTGGAAGTGTTAATTTGGATCACAAAGGCGCTAATGTCTGTATGTTACACCATGAGAGCAACTGAACAGCTCTTGGTATCAACAGTTGAAGGAGATCTTTACAGTCCACTTTTCTTCACTCTCAACCAACTTGAAGTTCAAGGTACCCCACACTTTGCATTAAAGCATACACAACACAAATCAGTGAAGTTTAATTTAATAAAAGTTTAATGTGGTGTCCTATTTACCGAGGCCAGTTCACACCTAATATAGCAACAGCTTGCACTTTTGTACTCTGACAATCAATTGTGTTTATAAAGGTTTTAAGCTCATAGTAAATACGCTGTCTTACCTCATTCAATGCACACATGCGAGCAATAGAACCTATGTTGTTGGTGATGGTGACCAAAGTAGCTCTGGCCAAGTCCTCTTTACTGATGGAATCTCTTTTCTTTACTCATCATATGACCAAAGCTGTGTGAGGAAGATTATTCCTTTTAATAGAAGTTATTTAGGAGTGCTAAAAGCCCTCAGAAATGTTATTATTTAATAAGATTTGCTTGGATTTGATAGCCACTGATCCGAGACAGATTTGAAATGTGAAAAGGCATCTCACTGGAGAGGCAGATCAATGAGCAAAGACCCTTCTTCTTCAATAACTGTAATTTAAATGGAAGCAAGCTACATCAAGCATTGCTTATACCTAGTGTGCTGTTTTTTTTTTTTAAATAAAATGAAAAAGAAAAATAAAAAAGGCAAAGGGTAGTGAGAGATCCGAGGACAAACCAAACACCACATTCAGAGTGACATTTCCACAAGGACATAATGCACAGTCCAGGGATCATGCACTCATTTCAGCAACCAGAGTAAGTTTCTCAAGGAACTCCTTAAGACCAGTTCAATTAACACATACCTTGAGGCTACAGCAGACCCTTGAAGGCCAAACCGCTCATAGTCTCCTCCATAAATATCTTTCACCAGCTTATCCACATTGGTGCTGTCTCCTTTCGCGGCCATTTCTAGCGCTTCTTCAAACGTCTCACAACCAGTCAGCAGACAGCACAGGCCCAGGAATGTTCCTCCTCCGAGACTGAAAAAGCACAGTTCCTTCAGACCAGTAGCTTGAATAAACTTTCACTACAGCTCTTCAGACTCCCATAAGCAACACAGTTTGTCTACCCAGCTACCGTTATCCTGTAACTCCTCCCTCAGAGAAGACAGACGCCCTAAATTGAGTTTCTATTTAGCATAAATAGCATCCAGTGTGGTTTTAACTGAACTACTCAAATCCTTAATATTTAAATAGGAAAAATTATGCTAAGTAAACTGTTAGCTGAGAACAAGGTCTTGTCAAACACTGCAGATGTCAGTTTGCTATTTGGAGCACTCTAACGAGTTTTCCTTGTGCAAGAATGATTAGCCAGCAGATCACTTAAGTCAGCCACAAAATAATAAGCAGCAGAGTATCTATGCAGGGGGAGGCAGCCAAAATCAATCTTCTACCTTTGACCAGTGGCAGGAAACAGTCTGTTTGATTCCTGTTCAAAGCAAGGTTAGAATCAGCCCTGAAAGTCTCAGCCTTCCAAAGAACTGAGGGAGGAGCATTCACTTAAGTATATTGCATGGGCTCAAGTACGATGTTAACTGAATACATAAATTTATCAGTGAGTATTTGTGCATAATAGGTTACTAACCAATTCATTAAGATTTTACTTTGGACTTCAGTCTTAACAGATGAACTTCAACTTACTAGCCTTCATGTCCTTCCTTATTCATTCTTAACACCTAAGAAAGTCAGCCTATTTGCACTGGTCGCAGTCACTGTAACAAGAGTATCAGAAAGACACTACACTTGCCATTCACAAAAAAAAGAAAAGCAGAGGAGGTCAGACAAGGAAACCAATCAGTACTCTTGGATTGTTAAGGCCAGTTTTTAAAGAACATCTTGTAGCACTGTAACATCCAGCATCTGACTGGCAGGAAGCTCTGCACACCAGCCACAAGACAGTATTAATTTCATCACCTGTAACAAGTCAGTAACCCACTGCAGTCATGCTTTTCCTTTCAGTGGAAAAGATCAGAAGCACATCTAAAGACATCATAAGGGCTATGCGTGAAAACAAACAGAATTACAAGTAAACCAATTCCTTTTCCCTTTGTGTTCATCTGTACTATACCCAGAAACGTGGCTCCTGGCTTATTGTGACAAAGACATGCCCTAGATAAAGCAATGAAAGACACAGACAGTCACATGCAGCAGGCAATGAGGAAACGAATGCAGCTCTGGAAGGGACCCTGGAACATCCAAAAAGCTTCTTTGGTGGTTGGTTTTTGGAAAGGGGGTGGGGGGGTTAGGTTTCTGTATTGGTGGGGTTTTTTGTTTGTTTTTAAGATTACTAAAAATTACTTTGCATGTACAAGGAAGAAGCAGATCTAGTGGTATTTTTACTGCTATTCTGGATGGATACATTTGTAACTACAGTTGACTGCATCAATAATTTCCCTGATGCAGACCCTTTCTCTAAAGCAATCCTACGATTCCAGCCTTGCTGCTGGTGAGCTTCTAAAAGAAATGGGAAGACAAGCACAATTCAGGGCTGCATATGCTAGTCACACTGTCTGGTTCTATCCCATTATTAAGAAAATAGAATTAAAAGAACATAAAACTAAGTTTACCTGGATCCTGTGACTCTTTTATAGTTGTCCTTAGAATACACAGCAAGGATGCTGACCCCTGAGCCCATGTTAACCAGCAGCATAGGATATGGATTATCAAGGCAGTAAGGCTGTTTCCGGCACTGTTCAGGATCTGTAGGATTTTCAAAATAGTAGCACTCTGGCTGGCCATTGAAACCAACAGAATCAACATAAAGGAGGCCCTGGATCAAACAGTCCAATTCATCCAGTTTATGGAGTTGCAGATCCGCAATCTGCAAAAGAACAACAAGAAAGTAATAAACATTTCCTAGTATAATGTAACACTGAGAAGTACAAAAGGTTCTGCAGAAGCACTTTGATCACTTTAATAGTAACACATTATGCTACTTAAACAGTACAAAGATCTGGCTAAGCACAAAGTCAAAAATAAAAAGACCTTGCTATCTGCCAGACAGTGGGTACCTTCCAAGACAACAATGTGCTGCATAGTAATGTTGCTTAGTTCCTTTGCCCTTGAGACAATCTCTGCTCCGCAAGCAGGAAACATTTCTCCTCCCCCACCACTATTGGGAAACAACCCATTTCTTTCCCCTCATCCCCATTCCATGAGGAGCTGCATTCTGCAGCTTTTGGACAGTTATCTTGACACATGCCTGCACAGCAGCATTCCTTAGGATGCAAAGTGTTTTAACTCATCATCCAATGACATTTCCCAGCAATTTAATGAAATATTCAATAGAAGCACTGAGATCAAGGAACTTCAGTTAAAGAACAAGATATTTAAAGCCTTACAAAATGGACATGCTTATGTTAATATGCATTACATATGCACTGGATTATGCTTAAGAGCTTTCCATTACTTTTTTCCCCCCTGTATATGTCACCAATAATCCAAAAGAGCTGTTTCTTCAAATTACAGTTGAGTACTTTCAAATGGCTCATAAATAATCAAGTATTCCCAGTGTTTGGTGAAAAACAATGTAAAAACCCAAACACTGTCAGACCTATGCTCCCAGCAAAATGTTCATGAAAATTTAACTATAAGAGAAGGCAGAAAAACAACTCTAAGAGCTTAAAAAGAACATCCCCTCTGAGATCTCACTTGAACAAGCCTACTTGCCAAGAAGCCTGTTTAATACAGGTGGAAATCTCATCCCTTTGCCATTGCATCCTATTTTGAGAATCTGTGGAAAGTCTCCTTTTCATATGACATTAGGTTTAGACTGCGTTAGGGAGAAAATAAATAATTGTAAAGTTGTTCATCCATTCCCTCAAATCATCTGCATCCTCACACGTGCAAAGGATGTCTCACCTAACTCAGCTTTCTAACAGAAAAAGCAACAGCTTATAAGGTACAAAAGGAGGTTATACAATACAGAGTTGGTTCTCAAACATTTGCATATAGGAGGATGTTTTTACAACAGCTAATGAAGAGGATTTGTGAGGCTAATCACCTCCTGTTTTTAATTCTGGAAGGTATAGTAAGCCAATATAAAAAGGAAAGATATTTCTGCAGAACAAGCACGGCAAATACGTTACATTCTTTTGAGTTATTTAAATCTCTCCCCTGAAGGTTTTTTCTCTGCTTGCACATAGCTCTAACTTGCCTGAAGAAACAGCTATTCTACCCTTTGGTTTGCCTCTTTGTCCAGCTTGCTAGTCCTCAAATCCTTGAGCCATCTAAAAGAAGTAAGCCCAAAAGAATCAAATCAACAGTCTCAAAGACCTCAATATAGACTCAGCTATTCATAGGGCAATAGAGGCACTTGGACATTATTTCTTCTGGTTTTAGTATTTCCTCCTGTAACATTTGTAATCCTTTCATCATTTTTTTCTTGGTTACCACATGGTTACACAATTACAATTGCAGAAATTCAGCATAAAAGACTTGAACCATGCAGCCAGCAAATAAAAAGGGCAAACATGAATCAGAAGAAAACACTTTTAAAAGAAACATTACAAAAAAAACTTGAGGCTCCTTTGGATTTCAGCAATTTCTTGTGATGAGGTTAAGAGGAAAAGCTGCAATTAAGAGATACACCACACAGGGCTTTAATCAATTCTTCAAGTACTGTCTCACAACAGACGTTGTATGGAGCCCACACCAAGTCATCACTTGTTAGATTTCTTTGGTTAAAATCCAACTAACCCTGAACATAGTTAGTCAAAACATGGAAATATTCTATACTAACTACAGTCTTTCTCCAGATTATGTGCTGTGCAGACTCAATTTCCTCACCTTATTGTCTACATTTGATGCAGCATGACCAAACATAGACACAGCATGAAAAAATCAAACATTAGGAACCAGAACTGTTATACAAAGACAAGTCATCAGCAGATTTATGATCCTCTAACCTCCCATAGGCCTAACACCCAGCCACAAGTTCCACTTGTTTTGCCCATGTCACAGTTTTATAAATAGGAAAGCATCAAACAAACCTTGCATGACAAAAGCAAGCAAGCAATACAAATCTAAGAGAAAACACTTCTGGCATCAGTGCAAAAAGAGACAAAAAAAAAATAAATCCTTGTTTCTACAAACTCTCCAGTCAACCCAACAATTTTGTAAGGGCAGAAGAAAGTAATCAAAGGTTCTTTTTCAAGCACTAAGCAAAAGAGGGGTTTATTAGGTCCAGCCTTCCACATACGAAAGACATACTAGAATTTCTTCTGCTTTTTATAGCTCTCTGCTATATTTAACAGATGATATAGCGTAAGCAGAAAAGCCCTGTTACTGCTTTCTTTTATGTATGATATTCATAGCAGACTGCAAAACTATTTTCCTGCATTGTTACAGCAGTGTGGTTTTAATTTTTGGAAAGACCAAGGCTGGCATCAATATTCCACATCTATTCACCTTCATTCAGAGAACCACAAGCTCTGCAGCTACCAGACCTCTGAGGATCCAAACAGCCCAATGAGCCACCAGTGTTTCTGAACACAAATTAGGGCACAGTTGCAGAAATGTAGTAACAGTCTTGTACAGGAAGTCAAGACAGAGCCAGAGTCACAAATCCCAGTCCCTTCCTCTGCATTTAGAGATGCCTTTTCTCCATTAATTTCTTTGCTCACAATAACTTAAGCAGCAAAACTGCATCATGAAAGACATGCCTGTAAACATCATAACGTGTAGGAAAACGTGTTTTCTGGTGCTGCCACTTGACCTACAACACTCCAGCGGTCTTCGTCTTTTACTTGTTCAAATCTCTTCTTGCAGGAACTGAAGTTTATGTGCAAAAATGCAAACTGAAACTGGGAGCTGCATGTAGCAGCACAATCTAATTGAAGTTTTTCCCTACAACCTTTTTTCAAAGGGCATTTGTAGATGTTTTCCATCCCTTTAGAATTCCTAATGTGAAGGCAGATAGCATAATGGTCAACTTACCCTGTTTTACACTCCTGTAACTATACTCAGCATAGTGCCTCTCTAGAAGAGTTTTATCTCAAAGTTGTGCTATGAGAGGAAGAACTGCAGAACAAAGTAGTATACAGGACCCTGGAGGGAAAATTTGCAATGGTTACAGGAAAACCATATGTACATTTTTTTAATAGAACAATTTTTATGCATTGTAGCCAGTCTGTAGAAATGTCTCTTTATTTTAGACTGTTTCTTAAACACTGGGGAGGAAAACACTTTAGACTTCAATGAATGCTTCAGGACCATCAAAACAAGGGACTCAGGACTTCAAACACATTTACAAGCAGGTGCAACACAACAAGGAAGTAATGAACACTTCCAGGACAGTTCACACCTTAGCAACAAACTCACAAAACTCATCTGATTTCAAGGGTACACAAGGTGTGCTGTGTCTGCGAACAGATGCCATTTGAAGGAGAATGAAAGCTCACCTCTTCTTGTACACTTGCAAGAAGTGCTGGAAAATGGTACTACCTGTACAAGTTTAGGGTGGACTTTTTTGTTTACTTTGTTGGGTTTTGGTTTTTAATAATATGGATGACATAAAACAATATTTAGCTGTATCCAAGTATCAAACAATAAGAAAATAACATGGTACCAACTCGCTGCTGCTTTGAAGCATAGAAGCACATGTATCAAAGACTTGGATCACATTTGATTCTTTATGGCAAATATTTCCGCCTCAGCAAGGAAAACAGGAACAGCCCAGTTCTCTCCAAGTTAGCTGAGGGCATCTAGGACACATATGCAGTGGAGCTGAAGCCTAATGGATCAACACTGGCATGCAGACACCTTTTCAGTGAAGCTCCGACTCATGAAAGATTTCATCCAGTTTGAATCTTTACACTGTTACCAAGTTTTATCAAGCACAGGAATGTCCAGACCTAAATGCAGCTGTGAGTTCTTCTGTCTCATGGAAATTCAATAAGAAATATGACTCTTTTTTCCTGAAAGAAACTGTTAGGAACATAACATCTTGCAGATTTTTATATCATCAGTTACAACTGCCTTATTTTCTATATCACCCTGGCTTTTATATGCCTTCTGGATTGCTCCAGTGTTTCTTATGATAGTTTACAGTCTAGCTTTTCCTTTCAACTTTCCTAAGGACACACTTCAACTCCTTTGTATTTTGATTGCCTTCACCTCAAACTGCAACCCTGCTTTGTTTTGTGCCCCGATGAAGTACTCCCCTCAGCTAAGTTCCACACCCTGAGGCTGAGAAATACCTACTTGCATTCAAAGGACAATCTAATTCAAGTAAAGAGTGAGCCCAGCATTAGCTGAGGCAGAGAAGATAGACTGCACCAGCTCTGGGGCAAAACAAAGCACTTGTCTGGGATCCTCTCTAGAGGGTCTGCCCTCTTGCCCAGCTAGCTCTAAGGACCTCTTCCCTCTCTTGACAAGGAAAAGATGCATGTTGCCTCTCCCCCTTTCTTCTGAAGAGTTTCTTAGCTTCTTGTGCTCATGGTAACAGAAAGCATCATGATTACTTCACCCATTCTCTGGATGCCACTTTCAACTCCAGCCCAGTCTACACGCTACAGGCCAGCACCTATGGCCTGAGCAACAGTGTCCAACCTCTTCAAGCAAGTGAGGTACAAGAAGATTTTTGAGTGTCTTACACTAATCTAGAGTTACACACCTTACTAATACTAAACCACAGGACAGCAAGTTCACTTGCGTTAAGGTAAATACAGTCTATGGGTCATCCATGGTCATCCACAAAGTCAGTCCTTAGAATCAACTAGTAACTGGCACAACAAATATCATTCTCCAACAGCCAAGTTCACTCTTAAAGCTTTTTTTCCTTAGAGATTATGGGACAAGTCAAGGCCTGATTTTGTGTTGGTAAAATATTTCTTTCCTCCCCTGCCTCAAATGTTCTTCATTAAGTTATGGTTTTCAGTACAGGCTCTGCTTCCACTGAAGCCATGAGTAAAATTTCTACCAAGCTAAGTCAGGTTCTGTAGGTGCCTGTTCAGAAAAGGCACACAAAAATTCCACCACTGAACCATTGCAATCAACATGAATTTTGCAATAGAGCAGGAGGATTAAGCAACAGACTCATCCATGCCTTAAAACCACTGCTAACTGAAAATGAAGTCAATGGGCCATAAAGATTAGACATTCAGAAAGGGGGACAAAAACCTAAACAGCAACACACAACATGGAAGAATCCCTCCAGCACCCAACAAAACCCCCAAACCAACCCAGAAAAAAATCCCTTAAGCTGGAAATAGTCCTTTTAGTGAATCACTGATGTGCTTCAGTGAACACTAAGTATAACCACATGGTTGCTAAAATTATTTCTGCAGTCTAGAATATTTTCCTACTTCTGGGGGAAGCATTTGCATCTTAAGAACTAATCAAATGATTTGCCAGGCTACTGATCATTATCGCCTGCAGTCACCAAGCAGTCCATGGAGTCTTCTTCAGGTCTCCTATCCACCAGTGTGGATTACATGAACGGGAGAGCAGACTGGTAAATCGAGCTAGCTTTGTAGATTTAGTCGTCTTTCCATAGCGTGGAAGGCAGGCTAAGGGTAAACAGAAGATGCCACTCAATTTCACTTTTGATACACTAAAGCAAAAGAGATGTCTAAATCAAACCTAACTCATTTGGGGATTCAGAATTGAGACACTGTAACAGGCAAGCAACAACAGGGGGGTTGCCTTAAGGAAGAAAAAGCTGCTGTAATCATAGAATGATTGCTTCTTTGGGATTCAAATGTTGGTTTGCAATATGTTGGATCTTTTGTCCTAATTCTATGTAATTCTGATGTCCCATAAGTGTTTAGAAATACCACACAAGACAAACAACTTAAAAGCATGTACATAAGGAAATAAAGAGTTCAGAACAAAAGCATGTTACCTTTATCAGTTAGTCAGCTTCCTAGCATTTAACCAGATTTGTGAATGCTGTTCATTTCAAACATACTTAAGTTTTCTACATTGCTTCTAAGAAACAGAAACATTTAAAGCCTCCTCCATAAATGGTATTATACAATACTGAAACCTGCAACAGCAAGATATTAGACTTGGCACATGTTCTCTACCTCTACAGGTGCATTAGAGTGACCAAGTATTGGCAACAAACATTTTAATGCATTGAGAGTGCAGCCCTGAAGCTGTTGTCCAATGTCAATTTGCAAGCAGCATAACACACTGAGATAGCCAACTGCTGCTACAATAGCTAACACAGTATGAAAATACAAGTGTCAGGACCCAGAACACTCAACCCTTCTAGAGAGACTAAGCAAACAAATCTTCAAGTAACAGGTAGTATTTTGCTTCTGTAATACTCTATGTATACCACAGTCTGAGCCAAGAAATACTTGCTATAAAGGTGTGGAACTGGATAACTGCCAAGAGAAGGCCTCCAAAGCACACACTCAGGTGAGGGCACTTCACTGACTGCTCTGTTACAGGACACCCCATCCAACCATTACAGTGTTTTTCTTGAACTCCCCACACACAAAATGCAAACTAACAGTGCAAAGATATGGGATTTCATTCCTAAGTCCACCAATAACTTGCTATCACAGTATCGCTAAGGTTGGAAGAGACCTTGAAGATCATTGAGTCCAACCTGTCACCACAGACCACACGTCTAGACCATGGCACCAAGTGCCACGTCCAGTCCCCTCTTGAACACCTCCAGGGACGGCGACTCCACCACCTCCCCAGGCAGCCCATTCCAATGGCAAATCCCTCTCTTGGTGAAGAACTTTGTCCTCACCTCGAGCCTAAACCTCCCCTGTTGCAGCTTGAGACTGTGTCTCCTTGTTCTGGTGCTGGTTGCTAGGGAGAAGAGGCCAACCCCTTCCTGGCTACAACCACCTTTCAGGTAGTTGTAGAGAGCAATGAGGTCGCCCCTGAGCCTCCTCTTCTCCAGGCTAAACAACCCCAGCTCCCTCAGCCTCTCCTCATAGGGCTTGTGCTCAAGGCCTCTCACCAGCCTTGTTGCCCTTCTCTGGACACGTTTAAGTGTCTATGTGACCTTGCATTTTTGTACGATAGCTAGCAAAATATCCCAAGCTTCCAGTGCTTCACCAGCTACTGCAGCAGAGATAGAGACTGCTCCCTCATTGCAAAATTGCATCTTTACATCAGACAAAGCCAAAGCTATGGAGAAAAATGCCTAGCTGCTATAGCCACTGGGTAACTTCCAGTTCAACTATAGAGCTGTGGGAGAGAGGGTTATGAACTTATCAAGTAAGCATTTCTAGCTGCTATTACATGATGCAGAAGAGATGAATTTGGGAAAATTAACCATCCAAAGGGAGAGTCAACCTCTTCAGGAAGTTTCAAAGTGACCTTCCATTGTCACTAGAGAATGCCCTGGACACATGGAAGGATGCTCAAACACCTGAACTGAAGCCACACTAAGTAACACTGTCCTGCTGGGGTGCCAACATCCTTACATAACACAAAATAAACTAAAACTTTTGAGGGTCCAATCATCAGTAGTCTCTAAGACATAAAAGACTTGCAACCAGCCCAAAGCAAGAAATCTGGCACTAGTAGCAAACTACTAGAGGAGCTCAGAAACTCGATAACCTTTCATTAGGCTAGCTGCTTGCATGTCCAACATTTATTGACAATGACTATGCCTACAAAAGAATTCCTGGACTTCATGGTGATTTCTTACAGCATTATATTTCCCCTGAGGATCTATTTATCTGGTAGGTGAGGGGTATTGCCAAAAAAAGTAATCTCTTTCATTGCAGGAATGGATGTTTGGAATTAAAACAAAGCACACAAAGCCAAGGACTGCAGGCAACTGCAGTTGGTAAAGCAGTACAATAGCTCCCTAGACTGAAGCAGCCATCATTTGCCCTCAAGACAAGGTCAAAAGCTAGAGGTGCAAGTGTCAGCCCAGCCTGCCAAGTAAATCATTCACATTAATCTTAGTGAGACTGCACCAGCACAGGCAGACTAGTCATTCTTTTACAGAAAATAAATGAAGATACACAACAGGCAACCGTCTCCAAATGACTGTATCTCTATAATGCAATTTGCAGAAGGGCTCTTTATGCCTCCATTGCCACAACCCATTTTTGCAGTGTGCTCATCTAAGAGCTAGGACTGTTGCTGAAGTTTATATAAACAGCAGCATTCAAGTATTTCAGAATTACATAAGCTTCTGATGCTCCCTGCAGAGGCTGTTTTTAAATTCTAGGGCATCTGCTCACCCCGTGAACTGCCTTTCACATGACATACTCCCAGAAATGGAATAAAAATCCAGCTGCCACTGTCATGCTTTCATACACTTTTCTCCCTCTGCTCCACACTCGGCCTTCCAGACTCTTAAGTCTGCCTGAATACACAAAAAGTACTTCCTCTGCAAGTTTTAATAGCAGGACTCCCATGATGTTTTCCCAAAGGACTTCCTCCTGAACCCATTTCAGCTGTTCACGTACCGTTCTGAAGTCCTCCTCAAACTTGTAAGCCCCGCCTCCTGTGGCACAGAGCGTAGTGTGCAAACTGGAGAAGTTCTTTTCACTACCCATCTGTATAAATCTGTGCATGGCACAGCTGGGAAAGCGGATGAAGTGCAGGTTTCCTTTGCGTCCACACATAGTCAAGTTTTTCAGTTCAAGATGGACATCACGAATGCCAGTTTTACCATAGGCTGTATTGGAGGTCAAGTATTTCCTAATGCTTTTCAGGTTTTCCACCTCTTCCTGTTCCTCTTCTGCAGTAATGTCCTTAGGTTCAAAGTAGACCAGTTTAACCAATGTTCCACCAATATCCATTCCAAACCATGGAAAAGCTAAGGACAAGGAGGTTGGGGAGAAAGAAAGAGAAAGTCATTATAAATACACAGGTTAGCCATACCACTTGCAACATTTGCTGAATGATAATTCAGTGCAGTCACAGCAGCAGCATCTACTCCTGAAAGCTGAGGGTCACTTAGGTGTCCAAGACTTCATAAAGCATCAGTTTAAAAAAAAAAAAAAAAAAAGAAGAAAAAAAAAATCTCAAAATATTCTTCTCTAGAGAATCAGGTTTTAATAAAATGAAAGAATTTTCTCCCAGGAAAAAATTTTACTCTTCAGTCAGCACCTCTTGACAGAGCACACTGCATTTCATCCAATCTGTCTCCTGGCACCAATTTATAAAAGAAGGGGAGGAAGAAACAACCAAACAGGAGAGTAAAATTTCTCAACCCACCGGAACTACCTCTGTTGGAATTACACCACCTGCACAAATTAGCATAATGAGAAAGCTTTGGTTTAGGTTCAATATTTACCACTCACACTCCTTTTCTTTGAGTACAGGCTCCCTTTGCTGGTATGTGTATTAGCCTGTCATAAATCCATACAAGAGACGCCACCACTTGCTTCTCAGCATATACATATATTTGACAAAAACGGCCCAGATCTCCCAACACCTTTGCTCTGCTAATACCAAATGCAAATGACTACAGAGAACAGGCAGACAGAAGATACTAACTGAACCAGGTTGGTCTGTCTGCTTTGCTCATATACACATGCATACATTTTACATAGTTAGCCACGTCACCTTAAGAAGCTGTAAGTGAGAATGGAAAGACTATACACAGGTACTGCACAAGGCCAGTAATGTTTCTAAGATTAATTTGCAAGTACTGAGTATGTGGCTAATATCTAAGACCCATTTCTAAAATACCAGTCACAGAGTCATCTTTGTTTTTAGAGAGCCAGGTAGACTTGCTAGATGTGTGATTCTACCACCTAGGGCATCCTGGATGCATTACTGATATTTCTACCAGAGAACCTAAATGTAAATAACTCAAGGCAAAGATTTTAATAAGTGTAGCATGTACTGATCACACTGCTCTTCCCCACGTAATCAGACTGTTATTAAGTTACTCAACTTCAGGCTGAAGGGACCTTGGAGGCTTTAACTTCTTACCATAAGGGTCTCAGCATCATTCTTGTATGGCTGAATAATTTGAAAGTAAATTTTACAATTGTTAATACACCCACTCCCAAACCACTCCTTAAATGTCAGATGTTTAAAACAGTTATTTTGTTCCATTGCTGTATACCAAATAACTCATTCATCAGTTTCTCTCCCCTTTCCCTAAGGACAAGGCAGGCATAATGCAGAAACTCCCATTAAGCAGCTTGTTTACAAATCACTTTTTCTAGGAGCACCTTCTATCACCTGTTGTAAAGTCCCGATTTCTTTTTCCATGCCATGCAAGCTGCAAGACACAAAGACATGGAAATGTAGTTTAAGGTTTGAGAAGATACAATATATACAGATGCACGAGGGCTCCCTGAAATGGGAAGAATTCATAAAAAGTGCTTTTAAAATGGGCTTTATTTTAAAAAGGCAAAATACACTACCATGCACTAATGTGTAACTCAAAGGCTTTTGAAAATACAAGGTAAATCTGTAAGCAGAAGTGGTCTGGTCCACACTATACAACACTACAGTGCAGTAAAGCTCAGGGCACCAATTCTGTTAGTGATCCACACAAATTTTTATTTAAGCTATTGAGAACTTTAATTATCTGTCCCACTGGAACAGTGAGCCTCCTCCTTCAATGCATCTTAACTACGCAAGCAAGAAGTTTAATCTTAGCCTGTAGCTAAGTGCACACCAACTTTCAGTACTCTACATTGAGGACACAAAATCTACTACAATCTACCGGTACTAACAGTTGCTTTAAAGCTATAGTGTAGATTTAATCAGAAGCAGCATCCCAGTCTCCTATCAAGCACAAGTGCAGCAGTAAGTACTAACAATTGAGAGTTATTAAGTGACTGCTAAGACTTTTTGTATCGTAACATTCTGAGAAGTCATAACAAAATCATTATCAAATAGTAAGTACTGTAACAAACAACTATGAGATTATTTCAAACCTGTATAGTTCTTGGGACAGGCACACATATTTATGGAGCAAGGAGAAACACCAAGACACTTTTTCTTTTAGTATATTCTCTCTGTGAACCTAAGCTCTCTTCATTTCATTGTGAGCCAGAGATTTGCAGAAAGAAATGGACTTTGCTCTTAGAAGAGCAGCCGTTTTCCTCAGCACAAATAAAGACCACAAGATCAGTCCATAATAACCTATATTTTGGTCACTCAGAAAAGCAGCTTAGTTTTCTTCACAACTGCTAACATGAGCTATCTGTTGGAATCACTTGCAGTAAAAGCAACCTACAACCTCCTGGTTGACCAGTTGGGACAATACTCAAGTCTCAAAGTTCCGAGTAAGTCACAATGAAATTCATACAACTTCTGTACAACTACAGTGACACAGTAAGAACACTTCTGTATTCCAGTGATTATTTAAAAATGCACTTGTTGTATCTTTTTTAGCTATCAGTGTGTTTCAACCCAAAATGTACCACTGAAGCACCATCAGCTCTTTGCAGTATGTTTAGATAGCTCACCTTAGCTGATACCTAACACACTTCAACTTTCCTACCACCACTGAATAGGCTGCTAATGGGAGCATACATGCAGGCAACTAAGTGCTTCTGGGTTCTTCTGACTCCCGGAATATGGAGGGAAAGACCACTTAGAGGCCTCCAAAATTACCAGGGTCCTCAATGCTACGATCCAGGTGTACAATGAAAGGTAGGTATTTGTGTAGATGCAGTCTCCACAAACCTAAGGGAAATGGGGAGGGGAGATGGGTGGGGGGGTGTTGTTGGTTTTAAACTGGAAGTCCAGCATTTCATTGACAACCTGAATAAATGTCTAGTTTCTTGAATTATTAAAAGACAGGAAAGCAAGGAGGAGAAAGTGAGATCCAGCACATCTACATCTTAAGTTATTAAAAATTGTGTGATTTACTATAAAAAAAAATGAAAAGTGTGCTACAGAAATGGTTTCACAGTATAAAAAAAAAGTATTTAACTAAAATTATCTGATAAGACTGTTATGAGCTGATTTATCTCAGTCAGTATACAATATACTTATTGGATCAATGTAGTTTTTTGTTGTGGAGAAAATGGAACTATTCTACTCTTAGTACACTGCAGTAAGTCATAAAAACAAAAACACTAATACCTATGTGTATCACATAACTGACTCAGAAAGTATTAAGATGATCATGCATTCTTAAAAGTCTAGCATAAATCAAAGACTTCACTTATCTAATTCTCTTTAATGGTAATAACCACCACCAACTATTTACTGGTTTCACAGAATCAAAGAATCTTAGGGGTTGGAAGGGACCTCAAAATATCATCTAGTCCAACCTGCCTGCCAGAGCAGGATCACCTAAAGTAGATCACACAGGAATGCATTCAGGCAGGTTTTGAATCTCTCCAGAGTAGGAGACTTCACAACCCCCTAGGCAGCCTGTTCCACTGTTCTGTCACTTTCACAGAGAAAAACATTTTCCTCATGTTTACATGGAACTTCCTATGCCTCACCTTGCACCACTGCCCCTTATCCTGTCATCAGGCACCACCGAGAAGAGCCTGGCTCTATTCTCTTGGCACTCACCCTTTACATATTTATAAACACTAATGAGGTCACCGTTTACTCTCTTCTTGTCCAAGTTAAAGCGCACAACTCCCTCAGTCTCTCCTCATAAGGAAGGTGTTCCACTCCCTTAATCATTTTTGTGGCTCTGCACTGGACTCTTGCAAGCAGTTCCCTTAAACTGAGGGGCACAGAACTGGATACAACATTCAAGATGCAACCTCACTAGGTCAGAGTAGAGGGGTAGGAGAACCTCTCTTGACCTACTAACCACATCCCTTCTAGTACACCCCATAATGGCATTGGCCTTCTTTGCCACAGAGCACATTGCTGGCTCATGGTCATCTTTCTATCCACTAAAATCCCCAGGTCCTTTCCCCCTTAACTGCCCTCCTTTGTTGTTTTATATAAAAATCTCCCTTACTCCAAAATTTAGCTGCAGAAGTATGTGACAACACAAACAGAAGGTATCTACAGCATTGCAAAGTTAAGTAACCTGATGAACACCAACAGCTGTGCTATCTGGGGGAAAGGTTCACCCATGAGAAATTCCATGTCACATTTTACCCAGTTTCTGCAGAGGCTTTTAAAAGACTATGAACCTATTAGGCATACTGCATTCAGTTGAACACATGTGATTTTTAAAAATCCTGTGCTTAACATAAAATATAAGGAGGGTGTGTGGAGTATAAATATCAAATTATGACACAGAGGTCAGAGGAAGCCAGAATGAAAGATAACTCCTGGGTCACTAATTAACATTTCCCCCCATTAGAGAAGGTAACCAAGGGTAATCCTTTTCATATGTTTAAGAAACTACCCCATTAGGTTAGCTGAATCTTTTCACTTCTCAACTCTTAAAAACAGATTGTGCCTGAATCCTTGCTGGTTAGAACTTTCTTCCTTTTACCTGGACCCTAGGTTAATTTATGACCAATTTGTGAAGGTTTCTTCTTTTACAAAACCTTTTTCAGCTTATACATCTCTCTTACAGGACTTGTATTTCCTTGAACATATACAGTATCTCATTCTTTTACCTACAATTTGAATGGTGGTATCAATAATCCGATATTTTAGCCACAAATATCTCTGATAAAACACCTTAAGTTCAGCTACTTTTCTTCCTGGACATACATATGGTGAAATCCTATTACATAATTTAGATTTTCCATTTCATTTGCACTGCTTGATGATTCAATGATGAAAGAACTTCCTGTTCTAATAAGGAATAGAAGAGAGAAACAAAAATAACAACAGAAAAGTAAGAGTCACCCATGAATGTGAAAACTGCTTTCTGTTAAAATAGAAGCCAGTAATAGCTTACATATATTTTTTAATTACTTCTACTTCACACAGTTATGTTTGGATTGCTCAAAATGTTCTAAAAAGGAAGCATTTGTCTTCCACTGAATAAAAACATTACCAAAAGCTGATTTCTGAAAGTAGCACTGGCAGATTAGGTCATTACCTAGCCTGTAGCAATTCATTAAACAAACAACCAACCCAGGAAAAAAAACACCCAAAACCAAACACCAAAAAGCCACAAACACACACACACCCCCACACCACCCCCCACCCCAACCAAAAATCTAACCAAACAAAAAAACCCCAAATCAACCAAAATGACTCTAACAAAGATAGATGCAGCAATAATTACCTATCAAGAATCTCATTCTTGGATAGTTTTTATCAGGTTAGGTACTGTCTTGTCTGCATAAGCTCCCCATTCCTGTTGGCAAGGTTTTTTCTTTGTGATAAGACTGATAGATGGATTGCTGGGCCACAGTTCAGTTTGTTATGACCAGCCCTACTCTTCAGGCAACCCTTACTCCAAATCAAATGGAGATTAACTCTAAGCAGCACGTCACCTGAAGTAATTCTAAAAAGACTGTGGAATGTTCCAATGCCTTGGACAGAATTTCAGTAACCAATAACGTGGTATTATTCAAGACCAAAACCACTTTCACTCCTGTATTCTTCACCAAAATACATTACATAACCATGGCATTCCATACTTAGTATCATCACAGGTGAAAATGCCCAGGTTTTCCACAGTTTCCACCTGACTAAGTACTACATCATGCTGCAGCCAAACACCACAGGTGCAACAACCTAAACACTGGCTGAAAGCATTCTTGGCTGTGAAGCTACAACTTGAAACATTTACAAATTATAACAAATATGCCTTATAAGTGCTATTGCTAAAAGATCAAAATGCCTCAAAATATACATTCTTTAACCCCTAACAATTATCAGCTGACCTGAGGTGAGATGCATGATGATGATTTGACTAGAGACTCCAAACCTTTATCCTAAGCAAAGCAACAGAATTAAGATGAGCAGCCAGCTTCTTCCCTACATCTGTGGTAGAATATTCCTGTGAAGCACCAGTATAGTTAACTGCACGCTGAAATCTTTGTCCTTACTTGGCTGCAATGGTGTTTCACAGGGGTCCACAGAAGCACTTAACTAATTTTCCTTTCTTCTATTCAAAGGTCACATTTAAATTGAATGAGATTACATGCTTCTGAAGTTTGCAGAACTCACAGTTTCAGTGTTTTACTCTCATCTGGAGCATTTCACAGAAGACGCTGCAACAGGTACTGTATGTGTATTGATGATGTGCTGTAATACAGAAAGGTAATGCAAATCCTAGTCTTATAAAGGGTCTGCACTAATGATCTAAACTGGAAAGCCTAGCATCCATCTCTAGTTCATCTAAAGAAAAAAAACAAAGCAAAAACAAGCTTCTCAGCAGAAGTAAGTTAGTCAAACATAAATTAGTCCCAGATCCTCTCTCATGAGAGGCCAATCAGCAAAGCACACTGTTTCACACAGAATCTTTCCTTTTCAGATAGGAAAAAGATGGGTATATAAAAGCCTACTTCACTTTGGCAGAAAGCTGGCACACTCAAGAAAACATTTAATTCATAAGGCCTTAAAGGATTAATTACTAGAGAAAATAGGTTTCATTTGCTGAAATATTGGGAAATGTCAATTATCTCATCATCTTTTCCACCATGCAAAACAAGCCCCACAATCAATACTGGAGTCCGTGACATGTGGCAACTGCACTTCATTTTGCAATGTGTCCTTAAGTACAGAACATCTGCAAAGAACAGGATTAAATAAAAAAATATATTAAACAAACCAGGACTGTGTAGTATTCACCTTAGATGCAGTGGAAAGCTCTGTAGCACCAGGAGAATAGGAGTATAATGTAACTAATTTAGCTATCATATTTTACAGCAGGACTAAATAGCAATTTTATTCTTGTACAAAATAAACCACAAGAACTAAAAAATGTAGGATTGGCAAGCATTTGTGTGTTTTATTCAGCAAAGAAATTGCACTCAAAATAGTTTTACAAACTACTTCCCTCATTTGCTGTTTTCATTATAAGTCTTATTTCATTAAAACTCCATGACTGAAGTCCCTGTTGTCATACATGCTGCAGCGATGTAGCCAGTTATCCACCTCTTCACAGTGATGGACTCTTTTCCCCTCAAGATGGCAAAGGAATTCCAAATATCTCATTCCTTCTTATTCAAGCAATTACAAGAATCTCTAAAAGCCTTATTCTTTGCTTCAAAAGTTTTTATTATTATGAAGCGTTTGATATGCACATGCTGCCTCTTCCCAGTTACACCAATTCAAATGAAAAGTTACTCCAAGTGCTACATTTGTTGTTAGTAGATGACAATGTGAAGCTAGACGAAGGCTACAAAACCAGTTTGTGACAGAGAACACTCTGGTCACAAGCATACTAAATCTGGTAGAAGACTAACAAAAGGTACTGTGAGCACTACATGATTAATACAAAAGATTCTAAAGGCAAAGCAGTATATGAAGTTCAACAAAAAACACTTGAAAGCTGGAGAAGGCACTGGCTAATATGTAGCCTTGTGAAAGCCAGAGCTCTGGCTGTTCCTGTTTTGTTCTGCTCATACAGAGAAGTTCTTTAGGTATTCATTTCAAAATAAAGAAAGAAAAAAACAAACCCTGGAGTAGCTGAACGCACACTACTTTCTACTGAATAGAAACATCTTTAAGTTTTGGCAGCTGGTAGCTGTGATCCTGACTATCCCTGATTACCCTTTTGGAACATGCTGAACTTTTAACAAAGCAGCAAACATTTGTTGGCTTTATTTGAAGGGCCAGTGAAGTGAGAGAGCAAAGAAACAATTTTTCTACTCTACCTGTAAACTTCACCATAGAATTATTCAATAGTTCCACACCTACATATAGCAAAGTAACTATGATCAAATAAGTAAAACATGGTATTAATCAACACATCTTAATAATTATGTACATAAGTACAGAGAGACTCAGAGCCATAAAAAAACCCAGTCAAGTAGGCGACCAGATTGCTAACATCCCTCTAACCAAAACCCACAGGTGATGCTTACGAAAAGCATACGATTAATTCATTGTGTTCACAATGTAATATCTTTTTTTTTCCCAGTCTGAAAAATTCACACACAGCCTCAACATCTACTTTTTTTTTCCCATTAACTCTAACAGTGTTTGGAAAAAGGAAAGGCACATGTACTATGCCCGCAGGGCTTCCCCAACACTGAAAGCAGAGGCCTGCCCCTCGCTGGCCCGGGCTCTACTTACAGTGCTTCTTGGACACGATGAGCTTCATGAGCGCGTCTGGGAGGCAGCAGAGGCCGGCAGGAACCTGGGCGCCGCCTGACAGGGTACTCAGCTCGGCGCAATAGCTACCGCCCGCCCGTGTTTGTGCCGGGCCGCCGCTCCCCGCCCGCCGCCGCCCCATTGGTGCAGGGCGGGCCCGGCCCACGCGGTAGCGGGGCCGTGGCCGGCCGCCGCCGCCGCATTGGCCAACACCCGGGGCCCTCGCTCCGCCCGCCCGGCCAGCCGGTGGCCGGGGGGAACGCCCGGGACGCGGGAGCCGGGCGGCGCTCCGCAGGGGAGGCGGCGCAAGACCCTAGCCGCCTGACACCGGGCCGATGGCCAGGCGGGCCGGGCTGCAGCAGCACCACACGGAGCCTGTCGGGCTGGCAACCCATACCAGCGCCACCCCGCAGTGCCGCGCCTCGCCCACCGCGCTCATTCACTTACGTGGCCTGTGCCGCCGGCCCGAGTCCGTCCTCCGGCGCAGCCTGCATTTCTTGGCCGGAGAGCCGTGGCTGAGCGGCGGCAGCTCCGAGCGGAGCAGGAGCGGGTGCGGAGTCTCCCCGCAGCTCCCGCTGCTCAGCGGCTGAGTCGAAGGGTGGAAGCCGTTCTGAAGCAGCCCGCCGAGCAGGGAGCAGGAGGCGGCGGCAGGCGGTGGCGGCCCTGCCGGAGCGGCGGGCTGGGCACGGAGCTGCTCTCCCATGGCGACTGCCTCTTCCCCTTTGTTTCCTGGCTCAGCTCCGGCTGGGCGCGGCGAAACCGCCGTTCATTCCGGCGCCCGTGCCCGCAGCTCTGTACGCTGGGGATGCGGCGCCCGCCCCCCGGCGGCGGTGGCGCACGGCGCAGGCGTTCTGGCCGCAGCGCGCTGCAGAGGGGCGGCCACCGCCCTCCGTCTGAGCCGCGGCGACCCCCGCCCCCGGGTAATGTGCGCATTCCCGGCTGCCGCGTCCGTCACCTGCAGGGCTCGGTACGCAGCCCCGGCAGTGCGCCGCGGCGGGGGCTCGGGGCGGGCCCTCACTCGCGCGGTGTGGGACGGCAAGGGCACGGTCACGCTAGGAGCCTGCACCCCGTGCTATGTCGGTATGACTTCGTTCCCGTGACGCCCCCTTCGCTGGCGCACACCGGGCCGGCCTAACCTGGTAACCGGCTGTGGAGTCATTTTCGCTTCACTGTCCACACGCACACGCTCATGTGACTCAGGTGTCTAGCTCTCGGAGGCCTCTGTGTGTGATCCCTGGTACACCTCGTACCTCATACAAAGTTATTTTTGCATCAGCACCAATGTTCAAGTTTTTGTCTACGTTGTCACGTGTGTCCTCAACACCTCAGACGGAGTGTGACCTTGAGTGTATTTAACCTCATGCTTTTTTAGTATCTTGGCCTTCCCACCACAGCACTGATAAATCTCATGACTGTGATTTATTCCCTGACCACTGAGACATCCAAGTGTAAAAATACACTTTCTCAATGAAATGTATTAAATATCAAGTGGACATAAAATGGGTGAACTCTGCTGCTGCGGTATCATATGTACACTGAAAAGAAACACTGAGTTTTGCCCTGCACGTGAAGATCATTTATGATACAGACTGCCAGTCACTGTATGGATGGTTGTCTTTAAACAAAAACAGGTCACAGGCTCACCCTTACACCTAAAATTAGTACAAGGGACAGGCCCTCTGCTGTGAAACACCTATAAAGATTGAAGAGCTATTCTAACTTCCTCTAGAAGGAATACTGCAGTAAGAAATTGCTTCATGAGAGGTAATGTGACATTCTCCCCAGTTCCCTTCTGGGACCACAACATTATGTTTAGGTAACTGGGAGCAAGTCACAGCAAAACATGCACATTAAGTCAGGAAAACAAAGAGAACAAATAACAAGTGCAATTTTCTTCCAGCCACCAATGTTCTGAAGACAATTAAAACTCAAAACCCCTTCGTATCCTAATGCATAAGCAACTGCTGTAATTGCCAGCCCAAAAATGATGACCCTGAAGACAGTAGGAAGAAAGGCAGACTATATACATTTATTGCTAGAAGAAGCTGTAGTGCTTCCAAAACTATGAAATTCTTTGAGAACTTCCTATCTGAATTACGTTTAAACTAAAAATCAGAAGGCTGCTGCCTGGACTGGCAGGGACCTTCATACCACATGGCAGGTTGATGCAACTGGCTAGTTAGGCTATATGAAGACATGGGGAATCCTTACTGGTACTATTCTCAGCAGGCAATGTTTGTCCCTTTCTCCATCCCCGAGAAGGAAATTGACAGGAAATACAACCAGCCCAGTGGAGAAGAGGGAAATCGTTCCTGCAAATCTATTTGTCTCTGCAGTTAATAAAAGCATCAAGTATTAGTCCAGAAAATTAAGATTTGAAAGGATATTCAAACCTGGAACAGGTAATAGCAAAGGAGATAAATCACAGTTGCTGAGAAATAAGAAAGACTTCTTAAGAGATAACTGCAGTAAGGCAATTTCACTTTAGACTTGAGGCATTTCCTGGAATCAAGTTAGACAAGCATTAGACTGCACTGAAATACTGAACTATTCACTGTTCCAAGTTTCTAGGAAAAGTTAAGTATCTGTGAGGAACAGTCTAAGTAGAGCTGATCCTGTCTTAAGAGTGAGGAGAAAGCATGGCCTCGACACCTTTTTGAGCTTCTTTCCAATCTTTCATTTTTCACTAGATACTTCCCTAATATTTTGCTGTAAATATTGGACAATCATGCCCAGGATAGAAGTGAATGAGATTCTGATAAATAAAAGTAGTACATAAGCAAAACACTGTTAGGACCGACAAGTTCAGGACAGTGCAGTCCAACGGCATGTTGTAACAACAAATGTCACCTCAAATAATGCTGGAGAAAATACAAAAATGGAGAAATACTGAAGACAGTCCAAATTAATTGACACAGGAACAGATTTCACTTCTAAGTGTGCAAGTTTGCCTCCAGCAGGCACGGAGGAACACACTTTTGTGTTGTGGAGAGATGAAGCTTCAAACCACTGGGCTGCTTTATCGAAACAATTTCAGACTCTTGTATATCGGTGACGGAGACTGGAGTCAAGATTGCTCACACTGCTCCTGTTGGCATTGCCACACTTGTACTGATAAATCATATCACATGAACCAATTTCTGCACTGCAAAATACCATCTTTTTTGTATTTTTTTTTGTTTACACTTATTTAACTTCAGAATGAGCTCTTAGAAAGGTTTCACATACCCTCTATTCTGCATCAGCTGTGAGCCACAGCACACATGAACTCATTGCCTGATGTAGACAGTCTGTGCTCTTCTAATATTCTGCAAAGGGGCTAGATTGGTGATGTGAAGGTCCCACATTATACTTAGTATTTGACAAGCTCGAGCATCTTAGAAAACACAATCCAGAAGAATATGACAGAAGTGATAACATCATCTCTTGAAAACAGGACAATAAGTAGAAATAAACTATTCTGCTACTCTCACAGTTGAGCAGTTGACTCAAGACTTGCTGTCTGCTTGGTTTTTACCCATATTATTTATGAGGCAATGCATCACAGCACAAGTGGCTGAAAGCAGGTGTTTTTTAAGAGGTACTGCACTATCTTCTCTTCATACCACATACACACATTCTGTGTACTCTACATCCCTTAAATTTAAAATATTTAAATCTCTGTATATTTAAAATACACATCTGTCAACAAAGTCATGACATATAATACAGGTTTAGTTTATACACTTTGAGGCAATTGAAGTAAAGTTTTCCTCTTCCTTTTATCCTAACTTCCTCAACAAACCCTGTGAGCCTGCTTGGTTTTCAGTCTGACTTGCAAGACAGCAATCCAGGCAGAGGTGCAATACTGACACAAAATTGAGGATGCTTCCATTTCTTTCAGTATTAACATTTACTCAGTATTTCTGTCTTCCTTTCTGAATGGGAATAGGTGGAAATTATTTGTTTATTTTTAAATACTCTCCTATGTATTTTACTGTAAACCAGCAATCTGGTGGGAAAAGGACTACAGACACATATCATGCTGAAGAATCCAGGACACAAATGGATTCCCATGAACAAGTCTGCTGCATTGACTCACTGCACAGTACACATTTGTATGGCAAACACTGCATGGATTGTTCCATAACCACTTGCACTTCAGACACCCAGCATTCTATCACCTCTATTTATTTGTTTATAAATAGAGGCAGGCTGCAATTCTGTAACTCTATGAGTCAGTTTCAGCAAGCCAACAACTAACTAACTGAGGTTAAGATACTCTGCCACGGGATGAGTGGTACTGTGCTCCAGTCCTTACACTTTCAAAAGCAATGCTACTAATTAAACAAACAAAAACCCAACACCTAATAACCAAACAGAAAAAAACAACCAACCAAAACAAAACAGAACAAAACCACCACCCACAACCTTTCAAGCATGTTATCATCAGGCAACCTGGCCTGATATTTTCAGGAACCTAGGAGGACTACCTCCCCTCCCTCATTCTGTGGGGGTCCTATATCCCTGGTCTGAGGCCAAGCTAAAATAAGCACCAAACAGGTGCAGTCCACATGTAAATCCATTACTCAAGAACTGGAAAAAAAAATAAATATCTTGCAGAGCACCAGTGGTGTTACTCTAATTCAAAGCCAGCCAGCTACAAAGCTTTGGTCATTTTTTGGAGAGAAGTGGTAATGAGGAGCATGTGCACATCTCAGTTTACACAAACTATATTAAGCAATGCAAAGAGTGTAATGGCATAGCTGCCTGCAGATTTATGTTCAAGGGGTTGCTGGCATGCTGCCATTCCTGTTTCTATTTCTATTCAGGTTACTTCTATGTTTATCTTGTTTCTGTATTACAGGAAAGTCCTACGATTCAATTTTTCCCCTTGAAAATAAAGCAAATAAAGTACAGCTTGATAAATGAACATAAAAACAGCAAAGGCTTCCTTGCAAAAGATGAGATATTGTTGATTTATTTTTGGTATATTCACATATCAAATACCAAAAATACCAAGAGTCCAGTATTTCTTCCCAATTGCTTTTCACTCATACTTTTTGGTGTGTGTGGGGCCTTCAATAGACATTTTAATGCCTTTTCTCCTTATTTTAAATTGCAGAGCTAGAAAACCAACAGTCAAACATAACTATATGACGACAAATGATAGAAGGGTAAATCAAATGGGACAAAACAGCTCTAAAACTGTGTACAATCCTTATCTAGAAAATGCAATGACAAAATATTTAAAAAGGAACACAAAGGGCTCTAGTGATCACAAGAAAGCTAAGGCTTACTATGACAACAACTAGCTGGCATTAGAGTTCTGCTTGCCCCAAACACATCTGGGAGACGAAACTGATTTCAGGTGACAGAGGAAGTGAAGGGCCATACATTCAGTCATATGCCTGAATCTTTGCCAGATGGAAGCCAAGAAACATTATGTTGAGACCACCAGTTCCTTTCCCCACTCCTGGTGCAGGCTCCTTTTAATTACGCCTTCACAGAATCACAGAAACATTGAGGCTGGAAAAGACCCTCAGGATCACCAAGATCACCAAGTCCAACCAATAACCCTACTCTACAAAGTTCAACCCTAAACCATATTCCAAAGCACCATGTCTAAATGACTTTTAAACACATCCAGGGCTGCACACCCTGGGCACCTCCCCTGGGCAGCACATTCCAATGCCTGACCACTCCTTTCTGTGATTTTTTTTCCCCCAATGTCCAGTCTAAACCTACCCAGCTGTAGCTTCAGGCCATTCCCCCTTGTTCTATCACTAATTGCCTGTGAGAAGAGATCAGCACCAGCCTCTTCACAACATCCTTTCAGGTAGTTGTAGACAGTGATGAGGTCTCCCCTCAGCCTCCTCTTTTCCAAACTAAACAGCCCCATCTCCTTCAGTTGCTCCTCATAAGATGTATTTTCCAGGCCCTTCACCAGCTTTGCTGCCCTCCTCTGCACTCACTCCAGCACCTCCACATCTCTCTTGTATTGTGGTGCCCAAAACTGGACACAATACTCAAGGCCTTCTGTAACACATAAAACAAAATCTATTGATTTAATGAGGGAAAGCCCTGTTCCTCTTCACAGAGTTGCAACTGATCTCCCCTTCACTTTTCATCAAGAAAGATGGAGAAAGACACTCTGTCTAAGAAGGAACTTAGCTATGGTGGTCTGAACTACCCTCAGGAGGAATGTTCTTTCACTTCATCAATGACAAGCAGAGCACAGGTAGATTTCCTGGCTGAATCACCAAGCTTAGTGTCTACGCAAGGGACTATGAATGCTGCCTGGAAGGAGTTGTCTGGTCTAGGATATACATATCTAACAGCAATAGCCAAGACTAGGAAATAACAGTCAAAAGAGTACATAGACGGAGTTTGGTCTTACCAGTCTACCCATCCCTGTGGTCCGAATTTGCAGTTGGCCAAGCAGTTTCTACAGTTATCCTTTGGCAGCTCTGAGATGAGGTTAGAGATCATAGTTGACATCTTCCACCCCAACTGAAAAAAGCCAAACATGCAGCAGTCACAGAACAGCAAGAACTTTTTCTTTCTAAAGCTTTCCCTTCCAATACCTCTGTTTCTCTGTGTCCAATTATACAATTACAACTTAATTTGTTGCATTTACTCTTTAACTGAATCATGGCAGAGCTGCTGGTGCCCATCTTTTATAGGGAACAAAAAAACTTCAGTGCCTTATTTCAGTTATTTCATATAAAAATACCTAAACTGGAAAACATTGAAAATCTAGTCCTTAATTATTGTTTATGAGTACAAGCCAGCAAAGACAAAATAGTTGTTGGAGGTGAATCATCTTTTTTCCATGCCAATAATTTCTGTTCTGTGGTTTGTAAAAAAGGAAAAGCTAGGTAATCAATTCAAGCTATTATGTATGTAAAAAACCCTAAAAAATCTCATTTCAAATACACTCTCCTAGGTCTCCATCCACTCTGTCTCCTGCCTATGTATTTGGCTCAGTGTACTGCTACTGGCTTTTAAATATAAGGCTTACATAAACAAAATTAAATTGGAAAACATGCAAGTTCACAACTCACTGTTGAGAAATACTGTTCATCATCATAAAAAATGATTGCAACAAGCAGCAGAGCACTTGGTAGATTGCTCCTCCACAATTACCCTCATGTATGCACACATACTGGTTTTGCTTGGGTGAATGTTTTCACTTTTATTTTTTTCCCAACTCAGCATTTTTATATGGACCTTTATAATGCCACCAGGAGGGAAGCAACAGTTTCAAAACCAGCACTTTGAAAGACAACAGTGGCTGACAATCACAAGAGACTCTCCTTCCTCATTCAGAACTGCCCATCTGAAGGAGGAGAAACTTGTTCTTCTATCAATACTCAGCAGCACAGAGATTTCTCCCTTGCATTGATTTGTATTCCCAGAGCTTAAATGAAATTCCCATGAGTATGAATGATTACAAATCAGGTAACAACAAGGAAACAGACTTTCTATGCCTGTTTGTGGAACAGGACTAAAAGGCATCTCTCTGAATTACTCTAGCTAGACATACACACCTGCAAACCAGGCAAAATGGGCTTACTACTCTAAACCAGGAGGAAACACACAGTGTCCATCAGAGGACAGAAGGGACGCAGAGCTTGTACTTTTGTCCTTCCAAACTAGTCCACAGATGGGAATGAGTGCAAAACTGAAACACAGCACATCTTTGATATTTCTCCTCAACCAGTAGCAGGGAAGTGTATATACAAAAGAACATTTAAGACCAGGGTTAAGTCCATACACCACAACTAATCTGGATTTAAAACTTTAGTACTTGAACAACATCATTTTGCTTTCAGCTAGGTAAAACCAAAGTTTTGCTTAGGAATCTCATGCTGAAAAAACATTTAATATATCCTTGTGAGATTAAGACAAAACCACAGACAATAAAAGTCAAACATTAAACCTTTAAAAAGTATCTTTTTCTCCACACTTGCAAAGAATGAGAGCCTTGTGTAGGAAGGGGCTGTCATATAAATGACAAATTTGTTCCTAAAGGCTCTGACTACTTAGTAACAAGGGAAGCACTGAAACATTATGCTAACATTAGGTTCATTTGCTATTGTTACATCCTCTGATATTTGTGGCACTGGTGACCTTTCAGGTAAATATTACAGCTAAGAGTCTATTCTGTGCAATGCATTTTTGTTTTGTCAAGAGGCCAGTTTAGAACTTTCAGGTTTTCACAACCTACATACACAGAAAAGGAAAAAAAAAAAAAAAAAGAGAAACAGATCTGCAATCATAGACTTCTATCTTCTCATTAGATACACTGTCAAATAATAGGAAGTAACTTCCAAGGTCTCTCAAGCATAGAGGGCAACTTGCACTTCACTGCAGGATCCATAGTGCTAGCAAAATATTTGTTTTCTTGCAATAAAACATAACTAATACAAACACACTCTTGGTCTATTGGGAATCTGTATCCTGAACAACTGCTCTTCCAGGTCCTATTTAATGAAACAAGCAACAATGTTAAAATAAGAAGTAGTGAGAAGTCTGAGAAAGGGTTTGAAGACAGGTCTCACCACCAAACTGAAACCTGCATTTGGATCAGTTTGACCCAAAATGGAAATTCAAATATGCATGCTTTCCAACTGGAAAAATGAGTTGCAGTATTCCAGAGTCATTCACAGATTTTTAACTCATTTGCCTAGGCAGGATCAGTGCTAAATGGAAATTTCAGAGACTTCAAATTTCTGAAGCATCAGAATATGTTAATCTTCTTAAAAGGAATTCCCATTTTTCCCCAGCCCCTGCAACAGGGGAAGTTTAGGCTAGAGGTGAGGAGAAAGTTCTTCACTGAGAGAGTGATTCGTCATTGGAATGGGCTGCCCGGGAGGTGGTGGAGTCGCTGTCCCTGGAGGCGTTCAAGAGGGGACTGGATGTGGCACTTGGTGCCATGGTCTAGTCGTGAAGTTTGTGGTTACAGGTTGGACTTGATGATCTTCGAGGTCTCTTCCAACCTTGGTAATACTGTGATACTGTGATTCAAGAAACATCTTCAGTTCCCCAGAAGTCCTATTCCCAGCAAAAGTGGCTGTTAATCTACAAGTGCTTTGGACTGGCCACTTCACAGTCAAACTTAACATTTCATCAGACAGAACATGCTGTCTTTCACTTGATATAGAAGGGCCCTGGAAAGAGTCCTCCTTCATGTTGCTTATCAAAAACCAGGACCTATTTAGGTTTCAAAAACAACAAAGCAAAAAAAAAAAAAAGACAACCCTTGCTTGCAGTTTCAGCAACTTAACTCATCAGCATTAGCTTCCTCTGTTGAAGTTTTTTTAGCCTGCTGGAAATGTACATTTTTAACTGACATTTCTGCTTGTAAAATTCAGTGAAAAGCCAACTATTCATCCTTGCAGGTACATCCACATAGGTTTTGTCATTTGGCTGTTACCAGTGTGATCAAAGTTCTAGGAACACAGGTTAGTGACCTCAAAACACAGTCTGAAGTCCTTGTTTGACATAATTTGTGTTATTCTCTATGTCAATGGTGATTTCATCTGTTGTCTGCTGTATTTGCAACTGAACAAAATAAAGAGAATAGAAAGTACTACTCAATGAAGCTTTCTGAAGATATTTTGTCTTGGTACAGGAATAATTTTACCTATACTGGCAAACAGTCTACTTCTTAAGAATAAAGAAGTATATGTATCTGCAATGCATGTGAAAAGTTTCTAATGTTACAAGTTACACTGCCAATTTAAGAATTGTACTTGAGAAATATGAGCATCGCACCTAAATATGTCAAGACTTTCCTCTTTATTACTTCAGCTGAAAATAATTCAAAACTATCACAATGTGTTCTGTATTTTCATTGCATGATAAATGTCTACACAGAGGTAACATATGACTTATTTAGGCAAGAGTATAAATATAGTAAAATGAAACTTTTCTCAGCAACCAGTGACACTGAACTTCGATAGAATAGAATAGAATAGAATAGAATAGAATAGAATAGAATAGAATAGACCAGACCAGACCAGGCTGGAAGAGACCTTCAAGATCATCGTGTCCAACCTATCATCCAACACCACCTAATCAACTAAACCATGCAACCAAGCACCCTATCAAGTCTCCAGAACTTGAGTTAATGATACAGAGGAAGGTCAAGTGCAATGGGAACTGGGAAGAAAGGGAAATATGAGCAACAGACTTGCCTAACAAGAGGCTAGAAATCCCAAGTTTGTGGTCTGTGTCCTCTTCCCATCACAGGCAGATATTGGCATTAGCTGTGGTTTCATCAAGTCTGACTTCACTTGTGATACTACAAACTGCAGGCACCAAAGCTGGGAGGGGGAGAGAAAAAGAAACAAAGCAGAGAGAGAGAGGGTTGCCAGCAATATGGTGCTATATCCATCCCAAGCAAAGCTGCATGGATCTTCCCATCATCCCTATATCAATGTTTGCTCAATAATATTTATCAAGCAATTAAGAATTCTGAGGTGAAAATTATATTCACAGCTCCTGGATGGAAAGAAGTACATACCACATTAGAATTTCTTTGTCCAAGTTCACTGCTGAGATTCTTGGTGGCCACAGCTACTACAGACAGCCAGTATCTAGCTACATCATCCACCTAGAACTGCAAACATCAGATAAGAAGAAAAAAAAAAGAAAAAAGGCTTGTGTAATACATCCTCAAAGAGGCCTGTGGTGTAATTTAAAGGATAAAGCTATAGTTGTTACACCTGAAATCAAGATTCATGTTTATTTGTACCAGAAATAGCCATCTGATTAAAACAGTAATAAAACTATAGCATCTATTTTTGAACACTTTGTCTTGGTTAATTCATTTAACAAGAGCATGAGTCATCCAGTTAGAAATGAGTTAGAGAATGACTCATTTCTAACTTCATACTAATATTATCCTTACAATAAAAGGATCCCTCCCTTACCATAAATTTGTTTTGGCTCTTTTCACAATGCCCCAAATCTGCTCTACATGGAATAATTTGATTAATTATTGGAACAATTATCTTCTTTTTTATAATGGTGTTCACCCCAAAAGATCTTACAATGCTTTGCAAATGTGTGTATTCTTCAGTCAAGCGTGGTAATATGACGGTACCTGCCAACACTGCACAAAAGCACCTGACTGAACTACAGTCAGATCCTATCATCTGTTTAAAGAGCGAAGGGAAATTCAGATGCACAAAACTGAATTATTAACAATGGAATTTTGCCATTTACCATTCCAGTTTTTGCAAAATGGGACTTACTGCAACCACAGAGGGGCAGAACAATCAGTGCTTGGTAACACTTATTTCAGTTGAAAAACTTTCAATTTCCTCAGATTTCATCTGCAAGCAGTGTTTCAGTAAGGAAGCCTGTTTCAAAACTGCCTGTTTCAAATCCTTGGCCGCAGCATGCTGTGACAACATTAGGCAGGGCAGCATCAAATTGTGAACTGTATGTTTAACTACATTTGGAAATACTAACTCTGCAAGTCTGGATATGCCCATGAACTGCAATCCATCCAGCCATCTGCGTATTTAACTCCTTGCGGAAGAACCGCCAAAGATGCAACTTCACAAGCAATTTCACCAATCTAAGACTGCCTAACAGCAGCCCTGCCCTTTTGTCCCACCAGCATTTCTGCCTGCTCTTCGGCTGTCTTAGCACCTCTTTGGTGACACAGATCTACTTCTTGATTTGGCTGAACATGATACAAGTATGTGTTAAAAAAATTAGCTGCTCATGAATCCACCCTTTGAGAAGCAAGTGAAACTTTATGAGTTTTGATGGTATTTTATCTACTATGCCACTTTCAGCGAAGACTGTGTTTCTCTTCATGAAGCCCCCAATATAAGATAGACATGGACCTGCTCAGGCTGGTCCAGAAGAGGCCCATAAAGATGGTCAAAGGGCTGAAGCACCTACACTATGGGGATAAGCTGAGAGCATTGGGGTTATTCAGCCTGGAGAAGCCAAGGGAGACCTTATAGCAACCTTTCAGTACTTAAAGGAGGCTCACCGGAAAGATGGAAAGGGACTGTTTATCAGGGAGTGTAGTGACAGGACAAGAGACAATGGTTTCAAACTGAAAGAGTAGATTTGGATTAGACATTAGGAAGAAATTCTTTACTGTGAGGGTGGTGAGGACTAGAGCAGGTTGCCCAGAGAAACTGCGGATGCAACCACCTACAAGTGTTCAAGGCCAGACTGCACAGGGCGTTGAACAACCCGCTCTAGCGGAATGCACTGCTGCCCATGGCAGGGGGTTGGAACTAGATGAGGTTTAAGGTCCTCCCCAACCCTAATAATTTTATGATTCTAGGACTGCAAAGAGCACTGTAGTTCAATTGCAAAGCATAAATACAGTCTCTTCCTTTCAGAGGAGCATGACTTCATTCTATGCAGGGCAGGTATCTAGTTAATGTATTAAGCTCCTAGCCTTCTCTTTTTCCTACAGGACAATCACAAGTTTGAAATAATAATAAAATATAAGCTTACAATATAATAATAATAATTCCAATCAAAACAGGAAATACCCTGAGCCATCTGCTATTGTCAAAGAGCCACTATTTTCAAGTCCTTTAAATATGTCACTGGTTAAGAAATTTATGTTCTAAATGATCATTCCTTGCCCTTTTATCATGCTGTAGGATAATTGTGTTACCTAATACTAGACACATTGATATCTAAACTAAGATGCTAGTAAATAAAGTAAGATTATTTTGCCAGAAGGTAATTCAGGTTACGGTTCTATCACTTAGCTGTACCATGCAGCACAACTGCACTTCCAGAACAAGAATTTAGCTTAGGTCTGAAACTATTCTGAGCATTTCTTGCCACTGGGCTCTACAGGAAGCCCAAGTTAAAACATCTGAAGGTCAATAGCATGACTATCCTCCTCTAGCTGCATCTTCACATGAGTTCAAGGTGAAACTCCTAGTTCCCAAAGCCATGATGACATTCCAAGGAATAGTATGTAATGTTAGAGAACAGGACTAATGTCCGAGGTCAAGACAGACACTTAACACTTGCCAAGAATAAAAGCAGCTCTGTCTTGAGTGTCAGAGTAAGAAAGATGAGTAATACTACACGGCACCACTGTAATGGCTACACTGCAACATATCTGTCTTCTTGGATTTAGCCCATGTTATAGTAAGCTTGCTCTTGAACCACATCTTTTCGAGGCATCTTTTACTTTTGAGACAGAGTGTCTGCCCTTCTGGCTTCTACACAGAACATAAATATACACACACCCCCTTCTTAGTGAAAATCTTTCAGTTACTTTGGCTATCAGCTGTACATCTGATGTATTTAGATACATCTTAGTATCTTGGCCAGCTTCCCATTTCAGAACTGCATTACTCTAGATACATATTGACTTAATGTTCCAACTTACCTTGTTAAGTTTCTAATAAAAAAAACAGCCCAACAGTTGAGAATGTCTTTGGTAAAATTTTCTGGGGCTGTTTTAAGGGCTCTGGAACCATTAGAAAGCTATTTATAGCTTGTACTTTATTTAACACTAAAAAGAAGAAACAATGCTCTAAAAATAATAATCTTAAGGAATAAAGATTAAATTTCTTATACCAAGAAGACTTTCCACAAGCAGCCTGGAACTGAAATAAAACTTCTGAAACCTCAATTGAAATAAAACTCAAACATATGTTTCATTTTAGGAACATCCATCCTGAGATCTTACCTTTAAATTACAGTTACTCATGGTGGTATTTATACAGCTTTGTAGATGATTGTACAAAAATCAACAACACATGGAAAGAAATAAAGTTTTACTAAAAAGGTCTGGAATTCATCCCCAGCCCTTAACCTGGAGGTTACAAGCTAACACACTGTATCCAATGAAAATAATTAACATCTTGTACAGCAAAAAGTAGCAACGGGCCTAGTCCCAAACTTAGAGCTAAAAAGACATTATGCAAGCATTTGCAGAATGTAAACACAGGTTTATAAATAGTTTTAAAAAACTGAAAGATAAAAAAAATGAAAAACAAAAGAAGAAATAAAAAGAAAAAAGAGGGGATTGGAAAAAAAAGAGGAAAAAAAAAGAGTATATGTAAAACCCCCTTTTCTAAAGCAGTGAATGTTTCTGGGCTGCATCTGCCCTTCTTTATCAACAATAAGAATTTTTAGGTCCAAAGGATGTAAGGATTTGAAATCCATAGGAATACTAAGATGCAAGACCCTGACTATGCAAAAACAGTGGCAAAAATCCTGACTCCACTCAGTACAGGATTCAACTGATTATGCTAGTTGTTGAGCCATTTCTAACACTGTCCCAAGACATCAGTATAATGTTGACTAGGAAGAAAGAGTATTATACACCTACAAACTATCTGCTTGTGGATTCTCTGTCAAGGTTTCCAACTAGGCTCAAAATTGCCTAGTTACATGATTTGGCTTGATCATAACCCAAAGTGAAACAGTGTACTGGGTCTGGCTGGCATGGTGTTAATTTTATGGGGGACACCAGAAATGCCCCAGAAACTGTATTTAGCAACCAGTTCTATGGAGAAGCCATCTACACAGACCTGTTCTTAAAACTAATACAGCACACAATTTAAGAGTAGTAATCTTTTCTCATATAAAAATGCATTAATGAAAAAACCCTTTGACTTTATATTTTTTAAACAACAGTTTTACTATTCATATCACCTATCTTGAACACTGGATAACTAACTACACTATTCACTACGTAACTAAGTCAGACAGAACAGCTGATAGGTTTTATAGGACAAACACTAATGTCACAAAGTGAAAAAAAAGTTCTTACCATCTTCTTCTACACAGGTCATTTTTGCTGTTATATTGACTGATATTGTGTTGTTTGGCCTGATCAGCCAACTCATGTCTAAATGCTTCAGTCTCTTTCAGCAACAAAGACAGCAAAATACTTAGCCATCACTAATGGTCTTATAACATCTGTTGCCAGACTTGCAGAAAGACCCTAGAAAAAGTAGAAGGGGGAAAAAAAAAGTAGATTTAGTTAATAAAACTTCAGTTTCCTTTTGTAGTAATACATATATAAATATATATATATACATACACAAAATACTTCTCAATTATTATTCATCTTGGCAGCCTATTAAATTTTGCTCCAAATGAGTAAGGTGTATCATAGAAACATTTAAGAGACATATTTTATCATAATTTATGCTGTGACAATGTTACAAAGCCCCTGTGAGGTGAACAATCCCACTACATTAGGAAAATTGAAGTGCAGCAGCCCTAATGATCATGCCTTGAACAGCTTCCTGTTCATAGTATCAGAAGAATGAAAAAAAAACCCAACAAACAAAACCCCTTGCATTACCAATTCCTCAGAACATCCAAGCCATTTACTTGCCTTAGTTGCCAGAGCCAATATAGAAGACTATCACTAAGGGGTGCTTCATTATGTGGGCTTATTAAAGAGCTGTTCACATTAAAAGAACCAGAGACTTTAACTGCACTTACACACATGGTGAGTAAAATGATCTAAGACACACAATTACGTCTTCAGGTAGTTTCAGCTTGCTGATGAGAGGTAGAAGGTTCTGATTTCAAAATCCTGCATTTGACCTTCAAAACAGTAATTATTTATACTAGTGTATTACAAGAATAATTGATTTTGAAACTTTCTTGTTTAATTAGAAGATTGAAAGGTTGATTACAGCTGAAATTATCTCTGTAGCTCATCAGAGAATTATGCAATAGTACAAAAAGGGTGAGAAAGAATAGCCAGAGGGCTGAAAGAGCAGCAGACAGAAACACTGATAGCGTTTTTTTTGTCTCAGTTGTGCTCTTTTTGAAGACTAAGTCTTGAGTTATGCAAAATGAACCCCATTAAATACATTTCAAATCTTTTCCCATATAAGATAACACACCTCTTGCTCAGGGAGGATGTGTTTCACTACATCTATGAGAAACATACACCAAGCCTTCTTAACACAACCATGTCTCCAGCTGTGAGCTCCCTTTCTCTCCTCAGTGAATGACTTTTTAAACAACCACGACCTCAGAGCACTGGCAACTCCCAATACCTTACTGGCTGGAGCAGCCAGCCCAGACCCTGAGATGCAGCCAGATGCCAAGCATCAAGGCCCAAGTCCAGCATCAGGTGCTATGGCTTGCCTCCAGCTGCCCATGAGCAACCCTCTCCTTCCTCCCCAGGCTGCTGGCTGGCTATCTCACACTGGCATGTGCTCCCCAATCCCCTTTGCTGACAAGTCTACGATTCATTTTCTAGACTTTATTTTATGGTCTCAGAGCACATCAATGTGGCAGCCTCATGAGCATTCATAAGCTCCTTCCAGTGAAGGTTTCCTCCTATCCCACCCAAAATCCTGCAATTACTCAGTTAAACACACTAGACACAAAACAACTGCTGGGCTAGCAGAAAGCCTCTGCTCCTTCAGGGAAAGGGCCCTGGACACTCCATTCAGCTGCCCTTTGCCACCCAGCCCTGCCGCCATCTCAGATCATGACACTATCACCTACCCCTGGGATGAAGCCTCCTGAGCCAGGGAGGCCCTGCAGCTGTGCTCAATCCCCTGCCACAGGTCTGCCTGAGAGCCTAGTGTGGTCAGGGTGGTGGAGGGACACCCCGCCAATGCTGCAGGGTGAGCAGGGCCAGGAGAGCCTTGCAGCATGGTTGAGGCATTATCTCTGGACGTTATTGCAAGCCTCAGGCTCTGGGCCATGTCACTTTGTCTGCTGAGAGCAATGTGAGGTGCATTTGTGTTTGAAGGAAGAAACACTGCGTTAGTCAACTTACACTGGGTGGTAATGAAAATGTTTGTTTTCAGGTGACTGCCTCTGTGATGCTTGAGACAATGGAAAGCTTGAACGTGTGCACACTAAAGCACAAAAATTAGATTGACAAACCCAAGCCATTCTTCTCTTAACCCAGTGATTGTAAAGCTAATCTTGCCATTTCAGAAAACATACTAACTTTTACAGAAAACCAAAAGGTGATGTTTTAGGAGGGCTGAGCAGGAAACAAGCAAATTCATAAAGAATCAGATACAGAAAAGTGATATTGAATGAATTGTGAAATAGAAGACTAAAGAAATAGCTTAAAAGAGGTGATAGTGGAAAATATACCTATAGTTTTTAAAAAAATATGCAAATGGATAGCTTGCAAAGTCATGAGTCCATAAAATCAGATGTATATGCATTAGAAATAATTTCACTGGAGGCAATTGATAGGAGTAGGACACTAAGGGTAGCACTATATTTCAGATTAAAGGAAGCGTGAAATGCATCCATAGAACTGTACAAACAATGAGATAAATGACAAGCACAGTGCTGAAAGACAGGTGTGAAAAGGTGTTGACATGGCAGACTACCAAGAAGATAATGCTACACACCATTTTCCTCCAAGATACCTCTGTGACGTGGAGCTTTCAACGCTAGTTGACTCTGAATGAACCCTACAGAAGGGCCTTGCCTCCAACCAGCAGTGCTTTCAGGGCATGAGGAAACACCACAGAGCCAGAAGTGTGGAGGGGAAACTGAAGTACTTTGTAATTCCCCAGGAAAGGTGCGCTGAATATAAGGCCGAAGCCAGTTCTAGTTTGGCTGCTGCTTAGATGTGAAGGGTTTTAGGCCAGGTCTCAACAGTGTTATGTCTTTAAATACCTCTGACAGCCGTGTAAAAGCTAACTTAAATATGCTGTCCCGTCTCAGCACTCAGATGAGCAGACCATCCACATAGTCTGTCCCAAACTATGCACAATCCTGTTGTATATATCAAGCTTCTAAGAGTAATGGTAAGAGTTATAACAAATAATTTTAAAAAATAATCTTCTCCCTTTGGAGAGTGGCAGCCTTGCTCCATAAATTATAGAGAATTTGGAAAGCAACATAACTTATTATCCCCTGAAGTCTGATTAACAGTTTTGGCAGCAGAAATTTTTGTTACAACTGGCTGTCCTTGCCCAAACCACTTTAAGCAGAATATATTGGTGGAAAGCCATAAAGTTTACTTACATAGAGTTTCATCATCTCCCACTCCAGAACAGGCTGGGTTGGTTATGCTGATTTGATGTGTGAGGTTAGGAGCACATGTGAGATTGTGTTTTAGTTTGCTCTTTCACTGTGCTGATGGTATCCCTTTGAGATATCAGTTTAAATTATGCAACATTTACAATATTATAGAAACAGTTTCAGAAATCTAATATTCAAACAAACCTAAAATATTGCTTGTGCCACGAGCTTTTGTTATACCTCAACTTAGCAAAACAATTTTCTGCAGGGAACAGATCACAACTTTTTTAGGAATATGACTTGCAAAACATTATGAGAAGATCTACATTTTTCCTATCCCACAGTGGGAAGAAAACAACTTTCAGGTTTGTTAGCAGGAGTTGTTGGGGTTTTTTTCCCTTTCTTTGAGAGGCACTGTCAGTCCCCTCCTGATATAAAAAAGGTGGTTTAGCATTAGGTTAGTTCAGTAGCTTGAATTCACTGCTCTATTCAGGAGAGAAATTAAGATACTTTAAAAAATGTTAGCTTAAGTCTGAAAGAATGTCTATAAGAGTTTTCAGGTTTGTTTGTCAAATTCAAAGGTGCATCCTTTTCTCCTGTTAAAACAGACCAATTCCTGCAACATGCATGCAAACTGAAATTCATATAACATAGCCTTTGTTTAAAGAAAAATGAGACTCAAGTATGACCTCATCAAAGCAGCTGATACCAGATCTATTAGCATACTTTTCTTCAAATGAAAAACAAACGTTTAGCTTTGGTAGTTACTGACTACTTTCAAGTCACTTGTACTTTTATTTCCATTTAAGCCTAGCAGACGTTCTTTATTAAAAGTTCAAAGACTTCCCTTCTGAATCTAAAAAGAAACTCATGGCAATTGTTACCAAACCCTGTACATTTCCACCCTGCCATTCTAGAAAATGATGATATCTTTGGTATTGCTCTGGTGTTCCAAGAAATTAAATCAAGTAAACCTGGTTCCAAACAAGAATTTCCACCTGGGGAAGGTGTTAAACAAAGACACCATGCTAAGTGTATTCCACAGCTGTCACTCTAGCAGTATTGCAAGCCGGGGTGTGGAACAAGCCATTGCCTGAACTTAAATCCGGAGTTTCCCAATTCTGCTGATCGCTGCTCTGATATAGGACATGTGCAGCTTGAGCAGGTACCTGGCCTTTTCCCTTTCACTACCTGCAAATAGCTATTACTCTGTTTATATACAGACTGTACAGACTGCAAAGCCTGAGCTTGCTTCTCGGCCTCCAAAACGCCCGTAGAAACAGCAGCACTGTAATCACCCAGAGCACTGACAAGCTTTAACTTACGTGTATCCATTTGCCAAACCGGCAAAGGCCAGGCACTGCAGACGGCGAGGGGGGTAGCTGGAGGCGGGCAGCTGCAGGCAGGCCGCGGGGCGACCCGGAGAGGCCAGGGCGCCTTCCCGTGGCAGGAGAGGTCCAGCTGCCGCAAGAGGGGACAGGCCCTGACAACTCTATGTGCGTGCAATACAGAAGCCTCAGTAGACATCCCCTCGTACCCACATCCATTGCAAAGCCCAATTGCCGCCGGAGAAGCCGCCGCCATCCGGCCGGCAGACTCCACGATCACCATCTCAAGGAAACTACACTTCCCATCGGTCCTTTGGGGGCAGCAACATCCGCATCCCCCCAGAGGGCCGCGCGGCGCCGCGCATTGCCATTGGCCGGATTTGAAAAGAAGCCGCGGCCCTGCCGTACCTGTGAGCGGTGGTGTCTGCCGGCGCAAGGGACGGGAACAACGCGAACTTCTCTCACCGCGAGTGAGGCTGGGCCTGCTCAGTGTGGCGTAGCATTCAGGTAAAGCTGCGGTAGTTTGTGGGGTTACAGGGTTTTCGCTTGAGAAGCGAGGGAGGGAGGTGGGCAGGTGGGTGGCCGACCGAGGGCTGTGGGCATTGGGTGGTGGGGCGGGGAAGTAGTGTGGGTGGTCTCCCTGGTGGGCAGTGCTGAGACGTCGTTTCTTCGCTTTTCTCTGCCGCTATCATCGTGACTAGCGTTACGGCGGGTGAAGAGTCACCGAAGGTGTGCGCTTCGGTACCGCTGCGGGGTGTGCGAGTTGCGAGTAACGGCCGGCCCAGGGCCGTGACACGGACCAAGCCGTGAGGCAGTGTCCCATAAGAACGGGAAAATAATGTAAAGCCGTGCAGTGGAAGATGGGTATTTCCAGAGGGGAAAAATGTCATTTAAAACAGTTTTTGTGAGTGTAAAGGCTAGTATTTTAGGTATTATGTAAGCCACAAAGCTTACTGTGTGGTTTAGAGCCTTTTCTAACCGTTCTTACTCTGCGTGTGAGCGTTAGAGACTGCGTGTAACTGTGACCACTCTGTTCTGTGTGCCACTCGGGATCCCTTTCTCTTAGGGTGTCTGTAACTCTAAACCCTATTGTCGCGATAAGGGGAGTTTTCATAGAGTTGCCTGACAAACACCCTGTAGATTAGAAGAAACAAACTAAACACTGGTGCTTAGTCTATGTCTGACTTTTGTTTCTTTGCCGCTCGGTGATGTTTGTTTAGTTTAATGAAATTCTGTATCTAGCCTTTTTACAGGCTAGGTGGGAAGGCTAATCTATTAAATGTCTTGACACTGAAGTGCAAGTGTATTTCAGGTTTTATGCTTCGGAGGGGGGAATGTTATGACTGCTTAATAAGAAAACACTTATTCTGAACGAAGGAGATTTGAACTAGCCCTGATCTGTTGTTTTAATGGACACTGCCGTGTTCTCCATTAGTATTTAGAGAGAATGTATAAGCAGTGCTGTAGCATAGACGTGGGAATGTAGTATTAGAAGACCACTGAATTGTGTACACAGCCTCAAAATTTCAGGAGGTGATGTTGTGGGTGCCTAATAGCTAGAACACTTGCTGCCATACTCTGAGTAATTGCCCAAGGATGTGTTTTGTGTGTGTGGTTGTTGTTTTGTTTGTTGGTTTTGTTGGTGTTTTTGTGTGTTTGCTTTAAAAAAAAGCTGCCAGGTCACATCTGTTATATTACAGGAAAAAGCAACAGAAGACTGAAGTGCAGACAAGATATACTAATATTTTTAAAAATCCCAACAAAACAAACAAAAACCCCAAACCAAAACAAACCCTCAACAAAAAAAGCCCCAAGCACTTCTTAAAGTTATATTGTAATTTACCTGTGTACTATCAACTCCAAATCTTTCACTTTCCATAGCAAATTTTCACTGCCTAGATTCCGAGATACACAAAATCATTAAATTATGGATTAATGAATTGCTGATCTGTAAAATGACTGGGGAAAAAAAAAAAAAAAAAACAAACAACTAAAAAGCACTTTTTGTATTGTGGCATGAGATCTAATTTGCTAGTATTCCATTAATAGCTAAAACTATTAGTCTTTTGAGTGTTTCTGAATTTTGTCCTATCTGGTTTCATAACATGTTGCAGCTTCATATTTATCAGGTCCTCTAGAGATAAGAGTCTGGGTTTCTCTAGGGATGAGCTCTTTTTCTAAAAGGACACTGCAAAGGAATGCTGGTTTTTTAAAGAATTCTATCTTGCTTGTCAGACATGGCTTTTGACAAGGTTGTGATACATGCATAGGGCTTTTTCTCAGTAAATGGTTCTTGTTGAAAGAAGAATGGCTGTTCTGGTTTCATCATGATGCAAACCGCTCTGCAGATCCACTAACCAGCTACTGGAGACTTGCTATGTAACTTAAGCAAAAAGCTTTTTTCACCTTATTTATGAAGAAAGTGCAGTTATTGATCTCAAACTGACTTGTCCTCTAAGACTTCAGAAGTTAGTTCTACATTATATGATCAGAAAGGAAGAGGAAAAAAAACAACAAACCACAGAAAAACCCAACTTTTATCTTGCAGGATGGAAGAGACTTTGGATAATGACAAAAATTTAAGACTGTCGTATATTGCTAGTGTTGAGGTTCAAAGAGCAGGACCAGTAGATGTGGAAGATATTAAAGCAGATCTCTCTGCTCAATTTTCTTTGGCTTCAAGTTCAGATACAAGTCAGGTAAGAAAGTTTTAATGTTTGTATTTCTTAGATTTTTGTTTGTAATAAGCTTAGTTCTTCCATTAACATTACTGACCAGAATTTTATAGAAGATAAAAAGCGTATATAGTATTTTAATTTGGAGGAGATACATAGGATTAGATAAAGTTCTGTGGCACTGCGTTGATATTACTGGGTTCATCAGTGTTCTGAGGCTAACTGCTGGTTCAGAGCAGCTTGATTATTGATATTTTTTGTGGGTTTCATTCTTGATGTCTAATTATCTTGAACCTGTTACTGCATGAGTAACTCTTAAATTATCACAATGAACTCCTGCAGGGACCTAAGTACTTGCAAAACATGTGGTAACTTAATTTGCTTCCCATATCATGAAATAAGTCTTGATGAAAATAAAACTGCCTTAACATGCTAGTTCTCAAACACCATAGTCAAATTTCTAATTTCCTTAATCTTTGCTTTTATTTCAAGAGGAGCAGTTTGGAGTCTAAGGGACACATACAAGTCTGCCTACGTGTTAGGCCACTTACATCATCGGAAAGAGAAAATGAATTGCAGGTGTGACATTTAGTGTAAAAAACACTTCAAGTGTATGTTTGGTTATTTTATTTCCTGTAAACTGAGCTCTTTATACTCATGCCTGCATTGCTTTTACTCCATTTTAATAGGACTGTATTTCACTTGAAGACTCAAAAAGCATCATACTGAAGCCCCCAAAAACTCCTTGAGTCGACTAAGTGAGAAAGCTGCTGGCCAGAAGTTCACTTTTTCACAAGTAAAAAAATTGTCTTTAAAAGTTGTGGGGATTTTATGTATTTCTGAAAAAAAGTTTATTTAATACCAAGCAAAGTAAACTGCAAATAGTCTTTAAAGTTTATAAGCATAAAACTTAAAAGATTCTTTAAAAGTCTCTAATGATTGCTTAATAACATTTTTTTTTCTTTTTCTTGGTAATGCTCAGGTGTTTGGACCTGAAACAACTCAAGAAGAATTCTTTGAAGGTACCATCAAGCAACCAGTCCAGGATTTCATAGATGGATACAATCGTCTTGTTTTTACATATGGGGTTACAAATGCTGGGAAAACCTACACTTTCCAAGGTATAAATAGAAATGTGTTCTCACTGAATGAACTTCCTTTTTTTAAAGTGACTATTACTTCTGGCAAAAATATTACAGCTCTTTCCCTTTCTTTAAACTGTAGGCCTTAGAAATTTAGTTTCTCATGAATATTAATAAATAGCCTTTGAAAGTCTCCTTCCATAGCAAATATCACGAAACTACCAACAAAGTCACTGCCAGAGTTTACATAAACTAGTGATACTGCTTTGTAAGGCTATAATTTCAACCAGATGTGCATGTGGCCTCTTTCCTCCAAGTATCTAGAATCTAGGTCTTAGAACCCCTAGAATCCTCTAGGGAGGTGGAATCAGGAAAATACTTCTATGTATCAGCATGTCAGAAGTCTGTAAGTCGCTCTATACCGGACTAGCATTTTGTAATTTTATTTAGTCATATGCATTTTATACCGATTCATCTAAGGAATAGTTTGTTTCCATTGCTACAGGCAGAGAATAAAAAAACTTGCATTTGGATCAAGCATGCACTGAAGTTGTAATTTAATTCCTTTTTGCCCTTTGCATGCATAAGTATTATGCTCTGCGAATAGGGTCTGGGGCAGAGGAAGGAGTGAGTCTTCACATGTCTTCTAGAATTTTCTTTGTTTTATGGGATTTGGAATTAGTACAGGTCTGTAGCTGAGAGAAGTTGTATTTTAAAGCTACTTTCTTGAAAGAGAATGTGGTGGTGGCCTGTGAAATATGGCTGAAAATTTGCAAATACTTATTGTTTGTTGGTTTTATTTTGTTTTATGTCATGTCCCTTGGTGTCTAAGGGGCTTCTGCTGAAAGCCAAACACCTTTTGAAACACTGACTCATTTTGTTACCTTGAGAATAGAAAAACTCCTGCTACTTCATGCTATAAGTGGCCTGCCAATTCCTCATGTGTGTCTTGAGATTAGAATTGCTTCTCTTTCTGCCTTTGTTTATCTGTATATTTTGTTCACAGTAATAATGAAGGCCTTTCGTATGTTACTTTCAGGAACAGAAGATGATGGTGGTATTCTACCAAGGACTATGGATATGTTGTTTAAAAGTATTCAAGGAAAACTATACACAGCAATGGATCTCAAGCCCCATCGGTGTAGAGATTATATAAGGCTGAATAAGGAGCAAGTGAGAGAAGAAAGTGCTATTAAAAATTCTATGCTTCGCTTAACCAAAGAGGTACAGGAACATTTTCTATACTGAGGAGTACATGCATCGTTAGGTAGCTCAGTGGTACCCTGTTCATTTTCCAGTGGGTAGAGTCTATCTGTATTTAAGCATGGATGCATTTATTTACTGTCAGATTAGCAGTAAAGGGAGTAATAGAGCTGATTGACTGTTCTCCTATGAATTTCTCTCTTATAGCTGAATACTTGATAGGATGTAAACTCTAAGCTCTTTTTCTATAGCTTGGGAACATTATTTATCCTGTGGGGTTACTGGTACAAATGGTCTCTTCATCTGTGGGGATGCTAGTATGTCTGCTCCATTAAACAATTTCCTGTCTTTTAGTATGCTTGAAAAGAAGTAATAATTTCCTATATGTATTTTTCAAACTAGAAAAGAACATAACAATCTGCTTCCTTTAAGTGTAATTTTTTAAAAGAGGAGAGCTCTATAATGCAGTCGACCTTCTACAGGTTTAAATTGAAACGTGTTTCTGTTGGACTTCGTTAAACAAATCATGGTCAGGCAGTGCAGAAATATACTTCACTTTTAAGAGTTGCTTGGAATTCTGAAGATGTTTTGTCCGATTACCCTTATGAGGGAATTTGTGGTCTCTGTAAGCATATTTTTTTCTTGGTGTGTTTAATTCTGAAATGAATAGAACTATAGGAAAAAAAATAAAAACACCAAACTAAGCACACCCAAGGAATTTGAACTAGAAACTCTTACTGTGCTCTCTAAAATATTAATAAAAAGAATTGAGCATCTCCCTAGTGATTGTATGCTAGATTCTGACGGGGTGTTCTGGCTTTTGTGGGATATTACCTTGATTTTTATCCCTAAGATGGCTAACTGAAATTTTCCAGTGTGGAAGGCAGGTGGTAGCAAAATTCTTCAACACTTGAAAACACAGGCATATGTGAAATCTATCTCTATCAGTGTTTAGACGTAAGAAGGACCTGTCATGTATGTGTGCTTGAATACACATCTCATCTCTGGTTTATAAAACTGAATATATGAACAACACTTTAGCTTATAAATTTGATTGCAAAGTTCGGATCTACTTAAGCAGAGAGGTTTGGGTTACTTAAACATTTAAATACTTGAGGAGGTTTTTCTAATAGAAATCTTGGTGTTATATATAAGGTAATCGTGACAAAACATTTAAAAAACCCACTGAAAACCTTTCTCTTTCTAACAGAACTTACTTAACTGGTATCATGAAGCAAAATTTGCTTACCTTTATTTTTAAGCATGTGTGTTCTGCATAAAGATGTTTCTGGGGGTTGACCTAGAAAGCTGTAATATATGAAATTATGAATTGGCAAAACTTCAATAACAACACTTCAGGATTCTAGATTCACCAGATAAAGAATAATATGTAAACTGCAGATGGACTCCTGCAAATCATCCTAATAAATCTCACTGTTTTTGTGTGAGCTGCTCTGTTTCTTTCTGTGTTTAGTTTGGTCTTGGTTCAGGAAGTTGACATGCTATATTCTGTGATGTGGCATGGTATAAGGGAAGTGTTGGGCATGAATATTAAGGTAAAAACTATCCTTTCAGTAGGAGTGCACGGGTATGTTGGACTGGGCATGATGTATTGCCAGAATCTTTCTTTCATCTACACCGTATTGCTGCATAGTTAGTCAGTAGACATGTTAGAAAAGCAGCTGGTGGTATGCTGTCAATGTGTCTTAAAGTCTCTGTTCTCTTTTGTAGGTAGACCATCAAAATAGCAGTAGCAACAAAGCAGCCGGTGATTCTAATGGTACGTTTTTTATTATTACAGTTAAAGCTGGCAAAGAATATTTCTCGAGATCAGTTTCTTGTCTTTTGGTCTATGTTAATAATAAAATAACTAGTTGACACTTTTCTGTACCTATGAATTGCATACTGAGCAAGTTAGCTGGGCAGAAAACACAAGGATGAAGTGATTAGAAGAATACCTGAACAGACACTGAATGAGATGAAACTACAGCAATTAAAAGTAGTACCACTTACGCTGTGGGCCCTAGTGGTATTCTGACATCCTGTATGCAATTAGATAAACCTAATTCTAGGATTTAAAACTTACTAAATACTGGGTTTGCTTTAGAAAGTCAGATGAAGTGTGTTTGTCAGCTTAATTCTGTCTTAAGATATTGAAGAGTAATTCTGACAAACGTGTACATGTTTGATAGAATTTGCCAGTGGAAAAGGAAGTAGTAGAGTAGATCTCTTACAAACATGTAGGGTAAGCATGTGATTTACAGGTACTTAAAGGTGGCTGGGGGAATTTTAAACAAATAATTTGTTTGTCTGGGATAAGTGTTTCATAGGAGGCTGCTATAATATCAATTTTCATTTATTCATTTTTTTCTAAAAGAAATTCATTTTACTAGGCCTATATTGACTTGTAATGTTTTTTACTTGGCAGACTTGGAAGAACTGTTAAAAGAGTCTAGCACATCTGTGAATAATTACTCCAAGTATTCTGTTTGGGTTTCATTTTTTGAGATTTATAATGAATGCTTTTATGATCTACTGAATCCTGTATCAAATGATAAGAAACGAAAACCCTTACGTCTTGCTCAAGACATCAAAGGATGCTCTTATGTCAGAGGTAATTAGAATACGTTGCAAATTGCAAAGCATGTATTTGAAAAGTCAAAGTTCTTGTAACTGTTGTTTACATTAGCAGAGTAGCAGTAGCTGTACCTTTAAATAACATGTTCTCTTTATTCTTGACAGTGACTTAATCTTGTGTGCTCTCCACTGCCTTTCTCTGAAATGGCAGAAATACTGAAAAGAAAAAATGACAAGTTTCTTAGTGGTTTGGTTTTTGATTTTTCTTGAAAAGACTCAACTACAGTTATAATTGGTTCAGCAGCTGTAGTTTTTGGGGTTGGTTTGGGTGTTTTATTGTTTTGTAGGGTTTTGTATTGAGAAACAGACTTCAGACAATGTGAGAAAGTTCAGTCTGACTACAAATTACATTTCTACAGCACTCTAGTTTAATCAAACTAATGGTGTAACTAGTTTTGGGTGGGCAGTTAACAGTTCAATGTTTGTTTCTGGCCATGGGAAAAAATAGGATTTGAAACCCATTTGATTGTTACAGGTCCTTTGGACAATCATGACACTGGTTCTAGATCAAAGGCTTTTTTTGTAGATGTTTGCTGCTTTTGTATTTCATATGCCACACTGTAAATTCAAAAACCTGAATTGGACAATAAACCAAACTCCCTCATTTCTTCAAAGATGAGAAAATGTGCAATGTAGGAAATGGTCTGTTTTGAGCTATGTTTCAGCATAAGGTTTTTATAAAGCTTAGAAGTGTAAGGCTGTTCTCAATGTTATTGAGGGGAAAACAGGTTTTTGGGTTTTCTTGGTCACAGCTGGTGTTTTAGCTGATACAGTTTTGGTGACCTCTAGTGACATGATAGGCTAAAACTGAGAAGCTGTCCAGACAGCATTTTGCCTGGATGAATATGAACATAGGACTTTCATATTGGACATTACCTTTATGGCTTTTCAATGCTCAGGCTAAGCTTGCTCACTTAGTTTGGATTGAAGGTTTTAGTGTGTTTAACAGGATGAAATGATGTGATGTAACTGTTCTTGCTTTCCCATGGAAGGAGGAATTTCGATGTTCAATACTTTTACTAAGCTTTTAAAATATTTTCATGTCTCAAGTGACTGTATTAATCTTGGTGTACATATATTACCTGCTAATACGTTTGGTTTTGGTAATGATATTTATAAAATGACTATATTTGTTCTTTGTAAAGATCTTCGGTGGATTCAGATTTATGACTCGAAAGAAGCTGTTAGACTTCTAAAACTAGGATTGAAACACCAGAGTACTGCAAGCACAAAACAAAATACATGCTCCAGCAGAAGGTAAGAAACACTTTGAATAATATTGGGCAGAGGATGTTATGTGAGAGGAAGGAGAAACTGAAATGTGACTTGTGGCTTTCAGGAGGGCAAGAAGCTTTAACAGGGTCTGGATTTTCAGATTGCAGTTTTGCCATGCTTTAGCAATATGTGACCCAATGCTTTAAACCATGATTCAGTCCTTCAATAAGATGAATGTGTAAGGAAGGTACAGCATCTTATCAAATAGCCTTTATAAGCTTTATTTTGTCTAAAGGTCTGATTAAAAAGCAAAGCAAGTACTATGTACAAACTTTTTTACAAGAGGCAGTTAACTGACAGACCATATGCATAGAGATATAGACAGGTTCAACAACATTTAGAACAGGTGTTGAGACTAAAAATATTTGAAAGGTATTTGCCTATTTTGTCACTTGTCTGCTGATTTTCAACTTGTTGTTTTAGTCACAGCATATTCACAGTTAAGATGCTAAAAATTGAAGATTCGGGAACACCACGAGTGATTCAAGTCAATGAGTAAGTTCAAAGAGAGCTGTTGTCTTTTGTGATGAAGTTGTTGATTATATTCCATCTCGGTGTACTGATACTGCAGTGTACACCCAGCATTCCTTTGTAGAGCCTCATGCATGCATGGTGGTTTCTCCACTTCCTGCACTCATATAGTACTTGGCCTTCTATTACAAGCCATCAGTTTGTCTCTTCTGTTCAGTATAAGGTTCCAGTACTCCTCTATACTCATTAACTCATGCAAATCCTGAGGAGGAGGAGGACAAGGGCAGGAGGGAAATGGGAAGCATGTTGGGAAAGGGTATTTCAGAAAGTAGTGCAGAACTTGCTTAAATGTAAAACATTGAAAAGGATAAAGTGTTCATGTAGATGAAGGTAAGCAAATTCTTCCTCTAAGAAAAGTGATCTTCTAAAAAATGAATAATTTGTGTGTGTTTTGGAATATATCAAGCAAGTTTTCCTTGTTTGCTTTCAGATTGACAATGTGTGATCTTGCTGGCTCAGAAAGATGGACCAAGACCCGCAATGAAGGTGATAGATTGAAAGAGAGTGGAAATATAAACACCTCTCTTCTGATTCTAGGCAAGTGTATTAATGCACTCAAGAACTGTCAACAGTCCAAGTAAGTTCTTCTTATGAATTGCAAATTGGTTATGGTTTTTAGGTGTTACCTGCAATGTTTAAAAGCTGTTGTTTAAATTATACAATACTAATGTCTTTGTAAAAAAATACTTATGGACTTGTAAGTCTTTACAACATCAATTTTACCTTAAATTTGCCTTGTTTTGCTCTTTAATGAAATCACTGAAATTCTAACATCCTATAAACCTTTTCATGAATTTTACTACTGAGCTGGCTTATCAAACAAACTTTGGAGTAAGTTTACAACCCCTCTTTCAAAAGTGTCATAGTAAGAATCGAATGTTCAGCCTTTTATTACTCCTTTGAACTACATTTCTTACACACTGAGTGTAACATTTTTTCCATCAGCAGGGTATTGCTGTGCTGTTGAAACTGTGCACTCATTGGCAAAATTGTTTTTTCTAAATCTTGACATACCTTTAACACTCTCCTCCTGATCTAGCTAACCATATGCAAACCAAAGAAAGCTTTTCCACTATTTATGCCCTAGATGGGGGATCTAAGTAAGTGTAAAATAACTCTTTTAAAGTTCACCTTTCTGTAAAACCAACACAATATATAGTCACAGATGGATGGAACTGTGCAGGAATTGCTTTTTTCACAGGTTCTTATGTGAATATTTATTTCTGTCCCAGAAGTTAAATAAACTGTGTGCTCATTGATAATGCCTGGATGCACTTTACCAAGTTCGCTAATGCTGTAACACTTCCTGATAGCCTATTTAAAGTTTGTCACACCTTAACGTGATAATCTCTTAGTGTTAATAGATGGCCATTGCAAGCTGAATAGGAAACAATAACTTTCATAGTATCAGTCAGGGTTGGAAGGGACCACAAGGATCATCTAGTTCCACCCCCCTGCTCCCCCTGCCGTGGGCAGGGACACCCCACACTAGATAGGCTGGCCAGAGCCTCATCCAGCCTGGTCTTAAACACCTCCAGGGACGGGGCCTCAACCACCTCCCTGGACAACCCATTCCAGGGCTTCACCACTCTCATGGTGAAGAACCTCCTCCTCATGTCCAGCCTGAATCTCCCCACCTCCAGCCTCATTCCATTCCCCCTAGTCCTATCACTACCTGATAACCTGAGAAGTCCCTCCCCAGCATTCTTGTAGGCTCCCTTCAGATACTGGAAGGCCACAATTAGGTCACTTCTGAGCCTTCTCTTCTCCAGACTGGACAGCCCCAACTCCTTCAGTCTGTTCTCATAGGGGAGGTGCTCCAGCCCTCTGAACTTTAAGTGGTTTTTTTTGTTTATCAGTCCTGCAGCTTGGCTGTGTATGAACCATAATTGTGTTCTGGCAAGAACATCACTATCTTGCTGACACCTGTAGAATTATTCATATAACTGAATAAATGGCTGCAGTGAACCTACTAAGTGGCAAGAATGTGTTAGGTGTAGAAATTCTCATAAATTTCCCATGAGCATCATAAAATAACACCACTAGCTGTTAAGTTCAAGAGCACAACTGATTTAGGGCATGTCAAACTCTTGAGGGGAATGAGGGAAAAAGTATCTCTACATGTTCAGCATACACTTGTTTTCTTGCCAAGGTGCTTGCTGTTTTCTGTTCTCAGAGGCAGGATAGCGGGTGAGAGATCACCAATAATGTTGGATACTGCGTTGCTAGAAGTAGATACATCATTTTCATGAGGGTTGAAACCAGAAGAGATGGGGTATTGTTTGATGTAGCATGAGGCTGTGACCTACCCTAGGCTACATGCTGAATGTGCTTTTGATTTTAAGTGCTATTGATTGAGTTGCAATGGCCCATCTGAGATAAGGGCTAAAACAGTGACATCCATGCAGTCTCTTTACAAACAGCTGTATCTAGTCCAAAACAATTTTAATTGACTTAAGAGTTATCCAGCCTGAAGACTTAAAGTTAATATTGACTGGAAATCTTTAAACTTCTGGTTATCTGTTCTTTTGTCTTTAAAGGCTGCAGCAACACATACCCTTTCGTGAAAGTAAGTTAACTCATTTCCTGCAAGGATTCTTCACTGGAAAGGGGCAAATATACATGATAGTAAACATAAGCCAATGTGCTTCAGTATATGAAGAAACACTCAATGTACTGAAATTTTCAGCCATTGCACAAAAGGTAAGTGTGATGGAGTTTATCTTGATCCACTACTTACAATTTGCATTTAAAGAATAAATTTTTTCACTTGTGAGAATACTAATTTAGTTACTGGATTTTTCTGCCTTGTATTCCAATCTTATCTTCTAATTCCTCAGTCAGGCTATATTTCCTTAAAGTTTTCAAAAATGCTTTGTTGGGACTCTTTCCCTGGGAGCATGGGTATAGAACCATCTCTTAAAAATGCATAGTTCCTATAAAATGTCCAGTTTAATGAGACTGTCCAAATACAAGAAGAAATTGAGATGGAAGTGAATTTTAGTTCTGTACTTGTAACATGCTCTCATGTTGGAGCAATTCTAGCTGCCTCCTATACTACTGCCATTTTAAGTCTGACTATTTCTTACTCAGAATATTGATAAAATTTGAAAGGTCACCTTTATGTCCATAGAGGCTTCAGTCAGAAAGTGGAAGTTAAGTAGAGGGAGTAGAAGTAAGTGATAAAACTCTGAACTAGGAAGGAAGACAAAAGTATTGGAGATCAGTGCTGCAGCCTTACTAAGAGCCATGGAAAACTTCTGTTGATGGTTAGATAGGTTCAAAGGATATTAGAATATGGGCTTGTCTAAGCAGGCTAAGTACACTCTAGTGTACTTAATGAGCAGACTAAGGGTGATACAGCTGTTCAAGAAATACTTTGAAAGATGACATTCATGCAATGCAACTAGAAATTCAAAGTGTGGGAAATAAATATATTTCTATTGGTGCATGAAGTGGCAACTGTCTTGTAAGTGGTTGAACTTGTGAAGCTTGGTGTTACTGGGTTCAGAAAAACAGACAATGAAGGGTCTCCTTTATGCTCTAGCTGGTATCTGATCTAAGTAGTGACTCTGAAGATAGGTTGGGGAAGTACTATGCTCAGGATACCCATGGGAAGGTGGAACAGGTATCTCTTGGAAGTGTCAGTACTGATTTTGTTCTTTATTTTCTGGATAGGTTTTAGTTGTAGACACATCTGTTCTTCCCCAAGATCAGTCATTTGGCCAAAAATCAGCAAGAGAATCACTACTTGGTTACACTAAAATGCCAATCCCAAGGAAAAGACCTACTATTTTGTGGGACAGAAGCTTAGAAGATGTCATTGAAGATGATGATCGTGAGATGGAGGAACACTGTACTGCATCAACAGAAGAACCAGTGCAGGAAGACAAAGAAAAAGTTATTCTTGGAAAAGAAGAATTTATGGTATGTGACAGGGGTACTTCAAGAATTAGTGTGGCTTGGAGTTTAAAAGCAAGATATTCTCCCAGTTTCCCCAATTTTTTTCCTTTTTTTTTCTCTCTGATCATCTCTATTCTCCCTAAATCCTGCATTAGGAACTAAAAGTACAATTACTCATGATTTAGTGTCTATTATAGTAAAACTACAAAAATATAGGCTGAGCAGTAAGAATTAGTTGTGTGTGTCTTCTTGTTAATCTGTGGTGGTCAGTGCACAGCAAGTATTACCTGCTTTTTAGCAATGCTGAAGATGGTTGATTTGTGCTCTAGATATAAGAGATCTCTGAAAACTGTCCTTTAAGGAGAAACAATTTTAGTCACTTCTAGATAAGACAAGAAGATGGCAAAGGAGAGCTAGAGACTGTTTTACGTAGGCTTAATTAATGTTGCCTCAAAAATGAGCATCTGGAAAATGAGACACATCCTTTGGAGCCTTAAGCCTGTTTTTTAAGACAAATTCAAGAATTCTTGTCATAAACTTGATGTTCTTTGCAAATGCTTACTCTGTGCAAATTTGAAAATTGCTGTGCTAGTGCCAAACAGGTATTCCAATCTATTCCATGAATCCTCTTGTTTATGAACAAGCTAATAACTAGAAAGAAAAAACAAAACACTTTAGCCAGCTAGAAGAGTACAGTGTGGTAGAGTTTGAGGAATGGGAAAAAAAAATACTACTTCTGGGAAGCTTTTTCATGACAAAATTAATATTAATGATAACTGCAGAAGCTGCTAAGTGTCGTGGAAACATTGAAGGAGAAACTTATTATTGAAAAGAAGGACAAGTTACTGCTGGAACTAAAAATCCGTGACGAAGTGATGGAAGAATTTACCAAACACTTTGCTGAGCGGGAAATGAATTTCAAGTAAGTTAGCTTTAAGGGTTTTTTGAAGCTTACCAGTTAAGAAATGAAATTTAAACTCGCTTTTGATTGAGAGATGGGTTACAGATGGGTTACAGAAATAAGACACCACACTCTTCTGTGAGACTTATTGCCTCTGATAATAGTTCACTTTCTGTTTGGATTGAGTTCAGGAAGAGTACTGTGTAGGAAAGGCTTTTTGTGGGGGGTGGGAAGAGGGCAGTGGTTAGGGGTAGGTAGGGGGACTGTGTATAATCTAAGCAGTGTTTGTTCCTGTAGAGCTCTCACTAAGAGAAGCTTTGTTAACAGGATACCTATAAAAGTGACACTGAAATTCTTTGATTGCTGCAGCCTTAATGATACTCTAAAGGGGTATTCTGGCTGAAGAAGCCTAAAGATGATGCTTGAAGTTAACTGCTATTTATAGTCTGTATATATTTTATCTCACTGTCCTTTTGCAGGGAGGGGGGTCTGGGGGAAAACGTATTTCTATTTTGGGTGTAACAAAGATTTTAATGAATGGTTCTATTTTGCAAAAAAAAATTAAATCTTTTTGTTTATAGATAGCTCTATAAACAGCTTTTTAGTAGCTCATGCTTTTAGCTGGCTTATTTTTCCTACTATAGAGAGCGCCTTTCTTATGAGCGGGAACAGCTTGAAGAAAATTCTGAAAGACGCCTGGAAATCTTCAAGGAACTTATCAACGGTTGTACTGAAAGTAAAAGTGAAACAAGTAAATTGGAAGATCAGCCTCACAGGGAGCAAGCTGGATCTCTGGTAATTTTATCTTCACCCTCTCCCTGCCCCAGTAAAATCCCTCTTACTAGCTACCTGTTAGGTGATGGTATGTCTCAAGGATTCGATGATTGTCGTATCAAGGAATTGCATGTTGTGTAACTGTGTCCTTGGCAAGATGTGTTTATGGTATTTAATAGGAGTAATTGGTAATTTAGGAATCTGGAGCTTCCTGCATTTCTACAACGCAAACTGTATGCAAAGACATTGGGGTAAAAGCATTAGATGTCTATTTAAAGTATCTGGAGGTGATTTTTTAGGCCCCATATAGGCTGTACTGGAGTGGTGCTGGAGACTTTTTTTCCTCCCTGAAGTCTATTGTAGTTACAAATGAAGTAACAAGAATTGTACATATACTTAAATCTAAATAGATTCTTATTCCATAAGTTGCTACAAACTTATTTCGCCTCAAATTTTTACTGATACATGATTTCAGATGTTTTCCTTCTAAAACAATGCACTTGGTCTGTTCACTCAGCTTTTTAACTGTTAAATTGCTAGTTTTTATATTGAATTTGGAGAGGATGCTTTTGTGGTGATATAAAATGGAATGTCAGTGGGTCATAAAATGCTCTTAAAGTAGCGGTTAGATGATAAAGGAGACTTGTGTTTGAAGGCAGACAAGAGACTGCCAGTCAAATTGGGTATGAATCCACGAGACTGCCTTGGAGCCGAAATTAACTGTACCTGAAGCCAAAACTAACTGTTTGAATTTGTAATGATCTTCAGAATTTTTTGTAGACCTAATGGCTATTGTACAACTATTTGCTGTTTCTGAATTGACATAAATTGCCTTTCAGGATGAAGAATATATCATAGGGCCAGGTGCCTGTGTTGATCTTGAGGGTGTTATTGATTCTCTGCAGAATGATGTCATTGACATCAAAAAGCAGGCAGAAGAAGCACATAGATACATTGTGTCTCTGGAGGACCCACAGGAAACTATAGTTTGGCTTGAAAAGCAACTGAGAAAAGTTACTGCTGAACTAGCTAAGACTAAAGAAGATTTGACAAAGAAAACCAATGAACTAATCAAAACTGAAGAAAAGCTGACGCAGAAAACCAAAGGTGAGATGGGTGTGTCATGTGAAAGGCAGAGTGTAAAACAAATAATCCAGTTGAGCTGGATTTGTGGACCAAAGAATACATAAAATTATTGCTCACCACCTTTATGCATGTTCAGGTTGAACAAATCCACAGGCCTTGGTTATTTGATAGTTTTAAAGTTTGTCTTGAAAATTAATTGTGGACTTCTGAATTGTGGGTTAAAGTATCAACCTGAATGATTCTTGATTTCATGGGTATTACAGCATAGCCACAATTATTCACATTTTGCTAATGCAGTGTTTTCACTTATTCTCTGGAACATTCATAGAGGAAAAAGTATCAATACCTCGTAATAAAATTTCAGTGGAAGTCTCTTGATGTGATAGAAATATTTGCTGTAAGTAGAAATTGACATGAGAAGCTGTTCAGTCTTTTTTTTCCAGTAGGGGGATTTTGGTTTTGCATGGGTTGCAAGGCCAAACATATTCAAAACCTAATGAGGTACTAGAAGATCTGGGAAAATGGATTGCGGAGTAAACTATGTAATAGCTGCTTATTTGATGTTGGCTGCTTTTCTTGTTACAGACTTGGAAACGCAGATAGTTAAGTTGGATGAGTCTGCTGAGCAGCTTAAAGAAGCAACTGAGGTAACTTTCTCAAGCAAAAACCTGAACAAAATTATTTGCTTCAGTACAAAATTCTGATGGCTTTTGTGGTGGTTTTGGGCTATGCCTTTAAAATTTAGGTACAGATTTCGAGCAGGAAAGTAGAAAAACATGAATAAATGACTATTGGGTGTAAAAAGGAAAACAAAATATTATTCTAAGCAAATTCATTGGATAAATACCTGGAATAAGATGGGCTGTACCTAAACAATTCTTTCTTCTCTGCTGTTTTGCTTCGCTCAGGAGAGATTAACCTGCTTGTCGGCTGGCCTTGGCTGAAATCGTTTAGTTAAGTCTAACCCACTGCTTGTGAGACAGGGGAGAGGGGGCAGTGGAACAGGATCTCTGACCAGGGGGTTTTTGTGTTGTTTGCTAGTTGCAAATATCTGTATAATATTGTATATACTATGTTTTATGCATGTTCATTGCATTCCATTGTAGAGTGTAGTTCTTGCTTGTAAATGCAGCTTCATTTGCTTCTGACTTGGTGTGGCAAAGTTAATGCTGGGGGGAACTTCAACCCACCACAGCTTTAAATGTCATTATAGTATGTTTCAAGCTTTTTGAAGTGTGTGTATGTATCTCTCCATAGATATATCTATATATCAAGCTTAGCTTAAATGATCTTGCTTCTAAATACATGGTGTAGTTTAACAATTTAACACTAACTGAACTACTCTTCTTTAATTTCCAAGAAAATGAATACACAAAATAAAAGGATTCAAGAACTCATGGACATGGTGGAGCAAAAAGATGATGCAATTGTAAGACTAGAAGATTTGATATCCCATTTTGAAGAAACCATGAAAGACTATGTAAGTCTTAAACATCTCAATTTTCTTTATACAAATAAAAGCTACCTTTATGCGTATAATAGACTTCACTTTGGAAAATGAACACTTTGTTCAACTGCTGCTTGCTTCACATGGTAGCAGGTGAAGTTGACATTGAAACTAAAGTTACAGAAAAATGGCAGGGGAATGGAAAATGACTTTTGGAAGCAGTGATCTGCAGTTATTAGAGGGCTGTGGACAAGACTATAAAGAGTCCCTTTGAAGGGGGCAGAAGAAAACAACTCTTTAAAGTGAGAGGACTTAAGCAGTGGGAAGAGAGGAATTATGTCACTGTCTTTTTTTTTCCCCACTTTTGTCTGAATGGAAGAGAAAGGAAAAGTGGTTCTGCTACAGCAAAGGATGATATTTATGTGAAGTTAAAAGTTAGAGAAAGGACAGTGATTGTGTAAATTTGCCACAAAAATCTGTTCTGCTTATCAGCACTATGCACACACTTTCAAAGGGCATGGGGGTGAAGCAGAAGAGAGCAACACACACATGTGGCATTGGAAAGAACAATGGTGAGTGTTCAGATCAACAGTTTGAACTAAGAGTGGATGGCCAGGGTATCTCTGCTTCTTGTTATTAATAAAACTTGTAACTCGCTACTGTACTGCTGGCTGCTGAATGCTTGAAAGGGTAGCTTGACTAAACCTATACAGTTCATAAAAATGAAAACATACAGTTAGGCTTTTGGTTTTGTTTTGGTTTTTTTGCTGTTTTAGTTTGGAGAAAACTATAGATGAGATAATCTATTTCTCTTTATAAAGATAAGACTTTTGACTCTACTTCATCTGCCTGTGCTCCACAGCAACTTGGCCTTTCAATAGTATGAATGCTCTGAGAGTGCCAAGAGCTGTGATTCATTCCTATTACTTCTTCTAAGAGCGAAGCTCCAACTCTGTCTGGTGTTTTCATGAGACTGCAGCACGAAACTCAAAACATGACCACTGATTCGTTCTTGGCAACCAGCATGACTTGCCCGTGTGTCATCTTGCAAGTAAAGAAACTTTAATCTTGGCCAGATATAGACTAAAGTGTATGTGACATAACTGGGCTTTTAAATTGCATCAGATCTCTCATTAAAAAAAATTATCTGTGGCTTTACTGAAGGCAGTTAATGCTTGCAACTCTACCATTTAAGACAGTGAGGAACTTGTAGAGCTGACCACTTCTCCTATGAAGAAATTGGGCATTTCATCAACTCCTTTGACACTGGAAGCTTACATGCAATCCTTTCACTTTGTATTTTCCTAGTCTCTTGTACTGCTTTTTGTACAGTGCAAAGCATTGTGCTTATTAGTATCTGAAGGTGTGTCTGCTTTTGATTTAAGTAACTGGCTTGTAACTGACTTGTTCCTCTGACAACTGTTATACATGTGACCTGCATAGTAAAATTTCATATGCATATATGTTAAAAATAAATGCTCATTTTGTAAAGCTTTAATCTTCTTTTGATGCAGGACAAGACTGTAGCCTCCATTAAAAGAAAGTTGGTAAAAAACAACTCTAGCATAGTGGTTGAAAACAGCCAGGTTGAGGATCGTGAGGACACTGTGTTGGAAGTGGGAAGAAAACGTAGTTTTGAAAATAAGCCTACTGCAGAAGAGCCACCTGCAAAGAAAGGTACAATTTCTACCATTGCTCAGCAGGGGTCTTCCAAAACATTTGACTGCTCTGGAACAGAAGCAAAAGTTGAAGTGTAAAGATTTGTATTATGAGGAAAATAGATCTATGTTGAACTGTAAATGGCAGTAACTGTGATGTAAATATCTTCTCTTTTGCAGGAGGTCCTAATACTGTTTGCTCTTAAACATTTAAAATAAAATATTTAGCCTTCCTTTTCTGCTGCTTTTTCTCATCCATCAACATACTTATGGACTGAGCCATGCTTCTCAAGCAATTTCTTTTCCAAACTTACTCTTGCTAGACTTCTGATGAGAGTAGCATCTCCTGCTCAAGTTCTTTTGGTGGTGGTGTTTTTTTTTTTTTTTCTGGGGTGGTTTATTTGTTGTGGGGTGTGTGTGTGTGTTTTGTTGTTGGATTTTCTTAAGTCATTGACAATCTTTTGGCTTAAACAGTTACTTTTTCATTTCCATAGTATGTGCTGTGAAACTTGATGTTTCATTCTGTGTGTATGCTGTGAACACACCGGCATGGTGATGGCAAAGGAGAAAAGCTTTCCATTTGAATGGAAGTAAAATGAAGTCCACAGTTGGCATATTTTGTGTACCTCTTACATGCAGTTCTAGTTGTCTTGTTTTACTTGCTTTGTTTGGGAGTTTACCAGTCCTTTTAGAATGAGATGAATAAACTGCTTGCAGTTAAAGACCTTCAACGTCTGTATGCAGTGGGTAGTGAATTTCATAAAGCTTGTTAAAGGGGAAAAAAAAAAAGCCAAACAAAACAAAGAACTCGCTCCATCCTACCCTCCCAAAAAGAACTGATAGATTTTATCCAACAAGAATTTTAAAGTGAATGACTAACAGTGCCAATTAATGTAGCACTGAGATTTTTCTGTTGGTAAGAACAAGCTATTCAGTCATTTAAAATGTCTTTTTTTGTGGGTGTTGAAAATAAAGCATGTGATTCTTAAACTGAGTTACTAAATGCTCCATAATACATTTCATTAATGTGTGTGTTTTATAGAAATATATATAAACACACACTTTTAACCAGTCATGTTATGTGTACTTGGTATAATAGAATAATGAGCACAGCTACACTGCCACCTTTCTTGTAGAATTTAGATATGCTAGTGACCTATGACCAGTTTATCTTGAAAGAAGATGAGTTACTTTGTCCTGAAGTTCAGGATTTTGTACTTTCCCTAGGACTTGCATCCCATATTTTGGGGTGGGGCATTTTTTTGTTCTTGTTACTTCCTACACGAAAAGCTTTTGCAATGAATTTCGTGTATCTTGTAGTAGTATTCATCCTGCTTTGCTGCATGGTTGGGGGCATCAGTGCAAAGCATCTGCCTCACTTCTAAATTCCCTTACATGGAAGCTCTGTAACACATTAGTTATCCTTATCTAGTTTAGAAACCAATTGTAAAAAGGAAAGGAAGGTCCCAAATTCTAGGTGGAAAACTTGAGACTCTTTTTTTTTAGCTTCGCTGTATAAGTAAGAGGATGCTGAGTATAAATTATAGAACTAGTCTTGTTAGAGAAGACCCTTGAGATCATCGGGTCCAACCACTAACCCTACTCTACCAAGTTTGCCACTAAACATCACATCTTAACAACCTTTAAACACATCCAGGGATGGTGATACAACCAGCTCCCTGGGCAACCTGTTCCAATGCTTGACTACTCTTTTGGTGAAAATTTTTTTTCTGACTGTCTAGCCTCAGCCTACCCTGGTACAGCTTCAGACTATTCTCTTTGTTCTATCACTAATTATCTGTGAGAAGAGACCAAAGGCTGAGTACAGGGAGGCAATCACATCTGTACTCCTGCTGGTCTCACAATTCTGATACTAGCCAGAATACCATTTGCTTGCTTTGCTCATTTGGCTACTTCTTGATTAGAGTTCTCAGGTCCTTTGTGCTGGAGAACTTCCAGCCACACTTTTTCAAGCTTGTATTATGGGATGGGGTGGTTGTGGCTCAAGCCCAGGGCTTGGCACATGGCTTTGTTAAGGCACATGCCATTGACCTTAGTCCATTGATCCAATCTGAAGTCTCTCTGTAGAGCCTCCTTACCCTCAAGCACCTGATGGTGCACTCTAATTTCTTATCAAGATCATTGATAAAGATGTTTAAACAGTAGTGGTCCTAATACTGAGCCCTGAGGAACACCACTGCTGACTGGCCACCAACTGGGTTTGACACCATTGACCACCACTCTTTGGGCCTGGCTGTCCAGACAGTGTTTTGTCCAGCAGATAATCATATGCTCCTCCAAGCTATGACCAGCCAGGTTTTTCACAAGAAATCCATGGGCATCCATGTCAAAAGCTTTATGAAAGTCCAGGTAGACAATATCCATAGCCTTTCCCTTATCCATTAGGCAAGTCATCTTGTTACAGGAGCTCAGGTTCATAAACCCATGCTGACTGGGCCTCTGCCCTCCATAGGGTGCACAATGGTACTTGAGATAATCTGTTCTATGACCTTCCCTTGGACTGTAGTCAGACTAACATGTCTATAGTTCCTCTGGTCTTCCTTTTGGCCTTTCTTGTAGATGGGTGTCACATTTGCTACCTTCCAGTCCACCAGGACCTCCCCAGATAGCCAGGATTTGCAGTAAAGAATGGAAATTGGTATGGTGAGCACATCTGCCAACTCTTTCAGTATGCTTGGATGTAATCCATCCTCTCCCATAGCCTTGTGTGCGTCTTCAGTGGTGTAGCAGGTCCCTGACCATCTCATCTTTAATGGTGATGACCTCATTCTGCTTCCCCTCTCTGTCTCCTACCTCATGAGGTTGGGTGTTCAGGGAACAACTATTTCTACTGCTAAGGACAGAGGCAATGTAGGCACTGAGCACCTTAGCCTTTTCCTCATTCTTTGTCACAGTGTTTCCTCCTGCATCCAATAATGGATGGAGATTCTCCCTAGTCTTCCTTTTGTTAATGTAATTATATAACTGATTTTTTTTTTTTTTTTTATTTCTCAGGAAAACATGATATCTTTGCTTTTCTTAACATATTATGGGAAACTGCTGGCTGTATTAAAGGGATTGTTGAATCAGTAAACGTGGAAACTAGATGTAACCAAATTTTGTTTAGCTCATAGATATTAGTAAATCTAGCTAGATATTTCTACTAGTGGCGCAGAGCAGAATCATTAAGGATAGAAATACCTCTAAGCTCATCAAGTCCAACCTTCTACCCAACATGTCCATGATCTCTAGACCATGTCCCACAGTGCTACATCTATTCATTTCTTGAACACTTCCAGGAATGGGGTGCCAACATGTTCCAATGCCTCATCAAAATACAAGTTTGTGAGGAGACATGCTACAGGATGGATAAAGAGCATCTTAAAGATGTATTAGACATATAGATCTTCTTCCTTTATTTGGAGTATCTGAATTTGTCAAAGAAAATGAAAGCTCTTGAGCCATGTTTCAGAGGAGCCATCAAAGACCTATTTCCTTGATTGGCTGGATGGGTCTGTTGAGGCAACTTGACACTCAAAGCAAGTAAATAAGATCTCTTTTCCCCTCCCCTTTATATTAATCTTTTGTTAATTTGAATTTATTGAGTGAAATAAAATTAGAAGCTACCAGAGCCACATGTGAATTGTGGGTACTTGCTAGGAAGAGATGCTAATAGTATCATAGAATCCTAGAAACATAGAATTGTTTTGGTTAGAAAAGACCTCTAAGATAGAGTTCAGCCATTAACCAAACACTGCCTGGTCACCACCAAACCGTATCCCTCAGCAGAATGCTGGAATAGAGCGATGATTAAATATTCTTTAAGGTTCCTGAACACCTCTTGCCACAAACTAGGTCTGGAAGTCTGAGGCACCCATTGCATGTTAAGCCATTCACAGAGTTTTACTTGGGTGGAAGTTGAGGCTAGGAAGTTCCATGGAAACAGGAGGAAGAATTATTTTACTGTGAGGGTGACAGAACACTGGAATAGGCTGCCCAGAAGAGTTGGGGAATCTTCCTCTCTGGGTGAGTTCCTGTGTGACCTGGTATAGGTGATCCTGCTTTGGCAGAGGAATTGAACTAGATGATCTCTTGAGGTCTAATCCAGCCCCTGACCTTCTGCAGTTCTGGGATTTCAAAAAGCAGTATGATATGAGAGTGTGGCTTTCAGATGGCAACTGTTTTCCATGTAGTAATACCTATTTGGTACTGCTAATGACTTGTATTACTGATCTTAAGCAACCTGAGCTGTATGGGGCATTTCATTATGTTTTGGGTGTTTGTGTTTTGGTTTTTTTAGGAGATAAGGTGAGTTGGGAAGAGGATTCTCTAGAGCAGAAGAAAACTGAATATGTGAAAAGAAACACTTCTGAGAACAATGAAGAAATATCAACATTGAAGGAAAGAATTGAGACCTTGGAAGGTCAGCTAGCTGCACTTGAAGACCAATGCAGAAGAGAAATAAACAAAAATGAAGAGTTCAGTGGACAGATAACAAACTTGCATCTCAAGATCTCTGCTTCTGAAGAAAGGGCTTCCAGCTTAAGTGAAGACCTTCAGCAATGTCGAGCTGACTGTCAGGAGCTTGTTTCAGAATTGGACAAACAGAAAGCTATAAACAGGGAACAAGAAGAAAGGATTATTGAGCTAAATAATGAAGTAGAATGTGCTAGAAAAAGTATAATGGATAAAGTTTCAAAAATGAAAGCAATGCAGTCCAAAGTAGATGAGCTGTATAAAGGTCATTCAGAGACTTGTGCTATGGATATAGATTCTGTTAATCTAAATGATTCCTTAGACTCTCAAAAAGATGAACCAGACAGAGTTCAAATGAATCCTGCGTGTGTGCAGTCCCAAACTGCTTCCACAGCAGATCTGAAACAAGAGTGCTCCTTTCACTGCAGTGTTGAAAGTATTTGGGAAGAATGCAAAAATATTATTAAGGCTTCTTCACAAAAAAGTCAGCAGATTCAGGAACTACTTCAGCAAGTTGAAGCCTTAAAAAAGGCGCTTGATGATACTGAGAATTGTAACAATGAACTAAAAATAAAATTAAATGAGATTGAAAATCAGTCAATAAAAGAGAAAGAGAATATGAATCAGTTACAAGAGCAAATCCAGAAGAAAACCCAGGATTTTGAAAAGCAGGCTGCAGAGGATCACAGAGTAATTGCACAGTTTGAGGAAGAAATTGCCAGTTACAAGGGAAAAATCAGAGAGCTTGATTGCCTTTTGGAATCTTTTAGAGCTGAAAATGCCAACATAAAAAAGTTAGAAGAAGTCCTTAATGAAAAAGAAACTATTATTTTAAGTCTAGAAAGTAATAAAGTATCTTTGCAAGAGAAATGTGCCAGTTCAGACAGAAAACTGAAAGAATTAAATGATCAAGAAGCAAATTGGAAGGAGGAAGTTCTGAAGCTGGTGAACAGTTTGGAGAACATGAAACAGTCCCTTCAGGAAAAGGAGAAAACTGAGCATGAGCACACACAATCTATAGCATTGTAAGTAATGAAATAACAAGTCTATTTCTCAAAGGGCTAGGAGTTAAAACTACCTTCTGTGAACATCTGAATAAACTGATGTAATGCAGTTGCATGTTTATCAGCTTTCATTAACCAAACCCTTTCTCTTGGCAGTCTTAATGCACTACTTGAATTCTTTTTTCACTTGCATATTTTGCTGATTATATTTTCCTCATGTGTTTGTATAGTCTGTCAAAAATACCTTAACTCACATGGAACTATTATGGGAGGAAACTGTTTGTTACTTGCATAGAAAGAAGCTGAAATCTGAGGTTGTCATTGAACTGATAGATCTGAGGTTCTGTTAATGAATAAATTAATCAAAGAGTCTGAGTGGTTGTGTAAAAGCTGTTTCTTTGAGATGTGTAACACTAATTTGTGTGTGTTTAACTTTTAACACCAGACTACGTAAAGATCTTTCTGAGAGCTCTGCCCTTGTCCAGAATTTGAAAAAAGATTTGCAGAGGAAAGAAGAAGAATATGTAGATTTGAAAGAGAAATTTTCTGATGCTAAGAAACAAATTCAGCAAGTGCAAAGAGAGGTTGGTAACCATTGGCCACACATTTCTTTTGCAAGATTGTTTGAGGTTGTGCTGCTCAAACCTGTTTTCACAAATCTCAAGCTATGATTGTTAGGAGTGATTCATATGTAAGAAGGCTATTTTCAGTCATGTATTTAGAGTAACAGTGAACCTTAAGTTATGTTGCTATTGAAGCTGTTAACTAAGGACCATGTGTCAAAACACAGGCTAGTATAGATAATGCAGAGAGGTCGTACATTTTATTTATACACTTGAAAAAGGTTTGTGAACAACTATGGCTAATCTGGTTATGGGGAAGGACCCTATGATCTTTATAACAACAGTAGCCTTACATTACTTGTGCTGGTTCCAGAGCCTCATATTTATGCAAAATACAGATCTCTGGGAGGAAAAGATTGGTTAATCAGAAAATGTGAGCTGTTTTCTGTTGTGGCGAACAAATGAAAAAGGAATCATTTTTATGGATTTTAATTACTAGTATTTAGTTACCAAGTAGTAGGGTTTCTTAGAGCCTTATGTGATATCACAACTTTGAAATGTTGATATGTTAAGATGTTATCACATCTTTGAAATACAAAAGACTTGCAAGAGTTTGGGCTTGAAAGTTAAGCCTTTAAAATGTATTAACGTCTTTTCTAGCAGCTTAGTATTGAAGGACCTTATCCTTCTCAACACTCAGTGTGTATCCTCTATTTGAGAAGAAGTGAGGACTGGATGGGATCAGGTGTCAGGAAACTCCTATTTTTTTCTTAAAGGACAACTCAACCTGTAGTTTGATTAGGTTATTTCCTGGTTAGGCATTCTTGGTTTTATTTTGGTTTGTTGTTGTTTTCCCAGCCAAATGGAATACCCTCTTCTATGGTGAAAATCCTGCTCTAAGAAAGATGTATAGTAGTCTTTTCTAACCCCTGAGATGTAACTAAGATGCTTGTAAAAATTTGACTCCTACAGTATTTAGATATTTAGATAACTTACAGGGATTGTAAGTCTGACAGCTTAATGTTAGCTTTGCTTGCCATCTTTGTGCATCATTGCAGGTGTCCACAATGCGATCTGAGGAGAAATCCCTGAGGGATAAAACTAATGAACTGGAGAAAGCTAAAAACAACTTGAGTGAACAACTGGAAATCAAACAGCGCACAATCCTGCAGCTTCAAAAAGTATCTTATTTTCTTAATGTTACTTGTTCTTAACTCTTTAAAACTAATCCATTAATGAGGCAAATTTTCCAAGCAACAGGAGAAAGTTACAGAAATTGGGGTAAAATAAGAGTAGCTAGGTAAAATTAGTTCTAATGGATGAATGAAAGAGGTTTTTAAAGAGCATTTTACTGCAGGACGCTTTCATATTGTTTTAAGCAGAATAATCTGCTTAGTAAATATCTCTCTGATACCTGCAGATAACCTGATTCTGATTAGTGACATTGCTATTAACATATTTTTCACTAAACCTCTTTTTTGCAATCAGCTTAAATGCTCCCTTATATTGGAGAACTCAGTTATTCTGGACTGTTTGTACTGCATTCAGTACTTGTTAAAGCTCAGTGGAAAAAACACTGCTGATTTCTAGCATGAAGATTTGTTTCTGTCAGTGTTTTTTCTTAAAATGCTTTCAATGTCGTATTTAGGAGCAGCTGAAGAATGAGAAATTGGATGAAATCTCCAAACAGTATGAGAAAACATGTAAAGGTCAGGAAAGAAACATCCTTGGCTTTAGGAGGATTTTGTTGGGGTGGAGGGCAGGTCTTTTTGTTTTGTTTATTGGGGTGTTGGCTTTTCTTGACACGGTAACAAGAGTTATCTTGTTAATGACTTCAGAGAGACTTGTATATTTACAGTTTTAAAATACTGAGAACTTCAAACTAGTCATTAGTGTTTAACTCAGAAACTAAGTTTTATTGAATTATGATTAGTTCAAGAGTAAAGAAATAGTCTTGGTATAAGAAACAAGCTTCAGAGAAAGCCTGGATTTGCTGTATTTATTTACTAATTTACTTGGCCTTTTTAACAATGAAACACTGAAGCATTAACTACCATAAGAGCAGTTCTGGCAAGTTTGGTGAAAATTTAGCAGTTCAACAAGGGTTAATTGTTCATATAATACAGGCCATGCTCTGACATTAGCAATGAAACAGCTACATCAAGTTGATGAATATCAGTTAAGAATTTTGGGTTTGGGTAGTTTGGTAGAGATGCTCTATTTCTTTCTGCTAGAAGTTTTGATCTCAGGAAGTGGGAACAATTTGTCATGAGGGCACTTTGGGAGAAAACAATGGGCATGAGGAGGGGCTTCATGTGTCCGTTTATTTTCAAACCTTCAGATCTACGTGCAAAGGAAAAAATAATTGAAGATATGCGGATGACGTTAGAAGAACAGGAACAGACTCAGATTGAACAAGATCAAGTGCTTGAAGCCAAATTAGAAGAGACCAACAGATTAGTTCAGGGTAATCTCTCCATGGAAATATAGCAAGGGGGCATAATTGTTTTGGATGTATTCTGATAGCTGCTGTAAATTTCTGGTTTATTTTCTGACTGTTAACTAGGTATTAATTTAATGTAGTATATAACAAAGGTGTTGCACTTAAAGGCTTCCACTGTCCTTTTTCTGTCACAGCTAGTAAATTCAAGTAACTAGTAGAAGGATATGAGTATGGTCAAATATGCATTTGAAACTGTATGTTATATAACCTCATGTTGTGTACTGACTAGAACTGGAAGCATGGAAGCAGAAATATGGAGAGCTGGATAATCAGAGCAACAGTAACTGCCAACAAAAGAGCAAAAATGAGGAGAAAAATGAAAATGAAGAATTAATGAAATTGCAAAAAGAACTGGAGGTAAAATACAGCAATGTACTTAGGTTTAAAGCCATAACTTCCATTAGGAGTCTACTTTTTTGTGTTGCTATCTTCAAGAGCTAGTGTGTGCTACCGCAACTTGTTGCCCTTGTGAAGGAAGCCTCCTCTAAAAGCTGCAGTTCATTAGTATAGCAAAGTCTAGATGCAGTGTCCTTGTAATATGCAGCATCACTAATGCCCCATAGTGGACTACACCTTTCACTGTTTTGTGTTACCATGGGCAGTGCTTCTGTAGCTGGGCTCCTCTTACAGTTATCTTAACTGGTACAACTCCAATATTTCTTCTGAACCTCTTCTCTGTCAGTTGCTTGGGCAACTAAATCAAACTCTTTCAAGATCTTATGTTTGCTGTATGCCCTGTAAGGCCTTTCTGTTAGGCTAATTATTTACCATGAGTTCTCCTTGGATTAGAAAGTAATCCTTCTTTCCCAAGCATCTTTTCTGGTGCCTTATGTCTTGTATGGGAGAATGTCTTGTACCTGACAAGACATTAGCTTGTGATAGAAAATGAGACAAAGTTGCTGTGGATAGAAGTTACATTCTTGGGTGTGCACTATTCTGCCCGCCATTCAAATTCTATTACATTCTTTGCCTTTCAGTCTTGAACTAGAAGTTTTCTAACGTGCCCTGTAAGGCAGTATAAAAGATTAGGGGATTTTTTTTTTAAGCTGAAGGGATCTTTTTACCTGTGCTTTAGGTCAAACTTTAATAGTGTTTGTTATATATGTGTAATAGCATTTTTAAAGGGCAAAAATAAGTAGTGTTCCATGAAGACTTGCCAGTCTGAGTTAGAAGTGCTGAAAATAACTAATGTTTTTTCAATGGGAAAGAGAAAATGAGAATGTAACACTTGCACTTGGGAACATGCTGGATTAAACCTATGCAAGTGTGTCTGTTTACCCTTTCTAAATGAATGCATTTAGTGGTAATCTAGATTTTAAGACTTGGCTTAATCTCTGTTATTTCTGTTTTCATTAAATTAGGAAAATCAGGCAAAGTATCAGTCTGATAGAAAAAAATGGCTGGAGGAAAAAGCGAGACTTGTAAGTCAAGTAAAAGAAGCTGAGAGCCATCGCAACAGGGAAATACGAAAATTTGCAGAGGGCAGAGAACGTCACATAAGGCAACAAGCAGAAATTGTAAGTGACTCTTGTCAAAGTCCTGTGGTGTAAGTCTAGTACAGAATAAAACTCATGTCAAGTGTTTAACAGTGTGGGTGCTTGAGGGTAGCTGGCCTTTGTCAAAACTCCCTGACTTCATCGCGTGGCAAAACCTAGGTGAGATCTTCCCAGTATGAAAAGGGAAGAATAGAAGGTTTACAAATGAAAAAGCCTATGAGACTTTAGGAGAAACAGAAAAGGCTAGCAGGAGGTGACTTCAAAAAATGCTTCTATCCAGATATGGAGTAAAAATACTTGGTCAAAATGCTAGTGAGTGGCTCTCAAAGTAGAGTCTTCTGATGGTTAATAACAAGGTTCTTATATTGTGGTTCACTGGACTGCATCAGGATTGTAATTTCTTAAATGTGAAATTCTTATGAATTTGTAAAATCTGAAACTGTGTTTCAATATGGAAGTAATTAACAATGACTTTCTGGACCTGCAATTAGTACAGGAGAATGTTAGGAGTACAAGTCTCAAGTAAGCAAAATCACAAAGCAAACAAGGAGGAGTGGTGGTTCTTACCAAAAATTCTTTGCAAATAGCATAAGTGTAAATTAAAAAACCATATTTCTGCATTGAAGCATGGTTTGCTTTTGCATATTTGTAGTGAAACTTAGTTTTATGTGAGCTTTAAATCAGGTTGGCTTGTTGAGTGTACTAAGCCCGTAAAATATTATTAGCCATGCAAAGCCAAACTATCGTAACAGTTAAGGCAGTGTAGAAGCAGTGTTCAATTCTAACCTCCTTTATTTCCATTTAGGAAAGACTTACTGCACAGCTGGTAGAAAAGGAGAGCAATCTTCAAAAGTGGCGTGAAGAAAGAGATCAATTAGTAGAAGCTTTGGAAATACAACTCAAGACTTTGGCTTCTAATATGATTCAAAAGGATAAAGAAATAGCAGAACTGAAAGAGGCTGCACTACAGGGTTCAGAAAAGGTGATCTTTCTTTCTTGCTCCTGTGTGATTGTTGCTTTGTTGTGTCTGGGGTGGTTTTTTGTTGTTGTTTGTTAATTCTACAAAACATTATACTGGCACTCTGTTTTGGTGCTCTTAAACACTTTGCAGCTTTTTTTGTTTATTTGAACTGCTGAATATGGTGAAGCTTCAGCTGCTGTTACAAATTCGCTTTCAAAGAAGCAAAGCTTTTAAAAACAGTGTAGTCTGTTTTGATCTTGCACAGGTGAACTGGAAATCCAAAACAACTCACATTTGCTGCCATTTTTCACAGCACCAAAGGCTTCATTATAAATAGGAGGTGAACTTCTTGTAACTCTACAGAAGTAGAATGCAATTAAAACCTTTGTATTAACCCTTCCCAGGCTGTGAATGACCTTTTCCACTTCATAAGTGAAATTACTGGGGTTTTTGTTGGATATCTAACTGGTTTAGCCTACAATTCTAGAACTTACACTACCAAGTAATGGTACTGTTGCTTAAGTTCTTTTCCCCATTCTAACATTTGTGTCAATTTTTGCTGTGTTTATTGGGATAAGGAAACTGATATAGAGGAGCTAAGAAAACAGCTGGCTGAGAAAGACTGCTTGCTAAAGGAACTGAGGCAAAATATTAACCATGGAAACCTTCAGTCCTTGGCAGAAGTACCTTTACCTGAAGAAGGACAAGATGAAACAGATCAGTCTGTAAATAGAGAGGTATGTTTCTTATAGGAAGTGTATATTAATGATATGTTATTACTAACTTTTATTTTGTTGTTTTCTCAGTATGTATTTCAACAACATTAGGAATCTCCTGAAAGTTCTTCCTTCTTTTATTGTATCTTCAGTTCTGAGTTGTTCTTCATTCTTTCTCCCTCTGCCTTTCATAATGTTTCAGAAAAATAAAAATACTTCGGTTACTAGAATGCCACCTCTCTCTCTCTCCATTATAGAACTTAAGTTCATGAAGTAAGAACTAATTAATCCAGGTTATAGCGACTTGATGACATTTAGAGTGTCATTTCAGTTTGTTAGTGTCAAGGGCATTTCAGCCTAGCTTTTGTGATAGGACCTATAGTCTGGTAATAGAGGTGGTTCTGTAACAAAAGCTGCAAGCCCAGGGAGGGGTTCACAAGGCAAAAAAGCAGTATCTTTCATCCCACTTCAAACCAAAACAGTAGTGGAGACTTATGCTATACTTTTCATAGTTCCTGGACAAAAATTAAAAGGCTTGCAACTGTTCTGAGACTTCTGATTCTGACCCTAGACCACTGTGTGCTACATGAACAGTATCTAATGAGATATTTTTGCTAAGCTGAATTAATGCTACGTAGCTCCATTACTACTTAATGAGGAATGGGGCTGGACACATTTCCTATCAGTCCTTTCTCTGGCTGCTTGAAAATGCAATTCTCCTCTTGTTGCAGGGCTGGACTAAATGCTGAAAGGCGTTTCTTCATCTGTTTCCTCTCTACTGCAAAATAAGACTGTTCAGCTGGTTTCTTGCTGCTTCATGAATTCAGCTAGTACCATATAGATCAAGCTTGTGATTTGTAAAGGAGGACAGAATAGCTCTCTCAAGGGTTACTGCTTAGTACAGCTTTGTAATAGCAGCGTAAAATTATTTTGCTATAAAATGAGTTACAGAGAAGAATCAGTGTGGAAAAACTGGTGCTGAAGTACTTACCTGAAGCCAGGAGTAACAATGTTTGATGTCATGAATAAGGAAAGGCTGTTAACAGGATTATTATATGAGAAACTGTTAGGTTGTATCACAGTACATTAAAGTTTGGACGGGACCTTCAGAGGTCTTTAGGTCCAGCCCCCTGACAAAGCAGAATCACCTAGGGTAGTCTGCACAGGAATGTCTGGGTGGGTTTTGAATGTGTCCAGAGAAGGAGACTCCACAATCTCTCTGGGCAGCCTGTCCCAGTGCTCTGTCACCCTCACTGTAAAGAAGTTTCTCTTCATGTTGAGGTGAAATATTCTATGTTCAAGGTTTTGTTGAAGTGAATGAGGGGAGAGTCAAATAATTTTCAGGAAATGCATAGTGGAGATGAAGAACAAAAACTGAAGTAGTCAAGGTAATGTGTCTCTCCTGCTTTGTGAGGAGAGGTGAAGATGATGTCGCTCATTAGAGAGGTTAAGGCAACCTAGAGGGTGATGGAACTGAGGCTTACAAAGTCATGGCTGTGATGGTTGAACAGAAGGCAGAGCTGTCCTCCTTAACATCCTGCAAGCCCTGGGCAGCATTTGATGAAACTATTAGGAAATAAAGAAATCAAAATAACACATTCCTGTATGAAGTAGCTAGTGATCTTCTGGAGGTGGTGGAAACAAAAGTGCTGTCAACAGAGATTAGAAAAAATTGTAGTAGAAATCAATAAATGTATTCACAGGTGGGTACTCTGAGGATTAGGCAGAAGTGTACTCTGACACTTGCAATGCAATAACAGAGTGTTGGGAGATGACAGTGAACAGGTGACAAGGTGACCAAGATCCACACAGGTTATCCTTAAATAGCACCTTCTTTTGGCACTCTTGGAGGTGGAATATTGAACTAGATTGAGTGTTGGTAAGACCCAGCAGGGCATGTTTTATGATTGCATCGTGAGTGGATTTTGCTGCCTTAAACTTGTGTTGTCTTTCAGTCCAGGTGTTCATTAGCTGTCTGCGCTTAAGTTTTTGTGCTGTAACTTTAGAAAAGTCACTATTTTGACATAATCTTTATTTATTCTAAATACTTACAGTTTACAGAGAAACAAAGCAAGACTAATCCTTTAACTGGACAAGTTATTCCAGTAAGAGATGAAGTTAAAGAGAAGGATTCATTATCTGAATGTCCTAGTGGTGCTTCTTCATTAAGTGAGGTTGGTACAAAACTTTACATTTGAAAATTTTACACAGTTGTGTGGATTTTACTAGATGTGGAATAGGGAAGGGATTTGTATCCTGTTATCTGAACAATTATACAGTTTAATTCTGCCAATCTCTCTTGATGATCAGATCACCTTTATTGGTGGCTTGTGGTAGAAATAAAAGCTGTCTCAGACAATTATGTGAATAATTTTTACTTCAACTGTGTGCTCTGAAAACTTCTCGCTTCTGAAGTGAGAAGTCACCTGAAAACAAAACAAAACCAACACCACCACCACCACAAAAAACGCCTAATCAGCTCCTTTTAAAGGGATGAGCAATATCAAGACAAATTGGATTGGCTTTCTTCCACTCCAGGATTCCTGCATGTAGCTTTGTTAGCTAATGACTCTAACCATTCATACATAACTTTGAGTGCTAACTCTTTCACAAAGTAGCAGTAATAAAGAAAAATGGTTTTATTAGCCCACTTCATTCTTGGGAATTCAGTGGTGCTGGTATTCCCACTCAGGATCCCAAAAGAGCCTGTCGCAGAAGGTGAATACCTTTTTTGCTTTCCATGGGCTTTTCTCATTTTCACTTTTGAGAGAAGGTACCCTTCAGGATCAACAGCAGTACTAGCAGCCACCTGCACAGCCTCAGCAGCCTGTCTTCTAGTTTTCATTTGAACAACTACTGAATTAATTTTTGTATGCTCTGTGGCAGCAGTTGAGCTGCTGGCTAGGTGCAGGAAATGGGGAGACCACAGCTCTGACTTTCTTGCTGACTTTACTAAAAGAGAAGGGTTGAGTGGGTGGTTGAAGGTAAGTGCTGTGGAGGAAGAATTCTGCAAACTGAGCTTTCCATCCCAGGGGCACTATGCTGATCTTGCAATTTGGCTATAAGTAGGTACAAGACAAGTCCTTCAGCTTTCAGACAATGGCGATTCCCGAATTCCTGTTCTTCCTCCAGAGAACATAGTCATGTACAAGTCTCTCACAGGCTGAATCTGGCTCATGGCTTGTCAGTTGGACTTTTAGTTACACAATTAACTTCCCTAATGTAGAAAGGGAAGGGAATGCTCCCTAAAGATAAGCTAGAGAAAGATTATAGTTTTGTCTCTCAAGATTCTGTTACTACTTATTTCTAAGGGGCAGCAGAGTTAAGATGAAGAAAATTATGAAAATTCTACTACTGCCAGCTGTGAAAGTGTGACCAGCTGTCTGCCTTTGAGTAAAGCTATTTGGAGAAAAAGTACTGGACTAAGATCATCAGGGAAAACTAAGTTCTGTGGTTGTAGATAGAAATATTAACTATTTTTAAACTCTGCTATAGTTTGAAGTAGATTTCAGAACTGTTTTTCGTAAGTGGTCCAAAAGCTGGCAGACAGAAAATGGAATGCTTACTTTGCAATCCATGGGGCAGGGACGTGTTATAGGAGGTTTTTTGACTCACTTCTTGATTTCTTTATGCTTGCAGGACCATTCAGAAATTGTCCTTGACTCCTCTGAAGTGTCCACAGAAAATGGCAAAACTAGTCGATTCCCCAAACCAGAGATGGAAATCCAGTTCACACCTTTGCAACCCAATAAGATGGAGGTGAAGCGTGAGGGCAGTACCTTACCACCTACAGTTAAAGTGACCAAGCCAAGAAGGAAAAGGAAGAGTGAAGAGATGGATGAGGTATGACCTAGAACAACTGACAAAATGTATTGTGCAGTTTTTCAATGCATTACTCTGATAATTTGTTAAGATTCGATCTTTATCTTGTGACTCTGAGACCCTACGGACGTACCTAGGGTATATTTAAACCTCTTTCCCCCTCCCACAAACAAGTAAATAGTGGACCCCCCTCCAACAAATATATAGTGGATCTCTGGCTTGTGTTGATTAAGGTCGTAGCTTATCCAGGATCTGGATTTGCACATTCTCTTTACATTTTACATTTCTCTCTCCCTGCTGGTACCATATGCTCTTGTCTCTAGCTTTGATGTGTGAGATTACAGATCACTTCTATCGAATTGCTTCTTTTGGTTTAGGCATGCACTGATACCAATTATAATCTCTTCTAATGGGAAATCACAGATTAAGATCCTGGCCTTAATTAGTGCATTTTGAAGTTTCAAGACCACTTCCTTTTGATTCTTTCTCCTCTTTGTGTTTTCTTTGATCTTTTTGTACTTGGAGGGACTATATAGAACTAATGCACCAACAACTGAACCTTTGTTTTTGTGGACCTTAATTCCTCTTTAATTCCTTCAGCGAGGTTACATGATCTAGCTTGCTTAATGTGCTGAGAGACTGAGGCTCCACAGCATGTCAAGGTGGTAAAAATCTTCACTGCTCCTACCTGAACTGCACGTTTCTTTCCTTTGCCTTTTATTGCCCATTGGAATGGGCTACCCGTGGAGGTGGTGGAGTCACCTTCATTGGAGGTGTTCAGGAAGAGGCTTGATGGGGTGCTTGGTGCCATGGTCTAGTTGTTTAGGTGGGTTGGATTGGTTGATGGGTTGGACGTGATGATCTTGAAGGTCTCTTCCAACCTGGTGTATTGTATTATTATTATTGTATTATGATTAGCACAAACACAGCTATCTCTGAGACACTTAAAAAGTCTAGGAAACCCTGAAGTACTTATGTGATTGATCCTCCTTGTGGGGTTTATGAATCTTTGTCTCTCAGTACTTTTGAAGCTAGCAGATGAATATGAATGAGGTGACCTGTGGATGATTTAGGTGGCAAGTAATCTCTTTCAATGAGTGAGCTTATTTCAGATTGAGAGTGAAATACCTGTTACTCTTCTCATTCAGTCACTCCCATGAGTGATAATATTGTCATATTTATTTTCTTAGGCTTTTGTGAAAAGTGAGAACAAGAAAAACACAACACCTGCTATGACTAATTCACCTTCTACAAGCAACAAGAAAACGGTTTGAGTTTATTCTAGTTTTGAAGTTTGGCTTTTCCTGTGGACTTGTGAAAGCAGTAATCTTTCTTATGCAGCAGTATTTTATCCTTATCAAGTGTTTGAGTATGATTTTTAAACACTTCTGTTGTCTTCCTACTAAACTCCATAATCGGCCTGTGTTTGCCATAAATGTGTACTAGCTGCAGTGTACAATGATGCCAAGGGAAGAAATAGTTAGGAAGACTAGTTTGAATGTACTGCTAGTACATGTGATGTTACAGGCAATACTTCTGAAGGAAGACTCAGGTTCTTGTTATTTATACATATGACAGTTATAAAAAGGAGGGTTTAGGTCTTTGTAGTAACTTGGTCACATGCAGAGAGGATGAGTAGTAGATTTATTTCCCTTATCAATTTCTTCCTGTTTTATTTATAACTAAACAAGCTTATCTAAGTAAATACTCTACAACTTTGAATATACTGGTTGGATGTTTTTTAAAGCAATTGTTTCCTGTATTGCTCATAGGCTGGATGTTAGGAAGAAGTTCTTCATAGAAAGTGTTATTGGCCATTGGAATGGGCTGCCCAGGGAGGTGGTGGAGTCACCATCACTGGAGGTGGTTAGGAAGAGACTTGATGGGGTGCTTGGTGCCATGGTTTAGTTGATTAGATGGTGTTGGATGATGGGTTGGACTCAAAGTTCTCTTCCAACCTGGTCTGTTCAGTTTGATTCCATTCTATTCTATTGTGGTGGTTTGGCACTAGAAAGATGCTGTGAGGAGAATTAACTCCATTTAAATTCAACCCAATACATCTATCCTTAAATATATCCTGTAAAACTTGGGCAATTTTTAATCTCCTGTGTGTATAAAATGAGATTGTCTACATCATTTGCTGTGGTAGTTATCACTAGTATAATGAACTGAGGTGTCAGTGGCAATGTTAAAAATGTCAGCTTGAAATAATATTGAAGTCAAATTGGAATTAAACTTTCCGTTTTCTTGTATCTCGGTACAGATGTCATATCAAAAAGAATACTTCTTAAGAAAGCAAGAATCTACTTCAAGTATGAAGTCACCTAACAAGAAAGACAAAACACTGCAAAAAATTGGAGACTTTTTTCAAAGTTCTCCCACAATTATTCACTCTAAAGGTTGGTACAGAATAAATAAGGCTTATTCCATGTTCTCTGGGTGTTGTAAAATGCCTTTTTCTTTCTACTGTGAACTACTAGTGTGGACATTGCTCAAAGGACATGTCTCCTGAATTAAGTTGTTCTTCCACTTACGAAACAATAGAAGCTAAACTGGGGCCCACTGTACTGAATCTGGTAGCATGAAAAAGGCTGCCTAGATTGCAAGGACCATATGCTCCTGGAATTTAGGTTAAGTGTGAAAGGTAAACCAGGTGGAATGAAAAGACAGTGTGGAATATGTGCATGCATGGTGGTTATAAAAAAGCAATGATGACTGTTAGGCTCAAAATATCTGAGTTACTTTATTCTTCCTTACAGTGGAACAGATAAAGACAATTTCAGAAACTTGCCCCACTGCTCTAAAAAAATTAGAGAGCTGACTCCAAACTTCAAATCATTGTTCTATACGCAATCCCTTTTCCTTCTGTCTCTACTTTTTTCTTGTGGACACTAGATTAATGATTTTTTGATGTACATATATGAGGGGACGATTAGTTCTGTGTATAAAAAACAATTAAAAACTGCAATTAGCAGAGGCCACAAGAAATTGGCAGCATTAAAGCCTGAAAGACACTATTTGGTTAAAACAAGGTTGGTCATTCAGTGTGAACAGGTAAAATTAAGATCTCTTTACTAACTTGACAAATATCCAGTTTTGTCAGATTGCTTCCATGATGACAGCATGTCATTATCAATGGAAGTCAAATTCGCCCAGAAAATACTTAATTTGCTCAAATGAGTTCTAGTTGTTGATCTTTATTACTGTGGCCTGTTTCTTTTTCCTCTTTTACATAAATCAGTGGTGTTTGGAATTTCTTCTTTCCTTCTAGCTCACAATATGCATGCATTCATCTCTCTATAGAGCTAGTACTAGTTAGATAAAACAATACAGGTGTATATATAGAAAATTCTCTACCCTGTGCTTATTGTCAACACAAAGAAGTTAAGCCTGTTCTTCAACTCTTGTGGTGTTTAACATTCAGTGAAATCTGAATCTTAATTGATTATTAATATACTATTTAAATGCATCCTTTGAGTTTTTACATCTGATGCTATAGAAAACTCTCCAGTTATAGAAAACTGGTGGTTAAATACCAGATCTGAATTTTTATATTTACACTTCAGAGTACATCTGTTTAGTTTTTAAACTCTTTTAATAAAGCTTGGGTTTTTTTCATTAAATTTAGAGGCTCACAAAATGAGTAAGACATTGATTTACTATAAATTGTTTTCTTCTAGCAAAGAAGCTGATGGCAACAATAAGCTCTCCCAAGTCTGCAGAACCAGAAGGTGTCAAAGAAAATGAGGTCAAGCCAAAGCGAGCTAAGAGAAAACTCTATACAGCTGACATTTCTTGCCCTCTAGATATCCCCGCTTCCTCGGTAAATGATTACAAGTTGTTGTCCTGCTTACTGGAATGTGTTTCTGTAGTCTTGGTTTAAAATAAACTGTCAGGAGTACAGAACAAACCTAGAGGCCTGATTATGTTGCTGAAGAGGTTTGAAATTACTGACTTTTTTCTTGAGTCTACCTGATTATTCCTTTTGGTCTTTTCTTTCTGCTGTTTTACTTAATTTTCTCTATTTTCTCACCTATGCTGTTTGACTGCTGACTTGCTGTACAGGTGATACAGCAATCAGAGAGATCTTCAAAATCAATTTATAGGTATCTTAGCAGTGGTATGTGGAGTATTAATTTTTACCTCTGCTATAACAGCAGTTGAGTGAAAATTTGTTTTTCCAGTAGGTGTTCCTTTAAAGGGAGAAGAGAAATAGATGTTATTAATGCATCCATAGATTGGGAACAGATTGAAGCACTGGAGAGAAAGATCTGTCTGTACAACTATCTGTGCAGGGCAAGTAAGCCCCTGAGAGAACTTCTGATTCCATTTATGCCCAGCTGATATTTGGGTTACTTTAGGATGAGGATACATCCATGCTATTTTGCAAAGCACAGTTTAAATAGTCTTCTGGGTGTGCTTGAATTGTGTTGCCCTGTCTAAGCCAGCCTGTAAAGAGTCTTGTAGGTGAGGGCTTGCTAAAATCCAGCACTAAGGTTTTGACAGTAACTATAGTGCTGAGTGTACTCTTGCTCTCTTGGAAGTACATCTTGTTCTATTCAGTCCTTTCTTCACTATGACAATCGTTTGCCCATAGTGAGATGCATTAGTGAATTTCCTGTAAATTGTATGAATGGATGTGGAAGAAACCAAAAAAAGCTCTGCATTGGGAGATGGAGAAAATGGCACACTAGCAGAGCAAAACCAGAGAGGCTTAAGAAGTGAAAGGAAAAGAATCCCAGGATAGTCAGAGAAAGTTAATGGAATTTGAGTGTTTTTATATATATATAAAAAGAAAATTTAAGTTTTTTATAAATGTGTTTCAGCAAAAATGGAAATTTTAATGTTCCCAGTAGTTATTGCTTATTGTGATGTGCTAAAATGGACTCTGTCCTGGGAGGTGTCTGACTAGAAGACAGCAGGCAAATGTCATCCTAAAACCAGCTTCTGGCATAAACCATGTTTTCTGTGTCTAGAAGTGCCTGTTACTTGTCTCTGAAGCAATGCTGAATGACTCTTCAAATATTCTCTTTCAGATCTTTGTAGAACAAAGAGAGAAGGAAAGCGATCATCAAATTATTAAGCGACGGCTACGATCAAAACTAGCTAAATAATTTTGCAGAAGCATATTCACAGTTCCTTGTTAAATCATATTTCCATTGTATATTTCAGCTATTGTATATAGGAAGTAATAGATAGTCATGCTTCCAAGTCTGTATATAGATGTATGGAATTGTTCTGATGATTTCTAGCTCTGACTCCATTAAAGCTCTATACTGTTCATGAAAGCTTGTGTGTGAATCTTTTTTTAGGGCTGGTGTCTTTGGAAGTGTTTATAATTTATTGTGCAGTAACAACCGTGCCTATGGGGAATGATTTAAGTAGCTCGTGGCAGTACACCAACCATAACATTGAGTGGAAAAAAAATGAATACACATCAAAATTGATCCTGAAATTCTTTAAAGGTTAAAAAACTGAATGGACAAAATTAAGGAATTAGCACTTCATGGAGAAATTTAATGTTTTTCATCACTTGCACAGTTTAAGCTGTCTTCTCTTTACTCTTCTAAAGTAAGTAATTTATTATAAGCATAATATTCTTGACCCATAAATAATTATAATCTGCTATTAGACATGACCCATTCTCAGACAGACATTTGACATTTTATTGTAATCATCCAGTTCTGCTCCTAGAACAGCTCCTTTCAGCTTATAATCAGTGACTGATTAAACATTTAGAACACTTTCATTCAAAGGTTACGCTGACTTCGGTCACAGGCAGTGATTTTGGTTTGTAGGATTTTGCGTTGTTTGAAGGACAGTACTAGTGATTTTTCAGAAAGAGCTGGAATTACTTTGACCTGCTGTTGGCACAGATGAAGCAGGACAATACCAAGAAGTGATCATTAACTTGAACTTCTTGCTCATGCAGCTTTCTTATTTTCTTTTTTTTTTTTTTTTTTTTTTTTTTTTTTTGACTGTCAACTGAATGATACAATTTTCACTTGGAGAACTGGATTCTTTTGACTTACTGCATTTTAGTTTAACACATCGTATCTGTGATTCTATTAGCTTTCTGTTTAGAGTCCCCATCTGTCTGTTTTGCACATTCTATGATGCTAAACCCTCACTATTGGAGATATCTTGTTTACAAGATTGCTTTTTGAAGTTTTCTATTGGCCTGACCACAAAAAATTTTTCAGAAGTTCTCTGTCAACAGCCAGCCTGGGATTCCCGCCCCCTCCCCCTGCCCCCCCCCCGCTCCACCTTCTTCTAACTCATAGTAGTTCATCAGCAACAACTCTTTGGTCTATAAAGGCAGAGATAGCTTATTCATATAGGCAGGTTGATCTATAGAAGCAGAGATACAATACAATAAACAAGGTTGGAAGAGACCTTCAAGATCATCGCGTCCAACCTATCAACCAATCTAACCCACCTAAACAACTAGACCATGGCACCAAGCACCCCATCAAGTCTCCTGAACATCTCCAATGAAGGTGACTCCACCACCTCCCTGGGCAGTCCATTCCAATGGGCAATCACTCTCTGTGTAGAACTTCTTCCTAACATCCAGCCTAAACCTCCCCTGGTGCAGCTTGAGACTGTCCTCTTGTTCTGGTGTGGGCTGCCTAGGAGAAGAGACCAACCTCTGCCTGTCCACAACCTCCCTTCAGGTAGTTGTAGAGAGCAATAAAGTCTCCCTGAGCCTCCTCCAGGCTAAGCAACCCCAGCTCCCTCAGCCTCTCCTCATAGGGCTTGTGTTCCAAACCCCTCACCAACTTTGTTACCCTTTTCTGGACACATTCCAGCAAGCCAACATCCTTCTTAAACTGAGGGGCCCAGAACTGGACACAGTACTCAAGGTGTGGCCTAACCAGTGCAGAAGATAAGATAGCTTATTCATATAGGCAGGTAAGTGCTAATCATTTTTGATAGTACAGCTTCAACCCTACTGTCCTTCAGAAAGGATTCCATGATTTAACAGTGGCAGGTGGCTTGTCTGTTTATTTGCTTAGACTGCTGCTCTGCATTGTCTTTTGAAAAGAAGAAATACTCAGATTGACTCACTGGTGTAAGCATGAGATTACAATTCTTTTTTCTTGAAAGAAAAAAAGTGACTTTTTGTATACAAAACTGGGTGATGCAGGGCTGGCATCCTAACAGACTTCCCAAAGAAAGTCTTCTGGAGTAGCAACAATGCATTCTGCTTTTGGGGTTTTCCAGTTGGTTGGTTAGTTCTGGGTTTCGTTGGGTGGTTGGGATGGGGTTGTTTGTTTACAAATTCTAGTAAATCTAGTTCCTGAAACACAGCAACCTAGTTCAATATCTGTTGAAAATGTGTGATACTTAAAATAAGATGGTTTTTTTCCCAAGAGAAGAAGCTGGGATCTTTACATCTTTAGTAACAGGGTTTTCAGATGTAGTCTCACTTCTTTGGTCTCTTGTTTTCCCACACAAGGAAGGAAACTCGTCCACGATGCAAAATGACCATTTCTGGTGTAACACCTGCAAAGTGCCTTGTACCTCTACACCATTGTCTTTGTGATATTCTTAAAAGGAACTATTCACTGTGAAGGATAATAGTTGAAAACAGCATACACTATACATCTGTCAAGCTGCCCAAACTCTTCCAATGGTCAAGCCTCCTCTCGAAGGTACTACACCTTGCTCCTCATCTTCAGCTGATTCTAGTATGAACATTTTTTTCTTTTGCCATCCTCATGACACTCCAATTACAGATGCAATGAAGACCTCTGGAAGGAAAATATGACACTGTTTCATAGAGGTCAAGCTTCGTTCTTTGGTAAAAGAAAGCAAGGAAGAACTGGCATCATTTGATCAGACAGCTCATGAAGGTTAGGGTAAATGTTTCTGGGGTTGAGGGAGTAAGAAAAGGAAGCAGAATATTTTTGAGGTGATATTCCCCCCCCCCCCCCCCCCCCCATTAGTAAGACAGCTTTGTGTAATAAATTCAAGTGCTTACTTGAACATTCTTGAAACTTGATTACTTCTGTGAGAAAATAAAAGTAGGAATACTTTTAATAAAATGCGTCTGCTTGGGTCTCTCTAAATGCAGTTAACAACAGCGAAACTCCCAGCAGATGGCGCTGAGCCACTGTTTGAGATCTCGCTTATCCATGATGAGAACTTCAGCTGGGAGGTGCCGGCGGGTGGACGCGTTTTTTCTTAGTTTTGAACCACCCCACTTTTATCCCATTTAGCCAAGCTTCCTAAAAAGCTCAGAATGGGGCCTTGCTACATAATTCTTTTGGCAGATTTCTAGTCACAAGCAACATAGCTCTGTCACACAGGATTTTGGTTTTTGGTTGGCATTCTGAGAAACAGGTTTATATTCACAGATGTAACCTGTTCACCCATTGCTGCACAGCAGCATTTCACAGAAGTTTATATACTTGTTTAAAACAAAGATAAAGGATACTTCCATTGAAAATTTAACTGGGCAGAGATAAAGGTCCTCAAAGGCTTAATAAAAAGTGAGATCAGATTCATTAATGAAGAGTGATAGGACTAGGGGGAATGGAATGAAGCTGGAGATAGGGAGATTCAGGCTGGATGTGAGGAGGAAGTTCTTCACCGTAAGAGTGGTGAAGCCCTGGAATGGGTTGTCCGGGGGGTGGTTGAGTCCCCGTCCCTGGAGGTGTTTAAGCCCAGGCTGGATGAGGCTCTGGCCAGCCTGATCTAGTGTGGGGTGTCCCTGCCCATGGCAGGGGGGTTAGAACTAGATGATCCTTGTGGTCTCTTCCAACCCTGACTGATACTATGATACTATGAATTTGTTTCCAAAGTTGCAGCATTTAATATTTGTGGCTCTTTTTATTGATGGATGAAGCTGGGTTTTCTTTTTCTTCTAGAAATGTGAACTCTAAACAAAACCAGTATTCTACTACATAGACTTCAAATGCATTTTGTGTAGGTGCTAAAATACTGTGGTGTTTTTTATGATCGATGAAAATAAAGAATATTGAGAAGCAAGCTTTGACTTTTCAATTCAGCATTTTAATGTGATCTTTTCCTGCTGTGCACTGAAGCCTCCAGATTAATTCTGAAACTCTTATCCAGGAGAAAAGACAGGGTTTGGAAGTTTAACTGGAAGTCCAGCTTTATTCAGTTCATTACATAACTGGAAGGTTTGGGTAATGTGAACTTGCACCTGTTTTAAAGGGTCTTATGCTTAGAAGGAGTCCTTTTAATCACAGATGAATTGCTGACATGATGCATCAATGCTGTCTCATTCCAGATTGGAAAATTCTAGTTAAAAAAAACTCCTAAGTGCCTAAGGAAGGGGCAGTATGTGTAGATAAAACACCTCCGTATGTTAAACAGCATGTCTTTTTCAGATCATCTTGTTGTACCTTATGAGTAGGTATAATTCATCATCTTGGAGGCTCTGTATAAAGTGGAAATTCTGATTGTTTATGTTTGGAGAAAGCTATCCAGCCTCTATGTGCATGACTAATCAAGGAAGATTTAGATGTTTTTTTCTTGTCATCTGTGGTTAGTAGCCCTTAAACAGTAATTCTGCTCTGACAGGTGTCATGTCTTAATGCCTCAAAACAGCACCAAAAATTATTACATAGGCTCTGTGCAAAATCAAGATACCAATCCTCCCCTCTGTGACCTTTAAAACTTTGAATGTAGTCAGATGAGCCTGTTGAAAGGTTCTTGGCTGGGAATGTGTCCCCATGCAATCTCTTATAGATTCAATTGCTCCAAGGATGGAAGTGTGGAAGGAAGCCGACATGAGTGAGTACTTGAGGGTGTTTGACAGGAGTAAATTGATTCAAAAGCAGCTGGCAATAGAAAGATATGTTGGGATTTTTTTCTGAAAAAGACAGAATCAATATATGTTATTGTACAAAATAAGCTTTTTCCTTGCTTGAAGGTTAGTGATATCCAGGCTTATGTTCCAGAGAAGATTACTTTTGGGGCGAAAAAAAATACATGCATAATTTCTGTGATTTTTTTTTTTTTAAATATATTTAATTTCTTCAAAAACATGAACTTTGGAAGTTTAACTGCTTGATATTAGCCAGACAAAACTGTAGGCATGAATGCTCCCACTAAACAGCAGAATGTCTCAGGACTAGATTGCAAAACAGAATGCTATTGCCTGAAATGATCAATAAGGCCAGTGAGGCTGGCTCTGATTAACTCCAACATAGAAATTACTTGAGCAAATATTTCCAGAAGTCTGCAAGGCATTGATTTTGTGACATTGGAGGCAAAAGAATAGGAAAGGTGGAGTGAATAGCTTGGAACAAGAGATGTGACCAGGACTTCATCCATATCAGGCATTTTATAAAGAGTAATTGCATCACAGCAGAACTGTTTTTAAAAAGCACAACGCTGTTGTGAGAACAACAGAGTTGCTGGCTTCCACCACTGACAACCACAAATATTTACTGATCTTGTGCTTTGCTGCCACAAATTTTTTGCTGCTACAAAACTGACCTTTTATAAAATATCACAGCGTTTAGTGAGTCTCAGACTTATTTGTGTGCATTTTCATAATGCACAGCAGGCAGGGAAAATAAGCTGCTTTACTGAAAGCAATCGAAGCATGTAACATCACAGTCATATCGGTTTGTATTAACTGACATTTAGCCACTGTGACTCAACAGGACATCTTGGAAAGCTGTTTTGTCAGAGGGCTCCACCAGAGCTGTTGCTGTGTGAGGTGATGAAGGCAAGAGAGGTGTTATTACTACTTGACTTTTTAGTACCGCTCTCTTGCTCCTAGCTGTTCCTAGCAAGCTGAACTGATGGCTCCTTTCTGCAACTTTCTGGGATGCTATAGTGTTACTCCTTGGAGCTGGGCCATGAGCCCCACCTAGCAGTCAGCTAAGGAACAGATGAACTCACTAGCCTGTTTCTGCAAATACTCTGAGCTCCCTATTGCTCAGCATTAAGTGGAACAAAACTACCTGCACTTGCTCCCAGCTACACCACACTCTCAGCACTTAACATGATGTTACTTTTCATGGTTTTGTTTAATTATTTAGACCATGTCACTAATTGCAGTGGAACTAGGATCTGACTTCTAAACCTGGAAGGTGTTTGGAGACCTCACTTTGCTCCCCACGCAGGTGGTCATAACCTCTTCCTCTGAACTATGTTATGATCGTGATCCAAGCATTTCATTACTGGAAGAAAGTTTTGTGATCATCTGTAGGAACCAGAACACAGCTTTCAGAATACTAGGCACTGGGAAACAGTCTTGATTTGTTTGTTTTCAGGGGTTCGAAGAAACCAGGCAAGTGATAGCTCAGTGGAAAGTCTGTCTGCAAGATATTTGGGGTGCTTTTTTTCCCCCAATCAGTTTAGCCAGCTAAAACACATTACCCAAATACTACATTTGAATCACCAACCATTTTGAAACTAATTCTGAAGAAAATGCTCTGTTCTTATAGATGGGGTGAATGGGAGAATCCTATAAAGTGCCAAAATTGTGCTATCTTGAGAGGAAACATATCTCTTCTCTACCCTTCCTTATTTTCCCTCCTTTTTTTCCTAATATGTCCCAGCTTTTGAAATAAAAACAACATTATTCCACAGCTCATTCTCAATTTTTAATGAAGATTTATGCTACTCAGTATTTTTATTTTTGAATTTCAATGAAATATCATCTACAGTAAAACAGCACTTAAGGGTCTTGTTTGCTACAGTTGGGAGAAGCTGATGACTCCTTTTTATCTGATGCTGAAAGCATTGAATTAATCTATGTGGAGAATTAAAGTATCCATTTAGGTTTTGTTTGTCTTACTGCTCGAGGAAGCACAACAACACTTCTCACAACTTCTTAACGTAGAATTTTCCAGATATTATAACCTCTATTTAATAAAATAAATAGCAATGAAGGTAAGCTGAGCTCGTAGCCGGTTGCTGTCAGACACAGAAGTCCTTGGTCCCACTTCTAGTGCTGGCACCAGCACCCAACAGACCATTTAGGGAGCTACAGAAAACTGCCCCCAAACAAAACAAGTTGATCTTCTGTGGTTTGAGGAAGGGGTATTGGTTCAGTAAGGAGATAACTACCACAGCTGCTGCAGGAGCACAGAGGAGCAGGAGGATGCAGAGCTACCTACCCACCAGCCCAGATGTGCTCATGAATGTTATGTACCCTGTGCTCTCTTTCAGCCTGAGCTTCAGGAAGAATAGCTGACACAAATAGTGAACTGCTCTCATCAGCTTGAACCTGGCACTTGCTGGAGACCAGGAACACCGGTGATTGATTTGGAGGTGTCTGCCAGCATCCTTCCCAAAGTACTGTAATCTCTTGCCTGACACTGTGGGCTAGAAAGGGTGAACAGAGACAGAGGTTTCCACTCCAAGGCAATGTCTTGCCCTGTGGTGCAACAAAGGCACTCAGAGGACATAAGAAGCATACCACAGAGGGAACAGGGGAGAGCTTTGATGTCATTTTGTATGTAGTAGAATGTCATCTTGGTTTAGTGGAGCTTTCGCAATTGCAGTGGAAATGTGTTTTCTCTAGAGACAAATATTTGGAAGATGGAATGAGATTTATGTGCTTGGAAGGAAAAAAGTTAAGAAAGTAATTTTCATATGTGATTCCAGGCTCTCCAGGGATACATAACTGTAAATAGAAATCTAGAAATCAATATAAAAATTCTCTTGATTAAGAGGTGACTTTTTACTTTGTGTCAACCAGAGCATAATTCTGCTCCGTATAGAGAACAAAACAAGAATTGCTGCAAGATGTGCTCATGCCATAATTTCCCTGTATTGGCAGGTGAGATGTAAGGTGTGTTTTTTTTTCATTAGAAAAAAGATCAGTTCTCAGCAAATGTTATCACTGAACTCTTCTAGGAGTCAGTAGTATTTGTAAAGTCGAAGTCTTGGTCCACAAGATTCTGCCTCAAAAAACAGCTTCAGCTGGGGATGAGGTTGAAGCAGTAATCCAAATGTCTGTCTCCTCTTTCAAACACGAAACATGTAGTGTGCTCACCATAAATGTTTCTGGGCAGCTGTAGCACGCTCCTACAAAGCAAACCTTGATTTGTCACATTTGAGTTTCAAGATGTTTCAGCTAATAGGCTACTATGGGAGTTGGGGAGTTGTAGCTAATAGGCTACTGTGGGAGCATGAGGTGTGGGTTTCTGCTGATGCAGTGAGCAGGATCAGCTGGTGACAGGACCCCACAGGTGATGTGAGAGGGGTGCAGACAGGAATGCAGGGGAAGAAAGCCAAGGCGTCCCCTCTTTTCCATCAGTACTGAGCTTTGCTTCTGAAACAGGGCTGGAGTTTCACAGACTATTGTAGTCAGCAGCACAGGCATGTCTGGCCAGATTTATGTAGCCTGATGAGGGAGCAAATGGTATGAAATGTAAAGAGGATGAAAAAGGCAGAGCGCAGGAGAAGAAAGAAGAGGAGGAGGAATGTGGGTATTGCCCTGTGCTAGTCATGTTTTCTGTGGAAGCTAATGCTCCTCTTTCAGTGTTAGCAGCCTTTTCATAGTATGCATTGGGTATACTGAAGCTAGTGAAAAATATGGTCTGCCTGATACCTGTGCCCTTTCCTCTTCTGCCTGACTGAGCTGAATTTTCATCTCTGGATTGATATTTCTGTCTATATGTCTCTCTGGAGATATCTGAAATAACTCGCAGCAGAACTTCAGTAACAGCTTCATGTGAAAAAGACAATAAATATTTTCACTCTTAACTTCTTCATGGTGGATGACTAATTGTGCCCTTACTTTCTGCAGAGTTATTAGAAGAGAATTGGAATTATGGGCAATAATTCTAACTGCATGCTAAAAATATGCTCAGCGATGAAATGGTTAACAAAATTACTGTCTCTCAGTAGCAAAGGTGCTCCTGGCTTGCATAAAACACCTGATACTCTGTAACATTCTTTCTGAAGAGGCAGAAGCAATATCTGTTTTTACATTCTTCGGGTAAGTATCGATACATTAGTAAGCCTATGGAAACACTATACACATAGAAATGTAACTATGAACAAATGAGAACTGTAGATTTGTGGTAGTTTATGGAGCTTATAGAATGGGGCATTTGAAATGCCCTTCATAATTTTGTTTTGGGGAGAAGTGTCCCTGAAACTCTTAAACCTGTGGCTTGCTCAGTCCCTGCAGCATCCTGAAACCTCAGAATTTATGAAACCTAAGCTTGTGTTCCTCTCAGATCCCCTATGGAGCTAATCTAGACAGTTCTGTGGAAATACAGCAAGCAGTCAGCAGGTGATAATCTCTGAATATTTATCAGGGCTGAAGGCACATTTTTGTCACTAGGGTAAGTGAGAACTGCTAATCTTCTAGTGTTTAGCAAACTCTTTTGGGGATTCCAGATGAATTATGCTGTGTAATCATCAGTGGCCCTTTTCTTTGTTTTTATTTTGCTGACCAAAAATCAGGAGCACAACTATGCAAAAAGAGGCAGAAATTGCACTAAAGCCTGCAGAGCAAAGCCTTCCCTTCAAATGCAGGTTTTGCTTTAGTCAAGGAATTTTGAAATTAAAACAAGGAAACTCCTGATAAAAATTGGCTGAGTGGTTGCTCCATTACAGTCTTTGGGGATGGAATAGATCTGCTCCATTTTCTTCTTGGTTGCAGGCTTTACTTCTTGGTTGCATTAACAAGTAGTTGGAGTGGTGGAGAGAGCAGCTGAAGTGCCCTACTCTATGGCCTTACTCTGAGTTAAGCCTAGGGCCATCCACTTGACCCAGATACTGATGGTTGCCGGTTTATTTGAGGACTTTAAAGGCAAATACATTAGTGCACACAGAACAATGGATCTAACAACTCTCCCTGATGTGGACCTTTATCACTTATCTTAACTAAAAGCAAAAATACTCCAGAAGAGACCGTATGGCTCTGCTTTCATCTCAGCCTATTTGCTTTCCCTTTTATTTCCCTACATTAAGTGATAGACAAATAAAATTATGATGCAAAGCCTTGCATCAGAGAGGGATTTGCAGCTTATTTTATCTCTGTCTTCACAGTAGTCATGTATAAAACATATTTTTTTCTTGAATTCCCTTACAATATGATATATAGTGAGAAGTGAACCTTTGTGAACAACTTTCTCTTAGAAAACTTACAGAAACATAGCATAAAAACATCTATTTTGGGGTCAAAGCATAAGTAGAAAGTGTAGTACAGCATCATTTGTCATCTCTGGCAGTATTGGAATTTATTTTAATAAATAAATCCTAGAAAAACTACATAAAGCTAACACTGAAATATCTGGGAGAGTCCCAGCTTTCAGGTAAAAAACTCTTTCACATAGTTTGGTATTCTGGTTTCCACTAGTGAGTGGAAAAAAGGACTCCTGGAAAATGTTGTGTCCAAAGGTGTTAATCTGAGGAAGTTTCTGAGTAAGACTTATAGGAACTTTCTTTAAATTCAGGTGTGCATTTGAGGAATAAAAATACTTCTAAACTCCAAATTCCATTATAGTAGTCAAATCTTAGCTCTGATTTGTTAGTACAATTTTACAGCTGTTTCTCAGTTCAGCCAATTACAAATCTTTGGAACAACCCTGTGTCAGGGAGCACAGGTCAAGCTTTGTCTCAGTCAATTATAGCTGCTATACTATATGGTATAACTGGATCTTCAGGAGCATTTCCCTCTGTGCCATGGAAGATAGGAAGAAGCAGTCTGAACTCAAAGTCAGGTAGTCAGGTATAAATTATTAGGCAGTGGTTATAACCATGTGTTATATGTGTCTGAAAAATGTGAATGCTTTCCAAACTGCTTTTTTCCCCCCTTTTCTTTTTTCTAAATTATTTATAATTCCCATTAATGATATTTCATGATTTACTACTGACTGAGAATCCTGGAGCTGAATTGGCCTTATGTCAATGATTCCAGGCGCAACTGTTTTTTGTGGATTTTTTGGGGGTGTTGGTTGTGGTTTTGTTTTGGTTTGTTGTTGGGTTGGTTTTGGGGTTTTTTTTGGGTTTTTTTGTTTGTTTTTTTTTTTTTTTCTTCTTTCTGGAAAATAATTAGTTTTGAACCTGTCACAGATAAAGTGAGTCCCCTAAAGGAGAGAGGAGATGACCTACAGGAAGGCTGGGGAGGGACTTCTCAGGCTATCAGGTAGTGACAGGACTAGGGGGAATGGAATGAAGCTGGAGATAGGGAGATTCAGGCCGGATGTGAGGAGGAAGTTCTTCACCATGAGAGTGGTGAAGCCCTGGAATGGGTTGTCCAGGGAGGTGGTTGGGGCCCCATCCCTGGAGGTGTTTTAAGCCCAGGCTGGATGAGGCTCTGGCCAGCCTGATCTAGTGTGGGGTGTCCCTGCCATGGCAGGGGGTTGGAACTAGATGATCCTTGTGGTCCCTTCCAACCCTGACTGATACTATGATACTATGATACTATGACCATCAGCCTGATATTCCTCATAAAGATTTCTGCTGGCCTTAGTATCAAAACTATGGACACTGTCCTATGGAGTGCTTAGCCAAAGTTGGTTATGGAAGAGTCTTGACTGTCTGATCAATGTGATATATGTACATGTGCAGGTAAAGGAACAGTAACTTTTTCATTGGCTCCAAGGTGCAATATCACAAACTATTTTTCCTGATAGTGTGGTCTTTACCTCTGACAGTGTCTCAGTGCTGTTGGAAATGCTGATCAAAGAATTAAGTGAAATTTCACTAACATTCAATTAAAAAGGCAAAATGCAATTCAAATCAGACTCAGATGTGATGTGAAATTATTTTGTTCACTCTTCTTCGGTTTTGCAACGTCTTTATAGTTGAGAGTCTGCCAAACTGCTTCTCAAACATGGATGCCAGGACACTTTATTGTACCAGAAGAAACTACTCTAGTTTCTTCATGGAGCACTGTGATATCTCTCCTATAGCCAGTGCTCCAGCCCTGAATTCCTACACTCAACATACCATTTTGTCGAAGTCTAGCCCTTCCTAAGGCAGCTCGATCTCACCATGCTTGGGTGATTTTCACTGACTGGGGTGGTTAACTTGTGGTATTTCTCCCAGTGTGTGCTCTATGGGATAAGAATGTAAGCAGCATAACCTGAAACTTTTATTTCTTGGCTTTCTTTCTCTTGAAATAAAATGTCTCAAAATGTTTAATAAAACCTAGTGATGTGAGTTGCATTATGAAGGGCCTTCCAGTCTGTGGGGAACTCACAAAACACTCTCAGAACCAGTTGAGGGGATTAAGGGCTGATGGTAGATGCCATTTGTTCAGTTGATTTTTTTTTTGGGGGGAAATACTTTGAAGATTTGGTTTGCTGTTTTTTGTTGTTTTGGGGTTTTTTTTGGGGGGTAGGGGGGTTGGAGTTGTTTGGCCTTTTTTTTTTATTAAAAAAATTATGTTTGTTTCATTGATTCATTAAAGTGCTGGATCAAAATAGGAAGAAAATATTCTAGCTTTGACAAACTGTTTTCAAGTGCTTTAAAAGGCAGCTTGTGCAGAGATTAAGTTGTGACTTTGGATTCTTTCTGGTTACATGGTTTAGTAGAAACCAATATAAAAGATGACACAGTCCCTTTCTCTCACTTTCAGACAAAAAAGGCTCACTTCACAGATTTCTATTGGAAAACATAGAAAGTGAACTAGGTTCTGTTATTAATTATGACCTCTCAGCAGAATCATACACTGAGGTAAATTCATTAAAGGTGTGAGACTTCACAGGTGTCTCTGCATTGAAGCCTGACAAGTTCTTCAGGCATTGGTGAGGATGTCTGATTTGAGAGATATTAAGGACAGCTGAAGTCAGTGGCTAGATAGATCTGGGAGTGGAGAGAAGGGATGTGTGGTATAAAAGCATGTGCTGTCCTCTTTGTGCTATGGAGGGGGGAAAAGAAAAACCATGAGTAGCGGGTGCTGGTGAAGGTCTGCATCATTGAGTGCAAGTTTGGGCCTCTGCCTGCTGAAGGTATTGAACAAACCAGTGCAGCTTCAGTCCTCTGTGAGGTAAGAGCGGGGTGCCTATTTTCTTCTTTACATCTTTCATTAAATCTTCTTTTTTTTTCAAGAGGTTAATGTTTTTTCTCACCTGTAAAGTGTTTCTGCTGTCTGGGAGGTTATTGAAGAGACTTCTGATGTAGGCTTTATCTTCTGTGGTGCAGAAAGAGAGAAAAAAAAATCTGAAGAGTTTTCAAGTTCTCTGATCTTTATTTAGCCTGTGCTCTGTAAAATTTTATTTCACTTCAAAGAGTGCTTTGCTTACATAAGAACTGTAGTGAGTGATTTTGAAGAACAGTTAATTCTGCAGCAGTTGAAAAGACCTAGTGCTTCTCCTAATGTGTTGGTCTGCGTGTTCGGTACGGTGGAAGTGAATTCTTGACTAAGAACAGCGTTAAGTTTGTGCTAATCTTTCAGCTTCCATAAGTGCAATGTGTTGGTTGTGCCTGTATTTCAGCAAGCAGATTTTTAAATGAGTGTGTAGGGAAAATGTTATGGGGCTGTTAAGACATACAAAGATATTAATCTGACCAAATATTAAACAGAGATTCTCAGTTTACTTTTTCTCACATAATTGTAAATGGAAACCAATCGTGTGATCATGTCAATCAATTCGTCCTAGCATAGTTCACAGACATTTGCTCTCATCTCCAGTAGAGCTGGTAAGGTGAAGGCAGCCTAGAAATACAGGAGAAGCTGTATTTAGCTTGTTGTGCCCATGCTCCTAAGTACTCAAGTGCAGAAGCTAGGGGAGTGTAGGGGCTGGCAGGCTGGCCTGATGCCATGTAGGTGGACCAGAGGAGGCCAAATGATGGGCTGCCTACATCAAAGGTGACCCTGAGGTTTGCTGAAGCAGCTGGTGGTGAATTTCAGAAGACAGAGTAATTTGTGTTTGCATGTAAAATGACTGGCTTTAGAACAACAAAATATAGGGAGGCACTTGAAATGAATGCTTTTCCCTGGAAGTGAAGTGCTTAAAACAATTACATGGAGTGTAAATGACTTGGGAATTGATGGATCCTTTGGTGACTTTGAGTGTAGTTTTCTGTTAACGCTTCTGTCAAACCTGTTTAATTTTGTAATTCCTTTGATGCTTATTGCAAGCAGCCCAAAAGGGGAGTAACGACAGTGTCCTTGGATTGTGACAGTCTGAAATACAAAGTTAGTAGCTGCAACACATGATGTTGGCATGGAGAGTATGATTTCTTTGCCACTTTTCTCAAAGTGTCAGAAGAACTTAACTGCACAACGCAAACATCTGAGAGCTGGAGTTAAAACTCTGGGCAGGTTGGGGGAAGGACAGCACTACCTGAAAGTCACCTACATTCAGTGAGACACAGTTTTTTTGCTTCCCTTGGTCTGGCTTCTATCAGTATGATCCCTGCCAATAGAAAATCAGGTATTTCTATTCAGACTCTGAACTTCATTAGCTGTGTTTTGGCCAAGACACCTGTGAATGGTACTTTTCACAGATGACTAAAGCCAAATTTGTCTAAGATGTTACACAGTACATTCATTCTCAAGATGAAGAATTTTATATAGAAGTACAATGCATTTTAGGTGCAACTCAGGAACTGAATGTTTGATCTGTTTAGAGCTCTGAAATCTTACCACATTGCCCAAGTACTTACTGAGTTTTCTTTGGAAATAACCATGGAGTCTGGTGGTTTGACAGAACTCCTCAAGACAGCTGTGGTTTAGCTTTAGGCTGGGTGATGTAGCTGAGTGAGCAAATGTAGATTAGGAAGGGCTCTAAGTGTCTGCCTTTAGATATTGCTATGCTTGTGGTGTTTTTCACAGAATCGTAGGAGTGCTAAGCATTGAGAAGCTCTCCTCTTAGCCTTCTCTTTTCAAAGCTAAACAGCCCCGGCCTTACTCCTCAGAAAGATGCTCCAGTCCCCTCATCATCCTTGTAACCCTCCACTAGACACTCTCTCTAGAAGTTCATTGTCTCTCTTGAACTGGACTCAGTACTCCAGATGTGGCAGAACAGAGGGGGAAGAGAAGGTCCCTTGACCTGCTGGTCATACTTTTCTTAAGCACCCCTGGCCTTTTTGACCATATAGGAAAATTTCTGGCTTATGGTTAACTTGTCCACCAGTGCTCTCATGTCATTCTCTGCAGAGCTGCTTTCCAGCAGGTCAGAATAATCTGCAAAGGGTTATTCTTCTCTAGCTGCAGGACTATATATTTTCCCTCATTAAACTTCATTAGTTTCCTCTCCACTCAGCTCTCTCACCTGTTCAGGTCTTGCTGAACAGCAGCACATATCTCTGGTGTATCAGTCCCTCCTCCCAGTTTTGTATTATCAAACTTGCTGAAGGTACACACTGTTCCTTCATGAAGGTCATCGATGAGTGTGTTGATCAAGACTGGGTCCAGTACTGACCTCTGGGGAACACCACTGGCTACAAGCCTCCAAAGAGACTTAATGCTGCTGATCAAAACCCTGTGATGTGCCTTATTGTTTTTATGTGCTGTCAGCTAATGCAGTACAGCTGCTGTTGGAGAGCAGGATGGAGGAAAAATAGCAGATGGTACCTTCACCACTTGGCTCCTGCTTCCTTGTGTATAGTGTATTGGTCATTAGGGAACTGCCTTCTCCCTCAGCTCCTCCTTGTTTCATTTTTTTCCCCTCTGCTATGATATAAAAACAAATAGTAAAGCCACCAGTTTCTCCCCAAAGAGGGCTCTTACTGTTGTGGCTAGTGGTATTTTAACAGTTGACACTGTTATGAGAGGAAGATACTTAACAAAAGGTCTCAGGAAAACTGACTTGGTGAGGAAAAGATTGCTCTTGCCTTTAAAAGACCGCACAAGTCTAGAAAAGCCTTTGTTCAACAACCAGCAAACTATGAAACAGGACTGCTGGAAAATGATTATGTGCCAATTTCAAAACCATAATTTGCAGTTGGGTAACAACAAGTGAGATCTTTTCACATTGTTTCAAAGGACCAGTGGGTATCTCTTCATAATGGCAGACTCAGCTCATAGTGTTTGAGAGAAGACCTTAACAGTGTCATTTCAGTGTTATGAATAATATTTAGAAGTACAGTTAGACAATGGAATTGAATATCCTGGATTTAGGATATGGACAGTGATTATCCAAATGGGCTGATAGCACTAGTATAGCTACAAGCCAAGTATCTATCCTTTTTTAATATCAACATGGAATTAGCTGCTTCTGTTTTCCACATAATCAGGGAGATGTTTGTATAAATTTATGCAGTCAAATCCTTCCTCTCACTTTGCTCCAAATGCCCATGCTCTACTCTATTCATATGCTCTTCAGGACAAGGCTGGGAATAAAACATGAAAAATTAACAGGTGAGAGGAAAAAATACTGATTTTTATTTTCATTGATTTGTCCATGGCAAGATGATTTTCCTTACTGAACCTCACTAATTCACCAAACTTACTGATGAATTATGTCCTAAGTATGTTACATGATCCAATTATCTCAGTCACTCATTTCTTGAGAAAATGATAGCCTGACTAATTCCTTTGTTTTCCTTGTAAAAGTAATTTAACATCTTGTAAAGATTGATGTCTCAGGAATGTAATTTTGTTCTTTGCTCCCATCCAGTAACTACTTCTTTACATTTTGCATCAAGAACAAATTAGTAAATCTCAATTAATGCAGTAATCTGTCTTGCTGGGTACAAATGTGCCTTGAAGCGTTTTCTTTTTAAGCTGAAGGATTTTAACAGCAGTAAATATTAATGTTGGAGGAAACCAAATTCAGCCATATCTTTTGTCCCTGCACTGCACCATTACACAAGTTACAAGAGGTGGTTGATTTAACCATTCCCTTAAGTCTGAAATATTTTGGTGCATAACCATTGGATTTTGATGTTGATTAGGTCTTGCCAATATGACATACACTTGGAAGCTCTTAAGGTTATTGCATCATGAAAAGCTGTTATTTCTTGTTATGAGTTGTCTCATCATTTTAGATCTCTGAAAATAAAGAAGACTAAAACCCAGTCATGGACTGGCTTTAGTTTTCAGACAGAAATATTTCAAATGTTACTCAATGCACTGAAATAATTTTGGTGACCATTTTGGCCTAGGCATTAACTTCAAATGCCTTTATTTCATGAATTAAGAATGAAATTTTGTCAGGTTTTTTTTTTTTTTTGGAGTGTTTATGCCCATATTGGTGTATAAAATATAATCTTTGACCCTTAAGACAAAATTATATGGCTTCCATTAAAGAGATCTGAATAATATCTGAAAACTCTTAGTTACTCTTTCTGTCACTTTACATGGATAAAAACCTAAATAGAAAAAGAAGCAGATGTTGCCTAGGTAACTGCAGTATTCACAGCTCTAATTCTAAATGATGCTTGACCTTACTGTTGCTACATATTTATTTAGACTTCTAATTGACTCTTAAATTTAGCATTTATGTGTGCTTTTGTTTTGTGGTGTTTTTTTTTCTGGCTATGTCCTCCCCTACTTTCACCTGGGTGTCCATATGCATATACATCCGATTTTGCATGACAGGATTTGCTAATATGACTGATGGGCTAAAAAGAAGAGTCTTTAAGCCTGCAGGTGGGATGGAAGCAGACACATCATCACTTCAACTTTCTGGTTGTCATGTACTAATGTACGCATTAAATATATATAATATGATTTTGCTGGAGATTGCTAGTGTAAGAATTAAGCAGGTGCTTTTGTAAGAATACTCTTACTAAACAAAAAATCATTTGAGTTTAGGAAGTGGAATTACATTGATTGTGCTTTCTCTGTGGATGAAGTTGCTCAGATTTGTATCAGTAACTTTTTTCTTGACTGTCTGCAATTCAATACTATGTAAGAGCACTTGTTTTTCATCTCAAGGACTAGCATTATTTACAATACAGCTGGGGGGGGAAAGCTATAAAGTGTATCAGCTGTGTGAGGTACAAGGAGCTAGAAGAAGGCTGAGCAGCTGGTAATAGCTAGACAGCAAAGATATGAACTGGAGCAAGTCTGAAACTTTCCAAATTATAAAAAGCACTTAATGGGCAGTCATTGAGGTGTGGAGGATCACCTTGTTTCTCCTGCTTGTGTCTTGTCAGTATTTCCCAGCTCTCTGCCGAGTCATGGAAGATGCCATGTATATTAGCCTGTTGAAGAACTTGTGGGAGCACAGGGCAAGAGAAATCAGTGCTCTTAGGAAGGGCTCAGTGCTTGAGACAGTGTAGATGCAGCAGGCTGCTGGGTCTGGGATGAGGGGGAAAGCTCTGCCTGTGCTGCTACTGCTGAGATTTTGTTTACTTGAGCTATTTCAATGGAACTTTCTCTCCTCAGTAAAAAAACTCACATTGAATGTGAGCAAGCAAATATATTTGGGGGAGAAATGCACCAAGCCGAAAGCAAATAGCTGCTTCTGTGCTCTATAACACTGTAACTGCTCAACGCAGAGTAGGACAGCATGCTAATACAGCATCTGTATGTATATTTTTTTTTTTAATCCTTATCAAGTGCTCAAGCTTTAAAATTTTAATATAGAAGCTGTTACACTACTGCTTGAAATGTTGGTAATATGTTTTTATAATACGGGTTCCCTGGATGTTACTGTCTGAAGGGCACTAATTTTAATGCGTGGTTCCTTTGATTATATCCTGTCAGTAGAGTGCCTATTTGGAACCACTTGACTCTTTGTCACTGTCAAAAGAGCTTCCCATTACCCATGTTATGTCCATGTATGTCATAGATAATGCTGAGAGGAGAAAAAGTCTGTCTTCTGTTGCAGCCATGGGTCTCTATGGAAGACAGTGAGATCTCCATAGCTTAAAAAATGGTAGAAGATTCAGCTATGAGATTCTTCCCCCTTCCCTGCAGCAACACCATGCCTTTCTGCCAAGACACTAGGGCTGCAGTCTTTTGAGATGTGAAAGCTCTACAATAGCCCTGAAAATTTTCTCATTAAACACCTGTCTCTCCCCTAAAATTAAATTCTCAAAAATGACAGACCAGAGTTAACACTGAATGTTGCTGGCCTGCAGATCAGGACAAGACTTCATTTCTCCCTTGTGCTCGCTTCATCCTAAGCAGTCTGAGTTCTGTGTTAGAAACACTGCTGAACTGCACCTAATTTACATTAATATAATGCTATAATACAAAGTAAAATTTAACTTACCATCTTTTACTCAGCTAATATCTTAATTTAGTTGATTATGATAAAAGTGGTAATTTGGAATGCTGTATGAAAACTTCTAAACTGAAAAAAAAAATAAAAATAACTGGGAGCATGACCATAGTAGTTGATAATTTTGCACAAGAGCATCTTATGAAATTACTTCTCTAATCTTAAACTGAATCATCGCAGAACTTCAATGGTCTCATTTAGGAAGCATTTATTTTAATTGTAAAGTAAGTGGAATTTTGGTCTTATTAGAATGAGTGTGGAAATAAGATCCTTCCTTTTTTCTTTCATGCCAAAAATAGCTCCCACTCTGTATAGTCAGGGACTTATGCTTAAGATCTGCTGTGCACCAGGAGAATGTAATGAGAAGGTAAAAATCCAAGGGAGATGAAGGACTGGGACCATGTAGTTAGGTAAAATGGTGACATTGTGGCACCTACCAGCATCCAGAGCTCATTTTCTTGGACATCCCTCTTTTCCAGTATCATGCTCTGGTATTTTTAGGTATTCTTAAAGCTGACATATCTGTGTGTATAAGGAAATGCTTCTTTGCCTGCCACTAACAAGCAAAAGCTGTAGTCTTGCAGGCTTTTGGGTTCTAGACATCTCGTACCAGAAGGAAACTGCAATTATATTCGTCTCCCATCCTGTGGGGAGGATGTTCTATGTAACTGTATAGCATCATTGACACATGAGTCAAGCAAACAAGTGACTTATCATAATTCTGGGTTTTAGCCCTATTGAGTAAGTGCATCTCCCTCAGCCAAGAAATACCTGTTTTTAACATGATGGTTCAGTTTTCTCTTGGCCTGGAATTTCTATTCTGTCTTTTCCATTTTATACCCAGTCTGTTCTACTGTACATTATTCACAATTCTCTGTCTAATCAGTCTAAAACTTTTTAAAATCCTTTGGTTCATGGCCATGAGAAAGGATAGGAATGTTACTCCCAGGCAGCAGGTGGCTCTCTATTGTTCTGTCTTCAAGACCTGTTTGTCATGAATCAGCCAAGAAAGCAGGGCTTTAGTCCTTTGAGATGTCCCTAGAAGCTTTACAAAACATACTCTATTATGGGTGCTTATCTTGCAGCACGTAGGTGATGTATTATACCCTTTTCCAAGATAACCTTTGACCTTCCGGAGATCTCTCATGTGTACTTTTCCATTCTTGCTATGAAAATAATGAGTTATTACTATTTTATGTACATTTTATGCTTATTGGAGATCTGAGGTCCCATCTCTCCTTTTTTTCCCCCTGTAATGATGACTTGTGCACTTGTCACACGAAAAAAAAAGTATATATTGTTCTTCATTGTAGCCTGCTAGACTCACAAGCTGAAAAAAACCCCTCTGCAAATCATTGCTACTTCATCCAGCAGCCTGTGGTTTTATAACCATTTTGAGCAGGCTGGTAGCTCTCTGTTTCTTGCTGAGCTTTGTTTTCAACTACCCTGAGAAAGGAAACCCCTGAAACAATATCTTCCTCAAATCTACCTTACCTCACAGTCATTCTGCTCATCACAATGTCCCATTTGAATGTTCTTCCATGCTGCTGAAGTGTTTTCAAGAGTCTATGGTGTTATGAAGCTGTTGACACTGGAATGTGATAATCAGCATGCAGGAATCTCAGCGTTTTGTCACTTTGTCATTGTTTTCCATTCTTAACATTACCAGAAATTTTCACCACCTCTGCTTCATTTTTTATGTAGGAGATAATAGCAAGAAGAGCCAACTTGCATAATGATTACCATCATATGTGAATACTCTTTAGAATAAGCTAAAATAACAAAAATAAAAGTAGTTTTTGACAGGGCTCTGTGACTCAATAAGTCATAAAAGCACTTCAACACAAAAACTTCCATGTTTGAGCATATCTATAAAAGGTAGCATTAAAAATAAGTTGTTGTTTGGTACCTATTATTAATACTATAAAGTATCAATTGCAATGAGATCTTCTGAGGCATTTGTCATATTGTTGTTCAAGACTCCCTTTCTGTTCAACTCCCTCCTACGTATCTCTTTATTTTAAGTCTTAAATTCATGCGGTAAGAGTTAACTCTTTGACATGACTCTCATTTCAAAGAAAAATAGACCATAGGCCGTGAAAACTGGAAAATACTGTCAAAATGACTGAAAAAATAACTCTGTAGAATACTACTGTTTAAGCCAACTACAGTACTAGTGCTGAAACTTGCAAAAGTATTAGCTCTGAAATAATAGGAAGCTATGGTGGAAATATTTCTGGTGTAGTGGATGAAGTTCTATGTCTCTAACTCCCCTGAGAAATTAAGGGGATTAAGCTGTGTCCAGTTCTGAGCCCCTCAGCTTAGGAAGGACATTGAGACACTTGAACATGTCCAGAGAAGGGCAACAAGGCTGGTGAGAGGCCTTGAGCACAGCCATGTGAGGAGAGGCTGAGGGAGCTGGGGTTGTTTAGCCTGGAGAAGAGGAGGCTCAGGGGAGACCTCATTGCTCTCTACAACTACCTGAAAGGTGGTTGTAGCCAGGAAGGGGTTGGTCTCTTCTCCCAGGCAACCAGCACCAGAACAAGAGAACACAGTCTCAAGCTGCACCGGGGAAGTTTAGGCTCGAGGTGAGGAGAAAGTTCTTCACTGAGAGAGTCATTTGTCATTGGAATGTGCTGCCCAGGGAGGTGGTGGAGTCACAGTCCCTGGAGGTGTTCAAGAGGGGATTAGACATGGCACTTGGTGCCATGGTCTAGTCATGGGGTCTGTGGTGACAGGTTGGACTTGATGATCTTTGAGGTCTCTTCCAACCTTGGTGATACTGTGATATACTTTTGTGTTCTACTTGAGCTGGGGGGACTAACGTTTCTGTGGGCCAGATGAATAACGTTTTCCAAGCATGTGATGGAAATACTAGGACAAAATCTCTTATTAACTTTTCTAGTTCCAGGGACAATTTTAAAAAAAATAATAAATTGTCACTTGGTGGATGGGGAAAATTAGACATGGAAAAAAAGGAAGCATTCAACCAATGTAGCTCTGTATGCAACAAAGAGTATTGTATGTCTCTGCAATTTATATTAAATGGTTTGTTAATATTGTCCTGTTTCTCTTCGGTAAAATTGAATATTTCTGAAGATCTAATGTTTAAATGCTAGAGGTATGACTCATGTTATAAGCAATCACTTGGAAGAAAATAACCCTCCTTTTACCTGTTGTCTATTAAAAAACACAAACTTAATTGGCTAGTTGGTGCCTTCTTTTAACCCTCAACATCACCAATGTCTCATTGGAATGGTCTGTGATTAAGTTGTTATGCAGCCTCGCAGCTGTGTTCATGCGATGTGTAATGAAGCTGTATCTGTGATGCTACTGTTGTGAAGACCTGTACTATCACAGCAGAAGATAATTTATTATCATCCCTTAAATGTCTATGAGCCATGGGCAGTTTAAGACAACCTGTAGTAGAAGAGATGTGGAAATGAATCAACATATAAACCATGTATTCATCTTCAATATCTCACCATTATAATTTATTAATACTACAAAATATGTGATCACTTTTCATCTGTACCAGAGCCAGCTCTTCATATCTCTTCTGCTTTTCACCTGACTGCTTTCCTGTCTGTGTTATCTGTCTTACTGTTTCATCTGTCAGCTCTATTTTTCATGTTAAATCATTTCCTTTGCCTTCTTAGTTATTGGATTCAGTCATCTTCCATCTGTATCCTTCTGCTCTTTCCTCTGTCTACTGGAGGAGCTCTTGTGATAGATGGGATGAAACAAGCTGCCACTATTTTTGCCATTGCTAGTTCTCTCTTGCTGCATTCTGGTACCTGTGAGACAGAGATTATTTACCTGGATGGTTAGTTTTCTGTTTCCTCGGAAACAATAGTTGGAAACTCAGAATAATGTGACAAACTTCATAATTTCACCTTCTTAGCCTTTTTATTTAAAGTAGACCTGAAAATGCTTGCTTCCTCTCAGGAGGCGGAGAAATTAAAATTATTTCTTTAATCTTTTGCTGGTTTTGGTTGTTGGTGTTATTTAATAGCCCAGTGACTGGAGAATTCTTTGAAAAGCCTACTAAGAATGAGAGTCGAAGCTTTTAAGCCTTGTCTTAAAACTCTAACTTCCCTCTCTGTGTTCCATATAACAACAGAACAAAGGACTCTGAAGTCATTTGCCCTGAAGAAACTATAGATAGGATTGTGGGTGCTGTTGTAGACACCCTAAAATGTCTTGTACTTTTTCCTCGCATTGTTTTATGTGGTTTTCTTTGGCTTTTTTCCCCCTCAATCCCTCATGAGCAGAGTGATGCTGTCCATTTTCCATGGGGTATATAAAAACTAGGCCTGCTGTCAGTAGAGGGTGGTGTCTATAATACATCTTCTGCAGGTTGAGTATCGCCTGGTTTGAGCCCTGCTCAGTCAGTTAATGCAAATATGTGCCGCTATTGATGGCAGCAGCAAAGGCATCTCTGGGTTGTTTTCCCTCTTCCACAACTGAACCTATGGCTGTTGAAACGCGATGGCTCTCAGCACTCTCAGGGAAAAGCTTCAGCTGTGTAGATACACATATAAAGCCATAATATCTTGTCTCCACAAATCGTTTTCAAACTAACTATGATGTTGTCCTCCTCAATAGCTATTTTGCCACAGGAATATTTTGTGAAAGTTTTGCCTTTTTATCTGATGGTTTGGTTTTGTTGTGTTTGGGTTTTTTAAAACAAATGATGCTGAAATATTTGCCATCTCATATTTCAAAGTGTCAGATTACTACAATTGTCTGGAAAGTGTCAGAATGCACACTCCAATTAGTTGAACTTGATGACTCAATGTTCTAGCAAATGAAGTTGCTCTTATGGAAGAGAACGGGAGATGCACTTAGGATTTTCATGATCTGTGACATCATATGAGAGCTTAATGCTCAAGAATTGGGGAGTGGAAAAGATTGTTATGCTTGTCATTGTCTTGATAAATATTCCTTACCATACACTTTTCTGCTTCCTGTATGGAGTTACAAAGACAGAATATTTCTGTTGCTGAAAATAACCAGTGAAATACAATAGACTTGAACAGCTGAGCTGAACAAATGGTTCAGCAATTGTATCCCTTCCAACCATGCAGAAAAAAACTGCTTTGGAAACATATTGGGGAAAATGAGTCATCTATATATGGAATTTTTGGGGGCAAAGGGATTATAGCCTACAGGTTTTCTGAGACTTGACTTTCATCAGTTTTGCCCAGAAAGCTTAGTTCTATGCAGTGGTGCACTCTTCACCATTTTTTGTCTGTCTGCTGTTTGGTTTTGTCTGGCTCTTTTTTTCCAGTTGCTGGTGAGGGTGTGTGTTATCTTTTGGCTGGGGGGTTGGTGTTTTGTTTTTAACAAATCCCTCTACAGTGTAGTGTGATGTCAAGGAAAAAAATTAGTGAAGTGGGGCTAGATGTGACCTTTGCTCTTCCCCTATTTTGTGAGAAAGGCTGCAACATTGTGCTTTGTAGTTCACAAAATGAAAAATACAAAAGCATTATATCAGGTTTTCATCAAGACAATGACTTTAAGGAACAACTGTGGCTCAAACACTATAGCATTTAAAATACCTAAAATTAATACTAATAAGTGGTTGGTTTTTTTAAAGGGCAACAACAAAACAAACAGAATATGACAAATAAAACCCATCAGTTCACATCTGATCTACCATAATATTGCTTAGTTTTTGTTATAATTTTAGATGCCTTTCAAGTCTTAAGCACCATCCAATTAATTGCTCTGTGACAAGGCAAGAGTATGACAAACTAAAATACACAAAATTATTAGGATTAACTTGAGAAACAATTTGTAGATGAAAAATAGAACAAGAAGTTTTAACTTCGGAACCAGCCTTTTCAGTTGTGCAGGACTGGAGAAAATCTGATGTAATTCACTCTGGTTCATAATAAGGCTCTCACTTTATTCAACTGAAGAATCATAATTGATGATGGATTATCTGTTCATGGAGCAGAAGGAGGGAAGGCTCTTGGGGAATTAATTAGTAATTAAAGTTAACTTGTGTTGCCTAAATAAAATGAATTTATTCTAAGTGATTTTCTGCTCTGTTGAGATTTTCTCTAAGGAGATAGGACTATAATATCAGCCAATATCACTCGTTGTTATGCCTGGATATCTATCTGGATGTCTGGTCTGGATACGCACTATTCCACACAACTCACTGGAAAATTATTCTTTCTCTTCTGGTTCAAATGCACTTTTTCTGCTGTGTCTCACCATGAAATTAATTGATAACCACAAACTCTATTATATAAGGCTATTACTGAGTGGCTTTTTCAATTAAGTCAGATACAGCTGAGGGACTTGAAATAGCATTTATTCCCCACACCTTTGACTGTGAAGAAATTGACTTTTTGTAGCTGTGGTCTTAGAGGATTTCAACATGGATGTATATCTTCGCATTTAAGGATGCTGTGGTGGGTTGAAGTTCCCCCAGCATTAACTGTAACTGAATTTTAAGCACAGCCTAAACCCACCACAGATACATAAATGCATGTATTAAAAATAACAGCTTAAAACCCAAACTAATCAAACAAAATAGGTTGGACTTGATAATCTCTGAAGGTCTTTTCCAACCTGGTTGATTCTGTGATAATGTGAAAGCAATGTGGTACCAAACTCCGTTGGCAAACAATATCACAGCTAGTACTACACTAAATGATTTCAAAGGGAGAAAGTAAAACACCAGATGACAATTCCTTTGGATTTGTTCTACAGTCCAAAAAAAACTTGTCCTCTTTGTAGAGGAAAAGTTAGTATGACTGTCACTAAACCAAAATGCTTCAAATGATACTATGGTCAGAAATTCTTCCTTGTCGTTATAGCCTATTAATTCAATGTTGTCACTGATACATCATCTGTCAAAATATTGATGCCAATGAGGTAAGAACAACATACCTTCTGCTCTGTAACCTTTATATCACAATAATTTATGGTATCATCTCCATTGAGAGTCATTGTTGATAGGTCTTTACGTTCAGAGATGACTGCACTGATGTCTTCTGTTAATAGGTCATCTTCAGGCAGGGACAATAACTGCAAATGTGACTGAGATATTAACACTTTTGCTGGGGGCAGATTTGAAGCTATTATTCTTGAAAAGGACTGCTGTAACACTTTTCTTCCCCCCACCTTCCCCCAGAAACAAATCAAATGATCATTCTGCACATGCTTTATTATGGCTGTTTTATAAAGACACAAAAATGCCCAGTGGCAGACCTTGGTCGTCTTAGAAGCCTCCCATGTTTTACCACAGCAACCACAAGACTTTCCTTCTTTCTCTATTTTAACAGTTCCGCAGTGCCCCATGTGGGAGACCTGCTGTCACTGGAGTAATTGTTTTTTTCTTCTATAAATATCTGCAACCATTTTATCAGACTATTTTGGTTGTAGTCTACATGATGGAGAGTACAGCTATCAAATGTGTATGCTCTCTTGGTAGCCCAATTGTGAAATAAAATAGTTTTTAACTCCTACTAAGGTTTCTTCAGTATTTTTTTTTTCCTAAAATTGAAAATTACCCTTTTATGTTTTCAGCTTATGTAGGTTAGTAATGCATCATGATTATATCAGTGGTTGAGTAAAGGGTATGACACGATGGCAGTCTTGTACTGGAAGATGTGCAAACACGTGTTGAGTTGCAAAAACACATAAATGGTATTTCTTCTGCCATACTAAACTGGTTCTAAGGGCTGTGATTTCGGTTGGATTTGAAAATAGGCTAGAGAAATTGTCTCTGGAATTGTCACTTAGTTTCAGCCAAAGCAGATATTCTGGGATAACTCTTCTGATCAAATTTCAAGTGTAGACAAGTGTTAATAAGCACAGGTGTGTCACACAAAGCACACTTGCACAATAAATGTTACAATACACCAGATTGGAAGAGACCTTCAAGATCATCGCGTCCAACCCACCCAACAACTAAACCATGCAACCAAGCACCCCAGCAAGTCTTCTCCTGAACACCTCCAATGAAGGTGACTCCACCACCTCCACGGGTAGCCCATTCCAATGGGCAATCATTCTCTCCATGTAGAACTTCCTCCTAACATCCAGCCTAAACCTGCCCTGGTGCAGCCTGAGACTGTGTCCTCTTGTTCTGGTGCTGGCTGCCTGGGAGAAGAGGCCAACCTCTGCCTGGTTACAACCTCCCTTCAGGTAGTTGTAGAGAGCAATAAGGTCACCCCTCAGTCTCCTCTTCTCCAGGCTAAGCAACCCCAGCTCCCTTAGCCTTTCCTCATAGGGCTTATGTTCCAAACCCCTCACCAGCTCTGTTTGACTTCTCTGCTGCTTTGTTCCAAGTGTTCTTGGTGTACACCAAAAAACCTTTTTATATTTGCCATGGCTTTGAGGAGACCTACGAGGAAAAGGTTATGAAGTCTTTCTGGTTTTATAAGGATAAAGACTGACTTTTTGATGCAAATTTAAATTTTAAAACCAAATCAATCAAAACAAAACAGAAACACAAAAAGGTTAATTGATAACTTTCTTCCTGTTAGAATCCAAATGTACTGTAACGTTAAAGAAGAATTTGCAATTTAACTACCATGTAACAGAAAGATTGTGGAAGGATTTTCTCCAACTTTCGTGATCATGCAATGACAGCAGAGGGGTTTTAAAAAGCTCTCTTGCAACCAAAAATGGTCATCTTTTACATTGTGACTAATGTGTGCAGTGTCATGTGTATTTAAAATTGCTGAGGGTGGAATCTTTTGTTGTTTTTCTCAAGTTTTACTTAATTGGCTTTTCCTTATGTGCGGTCTATATTTTCCCCTTCTGAATATGGTGTTTTGTAACAGTTGTCTTTCTATCTTAACAGCAATGCAGTGGGAGGAAAGCCAGATGTTGCTTAGCCTTAAAAAAGAAGGGGAAAGAAAGCTCTTGTTTTTATGAAAATATTTTGCTTCTAATGTTATTTTTTTCCCCTCCTCTTTCTGCATGTCATCACTGAGGTGGCCCTGCTCTGATGCAGATGAGTGGTGTAGGTGTTGTCTTTGGCTTTCCACACTTCAGCTTGCTTGTGGTTTTCGGGGGTAGTTGGAGGACTTTTATGTCTTTGCTTGTTTGTTTTCTTCCTAATGCTTTGTACAAATGCAAATTGAATCGTTAATGTTATCGCTCATTAGGAAAACAAGTTCTTGACTGTAGGGGAAGATTTGCCCTTGCTCGAGTTAGAGAAGGCTGTGTTTAAGCTTCGACTTAGAAAAGAATGTAAGCATCTTGTAACTGAGGAGAAAGGCTTGCCAGAATTTGGTTGGATGTGTTGAAATATTGCTTTGTTATTTTAACCTATTGCATGCCTTAATTACATGCATACCAGTAGAAATTAACCACTTAAGATGTGACACACATGTTTTCTAAAAGAGCATTTAACTTTGCTGTGTAACATAATAAACGTCTTCGCCTGGTAACATCTTGGCCTGGAAGCTGTGCTTGTAGTGACTCTAGGGTGATCAAACACCTACACCCGTACTACTACAAATGGTGACCATGATGTGCACCCTGAGCAACTACAGATAACATCTCCAACTTGCACCCTGGGCAACTACAGAACATAAACAACAACACTTACTTGGCTCCACCTGGCCTGTGAAGATGGTGCTTGCCAATGCCATTAAATGATTGCCCTGAAGTTCTTGGTGTCTATGGGACTCGCTAGAGGCTGTTTTCCACTGGGAGGAGTGGCCAGTGATGGTCCCCAACTTAGCCTAAATACAGGCGCAGAGAGCACAGGAACTGGCTGGAGGGCCGTGCCCAGAGAGCGGTGGTGAATGGTGCCACATCCAGCTGGAGGCCAGTCACTAGTGGTGTCCCCCAGGGATCAGTTCTGGGGCCCCATCCTTTTCAATATCTTTATTGAAGAGCTGGATGAGGGGATTGAGTCAGTCAGTCAGTGCAGATGACACCAAGTTGGGAGCACACGTCAATCTGTTAGAGGGTAGAAGGGGTCTGCTGAGGGACCTTGACCGGCTGGACAGGTGGGCAGTCCAACATGATGGCATTCAACAAGTCCAAGTGCTAGGTGCTGCACTTTAGCCACAACAACCCCATGCAGAGCTACAGGCTGGGGTCAGAGTGGCTGGAGAGCAGCCAGACAGAAAGGGACCTGGGGCTACTGATTAGCAGCTGTCTGAACATGAGCCAGTAGTGTGCCCAGGTGTCCAAGAAGGCCAATGGCATCCTGGTCTACATCAGAAATAGCGTGGCCAGCAGGAGCAGGAAAGTCATTGTGCCCCTGCACTCACACCCTGAGTCTTCTGTCCAGTTTTGGGCCCTTCAATTTGAGAAGGATGTCAAAATGCTTGAACGTGTCCAGAGAAGGGTAATGAGGCTGGTGAGAGGCCTCAAGCACTATGAGAAGAGGCTGAGGGAGCTGGGATTGTTCAGCCATGAGAAGAGGAGGCTCAGGGGAGACCTTATTGGTCTCTACAGCTACCTGACAGGAGGTTGTAGCCAGGAGGGGGTTGGTCTCTTCTCCCAGAAAACCTGTGACAGAACAAGAGGACATGGACTCAAATTGCACAAGGGCAGGCTTAGGCTTGCGGGCAGGCTTAGGCGTCACCATCCCTGGAGGTGTTCAACAGGGAATCGGACGTGGCGCTTGGTACCATGGTTTAGTAGTCATGAGGTCTTGGGTGACAGGTTGGACTTGATGATCTTTGAGGTCTATTCCAATCTATGATTCTATGACTGCCTGGACATAAAAATAAAAAATTTAAAAAAGAGAGAAAAGAGAAGAAGAAGAAGAAAAGTTAAAGGCACCTCTGGGGAAAAAGAAGAAACTGAATCAACAGAAGATCCCTAGGCTGCAGGGCAGAGGTGAGCAGTTGGGGTAATTATAGAGGGGTTGGTACCTCTCTTTTTGATGAGCACATCAAGGGCAGTCAGATGTCAAGAGACAGCGATATTCAGTCTCTACTCAGCTCTTGGGGGAAAAAAGAGCTATAACTCTCTTCAACGTGTTTTAATTGCAGACAAAAGGGACATTTTAAGCGAAAAGTATCACTTCAGGAGGAGATAACCGTCCTAGAAGCCTTTTAGAAACTCTTTAAGCAACATGAGAAGTCTATCAGTACCTCTGCTTTTCAGCAGATGCTCTTTTCAGCTGCTGAGCACTGCTCCTCTTTCACTAAAAGAACAGTGTGTGATCCAGGGATCTGGGATAAGATCAGAACTGAGTTTTGGGACTGTGCTAAGAAAGAAAGTAAGATCATTACAAAAAAGAAGTTCTTGACTGTCATGGCTGATACAGTTTTCTCTGCTAGTTCCTCACTGACATTCCAGCAGATTCAGTGTATGCTTTGGGTGTTGTTTGCTTAGCTTGTGTTCACTTGGGTGTGATGGGAACTTTTCTCGGGGAGTTGAACAATATTCTCATAAACAGAAGAGGGTTTTGTGAGGCACAAACAAGAACGTATTTACTAGAGCTGCTAACCTCTTCAATGCAGAATGTTTCCAGATCTCCTGATGTACAGAGCTAGTAGGAGCTCTCATTTTATTTCCATTTTACTTTGAACACTTACTACACTGCCTGTCACTTCTTCAAAGATATTGCTTTGCAAGAAGGGGAGAAGGTCTCTTGAAAGCAACTGTGTTTCTAGCTTAACTTTTCATTCTGACAAGAGCTGAGGCTAAGGACATCAGAACTAGGCTGGGAGTAGAAGCAAGCACGAAGTGAAAATTCACTTTTCTTAAACAAAACCTTTGAGATGTTTTCCAAATGGGAAAACAGAGTTGACAGCCTAAATAAGACAATGTTTCATTTTAGATGCAATCAAACTAAAGTTTCATTGAGCTTGGACAACACATGATTTAATTATCTTTTTTTTTTTTTTTTTAAACTTGCAGGAAAAACAAAACAAAAAGCAACTCTCCAATTACGATGAGAAAAAGCTCCAGCATCTCTATTATGCAACACAAATGTATGGATTTACTGAAATAAAGGCAGTTGTCAAAGCTGAATTCCAATCAAGACAGCAATCATAGTGCATATAGAGAGCTTGATTCAGGAAGATGATTAGCCAGGCAAAATGCAAATAATTTTTGATCTGCACATTATCTTGAAGTATTCGGTTTGTGGAAGATACTATTCTCAGAACTCCCCTAAAACATTAACTGCTTTTGCATCTGAAAGCATATGATTTGTTTGGAAAAAAAAAAACCTCACACCCCAAAACACAACAAAACAAAAAATGGTGAACCAAGGTGGTGTGACGTGTTTTGTTTGGTAGATGGCAAGCTGTTTCTTTGAGCCGTTTTGTAGCCTCTATGAGGATACAATTTTTAAGCTCACAGGCCTGTGCCTCCTCTCTCCCACAGAACTCTGTTCACTGACCTTGCAGTCCTTGGCTCCCAGCTCTCCTGTGAGACCTCAGCAGACCCAACTGGGTTTGCATCCTGTTGGTGGGGCTATGGGAATGAATGACTTTATTTTCCTGCCTCTTCATGACACCTGTATCTGTTGTTAGGTGAAGAAAAATAATTCAAAGGCAGTCACTCAAAACTGATTCAAATCAATCTAACCTTTTTGGTGCCCTCAGCTGCTGCAAAAAAACAGAATTCAAATTATATGAAACAATGTTTGTAAAAAAAGACAACTGAGATCTGTGCTGATAGTGCTAGAAGAAGGGATTGCTCTTTTGTGTGATAATCCAGTAGAATAGAATCAAATTAACCAGGTTGGAAAAGACCTTCGAGATCATCAAGTCCAACCTATCACCCAACACCATCTTATCAACTATACCATGGCACCAAGTGCCTCATCCAGTCTCTTCCTAAACACCCCCAGTGATGGTGACTCCACCACCTCCCTGGGCAGCTTATTCCAAAGGCTAATCACTCTTTTTGTGAAGAACTTCTTCCTAAACCTCCCCTGGTGCAACTTGAGACTGTATCCTCTTGTTCTGGTGCTGCTTGCCTGGGAGAAGAGACCAACCTCCACCTGGTGACAACCTCCCTTCAGGTAGTTGTAGAGAGCAATAAGGTAGTGAAGCTACCCATCATGCCAGCGGGTGACTTGAATTCGTGTACTTCTGCTGCCCAGAAGGTTATCTTAGCCTCCTGTTAGAGCTGTCCTATCTTGTATAAAAGAATTAAAATTCTGAAGAGCTAGGACAAGAGAAGAAAAGCTTTTTAACCTGCCAGCAAGGATGCACTTTTGCAATAGGACACAGAGTTTTTACTCTCTGCTCCAGCAATTTTACTGTTATTTTTTTCCTCTACAGACTTTGGCTCACATGCTTTAGACTACATTGTGTTTTGAGGGGAAGGGAAACATTGATCCTGAAAGGAGACTTTCCAGAACACTTTGATGCATCTCTGTGGTCAGGGCATTCTGACCACAGATATGCATCAAGGGCATCCCACAAGGATGCGGGACTGAATTCAGTCAAACAGAGAAAGGAAGTGACCTTGTGTGTCTGTCAATACTCATGACTGCTCCAGTCAGGGACAGTACTCAGTACTGCCTCTTCAGAAAGAACAGCCCCATGTTTCTGGGGAAATTTGCCACTGGCTGTGATCAGTCTAAAATTACTGTAAGCAAGGACAAGGGCTGTCTGCTTAAAATTTATCATATTTACCATATAAATATAGCAGCACCATTTTAAATTCCTCTTATATTTTCCCCTTTTGTTTTATCTCAGGTAGGTGCAGTTTGTCCCCAGAGGTTTCCTTACAAGAGCTGTGACTCTGATATGGGCAGTTCCCTATGCCTGCAAGTCAGGACTGTCAGCAATTTCCGTTTGTCTTGTGTTCTGGGGACCTGGTTTCTGCATCTCTACAGTAACCTTGTAGCATGATATTGTTCAATACAATACAATAAACCAGGTTGGAAGAGACCTTCAAGATCATCGCGTCCAACCCATCAAACAACTAGATCATGTCACCAAGCACCCCATCAAGTCTCCTCCTGAACACTTCCAATGACGGTGACTGCACCACCTCCCCCGGCAGCCCATTCCAATGGGGAATCACTCTCGCTGTATAGAACTTCCTCCTAATATCCAGTCTAAACCTGCCCTGGCGCAGCTTGAGACTGTGTCCCCTTGTTCTGGTGCTAATTGCCTGGGTGAAGAAACCAACCCCTTCCTGGCTACAACCACCCTTCAGGTAGTTGTAGAGAGCAATAAGGTCACCCCTCAACCTCCTCTTCTCCAGGCTAAGCAATCCCAGCTCCCTCAGGCTCACTTCATAGGGCTTGTGTTCCAAACCCCTCACCAACTTTGTTGCCCTTCTCTGGGCACGCTCCAGCAAGTCAACATCCTTCCTAAACTGAGGGGCCCAGAACTGGACACAGGACTCAAGGTGTGGCCTAACCAGTGCAGTGTACAGGGGCAGAATGACCTCCCTACTCCTGCTGGCCACACTGTTCTGATGCAGGCCAGGATGCCATGATCATTAACTGTTCATTGTCTTGAGCAGTGAAGTTTTATTTAAGTTTCAATTTATGTATTCCAAAGGACAAAATACACATGAGACTAGTTACCTCCTGCATTACATTTACCAATGCTGCCCATCACAAGTGTTAAAAACTGGTTTAGGAGAAAAAAAAAGAAAGAGAAAAGAAACAAAACAAAGAAACATAACCAACCAACAGCCCCAAACAAACAAAAAACAACCCCACCCAACCAAAAAAACCCTAACATAAGCCCTGGAATGGGTTATAACAGCCTCAATCCAGTTTGTGTTGCTCAATAATCCCAATAACCTATGAAGAGAAGCTGAGGGAGATGGGATTGCTTAGCCTGGAGAAGAGGAGACTGAGGGGTGACCTTATTGCTCTCTACAACTACCTGAAGGGAGGTTGTAGCCAGGCAGAGGTTGGTCTCTTCTCACAGGCAGCCAGCACCAGAACAAGAGGACACAGTCTCAAGCTGCACCAGGGCAGGTTTAGGCTGGATGTTAGGAAGAAGTTCTATACAGAGAGAGTGATTTCCCCATTGGAATGGGCTGCCTGGGGAGGTGGTGGAGTCACCATCATTGGAGGTGTTCAGGAGGAGACTTGATGGGTGCTTGGTGACATGATCTAGTTGTTTGATGGGTTGGATGCGATGGTCTTGAAGGTCTCTTCCAACCTGGTTTATTGTATTGTATTGTCAGTCTGTCTCCAAGGGGCACTATCTGCTGTTGAATGCTCAGATGTCCCATGTGCAGGCATCAGATGATGTCCTTTCTATCTGCTTCGTTACTGGCTGGGCAGTAATTTAATCTATACATAAACACGTATGTATATGAAATAGAAACAAACCATGAAATATAATAGAGACAATGCATTTCTGCTTCAAAAATACCTCTGACATTAGCAAATCTCAGCCCTTTTAGACGACCTAGCTTTTCTTTATTCCATCCCATTGTACAGATTACTGCTTGAAAGCTTTTCAAAGTTGGATCTCTGTCTCATTCATTATGTTGTCTCCTTTCTTACTAAAAGGCAGTTTACAAAATACTGAGCAGTACTGCCCGTAAAGTACCTGGAATCCTTGCCTACTTATACCAGAGAGAGAACGTGTTCAAACTCTGCTATGTTCTGCAGGAGGTCAATGGTTTTCTTGATTTGAATATCATAATAATTTCTGGGTGATAGTGTGAGGGGGAGAGGGAATTAAGAAGCCAAAGTCTGGGGAAACATACATGACCCACTAATGAATGCTGGCATCATGAATCAGCCCTGGCTTTGCCCAGGTTAGCTGGGAATTTTGCCATTGAGTTTTATCAGGCTGGAATTTCTATGTCAATATTTGGAATTGGAGTAAGTTTGGTTTAAAGCAAAGGCTTTCTTTTTGTAAAAAGATTAAATGTTTTAAATTCTTCTCATGAAGACTGTCAATTATTATCCTACCTATAATTACTTAACTAGAAACCAGCCTAATGAGCAGATAAATGAGCATGAACATCACAGTTTCTTTGGACAGTGCCATCTGGTTGTAAAACATAGTGATTCTTTCTTGTAAAATTTTAATTACCATGGCAAATCTCAGCTCTATAAAAAACCCTCAGTGTAATTTAAGGCTGCTTTTGTAGATTATGCAAGCCCTCATTGCTCTGAAAAAAACTACTATTAATGTAAAGCAATGACTGTCTTCTTTAATGGAATTTGAGGAGCAAAATGTGATTTTTTTTTTTCCTGTGTTACTCTTCATTAGAATATTTTTCTTCATTTATTTTTTTTTATATACAACATGAAATGTAACCTGTGAAAAGATTGAATGGCTTGCTGGTTTTGCCAGAGCATCTCCACACCTCTTTCTCCTAAATCTTCCCAGTTCTCATTGGCAAAAAAAATCACCAAATCTGACCTACCTGAGATATTTGTGCCCAGACCATCCAGGGTCAATAATTAATTCAGATTTTTCAGTCATACAGAAGGAAGTCAGACATCCATAATTTCTAACAAATTCTTAAAGAACTTAACTGATATTTCATGTTTCTTTGGCACTTGCCTTGCTATATTATATCTTGATTTGAATATTGAGAAAATATTTAATGTAATGATTGGTTTCTTGCCTAAGAGTGCAGTCTCTTCTATTTTTAATAACTGAGTAATCTTGCTTCTCTTTAATATGATGCTAAAGAAAAAGTAAGAATATGAAAGCTATTTATTTGAAGTAGTCCTAAGCTGGTGGAATAAATGTTATAGAAAGTACCAGTATCAGTGAACATATTGGAGACTCTAAACTCATGGAGATGTCATTTTTTTTTCCTTTGTCTGTTTTACATCATACCTGTAACTGAATGTTTTATGAACATTCAGCTTGTAGGTGATACTTTTGGATTCAATGAATGTCGATTTGATAACATAATCAGGAACAGTGTGGCCACCAGGAGCAGTGAGGTCATTCTACCCTGTACTCAGCACTGGTCATGCCACACCTTGAGTCCTGTTTCCAGTTCTGGGCCCCTCAGTTTAGGAAAGATGTTGACTTGCTGGAACATGTCCAGAGAAAGGCAACAAAGCTGGGGAGGGGTCTGAAGCACAGCCCTGTGAGGAGAGGCTGAGGGAGCTGGGGTTGCTTAGCCTGGAGAAGAGGAGGCTCAGGGTGAGACCTTATTGCTCTCTACAACTACCTGAAGGGAGGTTGTAGCCAGGTGGGGGTTGGACTCTTCTCCCAGGAAAGCAGCACCAGAACAAGAGGACACAGTCTCAAGCTGTGCCAGGAGAGATTTAGGCTGGATGTTAGGAAGAAGTTCTGCATAGAAAGAGAGATTGGCCATTGGAATGTGCTGCCCAGGGAGGTGGTGGAGTCACCATCACTGGGGATGTTTAGGAAGAGACTGGATGGGGCACTTGGTGCCATGGTTTAGTTGATAAGATGGTGTTGGGTGATCAGTTGGACTTGATGATCTCGAAGGTCTTTTCCAGCCTGGTCTATTCTATTCTATTCTATTCTATTCTATTCTATTCTATTCTATTCTATTCTATTCTATTCTATTCTATTCTATTCTATTCTATTCTAGATTGCCTTTTCTCCTCTTTTCTTAGAGAATTCATCTTATACATCCATAGAGCCCTCAATTAAAAAAACAAACAAACAAAGAGGACTATCAAAAATTACCATTTATTGACTCTGATTCTTGCAGTGATGTTGATTTGGAGTGTTCCTGTTTTGTTGGTTGGGTGGTTTGGGTTTGGGGTGGGGTTTGTTTGTTTATGTTGTTATTCTCTTGGGTTTTTTGTTGTCATGGGCTTGTTTACTTTTTAAAATTTGTAATAGATTGAATGTATTTTTTTTCTTTGAAAGGAAACTTCAGGTTAGAAATATTCAGTGAGCACTTACTGTCAAGAGAGTTATTGACTAGAATGAATTCTGGGATAATTGCAGCTGAAGTGAAAACCTCTTGTTGTTAAATTAATCTCTTGGTATAACACCATGGGCTTAGAGCAGAGGACCATATAGCTCCACAGGTCTGTCTCTAAAAGCAGTCAGTAGGGGATATGTTGAGCAAAGGTACTACAGTCATCAGCATGCTGCCACCAATATTTCAAAGTTGTAATTCATGCATAAGATACAAGGCAAACCTGAAAATGGGACGTGCACACACACACACACATCCCCACCCCTGCTCCCTCTGCCATGAGGTAGATCACTTGCTTTTCTCCCCAGCAAATTTTTGTTTTTTTTTTTTTCTTCCCCAAAGGAATTTGAATTACAATAGCACATCAGGGAAGAAAATCCAAGTAATTATGCAGGATCCTTATTCATGCAGCACGACAAAGGTTGACATAATCATACTTCAAAACAGTGCAAATTCTGTATTGCAGAGCAGTTGCATATGAGAGAATAGGTAATTGGTCTCACCTCTTTCTTGGCCTTGCAAAACTAGAGCCTGGGTTGTTCAAGGGCTGAAAAAGAAATTGTACCTCAGATCTCTCACTGAGATTCAGAGTGGAGTACAAGCAGGCTGCCTAACCTGAAACTTCTGCAGTGAGTTCTACAGAAAAAAGTTGTTTTCTCTAGGGCCAAGAGAATTCCTTGCATGCGATGTGAATGACACTGAGAAAACAACTGGGGAAATTGTAAATCATGATCAATATCACTGTACTCATAAAATTCCAAATGAAGCTGCAGGTATGGAGATAAGAGTGGCTTTACCACAGCTTAGTGTACTTGTACAAAGCACAGTTCTGTTAGTTTATTTGTGCTTCTCTCGGTTTAATAATGTGCTATTTGTGTCCCAGCAAGGAGCTCCATCTATAATGCTCTTCTGACCTGCCTGGTTCTGAAATCATGGTTTCACAAGAACTTAATTTGTAGTGATAGCTCCTGATGCTTAATTAAGCTGCATAGTCTGAGCTGTGATGTTCTTCAGGCTTGTAGAAGCAGTCAGAATTTACTGAGATGCTTAAAACAATTAGTTGGTCTGCAGTAAACCTTGAAGTAAGATTAGCTTTACTGATATAGACTGGTTAGAAGTCTGGGGAAAAGTTTCACTGTACACTGTTTTATAAGTGCCAACAGTACTTACTCAGTACAGGTAGTCAGAGATTTAAGGTGAAAGAGCAAATAGTCATGGTCTGAAGTAAGTCGTTTTGACTTTCAAGACCATCACTAGCATTTTCAAACCTCTTTAGTGGTTAAAAGAAAATTCTTCCTATGTTGCAGTGTCCTTTAGATAAGGTATACATTTTCAATGACCTTGTTCCAGAGAGTCCTAAGAGATGTTATCTGGCTTCTGTTCATTCAACACCTGGCTAGATACAGTTATAACATGTTAAAAAAAAAAAAAAACAAACAACAAACAAACCAACCCCAAAACACACACACACAAAGCAAACAGAAGAAAAGCATAAGTATAAATTACTTTGTGAATTATGGGTGATCTAAGGCTGAAAATGAAAGATTTTTAGATTTAGAATTTGCCAGTTAAGAAAGCTTCCAGCATGAGTAGCTTTTTTAGTCTCATGCAGAACTTGAACAGGAGGACAAAAGAAGGAGCTGTACTGTCAGGTGAATAATGTGCAGAGAAGTCTAGTTGCTTTACCAGAAGTTGTGTAACAACAGCTGATGCTGCAGGGAGTGTGGATTTCACAGAGGCATCAGCTGACAAATTCTGAATCTGATTTTGTATTTTTAGTTACTAATTGATTTATCCAACTGGGAGGTAGTTATGATGACAATTTTTCATGTCAGTATTAAAAAATTACAGAAATGTCAAGCTGTCTTGCAGCAGGATTCAAAACTTGTCAGTAGGGTTTGTTAATTTTTTATTATTAACATAAAGATTACGAAGCTAGGGAGGGATTTGGGCTGGATTGTAACTTTTTTTTCGATGTATTGTTATTTTCCACATCCATTTTTGGTAGGGAACATTAAAATCTGTAATATATAATCTGTGTGCACCTGTTCCAACGTCAGATGTGGCTTCTGTAAGATATGCAGATCCTTTTGAAAGTCTTATTTTTCATCAGGAATACCAAATGAGTAACAATGCACAAAGGCCTTCCTTCACTTGGGAACTGAGGCTACTTCTAATCATTCTAGATGAGAAGAGACAAAAGAGTCTGAAAAGAGAATGTTCAAAGCATGAATAATTCAGTTCATGTTTGAAATGAATGAACAGTCATAGTTATACTTTAATTGACAAAATTGGGTTTCAATACAAACTACTGTGAATGGCTTGACAAAATTTGTTATTTGCTTGTATAATGCAGTGTGATCAAGACATGCAATTGGAGCTCAGCTTCCTGCTGGATCCCAGGTGACTATGCTGTCAGCTGGCCCTCCAGATGGCACAGATCTTGAGATGACAACATGATGGTTTATGAAGTGGAAAGTGTAATTACTGTGTTAACAATGCATAATGTTGGATTTACTGTTGGTACTAAAGCTGGAGAAGTTGAATAATACATCACTAAAATCTCTCTCTGGAAAAGACAAATGCTTTAATCCATGAAAAATTACTCCACTACTAATCTTAAAAGTATTCAAGTCCTTTTCAAAAAGTTTTTTTTCCTTCTGTTTTATTTCCTATCCCTCAATATAAGAAATAATGCAACTATTTCTGATACTCTTAATGCCATTGGGTTTGGACTCAGCTGTCTTTTTAGGATGTTGAGTAGCAATTGGACTAGGTTGCATGGAGCAAAACTAGAATTGGGTAGATACAGATTGGATGTTAGGAAGAAGCTCTTCACCATGAGGGTGGTGAGGCACTGGAGCAAGTTGCCCAAGGAGGTGGTGGAAGCCCCATCCCTGGAGGTTTTTAAGGCCAGGCTGGATGTGGCTCTGAGCAACCTAGTCTAGTGAAAGGCGTCCCTGCCCATGGCAGGGGGGTTGGAACTAGATGATCCTTGAGGTCCCTTCCAACCCTGATAATTCTATGATTTTATGATCTAAATGGCCACTGAAAGAGTAAAAACAGCAAGTGAATGTAAAGCATGTTTGAATCTGAGATGTCTATACTATGAACTCTGAGATACTGGGAGAATGACCACAGACTGCAAATGTGACCTATGACTCTGCAACCATCTTAGGTCACCCAAGAAACTTGTTAATGTTTTTTCTAATCTCTCTAGCTCTTCTGAAATTCTTGTCATACTATGAATCAATGCATTACCAAAAATACACTAGTACATTATTTTATATCTATGCATGTAATACGCACGTACATAAATACATATCAATTTCTAACTCTCATGTTGAACTGTTTGGTTAAAAGAACCCAAATATTTGTCTGAGAGCACAGAAAATGTTAAGAGTTATCACTAGTGTTACCAGTGGTATATTCTAGTAAGTTTCCTGCAAGAAAAGCTATCTTAAGATTGCTTTGATTTTGAAATTGTCAAAACCTTTACTTGCAATGCATGCTGTGTGTGCAAAAAGAAAACAAAAAACCCCCATAACCCCCTAGACAACAATCAAACCAACCCCTTAATAAAATGAACAAACCAACAAAACCCTTATCTTGTTTTTTGCTTTTCTAGATAAAAATAATATTTTTTTTAATTGGGTGTAGTGTTGAAAACATTGTTCATACTTTTTGTACAAATGTTCTAATGCAAGACATTGTCTGATGCTTAAGTAAAGCTGTGAAAGGTGAAGAAATGAGTTAACTCATAAAGGCAACTTTTAAAATATTTGGAAATGTCACAATAGCAGAATTCAGCATCAGCATGAGCTCTGGATCACGTTTCAGTCATCAATTATTCCATCGGTTTGTATTCCGGTGGCTATTTTGATGAATTTATTGAGCCCCAGTATAACATCCAAACCTGTAGTGAATCCAACAGTATACCAGAGTTTAATGATAGAGGAATGTTTGTAAAATCCAGATATCAAAATGATATTTTTCTGCAAGAACTACAAGCATTCTTTAAATGTGAGGGTGTCCAGTCATAGAATCATGGAATTGTTAGCGTTGGAAGGGACCTCCAGGATCATCTAGTTCCAACCCCTGCCATGGGCAGGGACACTTCACACTAGATGAGGTTGCTCAGAGCCCCATCTAGCCTGGCTTTAAAAACCTCCAGGGATGGGGCTTCTACCACCTCCCTGGGCAACCTGTTCCAGTGACTTGACACCCTCATGATGAAGAATTTCTTCCTAACATCCAATCTGAATCTACCCATTTCTATTTTTGTTCCATTTCCCCTAGTCCTATCACTGTCTGACACCATCCTTGTAATAGGACTCTCTGGCTTCCATTCAACCTTGCTGGCCATATGCGGCCATCTTCCTCTTTTTTTTTTGGTGTGTATATGTGTGGTTTTTTGTCTGTGTCTGCTTGCAGCAAACTGGGGAGCAGAAAGGTGCCTATTTTTCTGAAATATCCTTACAAATCTCTTCCTTCTGCAGCAATTCATCTGTCTTCTTTTTATTTGCTGTCTGCAGTTTTCCTCACTGCAGCACCTTCCAAAGTAGCTGGAAGTCATAGACATGACTGACATTCAGCTTATTGGAAAATTTTATAGAATCATAGAATCAGTCAGGGTTGGAAGGGACCACAAGGATCATCTAGTTCCAACCCCCCTGCCATGCGCAGGGACACCCCACACTAGATCAGGCTGGCCAGAGCCTCCTCCAGCCTGGTCTTAAACACCTCCAGGGATGGGGCCTCAACCACCTCCCTGGATAACCCATTCCAGGCCTTCACCACTTTCATGGTGAAGAACTTCTTCCTCACATCTAGCTTGAATCTCCCCATTTCCAGCTTCATTCCATTCCCCCTAGTCCTATCACTACCTGAGATCCTGAGAAGTCCCTCCCCAGCCTTCCTGTAGGCCCCCTTCAGATACTGGAAGGCCACAATGAGGTCACCTCGGAGCCTTCTCTTCTCCAGACTGAACAGCCCCAACTCCTTCAGTCTGTCCTCATAGGAGAGGTGCTCCAGCCCTCTGATCATCCTCGTGGCCCTTCTCTGGACGCCTAACAGCACGTCCATATCCCTCCTGTAATAGGGGCTCCAGAACTGGATGCAGTACTCCAGGTGGGGTCTCACCAGAGCTGAGTACCATTTTAGCATTTTAGTCTTTCATACTGGCTTTGGAAATACTTTTGGAAACTGTTTATTTTGAACATTTAACTTTATTTTTATTTTTTTATGTTTTTTTTTTTTTTTTTTTATGGTCCATTATTTTCAACAGTAGCTGCTCTCATTGCCAAGAGATGTATACCTTGGCATGTTCTCTATTAACTTACTACTGCCTGCAGAAACAAAAAATGGCGAGTTGTAAAGTGACTCAGTAGAGATTCAAAAATCATTAATGATGTGGGGTGTGAAGTGGGTACTTCTTAAAATGTTTTATTTTGACATGTAGGATTGGGTATAAACTGCACATCCAGGGTAGCCTGCCAAGGGCAAGCTGATACTGCTGGGGAAACACAGATTAGTTTTAACTTTGAACATATTTGGTATGTGAAAACACTTCCTCCTCTTGTCATTACTCTTTGGTGTGAAAGTTAAGGGATTTTCTGAATAGCTTATTTGCAGAAATAAAATCAACAATCATTGAAATATTTCACAGTCAATGTGCTTAAAAACATTTTATAATCCTTTTTGTCTGAAGAAACAAATAAATTTTGTGTTAATCCATACAAGATTTGCATCTTCCCCCCCCCTTGTTCTCTTTAAAGAAAACATGTTTAGGGGCTGCACTTAGAAGGAAGATTAAAATGATGAGACCTATTTGTGCTTTAAATGGTAAACTAATTGCACTTTCAAGACAAACTATATAGCTTAAAATGCATGTGTTCCATATTCACGGGGCTTAACAGATGTTGGCTTATGAAGCATGTATCAAATACATATGGCAAGCAAAGCAGTTGCAAGCGTTGCTCTGTCAGATGCTGCATAGCCTGAGGCATTAATAACTATTATCAATTCAAAGCTGAAACAATGTGCAGAGGAGGTTTGTAGCTTTTACGTGGTTTTCAGCCATTTCTAGTTCAATATGAGCATACAAGGGATAAATTGCCAAAGACTGTCTTACTGATGCTTATCTTACAAAAACTTAATCTGTTTGACTAAACAAAAGGCTTCAGGCACTAGTGACTTTCTCTTGATGTGTCCTTTTCTCCTCTGGGTGACATCTGACAAGCTTGGGTTAAAATACTTTCTGCAGCTGATTGAAAAACAAGACAAAAAAGGATCCCTGTGCTGGTCAGCAAAGCACATTTGTGCCATAGATTGTCCCTTTGCTCTTGTGCACTTCATCAAATTTGTTTGAGGTGCTTGCATGTTGTGGTCCTGATACACGCCTATAAAATTGGTAGAAATAGAGATAATTTAGTAGTTTTTTTGTGGGTGTTTTTGTTTGGTTTGTTTGTTGTGGGTTTTTTTTTTTTTGGGGGGGGGGTGGGGTGGGTTGGTTGTGTTTGTTTGGGGGTTTTCTGCTACAAGAATTTCTGTGGAATGTTTCTCCTTCATGTCCTTGCAATGTATGCTCTAAGATTTATCTGTTGGGAGCAAAACCCCCATTGTTACATAAGTGTCTCAGTATAATTGAGTAAAATGCATTATCACTCCCTAATCTTATTTCAACATTTTTGTTATTTCCAATTTTCATAAACCTCCTATTTAGATCAATTCAATATCAGCTCCTGGTGATCAGTTCAATACAGCTCAGCATTTTCCTTTGTCACCAAAGAGCAACCTTTTTGTATTTGGAATTGGACATCTGTGTGCATCTTTATGCATATTTCCCTAGCTGTTGCTTTGCCACTAAACCATTTGATTTATGACAGTTTGATTGTTATAATTGCTTTGAGTTTGCCACATAAACCAGAAAATGCTGTTTGCTTTCATCCTGGATGACTCTTACTGAAATAAACACATAGATACTCTGGAAGGCAAGGGAAAATGATGTTCTGCAAACAGCAGTGACCTTGATAATTGCCCTTGTAGCTAGCAGACAGACACAGCCTGGTAGGCATCAAATACACAAGAAACAAAATTTCTGAAGTGCAACATGTACTGCTAAAAGATGTGTTTAAAGGTCTGTTTCAGGGATCTATTTATTCTCCAACTTATTTTTCCACTGCATCCCATGTTGATCAGAGCAGCATTGTTCAAACAGCACAGATGTAACGTTCTTTCATGTTTTCCTCTTAGAAAAGATCCCTTTCCACACTGAATGCTTGAGAAGTTTAATCATGGTAGAAAGCAGGTAACTGGTGAGCTTAGTGAGTTGTGTGACTTCCATCAGATGCTGTTGCAAATCACAGTTTCAGAGGTATCATAACTGGGTTCCCTATTTCAAAGACCAAAAAAGCGCAACAATTATAAAAGTGGATACTTAAAGCTCTTCCAATCTATGCTGAGGGCAAAATGTCTTTCTCTTGAAAATTCAACCAGTTAAGCTTCCATTAGACTGGGTTTTCATTTAGAAATGTTAAAAAAGCATCATTTTCAATAGTGAGAAGCACAGATACGTTCTCACAGGATCTGTCTGTTTCATCATATTTAATGGAAGTTATGATTCAGTGCGCTGTCAGACAAGAAAAAAAGAACGTTTGGTTGGTTGGTTGGTTGTTTTTTTTTTCCCCCAGGGCATATTTTTCAAAACCACTGGTTAACAAAACTTACCTGGAGTTGATTGTGCCAAATCCTGAAAGCTTCTAAATGTTATATGCCATCAGAGCTAACAGTGTATTCTGCTTTCTAAGAAATATGTAGCAGTTTACAGGGAAGCTGATCCTCTAGATCTTGGGAGATCTGGTGCACTTCTAAGCTGATCTGTAAGCTTTTCAGGCTTTTCTTGGTCCAGTTGCTCCATCCCAGGCTTTTTTTTTTTCTGGAGGAGGAAGTGATGCATGTTTCATTTAGAAAACATGTCCAACATGTTGGAAGAGCACAGGAAATTAAATCTTATTTAGAAAAACAACTTTCTGTAGCCAGGGACTCTGCAGATTTCAGAGTTCACTTCCTGAGGGGCTACCAGCAGCCAGCACCAGAACAAGGGGACACAGTCTCAAGCTGCACCAGGGGAAGTTTAGGCTGGAGGTGAGGAGAAGGTTTTTCACCGAGAGAGTGATTCACCATTAGTATGGGCTGCCCGGGGAGGTGGTGGAGTCACCATCTCTGGAGGTGCTCAAGAGGGATTGGATGCGGCACTTGGTGCCATGGTCTAGTCATGGGGTCTGTGGTGACAGGCTGGACTCTATGATCTTCGCGGTCTCTTCCAACCTTAGCGATACTGTGATATCAATAATTTCATTGTACTACAGTCTCTTTATGAATTCATATTGACAACACATATTTTCTAAGAAAAAATATATGCTTATGCTTATTGTTATATATTCAATTACAAGGAATCGAATGTATGAAATGAATATCTGGATGCTTTTTCTATTTTCTACTCTGATATTCTGGCTCTTTGAATGCTTGATGCATGTTGTATATTCCTCCAAATGCACACCTGGGTTTTCAGTCTACACAACTGTACTTAGAGTGTTCTATTCTGTGGATTCCTTAAAATAAAGCTGTGCCTCCAGCAAAACAATGTGTACAAACTGCCTAAGGAGAGCTGTGCTAAGAGAAACAGCCTAGAGACTGCATCTGATATATTGTAGCCTGTAGAATCTATGTATTTCTCTTTTCCTGCACCTGCTGTTCATTTTAGCTGCCCTGCCTTTTTTCTTTTTTCTCTGCACTCCTCTTACCAAGAGGTTAGGATGTGTGGTGAACAAACAGGACCTTCTCAGAGCTCTGTTAGTGTGTTCCTGCCTCTCATCCTTGTGTCTTGAATCCTTTTTTGCCCTGTGCCACAGTTCAGGCTATGATGGTTTGTGCTTATATAATGTCTTGAATAATGACCTCTTAATCCTCATTAGATTTAGTGTTCTGAGTATCACTAAAATATAAACAGTAACTGTTCTATGATATTTTGAAGAATGAGAGAGGTGAATTTTTAAGGAAACAATTGCAGGTACACCTTATTGTTTTGGTTTTATTTGATTTTATTTTTTTTCCTTCCCAATCAGCATTACTAAAAGCACACTTAGAATAATTTCTGACTGACTTATAACTGATGTCCTTCTGCACTATGGCAAATTTATGCCATATATTATTGACACAGATAAAATACCTGCTAATCTTGGATTAGGGATTGAAATCTAGGAATGTGTCAGTGGAAAGCAGCAGGACACTAATGTGTGTCCCTAAATATAGTGCCATGGAGACAAAAAAGCCAAATGCACTACAGTGAAACTCATTTCAGTCAAGATAGTGAAAAGTAGCATCAGTTATCAGCAACACTTGTAATTTGTGAAGGAGTACTTGGGCCAAGATGATGTTAAAACAGACAAGGTTGACATATTGAGTTATGCCAATGTCTGTTCTTTATATCTTTTACTCCCCAATTAAAGGTGAGACTTCTGGCATTGCATGAAATGAAACCTAAAAGCTGTTGTCTGTATTTTGACTTTAAAGGTCATTCAAGCTAGCACAATGGTTTGCCTCTTGCAAGGTTGTCGTATCAGTTCATGTGGAGATGTTGCTGAGCACTGCAGGTCTGAGGATGCTGCACTCTCGCACTGGGGTGCAGCACCTTGGAGTTCCTTTAGTAGCTGTAGGCCTTCCATATGTTAGTTCTCTTGACATCTGGTTTCCATCCTGAAGCCACAAACTACCGACCTTCAAATTACACTAGTGTAGCTGCAGGACTGCAGTGGAAACAGTATCACTGGAATGACCTAGGGTTTAAAAATAAATGCTTAACATTCCCTCTTCTCCCTTCCACAGAATTAATATTTCTAAACTGGGGAGAAGGATCTCTCTAACATAGCTTGTTTCAGTTTTGCATTCCTACTTCATAGTCTAGCCTGTCAAGCAGTGCTGCTATCACTGCTGGGAAGGTGCTGAGCTAGGAGGCAGTGAAGCAAACATCTCCATCACTGATGCCATTGTCTCTCTGTTGCTGTGGTTTGGCAGTACACATCATTAGGTAGTAATACTGCCTTTTGTTACTGCCTCTCCATTCTAGGTCTTTGCATCACATCCTCAGTTGTGTTAGTGTGACTTGGACTGTCATGGCTAGCATCTGGACTTTTTACTTCCAAAAAGACCAGTACCTTAAAAGCTGTTTGCATTAGCAGCTTGAAGGAACAAGCATGATTGTTACATTTCAAGTATAAAATTATTTTCACTGATGTGCCATCTTTTCACGTGATTGTAGTTCAAGGAATGTTTGGCAGCAAAAAATGCATTTCTGTTCTCTCAGATGTACTTTTTTGGTATCATCAGGCACAATCTATGCAGCAGATAAAGGTAGCGAGAAAATATTTTATTTCAGAATGGTTTTGATCCAGAGTCTGTATATATGCAGGTTAAATTTGGTGTAGAACTAATAAAATGAAGGGGGAGGTGGGGGGGAAGAGGTAAGCAAAACCAACTGCAGTAAGGTGAAAAAGGAAGAGAATAGTTGCGAAGAGATGGGCATGTCAGCAGAATTAAGAGTGTGTGATCAGTAAGCACTTGTATGGTATGTTCTTTGTACTATATGTATCCTATCTGATATGAGGTAACAAAACAATGGTGTATCATGAGCAGCAAATATCCCTGTGGACCTGCACAATAAAACCAGGTGAAGGTCCCCAAGATATTCCCGGTAAGTCAAATGCAGCCTACACCCTAGATTTACTATTATAGAACAAAAACTGCAATGCTCCATGAGATGCCTGAAAACTGGCATGCTGAAAATGGAGCAGTTTGAGAGTCCAGTGCAGAGCTGCATTAATTAGAGATTGTCTTAGTACCAAAGCCATGAAAAAAGTCCTTGGACACATGTACTTTGGTGTAGCAGTTAGACAAGTACTGTCCAAAGACAGCTGCAAGGTATTAGTCTAATGATGACTGCTGCAGAATGATGGCTCAGGCTTGTGGCCAAACTGCCAATGTCTTGAAAAGGTTGTGACTTCAAACTGCCAAGGAAGTTGTGCCAACCACTGAAATACATTGGTTGGATGATGTCATTATCGATCATATCATTTTGAGATGTGATTTGCAGTCCTACTGCAATGTTAACAAAATGCATTTCCATGTTGAGATTACACTCAGTTCTTCTTGGCGTGCAGATTGTTTTGAGGTGTGAGTTTCTGTATCCATTCTTCCCTGTAAAAAGGGAGGGGGGGGGGGCGGAAAGGAGGGAATTTCAGAGAATAAAGCAGAGACAAGGAGAAAGGGAAACTGTGCCTGACACTCATTTGTCTTTAATTTCCTTTGCCCCCAAATCATGTTCTCTCAAATACTGCTAGGTCTTAGTGTTCCCTAGAAAGGTATTCTTGTTCATCATGCAAGGTCTGTGCTCACCTCTTTTTGTTGTTAGAATTGTGTTTTGTTTCCCTTGACACCGCTAGAGAATTTTCTATTGAATTTTCTAATCATATCCTCTGATGAGGCACAGAACTGCTACAGATAGTAAGGTATGTTAAAGGAAGATATCTGCCATTATGCCACTTAGCCAATTCACTGGCATTTGCCATTCCCACCAGCACACAGACAAGTGTTTGGGCCTGACTAGCTTAATTAAGAAAAATCATGGAGGCATTAAATGCAGGGGTTTTATTGTTACTCTTAAAAAAACAGATTTTCTTGTGGAAGGTGAACTGCAAAATAAATTTAACTGCATGTGTGATTGCACACATTGCAACTAATCTTTACAGGCATCACCTACAATTTTGTTTGGAAGCGAGTGATGACACTTGCATTAATGACACCTGTAGATAGTTGTAAACTAAAATAAGACTGTTCTAATTTAGCCTCTGTGATGATCTACCTTAAATTTGACTCTAGATCTTTCCAAAGCTCTGACAGTAGTTGCCATGGAACATCACAGTAAAATCAACACCTTTCTTAGTAGCTTCCTGGCGCATAGTTACACCAGCTCTGCATTTCAGCCTTGCTCTTACAATGTGTGTCCTGTGCTGATCCCTGGGTCAACTCAGCATTCACTGCAGCAGGTGGCAGGGGATTCTCTTCCTGAAATCAAGGGATTGATTTGAACATCTGAAAGAGAACAAGGGAACTTTCTGGAGTTGGAAAATCCAACTGAATATTCAGATATATCTATATATGTCTCTCTATATACATTCTAGATATATAGCTTAGATGTATGTATATCCAATACCTTTTATATAATGTGTCTACATAGATTCTACTGCTGAAAAGCTGTTGAAGAATTGAGGGAAATTCAGAGGTACTGTTGAAAGAGATTCTGTGAGGTTCCAATTTTTTACTTAATTTGAGAAATAATTATTTGTTTTCCAAAACAATTATTTTTTCCTTTTATCAGCAGAGACCTGCCTGTAGATTCTGTATAACTGGGTGGCTTTTTCACACATACTATGCTAAAAAGAAATAAAATAACCTTGCCTCAGAATAAATAGTAATTTATTTAAAATAACATTATAATAGATGGCATTGACCTCTGCAAGGACAATGAATTATCTGATGAATAAATTCCCCTAGGAGGGCAAGCTAAGAGAGACAAGTTTGCTTAGCCTAGAGAAGAGAAGGGCCCAGGGAGACTAGAAATGATAGGATGAGGGAGTAATAATTTTAACTGAAAGAGGGTAAATTTACATTGCATACTGGAAACAAATTCTTTGCTGTAAGGGTGGTGAGGCATTTAAACAGGTTGCCCAAAGAAGTTGTGATGCTTTCAATGTCTCCTCTCTGGAAGCATTTAAAGCCAAGTTGGATGGGGCCATGAGCAACCTGGTGTAGTGGAAGGTGTCTCTGGACATGATAGGGGTTTGGAACTGGATGATTTCTAAGGTCTCTTCCAACCCAACCCATTCTATGATTTTTATTATTAAAACCTTTATTTGCTACACTGTTGGAGGACTCAGCCCATAAACAGAGATTCAGGAGACTTGTAAACCTTTAAGAGAAAACCCAGTAGCAGTAAACAGTATTTTCTTTTATGCCATGGGACTCAGTTATGGATTTTAGATAACTTCTAGCAGTTTGAGAAATGCTCTAAGTCTGAAACAGCTTTTACTGATGTCATAATCTGCATCTAAGAAATAGCAATCTTTCAGGTATTCTTACTGGAACATAACTTCTGTAAGATAATTTCATGACAGGGATGTGTCTGTCATTATGAAGCACAAATATTTTACAAACATGCAATCTAGATCAATAATGGGATAAGCTACCATTCTGAAACTCAAGCATAGAGGAAAAGAACACTATTAGAAGAGGTTGTTTATATCAGTTATTCCAAGAAAGTAGTTCCAAAGAGGTTAATGGATTTTTGTGATAAAAGTCAACCAATATATACATTGTAGTCCAGTCTTCTGTTTTCAAAGCTCCAAGAATTTTCTCAAAGGAAGGGCACATTTTTGCTTTAAAGTTGTGTTCCAAATTATGAACTAGAAGTTATGTAGAGCCTTTTAGTGGATTGCAGAGTATAATATTTGAATAAGGAAAAGCTAGTCAGAGTATTAAACTCACTGAGAAATATTTTAAACTAATAAACTTGGAATGCTGTTTCTGCTTGGCTGATCCATTAGAACCCCTCTGGTCACTTGCAGCTGTATTTGGAGTGAGTGGGGACAAATTTTCCTTTTTGTTCCTGTGGTTAGACTAGGGTAGGCTACAGTCAAATGCTTTTTGTCCTTGAGATGATTCCTGTGACTCTTCCATTTTGGGTTTTCATAACCATAGTAAAAATCTATATGTTGGTCAGAAAATGGAAATCTTTTGCTGAAGAGATTTTTGCATCTTGCAAACTGGAACAGAAGTTTGACTTGCTTTGTTTGGGTTTGTTGCTTGGTTTTGTAAACCCAAAAAACCCCAAGCAACAAACAAACAAAATCTAACCAATTTCCTTGAAAGAGATATTTTTCAGGGGACAGGATACTTTTAGGAGAAACAAAGCCAATCTAATTTGTGATCAGAACAAATGCAAACAAGGATTTGTGTGTTGTGCCAACAAATGGAAAAATTTCTGGCTAAGGAAATGTGATTTTTGTGTAAAGGAACTTTTTCTGTCATGAAATCATTCCAACACAGAACTTCCATTTGTCTGCAACTGTTATAATCCTGGCTATTGATAACAACATTCTCTGTATGCAGGTCCTCTCTAAATAAAGGAAAACAGCCCCTCTTTTCAGGGTTTTACTCTAACACCAATAAGCAAATAATTTCTTGACTTTCAACGGCTAAGATCGACTGCTTTTGTGAAAAACATGCCTTAATATTGCCTCAGGTCTTGGTATTCTTCCCATTGGTCAAGTCCTGAATATGCCATTGAAAATGAACTTCCATAGCATACCTCTTTAGACATGTGCATTGGCTGCCTCCTGAGGCAAACACAGAGTCTGTGTATCTATATAATGCAGGATGAATATCAAAAAGGATCTTTCTCTGAACCTTCTGCTCAGAGGCAATGGATAGGCTTAAACACACTGTCAAGGATTTCATGATGTCTGTAACAAATACACATATTTTAGGGTTTTAGATAAAAAAAGAGAGCATCTTTTGTAAACAAACCTACTTAGCACTAGAGCTGTGTATGGAAACTGGTGTACAGCAACTGGGCAGCACAGTTTGCAGAACTTCAAAGAGTAAATGGATAAATTACACTAGAAAGCTGGTAATGACTTTTCTTTGCTTTGGATGAGACTTGATCTGTGAAGATTTGTGACATAACTGGTTCCTTGGAACTACTGCACTTTTATGCATGCGCACTGACAGAACCATCTACACATAACAATTTTGTAAGACTGAATTAATGTCTCTGCCATGGATAGATGGTGTGCTTCACTTGTAAGAGAGAGGCAGCAATATGCTTATTGATATAAACCAGCATTTTAAAAAAAGTTTACTAGTAAACGTGGCTGTGTTTTAACAAGATGTGATGGCAAGGTGCAATTCTTTATTTAATGCATAGAGTACAAGGTCAAACAATTCTGTCAGGGAGACGCTCCCATTGAGTCATGAGACTCGGAAAGGACCCTTTTGTGTTTTCAGAGAGGAATCTGTATGCAGTTGGATTAGTCCAAGACTTGATCAATGGTTAATGTTTAAAGGATTATACATGAGCAATAAATCCCTTATATCATCACTTATCTAAAATTTTAAAGTTTCCATGCCATTATTCCCAATTCACTTACTAAGCAGCTGGTATGACAAGGATTCTCTGAAACTTGGAGTAGTCTTGAGAGGAGCCCTTATTCAAGGGGAGAGCCTAGTGTACAGCCCAATCTCATGCAGAAGACCCCAACAGGCCCTGGGCTGTCCACTATTTAAGATAATTGACTTACATTTTTACAGATTGACTACAGGTGTTAGTTTCCCTAAATCTAGCTGGAGTTGGGCATTGACCAGCACTGCGGTTAGGTGGGTGCATTGCTCAAATTACTTCTTGGCTTTTGTGTTGTCATCTGTCTCCCTGGAATCCACTCAACCAGATACATCCATTGTGACCCCCAACTGGTGGTTATCACTTGAGCAGGGTTATGACATGTAAAGGGCAGTCACAGAGAGCCTTTCAGTCATTATGTAAACCAGACAGTGAAAGCTTTTATGGCTCCATTGTTGACATTATCAGTAGTTATTTATTTTCACACTTTCACTACTTATTTAAGATGATAAATCAGAAGGAAACACATGTGTAACCTCCGGATGCTAGTAATTAGAACACCAGTGACAAAATTTTATACTTGGAAAAAATTGCTGTAAGAACAAAATGGTATTTACTGTATGCAATCCAGAAATGCTTGTACTTGGTGGGCACTCTGATTTGCGAGATAAGTAATTTGCTAACCACATACAGTACAGCTACCATAACTTTCTAAAATTGTTTTGTCATCATAATTATACCTTATGCCAGCAGTTCTAAGCAAAACTTGCTATTAGCCTAATTGAGGCAAGAAGTGACTTGAAAAAATATCTGATCTCATGGCCCAAAAGCAGCAGGTACACACCAAATCCAAGAAACAGGTCCCTTGTTGGAATCCTATCTACAAATCTTGGATGCAAATCAACTTGTGATTGTATCATGAACTGAGATGTGCCCCAACAAAGGATAAAGATTGCCCAGCAGACTGCAGCTGCCCTGGAAATAATGGGCAGATGCCACTGCTATGGTACTCTCTGGAATATGTATGAGACAAGATCATCTCCACCCATCAGGTACGCCAGAAAGGGAGGATGGTGAGAGGACAAGGGATCCACCACCTGGTCCCTGTTGTGTATTATGTGTGCGGACAGGTAAACGGAGGAGGCGGCAGAGGGCCCATATCCCCATCCCCACCCCATCCCCCCTCTTTCTCTTGGTCCCTGTACAAACACAAGAACTACACAGGGAATTCTTGATCCTGGAGCACCAAAGATAAATACTGACAATTACTGCAAAGGTGCTTCACACATAGATGTAGTCAATTCTTTTGCCTATGTAATCAATATTTTTGCCTATTCTGGAATGAATTCGTCTATAAATTACTGTATCTTTTCCAAGTAGACATCCCTGTATAAGATTTGGTTGTGGTCTGGGAGATGTCTGCATTCTGTTCTGCAAGATGGGAATAACTGAAGCACTGAGGAGCTGAATGAAAAGCGCATTAAACATATATGACAGGAATGACAGCTGATCGTCACATCTCCAAAGAACAGACACTGGCAAGTTTCACTGATGTTCCTAAGAGCTAAAGAACTGTGTTTTGCTGGCAGAGAACAGCAGAGCTTATGATAACCTACTCCTTTCCATCCTGAATCCCTCTTGGAGGCATTTGCTGAGAACGTAGCTAGCATCATGCAGATGGGACTGCAGCCTACTAGATTTATAGAGCATAAGAAAAGTAAAAAGGGGGGAAAAATTGTTCTGCAGTTGTAGAAAAATCTTATTTTGTGAATTTAACACATGGGCTCCTAAAAAAAATAGCACATGTGTACTTACTTATCTTTCTCTAACTAGTGTAAAGTTTTCTGGTGGACAGAACCACATGATTTTATAGCAGTGCTGCTGGAGACAAGAAGCATCATCTTCTAAAGTAGCTCCAGTGTTGATTTCTCTTGTGAACAGTGCTACCTTCTCAGCCAACTTCTTTGCCTTGTTTTTGGTACAAAGACTTCTCGTTCTTTATCTTGCAATAGGTTCTGGCAGTTTTATCTAATTATTTTGCTATTTATTCTTTAATGTTTAGGCTAAAGCTAATTCTCTTGGCTTCCGGTCTGCCTATTTGTCAGCTCTTGTTTTAAGGATATTAATACAAAGTAGTTTTGAAGCTCTGCAAAGTGATCACAGTCAGCAACCGAAATCCAACAAATTTGGTTTATCTTTTTGAAAGTCATTAATTTATCCTAGAATGCTGTCATCATTTTTAGGCTAGTGGAGGATATATTATTATCCTGGGAAATGATATGCAGTTTGTGTACTGATAAAAGAAAGTAGTGATTGTTTTTTCCCACTTGAGTACTCTCATTCTTAATTTATATTGTTAATAATTTTCAATAGGAAACTGTAGGGATTAAAAGGTGAATGTTCATGTAGGATCAGCTCTTCTTTATACCAGGTGCTGTTCAGATCCTTTGGAGGTTCCTTCACCAGGTTGTGGTAAAGTGCTGAAACTGAACTTTGCAGAATTTGTTATTTGAATATAATTCATTTGTGGTAAGCTACTTCCTCAGACAAAACTTTAAAGCAGCAGTTCAGTTATGTAGAATGACTTTTAAAACCCCACAGAACCTCTCCCTAAATGTCTCCCTGAAAATTTTTTCCAGGACTTGCGTGTTTTCCCAAATCTCATAAATAGGCAGCACGTAGAAATAACGGTTTGAGAAGATGTGGACTCTTGAACGGTATAAATATTAAACAAACAAACTGAAGTTCTCCTTAAGATATATACCACTAATATTTCATAGCCACATAAAATAATGCAGTTGCTTAAGAACATGAAGTGATGTTATCCTTCAAAACCAAAAAAACAACCAAACAAAAAACTAACCCAACCCCCCAAACACTAGACCCCTGACGGATACTTAGTCACACTGAAAAAAACAGGCTTTAAAATCTTCAAGAACCTGAACCAAAATGTATTATGTAGTACTGAAGATAGTACTAAGTACTTCCTACCTTAAAGCAGTAATCTGCTAATGCTTAGAACATTCCTTTTCAATCTCACCTTGTAGTGAGATACCAGTAACTGTCAAAAATAACATACTAATGAATACTAGGTGTAGAGGCAAACATATTTCAGGCAGTAAAACGTACATCTTGGCAGTTGGTTTTAAATATTGACAGGTGTACACATTTGAAGTTTAAAAATACCATGTTAACAGACAATCTGAGGAAAAGCTTTAGCACTTCAGTTCTAAGTGTGATACTCTATCTGGGGCCTGAGTACCTTATATTTCTGCTTTTCTGATTATTCTTTCATTGCCTTCCTCTGACGCTGTTAGTCAGTGTGAATAAGCAATCTAATCAGTCACATCAGAGAGGAATCCAAATAGTCTGAGACTTGGACTCAGTTCTACAAATAAGATGTAACTGTTTCCCTAGCAGCCACACTTTACTTTTATAAAGCAACTTAAACCAGATGCTTCTGAGAACTCCTCATTTTTGGTCTCTAGACTAGGAAAGGGATAATCATAATGATTTAAAAATCAAAGTTTAAATCTAGTTTATGGTAAACTAACCCCTAAAACTCCATGTGTTCACTTTGCCTGCTTAATAGCAGCACAAACGTCACAGTCATGGATGACTTGTGTGATAGCATCCGTGGAAATGTCTATGGATCTGTCATGAGCCCACTGGTAGGTTGCATCTCTGCCTTGATGTCCTGACAAATCATGAGCCCACCAAGCTAAGACCATCTCACCTCAGCATTTCTAGTCAAGATCAAGATCCGAGTTCATGTCTACTTGAAAATCTCTTGCAGCTAGAGCTGCCTGATGGTTGTGTTATTACAGTATATCACAGTATCACCAAGGTTGGAAGAGACCTCAAAGATTATCAAGTCCAACCTGTCACCACAGACCTCATGACTAGACCATGGCACCAAGTGCCACGTCCAACCCCCTCTTGAACACCTCCAGGGATGGTGACTCCACCACCTCACTGGGCAGCACATTCCAATGATGAATGACTCTTTCTGGGAAGAACTTTCTCCTCACCTTGAGCCTGAACTTCCCCTGGAGCAGCTTGAAACTGTGTCGTCTTGTTCTGCCACAGGTTTTCTGGGAGAAGAGACCAACCCCTCCTGGCTACAACCACACTTCAGGTAGTTGTAGAGAGCATTGAGGTCTCCCCTGAGCTTCCTCTTCTCCAGGCTAAACAACCCCAGCTCCCTCAACCTCTCCTCATAGGGCTTGTGCTCAAGGCCTCTCACCAGCCTCGTTGCCCTTCTATGGACACGCTCAAGCGTCTCGATGTCCTTCCTAAACTGAGCAGCCCAGAACTGGACACAGGACTCAAGATGTGACCTAACCAGTGCTGAGTACAGGGGAACAATGTCTTCTCTGCTCCTGCTGGCCACACTATTCCTGATGCAGGCCAGGATGCCATTGGCCTTCTTGGCCACCTGGGCACACTGCTGGCTCATGTTTAGGCAGCTGTCAATCAGTACCCCCAGGTCCCTTTCTGTTTGCCAGCTCTCCAGCCCCTCTGACCCCAGCCTGTAGCTCTGCATGGGGTTGTTGTGGCCAATGTGCAGCACCCGGCACTTGGACTTGTTGAATGCCATCCTGTTGGACTTTCTGACCAGGAGGGTTTCTGTTGTTTGCTAATGGTAGATATCTATACAATATTGTAAATATTGTATATTTTGTACTTATTAATTGCATTCCATTGTAGAGTGTAGTTCTTGCTTGTAAATACAGCTTTATTTGCTTCTCACTGAGTTGGTCTGGCAAAGTTAATGCTGGGGGGAAACTTCAACCCACCACAGACCTGCAGTGTTTAAACCTGATTTTGAGGGAGTGTCTTTATTATGGCTTATATATTCCTCTGCCTGGCATGTGGCTGCCAACAGCCAGGCATGTTTAGAGCAGTCTGATACTAGTATCTGGAGAACCATTACCTATAGTAACAATGCTCACCACCAAGAAAGTGGAGCTAAGTAATTGCAGCTATTTATCAGACTTAACTTCTGCAAAAATATATTTTTATGCTTCAAATATTCTTGCAATTTTTGTGTTTAAATCACAAAACAGATTCAGAAGACAGATGTCAGAGCTAGCTAGTTCACCTCTTTGCCCCAGGACAGGATCAGCTATATCTAAACCACTTGTCTAAGCTGGTCTTAATATATCTTCTAAGTAACTTCTTTCTGTGCTTGACTGCATCTAAAAATTCCTGCTTGTACCTTATACCACTGCATATAGCTTTTTGTCCTCTACATTTACAGTAAAACTTATCTACAATAGCTATGCAGAACACTTAATTTCCCTTTTCTTTGTGGAAATATTTTGTTAAGGTTAAAACTTACCCCTGCAGCCAGTCTAGTCTTTCTCAGATTTCATCGTATCATAGTATCAGTCAGGGTTGGAAGAGACCACAAGGATCATCTAGTTCCAACCCCGCTGCCATGGGCAGGGACACCCCACACTAGATCAGGCTGGCCAGAGCCTCATCCAGCCTGGTCTTAAACACTTCCAGGCACGGGGCCTCAACCACGTTTCATAGGCATTGTCTGTACAACTGTTTCTCATGGATCATGGGGTTAACATCTTTGATCACTTGGGCCCAAATCTTGCCTAGAAAGTAGTCCTTGAAATTCAGCTAGATTCTTCTACTGAAGCTTTGTCAAGGACATGTGGGAAGATTGACTTTACAGATTTGTATGGGATTCATCTGTTCCTGTACCCAAGTCCATAAGTCCATTATTTGTGTTCTCCTATTTCATATTCGGTTTGTGTTCTTCAGCACTGCACAACATATTTCAAATTCTGAACTGCTCAGCAACTAATCACTGTTTATTGCTTGGAGAGTTTTCTATCCATAATTTGCTGGCTGTAACAGAGTTACCTAAATCACACTTTGGGTTTTCCCCTTTCTTTCCTGTCTCATACAAACAGCTGGCCAACAAGTTGCAAGCATGAGCTCAGGTATTTATAAGGTGAATGATCCCCTAATGACAGAAACAACAGTTCTCTGTATGTTCTGCAATACAAGGGTTCAAATAGTAGAAAACCCTGCCTTTTTAGTAAGTTTTTAGCAGCTCCTCCCAAAAAAGAAATCTTAAGCAGTAGAGTGACTTGTCCCTGTCCTGAAGGGACAAAAGCTTCAAAAATGCTCTGAATCAGACAACGGGGCAGGAGCAGCAGGTCTGGTTTTTGAGGAAATTGCCCATGTTACCCAGGCTTGTCTGAACATGCCCTGGAGTTCAAGTGGGCCAGGTATGTGTGCCTTTGGCCAAGTTTGGAGAAAACTTACTCTATAGGTTAAAGTGTCAGGTTTTTAATCTCTTAATCTTTGTTATCATTTGCCATCATTGTCTCAGGAAATCTATAAACACCAGCCCAAGAGCCAATACCTTGCCCTGCAGTTGTCTAAACTCTAGGAGAAGTCACAAGCCTTGTTTGGAATGCAAGCTGTGCTTCAGTTTACCCAGACTGCAAGACCCCTCACTGTATGTGTTGTAAAGCCCAGGAGCAGAAAGGACGTGTCTTGCCAGGCCAAGAGATGAACCCTAGGATGGTTTTGTTTTATTGGAAGAAGGAACAAGGACTGCTGTGGAGGTTGCAGCTGAAGAACCTCTCCAAATAGGCAAAGCTACAAAGCCGACAAGCCCTGCAAGCCTCGGCAGCAACCTCTTTTCTACAAAGCTTTCAACTACAAAGCCTTCAGAGATAAACCCTGTATGTGCTACAGCAACAAGCTGCAGAAGCTAACAAAAAGTGAAACTGTTCCTGCAGCTTTGACGTGGTAAACACTATTTTGGTTTTGTTTAAATCCCCATGTGTGCCACGTGGTACCATGACCAGTGAGTAGAGTGAGCAGAGAGGGACCTGGGGGTGTGGCTGACAGCTGCCTAGTCCAAGTGCCAGGTGCTGCACTTTGGCCACAACAACCCCATGCAGAGCTACAGGCTGGGGTCAGAGGGGCTGGAGAGCTGGCAAACAGAAAGGGACCTGGGGGTACTGATTGACAGCTGCCTAAACATGAGCCAGCAGTGTGCCCAGGTGGCCAAGAAGGCCAATGGCATCCTGGCCTGCATCAGGAATAGTGTGGCCAGCAGGAGCAGGGAAGTCATTGTGCCCCTGTACTCAGCACTGGTTAGGTCACATCTTGAGTCCTGTGTCCAGTTCTGGGCTGCTCAGTTTAAGAAGGACATCAAGACACTTGAATGTGTCCAGAGAAGGGCAACAAGGCTGGGGAGAGGCCTTGAGCACAAGCCCTGTGAGGAGAGGTTGAGGGACCAGGGGTGACCTCATTGCTCTCTACAACTACCTGAAGTGTGGTTGTAGCCAGGAGGGGGTTGGACTCTTCTCCCAGGCAACCAGCACCAGAACAAGAGGACACAGTCTCAAGCTGCTCCAGGGGAAGTTTAGGCTCAAGGTGAGGAGAAAGTTCTTCATGGAGAGAGTCATTCGTCATTGGAATGGGCTGCCCAGTGAGGTGGTGGAGTCACCATCCCTGGATGTGTTCAAGAGGGGACTGGATGTGACACTTGGTGCCATGGTCTAGTCATGAGGTCTGTGGTGACAGGTTGGACTTGATGATCTTTGAGGTCTCTTCCAACCTTGGTGATACTGTGATATACTGTAACTACAAAATCTGATTTTTATAAGCATCTGTTAAAGGTCTGTTGCCCTAGAGAATTCTAGAGTTCCCTTGTCCCCCCTTATGGGTAATCTCCAGCATGTTGCTGTTGTTCTCTCTCTCTCTCTTTTTTTTTTTTTTTTTTACCATTAAAATTGCCAATTGTTGTGTCTGGATTTTTGCTCATATTGTTTAAATTGTTACATGTTCCTGCTGGTGAGATATCTGTTCCACAACTGAATACTTTGAACCAGTAAATAGGTTTTATTAATATTTTCCACAGGATTTTTTGTTATTAATAAATTTATTACTTTTTTTTATTACTCATTTCTCCTATTGAATATTAATAACCTTCATATGATCACCACAGTCCCCTGTATATGCTCTGCAGAATGCTGACCTTCACGATGAAGCAGAGCAATAGGACTGCTTACAGACATTTTTCAGACTAGTGATCCTTCCCAGGTCCTTACAGGTTCATCAGCCCTCCCCACAGACATCAGGCACTCCCTGAAGCTGGGGCTCCAGCCGGGTGAATCTCGTAAACAGAAAATGCACAAGGTGAATCCTAAGTTGAGGATGCTTATGGCAGTTTATTGTGGAGCAAGATTCTTCCAAAATTTGGTCCTTGCTAAGTTATCCTCCTCTGCAGATAGTGTCATATTCAAATAAACATTTGTCTTAACAGTGTGAATGCTCCTGGTGTTTAGCAATGATAGGGACACTGTGTCAAGTGTATCCTTCCACGCTTTCTCTTAGCTCACTTCTTAAAATGCTTCTCTGATTTGAAGAGCACTCAGTAGTAGTACAAAAGGATCAAAATAAAAGGGATTTTGGAGAGGTAGATTATTCATCATGCTGTGCTTAGTTCTGTCACTGTTCCCAGAAGAATGCGTAGAATAGAATAGAATAGAATAGAATAGAATAGAATAGAATAGAATAGAATAGAATAGAATTAACCAGGTTGGAAAAGACCTTTGAGATCATCAAGTCCAACCAATCACCCAACACCATCTAATTAACTAAACCTTGGCACCAAGTGCCTCATCCAGTCTCTTCTTAAACACCTCCAGTGATGGTGACTCCACCACCTCCCTGGGCAGCCCATTCTGATGGCAAATCACTCTCTGTGAAGAACTTCTTCCTAACATCAAGCATAAACAGCTGGCACAGCTTGGGTCTGTGTCCTCTTGCTCTGGTGCTGGTTGCCTGGGAGAAGAGACCAACCCCTCACCTGCCTACAACCTCCCTTCAGGTAGTTGTAGACTGCAATAAAGTCTCTTCTGAGCCTCCTCTTCTCTAGGCTAATCAATGCCCGCTCCCTCAATGTCTCCTCATAGGGCTTGTGCTCCAAACCCTTCCCCAGCTTTGTTGCCCTTCTCTGGACACATTCCAGCAAGTCAACATATTTCCAAAACTGAGGGGCCCAGAACTGGACACAGTACTCAAGCTGTGGCGTGGCAGGTGCTGATTAAAAGGGGCAGAATGACAAGCACAAGAGAGACATCAAACTATTGCATGCAGTCATTGAACTTACCTTCCCCACCAGCCAGTTTAGTCACACTGTTAGATATTTGTTTTGCAAAACTTTAAATATTCAGCTACACAAAGGAGGTAAGTGCACTGCTTCTTAGAGAGGCTGAAAAATCCAAATAGCTCTCTATTCTGATTTCAAAAGTTTTGTGGAATGTTCCAGAGAGGCTTTCAATTCCCGACTTAATTTGCTCCCTAGAGGGAGGAAACTTTAAAATACACAAAAATTTCCCTTTTTTCTTTTTTTTTTCTTTACAGTATAATTTCATAGCTGGTCAGCTTATATGCAGTTGTCTTTGACTGTATTCTGTTCTGAGACTTTTCCATTAGCTTCATTACATAATATCCAAAATGTTCTCTTTCAATCATTAGTATTTAACTGGAGCAATTGTGACTTTCATTAAGAATGTTTTTGCTTAACAGTTTGACTGTGGGAGCAAAACCAAACCTCAGTGTAATCAGTTATCTGTTCTAGTGGAAAGGAATTTTATTAAGTCTGGACTGGAAAGAAATATAGCCAGTTCTTGTGATCTGTGCTGTACGCATCTCAATGTTTTATCTGTGTTGTGTCCTGATAGTGGCTAGTCAGTCCTGTAAGCTACTGGTTTGCAGGTAGGTCAAGGAGATATTAGCATTGACAAAGCTTAGAAACAGAAATCATAAGCCAGTTTCTGGATCTCAGTAACAGAGTGCAGTAACTTTGATGGATGTCAAAGGTTGACTTAAAGAGAAATTGCATTTTGGAAACTCACAGAATTAGGTCACCTGAATTATATAATCGGGCTTTTGGAAAAGAAATGTTGATTCAGGTGGATGTTTATTCCTGAGGGTGGGGATGTCATTTTGTATTTACTGCAGCAATATTTATTTCACCCATGTGGCAACATGTGGAGTGTTAGTCACAAAGACCAGACGTTACTTAATTACATTGAAGTAATTAACCCATAAAAAGGAAAAAAAATAAATAACCTAACCAATGATTCAGATTAAGCCCTGCATATTATACACATTCAGTATTAAAATCTCTCCTGACACTAACCCATGATTTTTAAAATGTATTTTTAGATATTCTAAAGTTTCTAAAGAAATGTACAAATATTGTCTGAAAACTCTGCGCAGTCTCAAATGTCATATAAGGTATCTTGATGGACTCTGGAGACTTAAACATTTGTGAATTCTCCATATGCATTTCTGGATTCTTAGTCTTTTTCTTTTCTACACCCACACAGTAACCATTTATCATGTGCCAGAACCTGAGTGTTTCTCTGCTTGGCTTTGTGATTGTATTCAGCATCACTAATAAGCCACCCTATTCCATCTGCTTGTATCACTTCTGCTTTCTGTTTAGATTTCCTCCTTTGTCTCTCAAGTGACACACTGCAGTTATCACCTGATCTTCAAACTCTTTTCAATCCTCTTAGCTTATGCACAGAAGGCTTAAACTCTGATCAGGGCAAGACTAGTCAGATGCTGATTTTTGCTGGAGTACACCGAGCCGTATTTTAGAAGCAACCTTTGCAAGCTATACTTGGACAACTGCAAAGGTTTTGTTCAGTAACCTCTTCTAGGTTAGTTTGTCATTCTGAGTCTCCTTGTGTTTGGGTGCAAAGCGGTGAGATGCGAAGTGATTCTGAAGGTATTTTTACACCTCTGTCTGCATCTTTCTTGCTAGTCACAAAGCCTGCCCTGAGTTCTTCTCTTCTTACTTTCCTTCCACTGACAAGGGATCACTAAAAGATGTTTCCTGAGCTCTAGTAGATTTTTCACAGGAAGGAGATATGACTCCAGCCTACAAAGTCCTATAATATGTAGAGAGACATAGGTAACCTCAGACTTTGTTGATACCCCCTTAAATATATCATGTAGCTCCTGGTAATGCTAGCATGTAAATTGTTTTGGAGATCTAGTTTAACTCTTGATAGGTACTATTAAGTAATTGAACTTGACACTGGGGCTAAAATTTTCAGTAGTCTAGGAATTAATGTCCTATATTATTGCTTCCAGTTCTTAAGGGACATATACTTGGATCTACTTCAGTCAAAGCAAGAAGTAAATTTCTAATTTCCCCATGTGGATTTTAGTAAATCTTCACTTTGTTGTGTTTCTCATTTGTGTTGTCATTAAGATGTCTAAGGATGCATGCAATCTGTTCTCTGGAGCTGGAGAGATGTAAAGGCCAATGCATTCATCCTTAAATGTTCTATGTGTCCTCAAGGTCATCTATAAGATAAGTTGCATATTCATAAATAGTATCCACATCACAGCAGTCTCTGTTAACAATTCTTTTGATCAGTGTTCTTGCCTAGTAATTACTTTGTCCTTTGCTATGTCTTAATTTGCATCTTAGTAATGTACATCAGTGGTTGTGTTTCATGAGGTAAATAGATCAAAGGAACTGTGTTAAATAGACACTCTAATCTTGAATTTTCAGGAGGAGTTACAAGTAGTTCTACATCTAATACAAATAATGTCTTTTTCATACTTCAGCATCAGGTATTTTTCAGTAGAAAAACAACAGAACACTTCAACGCCAGTAATTCATTGCACTAACAGCGGTACGGAGTCAGTGGATTACCATCCCCACTTAGTGATCTTGCTGAAGAACTGAGGCTGTAGAATGAGACCCTTTATTTTCTCTTTACAAAGTTGCTTCTGCCTTATTTCATGCTAAATTAAAACAGCTGCAAAGCTCATAAATTATGCATTCAGCAAGCACTCTGACATGATACTCTTGAAAACAGTTAATTTTAATCTTTCTTGTGCAATATTCCGACAAAAAATAAGAACTGATGACACGTTGTTTCTTTTTTCTTTTCTTTTTTTCACTGTAGTTTTGACAGTGAAATGTCAGAGTATATTAAGTAATCAAATAGCCAACTAATTTTAAGGTAAGTAATTTTCATACAGACTCTGACCAGAGAAGGCTTAACTTCTTCCATATTCAATATTTGATAAAGTAAATTTGCACTATAATGTGCTGCATACATCTGAAAAAAAGACAACCAAATTGAAAGAGGGAACTCAGACCTACTGTTTGATAGCTGTCTTTATATGGGAGGTCCTTAAGAATGTGTCCATTATTGCAATGTAGTTAGTAAGGCAGTGACAGCTTAATGTAGACATTCCTTCAGGGATATTTGCAAAACCTTTCTTATTTGGAACTGCGCTGATTAAGTCTAGACCAGAAGTAACACTGTCAATGACAAAGTGCTTAAGGGCCGAAGTATATGGGAGGAAGTGTGTGTCCAAGAGCCACGGCAGCAGATACTCAGTGTTCAAGTGACATTTTCAAAGCCAATATTAATAAATCAGGTAGAAAAATGCTTGAATGTCCATTTTCTTAAACACGCTACTTATTAATGCACCAAGAACATTTGTTCAAGTTCATCAGCAGATGACATTTATTCTTCCCACTTTTTGCTTTACCTGAATTTGAAAGTAGCAGCAGCAAAATCTCACTTCTAACTAGTAACCTTAGAGACGTGCAAATCCTTCTCCGAGTACCTGCTCTGCAATTACTGGAAAACCTCAAGGGCTTTTTTGCTATGGAGAGGGCAGCAAAATCCTTGGTGTGGCAAAACATAGGTCTACAGTATTGAGAAATTTTGATCTGTCTCTGAATCCTGGTACCTACTGAAATTGCAGGTGTTATATTCTGTTTGTTTCCTTTCAGAAAATAAAATCCTTTTTTAAAAATTTCTCTGTAGATTAGGGAACAAAATTTTTTAAGTTATTATTAAAAAAAACCCCAGCACTAACTGATTGTCATGGGAGGGAGATGAGCCATGCCGACACTCGCTGTGAAAGCACTTAGAAAGTGGAAGACCTTGCCTAAGGTCTGAGATGGTGTTTGTATTGTGCATGTGTGCATTGATAGCCATCTAAATGTAATTACTGGGTTTCTAACCCAGAGATCTGAAAAGTCTCGTTGCAGCAGAATGGTGTCTGTACAATCAGTTAGATACAGTGCATAGCTGGGAAGGCCTGTTTATCCTTCATGTCCAATTTCCACTTCTGCACAAGAAAGCCATTGCAAATGGACATGATGTCTGCAAGAGCAGACATTTACAAATTTATGTTTATAAATGGCATTTAAAATGATGAGGAGTTCTCAGACTGGTTTTAATTAAACTTCTAGTTACCCTATGTTAGGAATACCTTTTTTGACAGGAGATAATCTTCACCACGTTGCTAATACATTTTAGGTTACTTAAGACATCTGATGACGTTGAGTGACTTCAGGAAAATTTGCAGGCTGATTGTAAGAAATAAGCAGTGAACTAGAACAATGTTCAGCTGATCCCAAAGCATGTTTATCTGGTTATAGAGGGCTCTTGCAAAAGAAATGTAAACTACTTGCATGTTTAAAGGCTTCGACGTTATACATAGAGGCAAAATGAACCGGTAGACGCGTTAAGCAATATACTGTTAAAAGCTGGCGAGAAGATGCAGGGCTCAGCAAGAGGTCCAAACCATCTCCCTGCTCACACTTCGGAGCAAACCAGTGGGTTGAGGGAGAGTTCTTCACTCTTCCTTTTCTGGGGTCCGCAGGTATTTGTTCATGCTTGCAGGCAGGCGATGGCAATCACATAGGCACATTCTGTGAGAAATGTACTTTAATATGCAGTATTCCATTCCAAAAGGCACTTCAAAAATTTTAAGTAATTCTAAGCACTAAGAATTGCTAGTTTTAGTGCAGCACTGTTGTGCTCCATTTTGCAGAGTTTCCAAGTGCATCTGTCACACAGAATCACCAAGGTTGGAAGATACCTCAAAGATCGTCAAGTCCAACCTGTCACCACAGACCTCATGACTAAACCATGGCACCAAGTGCCACATCCGATCCCCTCTTGAACATCCTATTTGTGTAATATCCACATATCATTTTTGCATCATTTACAAGCATCATAGGGAGATTTAAAGCTAACCACTGTAACTCAAACTTGATGACTTAATGTTTTCCTGAAAGCTGCAATTCTTGTGATTGTTGGTATGATTTGGACTTTGGGCACTGTATCCAATGCTGAAAATAGCTTCCTAAAACCTTAGTGTGCTGACACCAGACTAGGCAGCATGGCAAAAGCAGCTGTTCAGATACAGCAGTGTATCATACAAGCTGCTGTGCAGCCATAATGCAAACTGTGATATTTTACGGCAGATAAAGGTTCTGTATTTGTAAACTGTTCCTGATGCTTGAGAAGTTGTGTAAACAACCAGCTTGTTTGAGACTAAACTTATGGTCTTTGCTGAATGCTTGAGGCGACGGGGATCTGCTTTAATCCTCAGAATATCTGAAAAAAAGTAGCTCTAGGAAGAGTTTGGAGACATAGTAACTTTTACTGTTTCTACTATTTTTTTAAAGGGTATTGACACATGACTGTGTTCTGAAGAAAAAAAAACCAACATACCAACATTTCCTTGCTGCAACACACTAAAATGAATCTTCAGACTGAGTAACACCCATTTTGATGCATGTGCTTTTTGCCCCTGTAGTTTTTCATCAATGAGCTCATTCAGTGCAAATTTGTCTCCTCAGAGGGTACTAATTGTTCAGATGAGTGATCCAATGCCATCCAAGGCAGCTTTTCTTAGATAAGATGTTTATCATACGTGAAGCAAATGTCTCTTCTTATTCTGTCTGACATGACAGAAAACATTTACAAACAGTATCATGTTGGGTTTTTTTCTGAGTGATAAGGAAATCCTAGCGTAAGAGAGGTTTAACAGAAAGATTAACTTGTAAGTAGAGGTGTGACTGTGGCTACCATACTCCATGCCAGTCATAACCATCTTACTTTTCTCACTCTCTTAGAGGATGTTTTGTGGCTCAAAGCCATTTCTTTTGCACCTAGCTCACAGTATCACAGTATCGCTAAGGTTGGAAGAGACCTCAAAGATCATCGAGTCCAACCTGTCACCACAGACCTCACGACTAGACCATGGCACCAAGTGCCACGTCCAGTCCCCTCTTGAACACCTCCACGGACAGTGACTCCACTACCTCCCCGGGCAGCCCGTTCCAATAGCGAATCACTCTCTTGGTGAAGAACTTCCTCCTCACCTCGAGCCTAAACATCCCCTGGTGCAGCTTGAGACTGTGTCCCCTTGTTCTGGTGCTGGTTGCCTGGGAGAAGAGACCAACCCCTTCCTGGCTACAACCACCTTTCAGGTAGTTGTAGAGAGCAATGAGGTCACCCCTGAGCCTCCTCTTCTCCAGGCTAAGCAACCCCAGATCCCTCAGCCTCTCCTCATAGGGCTTGTGCTCAAGGCCTCTCACCAGCCTTGTTGCCCTTCTCTGGACACGTTCAAGTGTCTCAATGTCCTTCTTAAACTGAGGGACCCAGAACTATACACAGTACTCAAGGTGTGGCCTAACCAGTGCTGAGTACAGGGGCACAATGACCTCCCAGCTCGCTCACAGAATCTTTTTTTTCCCCCTCTTCTCTGTTCTCTTTTGAAGAATTCTGATAAAATGCTATTATTTGAGTCATTTGAAGACTGGTTTTCCAGCTATTTTTGCCTTCTGTTTCAGCTTGTTTAATGTGGGAAATGAAACTGGAAAATCTGTGCTGATATGTGTTGGCAAAAGGTCTGCAATGCCCTGTGTAAAATTTGTACTGTTAGAACTCGCTGATTCCTCTCTCTACTAATCATCTCTATAAAGTTTCCCATCCACAAGGAGATGACTTTCAATGTTGCTGATGTTATTTTAGATGAAAAGGAACCTAAAACATCTGTGAATATGAAGGCATAGCATTTCCCTGTACTTGTAAGAGTCTGCAGCTTTTAATCTCTGTGAGTAAAGGATTGATGTGGGCCACACGTAGAGTGAGAATGAGAAAACAGAGCAAGCTGCACATCCTTTGCTTCCCTTTCCAATTTTCTCTCTTTTTACTGACACCATTTTCTCTACTTTTACTTCCTCCCAAGTGTACCTCTTTTCCTCTTTGTTCCTTTCTTTCAAATATAACTTTGTGAAAACTTTTAATATATCCTCTTGATGCTGTTTAGGAAAAGTAGTTATATACCCTGGGTTCTGTCTAGTGGCAGTCAAGAATATTTGTTCATTCTGCTCCTGCTTAAAGCCAGAAGGCACACAAATAAGTTACTTAGATGTAATGGTCAGCTTGCTAAGAAATGTGCAACCAAAAAATCCAACAATACAAGCTTTTCTTTTTAAACATGAAACTTTAAAACAGTAATGCTGGTTTTAAGCCAAGGTATTGCTCAATTTTCCTGCTCATGTTTTAAAAGAAATGTGAATGGCTTTTATTTCTTTATTCTGTCTTACCTACATAAGTGAGTCATATGGAGGGAGAAAATAGCCAGTTAAGAGAGCTCAAGATGTGAATTAACATCTTCTATTATTCAAGACTTGGCTTCTTCACACTCCCTATTTTGACACTTTAATGGTATTAATGAGAATTTTAATTTACAATAATGGAAGTGGTCTTTTTGCTATTTTTTTATAGTGAATTTGTAAACTAGGTCTGTGTCTTAGACAAGAACTCACTTTTTTTCTTTTTTTCTTTTTTATTTCGGCTGCAATTGCATATCCAGAGGCACAAATGGTATTTCAAATATAAGATAACTGACATGGAACAATGTTGGACAATGTATGTTTTGATTAGGATTTGCAAAAGCTTGTGGAAAGATTTATGACATATCTGAAACTCAAAAAATGATTCCTCCCCTTGGGCCCACTGTGGTCTGCAATGCAATTGCTTTGTTAGTCAGAATTACTTGCGGTAATACCTCTGGTGAATGGATTTCCTGATGCAACTGTGCAAATAACAGGCGTTTTGTTTTGTTTTCAAAACATTAGGTCAGTTAAGATGGTCCCTGAAATTTTAACAGGCAGTTGGCCAATTGTCATAGAATAATATTTACAATCTCAGTGAGTAAATAGTGCCTCTCTGATTACATTTGATATGCTTCTTTATCATAGCTTAATATTCACTGGCACTGTCAGTGGAAAGCAAAGTGCCCACCACCACGCTGAATAGGGTGCAGTGTGCCTCCTGAGCCTTGCAGCATCTGTTGAACAATAATGATGATTGCATTTGTTGTTACTAGCAGACACAATTCTTTCTTACTCTGTTTAGAAAAACGGTAATATCTTGCCCCAAATGGCTGAAATAATCACTTTATATAAACTGCATTTGATGTGGAAGAGATAAATATCAAGAAACTGTAACTTTGTGATAGTCACAAGGCCAGTTTTATTAGACGACATTATATTGGTGATTAAGGTGAACACAGATTTATGAGGACAAAGAACAAAGTTATGATGATGCACTAATTCAGTTACAGAAATGAAAGTTTTTTCACTCACCACCACCACATCCATGGTAAAGGAAGGGGAATAATTTTCAATGCAAATAATGCAAGCACTGTCAAGCAGGCGTCTGCTTTCTATAGATTCAGACAATGGTGAAGACATCATTTTAATCCAAATGCTCAAGGAATTTAATTAATTTTTCACTTCAGATTGAACGTGTCCAGAGAAGGGCAATGAGGCTGGGGAGAGGCCTTGAGCACAAGCCCAGTGAGGAGAGGCTGAAGGAGCTGGGATTGTTTAGCCTGGAGAAGAGGAGGCTCAGGGAGACCTCATTGCCCTCTACAAGTACCTGAAGGGTGGTTGTAGCCAGGAAGGGGTTGGTCTCTTCTCCCAGGCAACCAGCACCAGAACAAGGGGACACAGTCTCAAGCTGTGCCAGGGGATGTTTAGGCTCAAGGTGAGGGGAAAGTTCTTCCCAGAAAGAGCAATTGGCCATTGGAATGTGCTGCCCAGGGAGGTGGTAGAGTCACCGTCCCTGGAGGTGTTCAAGAGGGGATTTGACATGGCACTTGGTGCCATGGTTTAGTCATGAGGTCTGTGGTGACAGGTTGGCCTCGATGATCTTTGAGGTCTCTTCTAACCTTGGTGATTCTGTGACACTTACATTAAGCACCCTGTGTCTGAAGGGGGCCTACAGGAAGGCTGGGGAGGGACTTCTCAGGATCTCAGGTAGTGATAGGACTAGGGGGAATGGAATGAAGCTGGAAATGGGGAGATTCAGGCTAGATGTGAGGAAGAAGTTCTTCACCATGAGAGTGGTGAAGGCCTGGAATGGGTTATCCAGGGAGGTGGTTGAGGCCCCGTCCCTGGAGGTGTTTAAGACCAGGCTGGACGAGGCTCTGGCCAGCGTGATCTAGTGTAGGGTGTCCCTGCCCGTGGCAGGGGGTTGGAGCTGGATGGTCCTTGTGGTCCCTTCCAACCCTGACTGATTCTATGATTCTATGATTCATTTCACTACTAGTTCTTCCACACACTTATTTTCCAGTTCTGTCTGTGCTGTCAGGGTCACTGTATTTTTGTCTTCACTAGGCACACAACTGTTTTTTCTTTCAGTTTTTAAGTTTGCCCTAATTTCCAGTGTGTGCATTTAAAGTAGTGCTCAAGCAACATCAGTTTCACACGTCGTATTTGTTGAAATTATGGAATATGAAAAAATGCCACTTACTGCTTTTATAACATGTAGAGGGCAATTCTTCTAACTCATTTTCTACTGATTTATCATTTTATATGTTTGATGATGACGACAATCATACAAAATTTAACACATCTGCACATTTTCTTGGTTTGCTGATTACATTGCCATTTCTATACCTTGTGTCCCAGATGTGGCAGGACACTGGAAGCCTCTTCACAGTTTTCAGCATTGAAATAGAGGCTCTTCTTTGGACTGTGTGACGACAGTACACTGTTGATTCTCTCTCTCTGACTTTATGGAGTTCCAAGTGCTGCCAATGTGCATTATAAAGGTCACTAGTAACAGATGATCACATCTTTCCTTGAGTAGTCTTATTTCCCAGACGGGATTAGAAACTGAGGCTGTGGAAGACTGTGAGTGTTTCTGAGAAAGAAACTATCAGGATTTATTCAGTTGTATTGTGCTGCTGCCCTATCAGTGAAGGACAGAAGAAATTATGCCAAACTGCTTGCTGAAATAGCAAAGTAAGGAAGAAAACTCGAGTAATAAATTCAGAATTTGCTTTGTGCATTTTGATGCAGGATTTATCACAAAATGTGTACTACATAGATAGGTAATCTTATCAGCAGCTCCACACAGTACAGAGTACAGAAAGAAACTAAAGGGAGCTAGGAAAAAGTGTTGCTATTGTTGCTGGCACATGATAGCACAATACTGTAGATTGGGAAGTTATCCTATATATTTAAAGTATTTAAAAATATTGGTAACTGCCAATTAGTTCTGATCAAAACATTTAGTCTTTCAGTTCTGCTTGTGATGTTGACACTTGATTTCTGCACTAAAAGCTGTAAATTAATATGGGAATACCTAAAGTAAGCTTATTTTTCAGTAGTCTTATTGCAGCTTTGTTGCAATTCAGCACGGGCTGTTTCTTCACCAAAGGAGTCCTTATTTCAGCACGAAGCCAAGCTGTTGGCTATGAGGATTGCCTGTAGGGTAGATTGATTTTCAGCCACAAATTTTAGAGAATACTGAAAATACTCTATTTTTATTTTAGTGAAAAGAAGACTTTGTATCATTGGGCTCCCTGCAAAGCTAAAAAGAGATGGAGGAATTTTCTGAATAGTTTTATTTCTTCCCTAGGACGTATAATTTAATTTATGATGTACCAGTCAGTGAAATTCTCAGCATTGGGTGAGACTTGCTGAGCTGGCCAATAAGTTGCATGCCAAGCTTCATGTGTAAGAGCATTAGAGGATAGCTGTCAAGTATGCGTGGTGTGGTTTTCCATACTACTGCTATTAAACTTTTTCAATAGTTCCCCAATAGCAACTGCAGACAGATTGTATTTCCCATTATTAACGCTGTTTCAGATATAACATTAGAAAAAGAAGCTGATGAAGTGGCAGCACAGAAATAATTAAAGCTTACTTAAGGAAATTCACATTTCAGAGGGGGAAAAAAATTAACATAATTAGACTCTATGAAGTGAAGCCTGGCATAAACGTCTGGAGTGCCAGCATAGATACAATGCAAAGAACCAAATTCTATCAGGAGCCAGTTGAAAAATGAAGCTTTGTGGGTGTTTTGGCCCTAACAACAAGGTTTTCTCAGATGAAATCATCAAGTACAACTCAAAAAATCAAACTGATTCTTGAGTGTGCAGAATGCGTGAACTACACCCCAGGCTTCATAGAGCACTAGGCTATTGAATGCTTAAACAAGATGGAAGGCTCTCTGAAGCACCACCACCTAAGAATAAGGGTGCTGATAGCTGAGCATATTGCAAAGTTATAAGTTATGTACATTTCTTGCATCAGAGTTTAATTTTTATTTGGAAAAATAATAAATAATCCAAAGCATTTAAAAGGTGACAATTTGCATGTTCTCAGTGCTTTCACTGGTTATAAATACTGCTGTTTTGCAAAATACTGCTTGAGACATGAGTGAGGATTTCTTAATCTATTTATTTTTTTCCTAAGTTGAATTTGTTTTGGTCTGTCTCAGAGATATCTATGTGTAAAACTAGAAGGAAACAAAAAGAATACATTGGGAGGAAAAGAAGCATAGAAATTAATCTGAGATGTAGATGAAGCTTGTTGACCTAGGGGAATAAAATAAATGAGCAGTAAGTAAAAAGCTTAAGCAAGATTTCCAGAGCTCATTACTTGCATAAAGACACACAAGTACTCTGAAAAAACCCCACAGTGTTACTTGTCTACTTCTTTAGGCAGCTAATGAGCCCTGCTAAGTCATTGCTATTCTAAAAGAAACACCATAAGTCAACACAAGTAAAGTGCATGTGGAAAATGTGGTTGGAGATATTTTGAATCAAATTAGTCCAGAATAAATTGTAATCAGGTACAATTTCTAACAAGTAACCCTAGCACAGCGCATTCTACTGAAGATCTTACTTAAGCCAATGTCTTAGTGGTAGTGATTGGGTTTAGTGAGCATCAGTTTGTTGTATTGTATGTGACTTCAGAAGTAAATGCTTGTTAAACCCACACTTAGTAAATGGTAAAATGATCTTTGGCTGTTATGTTAGCTTTTTTTGTACAGCAGCAAGAAGAATATCTGTTATCTACTGCCCATAATTTTCTGCAGTTCTAACAACTTCGTGGTACCTGCTTTGTAATATTCTAATATTCTGTTTTGTACTTCAACATCCTTAATACTCCCATTTGTACCCAACAAATTATTTTTCCCCACTGAATTTGCATTCAATATTATTAAGTGATACATTTAGCATGCTTTATACCTTAATGTTTGCTTTATCTGCTTTTTATTCATTCCTCTGATGTTTTCAGTAGTGAAATATAATATTGTGAAAACCTACACAGGTTTTGAATAGTACCTAGAATAGCAAAATTTTTCTTGTTCAATGGAAAAAAAAAAAGGAAACAAAATACATAAAAATACTCACTGAAGGCTTCTATTACAATCTAAACCAGGAATATTCATCTACATATATTCTGTGACTGTTCCCAGAAAGAAACGAAACTATACTTGTCATAGGTTTTATTACACCAAATTATTACTCCCAGTTCCTGGCTCCCAGCAGTTAGAGCTAACAGCAGAAATGTGGAGAATTTTGACATTGGTTGCTTTTTGCTACCAGCAAATATGAAACACTACTGAATGGATGTCAAGGGCTAAGGCTGGACAGGCAGCCTTCCCAAACGAGAAGAGAAAGGGAATAAGGAAGAGACACTTATGTATTGCAAAAGAAAACTAAGCCAACTTTAATAAAAATGATCATATACAAATCTTGTATTGAGCTCAACCTTAGTGATGACAATTAGAATAGAATAGAATAGAGCAGAGAATAGAATAGAGCAGGTTGGAAGAGACCTTCCAGATCATCATGTCCAACCTATCATCCAACACCACCTAATCAACTAAACCGTGCAACCAAACACCCTATCAAGTCTCCTCCTGAACACCTCCAGTGATGGTGACTCCACCACCTCCTCGGGTAGCCCATTCCAATGGGCAATCACTCTCTCTGTGTGAAACTTCCTCCTAACCTCCAGCCTAAACCTCCCTGGTGCAGCTTGAGACTGTGTTCTCTTGTTCTGGTGCTGGTTGCCTGGGAGAAGAGACCAACCTCTGCCTGTCTACAACCTCCTTAAGGTAGTTGTAGAGAGCAATAAGGTCACAATTATGTCACTGTCACCACTGATGCTGTGGGCAGGCACTAAGGAAGCATGGAATCAAAGACAGATGAAAGCTGGATTCAGGAGCTGGATTCTGGATCTGGACTCAGAAACACTCGGATTGGGATCAAAGGTAGAATGGACAGAGTTCTTGGGTGCCAGAGAATAGAACTTGCCACTTGTGATCCTTCAGCTTTATACTGGATATGATGCATGTGGAATGGAATACCTTGTTGGTTAGTTCAGGGTCACCTGTCCTGTCTGCTCCTCCCTGTAAGAGCAACCTCTTACTGCAGCCCTTTTGCTGTCCAGAAGATTTAGCAGCAACCTTGGTTTTCACAGGCACAAGTGTAAGAGAGAACATTTCTGCATATCAATCCTTACTAGAAACTATAAACATTGAGCAATATCAGTATTAGAAGCAAAATCATGCTGTTAACTTCAGAAAGTGTAGGTACATAGAAGAGGCTGAGCTACAAATTCAGTCACTGAACAGAGTTAGTTCTGTTCTAGCTCAGACCAGGACAACTGAATGTGCTGCTACAGTGCAATCTGGGAGGAGAAGTAATTGAAATCAGAAACAAGGCTAGGTTACTGTGTGGGGTTTGCATTGCTGATCAATGACTACAAGTACCCAGAGGGGGGAATGGCAAATATTATTGTATTTTGTTTACTTAGGTGTTTGATGCTTGTTGTTTTCTAAGGAAATTGGTAAACGGTTGAAGTCTGTGCATTGCTCACACAGTGAGATTCATGCGATCCAGATACAAAACAGCTCTCAAAGACTGAAGAAGCAGAACTGTCTAGGAAGGAACTTTTTAATTTGCATTTTTAAAAAATACATTACTTTTGAAACTGCTTTTCTATTCCACTGCCTATTTATTACATATTCCAAAATCTCAGCTTGGGTCCAACCCTCAGATCAGCAAATACCATTCGTGGCACTTGACGTTTCTCAAAACGTTTCTCTTCTGTTAAAATGTAGACCCTGAATGTTTTCGTTCAGCAAAGCTACCTTTCTGCTGCCCTGATACTCATCTCCGTAGAAAAGCAGCCAAGAGATTCAAGTGGTTCAACTATTTATCCTCAATTTAATGAGACATCAGTCCAGATTTTCTGCAGAACTGTAGTTCAATGCAGTGTGTCTGCAACTTCACTATGCTACTATAGTTTTGCCAGGCAGCATTCCCTGGAAAGGTGAAGATAGAAACGGAGCACAGAAATACCTGGAACAAGCCAAAGAAAGGATTGTCAGACAGGTTGCTCAGCCAGTGTAGCAGCTTTTCTGATTTGCTATTGCAGATCTTTTAGAGTCTGCTGAGGCTACTTCAGCCCCAGTTTGAAATTGCAAAATGAGAAAATTTGAACTGGAACAGATTTTCAAATGTGCTGATAGAGGTTTTCAGCTAATGAAACATCTTGTTCAGTTAATGATACGTCTCATAGTTGGGACATTTTGCAGCATTTGTCTTAAGTTTACTTTTCATCTTATTTCATCTTTGCCCTTGCAATTCTATTTCTTTGTTGTTTTTTTTTTATCTTGCCTTATGATCCTTCACTCTCCCATGTGCCCAGTTACTTTGTTCTTTCACCTGTATTTGATGTTCAACTCTTAAAACGTGGATGAAGACTTCAAGTAAATGGAATTTTCAGAAGCAGTTAATTCTTTTTATTTAGGTTTCAGGTTTGTTTGGGGTATATTTGGCTGTTTTTGTTGTTGGGTTTGGGGTGGGGTTTTTGGTGTGGTTTTGTGTGTTTTTTTTTTTTTAACAGTCTGAGAAATCATAAATAAAAAAGAAATATTTCAAATATATTACTATTAGAGCTGTTTTCAAAGGATTATGCTGCACTCATGTCTTCCTGACACTTGCATGCACACCAGTCTGATTTTTGCTTTCATGCTACTTTTAAATTTTTTTTTAACACTTCCTCCTTCCTTTGGTGTTGCTGCTGTCCAGATAAAGCTTTCTACTTGCCACGTTCCAAGTTTATTTTCTGCTTTTGTTTCCAGTCCTTCTAGGGAAAATTACTTTCTTCAGTAATAACCTTACCACCAGACCTTATTAAATTCTTGTGCTTTTGTCATGCTTATGGAACATTTCCTCAACTGTTTCGCCTGTGTTTTATGATCATTAAGGTACCTAGCTTTTAACTATTAATTGCCTGTTAATTTTGATCTTGTAGTATCACAGTATTACCAAGGTTGGAAGAGACCTCAAAGATCATCGAGTCCAACCTGTAACCACAGACCTCACGACTAGACCATGGCACCAAGTGCCACATCCAGTCCCCTCTTGAACGCCTCCAGGGACAGCGACTCCACCACCTCCCCGGGCAGCCCATTCCAATGACAAATCACTCTCTCAGTGAAGAACTTTCTCCTCACCTCGAGCCTAAACTTCCCCTGTTGCAGCTTAGTAGTATTATCTATTTCCAAAGCAAAAAAGTCTAAGCATAAGATTTCATTATATACTAGGAAAAATTTATAGCAGCTGGAAACCATTGATATAAGATTAGAAAAAGAGATGCAAATCAGCATGTTATGCCACACTTGTGCTTGCCACACTTGTGTTTTCCACACTGAATTGCCTTATTTCTAACTTGAGAAAAAAAGTAGTCTGAACAACACCCTCATTCTTTAAGACAAGGCAAGAAACATTGTTTTATTAGCTGTCCATCTTTATGCCTGATGGATGCTTTGGGGTATTTCTGTCTCTTGCATTTTTTCAAATCACCAGAGCAGTACCAAAGGGATGGGAAGCAATAGGGAATAGTTCTTGCTATATCAAGTGCTTGACTGGAATTTAGATAGGTTTGTTTTATTCATCTCCCTTCCCTTGCCTCCCCTGGTTCTCTAAAGCCCAAGAAATTGGGTTGTATAAAGGTTATGTTTTTAGAAAACCGAATTGATGGGCCCATCATGTTCAAAATAGTTCAGCTGAGTAGTTCTTTTGGTATGTTACTGGAATTTTATTTACTGGTACTTTGTTAATTTCCTTGCCTTCAATGACCTGATACTTCTGGTTTTCTGAGATTTAAAAAGTCAGTGTGTTAACATTAGTCTTGTAAATCAGTTCCTTTGACATGTTAAATTAGTTCTCCATTCTTGACTGCTTGCATAAATTGATGTTTAGCATCCTCTCAGTTTTGTCATTACTCTTGTACTTCCTGTCTTTATTTCCTTTAGGATGCTTAGACTATATTGTACCAGAAATGCTAATAATTTGTTAATGTTAACACATTCGTCATTACACTTGCCTCCTTCATCAGCAGAGACACATTTTTCCCCCTATATTTTTCCCTGAGTTTTTGGGTTCCCATTTTGAACTTCTTAATCCCCAGAATTTTAGTGACCCTTCCTCTTGAAGGATTCCCCTGAGCACCACCACCACCAATTTGATGTGATCTGCATTTTTCATCGGTAACTTCCTCTTTTTCCTAATTTGCTAATCATTTAGCTCTCATATCCTTCTTGAAGATGTGGGGGGTTTAGGAGACAAGTCTATTGTTGTTTATTTGCTGATTCCTTTCTTTTTGGAAGAACGTTGACAAGATTTGATCTCTTTTATAATTGCTTAAGTTTTCTTCCATTCATCATGCATATATTCCTACTGAATCATATCCCATACTTAATTTTGTCCCTTCTAAAATGTCCCCCTTGGTAAAACAAAACAGAACAAAAACAAACAAACAAAAAAACCCCACAAACCCAACCAAAACAAAACAGAGAACTCCATCCAACCAAAAAATGCACACACCAAAACACACCAAACAAACCCCCAACAAACAACAACAACAACAAAAACCAATGCACGTCTTCCACACCCCTCTTTTTTTTAGTGGTTATTTGGTTAACTCAACACTTTTGTTCATATCCTAACACATAGGCATGTTTTGCACTCATTGCTTCCGGTGAAATCAAACTTCATACACAGAACTAAGGATTAGATAGTTAGTTTTGATAAAGCCCTATCAAGGCTGGTATGTTTCTGGACATGCCCAGGAATAAAGGTTTAGTTAAGTAGAAATGAGAATACTGGAAGTTTAAAAGCCTCTACTGATTTTGAGAGAAATAAAGTTGGCATTTACAGTGTAGAAGTGGCATCACTCAGATGCTTCTTTTGGATAGTAAAGCTTTTTCAGGCTTTATATGCTGGGTTCTGTTTGAAAAGGTAGAAGTTAAGTATTTAAGTATTTAATCAGCATACTCATTCTTGTGCCTTTCTGTTGTTGTATGTGGCTTTCAATGTACAACATAACTGATTGGAATCGGCTACCCGTGGAGGTGGTGGAGTCACCTTCACTGGAGGTGTTCAGGAGAAGACTTGATGGGGTGCTTGGCTGTATGGTCTAGTTGTTGGGTGGGTTGGATTGTTTGATGGGTTGGACGCGATGATCTTGAAGGTCTCTTCCAACCTGGTGTATGTATTATTGTATTATTGTATTGATATTCCTGGTTAAATGACTTTATTTTCAGAATGCCTCTTCACTCTGTATAACCATGGCTATTTCCTTTCTGCACACAACAGGATGTTAATTCTTTGACTGCAATTCACACTCTGCTGGCTTTTTTTATCTCAAACTGGACTAGTTGTTCTCTTGATTTATTTATTAGTTTAAATAATTAAGCGTTATTGAGGGATTTCAGGATTTGGCTGCGGGGAGCTGGGATACAGCTGCTTTTGAAAATTGCAATAGTTACCTTTCTTTGCATTTATGGTTACAACAACCTGACTTTGAACTTGCAGTTTCCAGGAGTCAAATTGTGTGCTTACTGTCAGCTTCTGTGATAGCTGACATCTTAGATTATAGAAGTCTTTCCTGCAGTCATCCGCTTCGTAAATGTGAGCTCTGACAGATCAGTGACTTTTGATATTTCCTTTTTCCTTAGTAGGGAAGCAAATTGTATTATTTTCAGGAATGTTTATAATAAAGTTCACTCATATGATTTCCAGTTGTTACCTTGGGTGACAAAAAGCTCGGTTCCTAAATACGGTCTATAGAGAAGTGTTAGGAAAAAAAGGCTGTTGAAAAAAGAGTTAAATGAAATTGGTCCTTCAGGTTGGATGTCTGCAGGGACTGGATTGTTTCTTGAAGTTTTCTTGAAGCATGCCTCACTGACACTAAGCCTATTCCACTCCATAATCTTTTTTCTCATTGATACTCAATTTACATTTTCTTGATGTAAATTTAATTCCCACGAGTGATATGTTTTAGATATTTTTGACTCCTCCCCAGTTCATACAACATACTTCATATCACTGCATCTGCATGAATAAATACAGACTTATTGTTTTATATATATATATATATATATAGTGGTGATTTACATTATGTGAGAAAAAGCAGTATTTTCATATTGGAAAACTAGTAGTGTTCAACATCTTTCTTTTTAGCTCACAGACAAAAGATCACCTACTAAAATTGGTTGCTGTTGTCATTTCTGACATCATTGTTGCGTATTTTAATAGCAGGAGAACAGTTGTTTTATTTCATATCTAAAAATAACCCCACTATATTACATAGTACATATGTCAAACTGTTATACTAAGAGGAAGTTTCTTGCTATGACGGTCAATGTTCTCCCTGATTTAATAAAGCCTTTCCAAAGAGCACTTATCCTCTTCTCTTGTGGGAATAAGAGACACTTGAAGATCTATGGCTAAACTATTCCATGTTGAACTCATTAAAGTTAAGAATAACAGCAGTTTCTCAGCTATTCTCAAAACCAATATATTAACAAAAGAGAAAGTTTTCTAAGGCTGTTCTTTAGTTCCTAGATGAATTCTGACCTTATAAGAAATCTGTGTTGGTCCCTCTCATACCATGTTATTTTCCAAGAATGCTTTCTGCAAAAAAAAAAGCAAGGTCCACTTCAGGCATGTCACTGTTTTATTGAGTTTTAGTTCCGAGGTCTTTAGAGAAAAGAATCAATTCAGCAGTAGATTTTTGAACGGGGAAAACTGTGGCCTGTGTTATATGGGAGATTGAACAAGATCTGTATGATTGCTTTTCTAGCTTTAAAGTCTTTAGAGTTATAGAATATATTTAAATGTTTGTTACAGATTCATGCTTGAGACTGCAATTTGTCTCTGCCATGGGTGTCATGCAGAAAGTCCTTGTGTGAGCTCATTTACTAATGTTGCAGTATATAAAAATAGTGAGCATCATATTGGTTCATTCCTTGATATGGCTCATGCCCTTCAGGCTTGTCAATTTGAGTGTTTTGTTGTGCTGAAGCACAGGAGAAAGGAGCCATTCTCTGTCAACTAATACCAGCAGAAAATGGCACCTCTCTGCTCAAGTTTAAACAACATTTCAGAATAATGCAGACTGTGATCTATATTCTCATTTCACTCAACCACTTCACAGTGATAAAATATGAAAATTCATTAATATAACAAGTTTTCAAGTGTTTTGGAGCCAGTGATTGTCACACAGATATAAATCCATGTGGTATTTAATTTAGGCAGGTAATTCAGGGGTGAAATATAAAAGCTACAAAGAAAACCAGGCAAAATTACTAAACGTGAACAGGAGCAAGCTCAGTGTTGCTTAGACAGAAAGTAAGTAGTATTTTGGGAAGACTAGGCTGGATGAAGCTCTGGCCAGCCTGATCTAGTGTGAGGTGTCCCTGCCCATGGCAGAGGGGTTGGAACTAGATGATCCTCGTGGTGCCTTCCAACCCTGACTGATACTATGATACTACGATCCTATAATGGTGAGAAAATCAGTTTCTGACTGTCAAGGTTCAGGCACATGACCAAGTAGCTAAGTTCTGATTTTTGTTGCCTCATTTCCAGTTCTGTTTATTTATCCCAGCTTTGGCTAAGGTATTAGCATACTTCATAGCTAGCATAGTAAAAATTATCAGAATTTTGCCTATTCTGCTTCCAGAAATTCTCATTGTTGGGTGAAGGATGAGCAGTCATGCAAGAAGTATACTCTTGATATTTTCAATATCAGGTGCTGTCCTAAGGTGATTTGGGAACCACGGATTCTAAAATACTGTAAGCCAGGTCATAAAATGCCATAAAGACAAAAATATGCTCACATTACTGCATTCTTCAATTGTCACTAGTTTAAAGTGCATTAAGAGCCCCTGAGCAAAAGTGTGTTGCAATTCAGATAAGTAGAATACTGATTTCTAATTAGTATTTAATTAGAAATGGAATGCACATTGGGAGAAGGGTGGCTTTCTTTTACTTATTACAAAACAATGTGTTCTGATTCCAATTAGCATGATAGTTTGTAAACTCCTTGCACATGAAAGCAATTAAATTAAATTAAATGTATCCCATGCAAAACGTTTCATTTATGCTTTGAGTTATCTACCGTAATGAATATTTTTGATGATGTAAGTGGTGGTCTTATGTAATTAAAAATGTATTAATGTAAGACTTCAGATGAAAACAACAAGCAGTTAATGAGTAATATCTGTCTGCACTTACATGAACTGAGCTAGTCTGTCTTTGACCTGCAGGCTTTTATCCTATACAGCTCTGGTGTATGCGTAATTCCTATAGTCCCATCTGAGCCCAGCCCTAACAGCAACAGCTTTTCTTCAGGAGATGCTATAGTACCCTGGGGGCAGAAGTGTTTGCTTTGGTACAGATGTACAGATACAGCCTCAGTAATTTGATATGCCTACTATGTTAAACCTGTATCTGTTTCTTTCCAGCAAGCGCAGGAAAAGCAATTTGGGTGCTCCCCAATGTACTTTAAGGTTGCAAAGGAACTGGATATCTGAGAACTGTGAATGTGTAGAATTATTTTCTTTCTTTTTATTGGCATGTCTTACACTTGGTAGATCTATTACACAGAGCTGTGGCATGTCTGTTCATTTAGCAGTGAGGATCTAACCCAGTAACAGATATGCAAGCAATGCAAACTAATTGGTTTCAGCCTGTTAACTACGTTGTATCAATGAAGCAACTACAAGAATGATTAGAACAGTTAATTTAATAACATCAATGGGTAATGAAGAAAAAAACCACAGCTGCTGAGAAAGTATTTTATAGATGTCAACATCCATGAAAATTAGACATTTTAGAGTACTGTTTGATTTTGTTACACTTCTTAAAACTCCCTGGTTTTAGCAAGTTTCAAAGAATCCTTACAGAGTTAGATATTAATGTTTCTCAATATGTTTCTCAAAGACAAGTTTCTTAACTTTACTCATGTAATATCACATTCATAAATCTGGAATAAAACAAGATGCAAACTTCCTAATACTAAAAGGCAACTAAAGATCTGAAATTCCTACCTATAAACACGGTTCATTTTTATTACTTTGCATTTGCTATCTCCGTGGGGTCTAGAAAAATACCATCTCTGTGGTCTTTTCCTAGAAAGATATTAACAGGCAGCTCTTCAAAATATATATATATATATGTAGTAGGTAAAAGGAAATTTTGGACATACTTGCTTCATCTAGTTGATCATAACATACAGTGAATAGTTACTGGAACAAATGCAATCAGTTTTCCACATGGTCTGAGGTTCTGACCATTCAATAATCTTTGGATGTAGCCAAAGGTCAGTATCATGGAGAGGTGTAAAGGGTTTGTGAGCTTACAGATGGTATCTTCTGTCTTCTCAAGCCCAAACATTCTGCTTGTTCTTACTGCTCAGCTCCATCCCTCTTTGAGCTTATGGTGTGGAGAGATTACTGGCCACAGATAGCTATAAAATTATGAATATCAGTTACTGGCTTGAATTCAATTACTGGCAATTTCTTCTTATACTCAAAAACATTTCTAAGAGGCAGTAGGTGTAAAAGGAAATCTTCACTGAGGTACAGTGTTCACATTTATGGTGGATAGAAATTACGTCAGAGGAACCTCATGTATCCCCTTTCTTCCTAAAGAGGTGTTTTGACTTGCAGTTGGTGAACTCATTGCTCCTCTTTTATCTGTTGGTCTCATTAAATGGAAATCTTTCCACAAAGTTTTCACAAAGTACGTAGGTGATTTGCAAGAACATATTTTGTTGTGAATGATGTCTTGCAAGCTAAGGGAATGTAAAGTTTTCTAGGGAAAATTAATTACTTGCTGTTCTTTCAAGGGGATTTGTGAGGCTTGGCTACTTTCTGAAGAATAGCTGAAAGTATTTCAAGATTGAACCAACTATGTTAGAGGTAGTATTAAGCATAATTTCTTACAAAGTGCTCACCAAAACCAGAAAATGTCACTGAATTTATCATTCACCTGCTAAATGGAATAAAAAACGCTCAGGTAAATTGTGTAACTATGGTTAGACCCTAAATTTTAAATCCCTTTTTTTAATGAAACCACCATTTTGAGTAATGAAGAGTCAAAGAAGCACTCCTATTTAATTTATCCCATGGCCCACAGTGTGCAGCACCTGTGATCTAAAGGTCATTTTATTGCCCACAGTGTAGTTAAAATTCAGTTTTCAAGCTACCTGTTCCTTTAGAGACATTAACTTGCCCTTGTCAGTTTTCCATTAAAGAAATGTCTATGCCTTAAAGTGATTTGTGGTCAATTCATGCCAGGAAATTGTTGTGAGGTATATGAAGAGACTGTTAATCCTTACTATATTTTAAAATCATACTCAAACACTAAAAACCTGGATGTGAGTCATGATTAGCCATATTTCTTTTGTATTTTACTCTGCTGTAGAAAACTAATAAATATCATATTTACTCTGCTTTATTATTGGTATCCTTTTAGGCTGTTATGGAACAGAATATAAATAATAATTTAACAACTAATGGCACTTCAAAAAGGCACCAGAATCCTAAGTAAACCATTTGAAACTGTAATCCAAACTACATTTTTCTTTTAGAGCCTTGTGCTGTTGATGCTGAAGTTGACCTTAAGATGATACATTGGTAGTTTCTGCTAGTTGTGTCTACTGCTGCCATAAACAAAACCATAGCATACTGGCTTGTTTAAATCATAGACTGCCATTAATGAATGAATTAATCAATTTTCTGCTATTGATTGGATAGATTGGGTGTCATGTCACAGTTTAGGAGGTCTATCATGGAACAGTGAAGTTGAGAACATGAAATTAAGCTATACTAATATTGACCCTAACAAGGGTATGTCACTGGAAGTGCAAAACTCAGTCTGTGCAGAACAAAAGGTATTGTTGCTCTTGCTTGGTTTTAAGGCAATAGGAGGTGAGAACAGACTGACCAGGCTGCATTAATTCAGATGATGATAAAACAAGACAAATGTTGAGTACTTTCTCTAAGCCTGACGATGGGACTATGGGTGGCCATGGAACTCATACCCAGAAGAACAGGATGGTCTTCCCAAAAAGCTGGTGTGTACTTGAGTATTTGACACAGAGCAGTTATCAGGCTGCAGTGAGCACAGACATGTCCAGCTTGATCAGGCTGCCCAGTGCCACAATGAGTCTGATCTTGGATGTCTCCAGGGACAGGGCCTCAGCCACATCCCTAGGCAGCTTGTTCCAGTATTTTACCACTCCATGTCCGACTACTACCCTGCTGCAGTTTAAAACCGTTGCCCCTTGTCCTATTGCTTCCAATCCTTTCCCAGCCTTCCTATAAGTCCCCTCCAGATATTGAAATGTAACTATAAAATCTCCCCAGAGCTTTCTGTTCTTGAGGCTGAGAGGTGCTCCAGCCCTCTAATCTTTTTGGTGGCCCTCCTCTGAACCCACTCCAGCAGGTCCATGTCTCTGTCATGTGGGGAGTCACAGAGCTAGACACACTACTCTGCTGCAGCCAGCACCAGAACAAGAAGACACAGTCTCAAGCTGCGCCACGGCAGGTTTAGACTGGACATTAGGAGGAAGTTCTATACAGAAAGAGTGATTCCCCATTGGAATGGGCTGCCTGGGGAGGTGGTGGGGTCACTGTCATTGGAGGTGCTCAGGAGGAGACTTGATGGGGTGCTTGGTGACATGATCTAGTTGTTTGATGGGTTGGATGTGATGATCTTGAAGGCCTCTTCCAACCTGGTTTATTGGTTTATTGGTTTACTCCAGGTGAGGTCTCACTGGAGTGGAGCAGAGTGGCAGGATTCTCTCTCTTGACCTGCTGACCACACTGAAGTGGCCACTTTTATAACCTTTTAAAAATTGTAACATCAAAAATATCTGAATTTTTAACTATACCACAGATGTATATTTGGACAGTTAGAATTCTGTTAAGTAGTGAGATGCAGCAGTGGAAATCATGTTCTGAATTCAGGTCACGAACAAAGAAACCATTTACTCTTTTCCTTGCTTATGAAGAGACAATTGCATTACTAATGTACTGAGCCGTATGATTCAGTAATAATATACTTACCTCTTTCGTACAACAGCTTCATCAGTAGATCACAAATCACTTTACAAAGGAAGTAAATATAATTATCCTCATTTTATGTCACAAACTCTGTAAAGAAACACAAAAACTCCAATTAAAAAAATATTGTGCTGCAATTGTACTTAATTATAATATTATTACTATTATCAACATTATATTCATAAACCATCATAGTCACTGACAAAGCTAAGAATCTTCTGGGGGTTTTTAATAACCATAGAAGCCACAATTCAGGTTTAAAATTGTGAATGTGTTGATTCTCTTTATTCAGCCGTTTTCTACATAATTACTTCTGCTTTATTCTTGAAGCTGGTAGTTAAGGGTCTCATAAGACTTTTGTCTGAACCTTAGGTCTCCATGCATGTAAAGCAGGCAATATTTAGAACAAGATGATAAAGCAAAGTAGAATGTACGAATTCCATCTCATTTTAAATCCTAAAATATCTAAATGCTGACATTTCTCTTTTTTGCTGTTTTTTTGAGAAACAAACTTACTATGTACCTGACTTATATAATCTTCTAGCTTCTACAAAGCACCTTGCAGTTTGTTTAGAGGAGACTATGCCCTGTATTATGAAATTATAAAACCCTAGAACCTGAGATCCCTAAAAAGAATAAGAGTCCAAACTGCAACTGACATAAAATACTGCACTAAGAAGATGTTGATTCTTTTTTCTCTTTTAAATAATTCAAAATACAATGCATTGCAGAAGTTAGAAAAGTGAAATGGTCAATCTCCCCCTGTACACCCCACTGGTTAGGCCACACCTTGAGTGCTGTGCCCAGTTCTGGGCCCCTCAGTTTAGGAAAGATGTTGACTTGCTGGAACATGTCCAGAGAAGGGAAACAAAGCTGGTGAGAGGCCTTGAGCACAAGCCCTATGAGGAAAGGCTGAGGGAGCTGGGGTTGCTTAGCCTGGAGAAGAGGAGGCTCAGGGGAGATCTTATTGCTGTCTACAACTCCCAGAAGGGAAGTTAGAATAGAATAGAATAGAATAGAATAGAATAGAATAGAATAGAATAGAATAGAATAGAATAGAATAGAATAGAATAGAATAGAATAGAATAGAATAGAATTGAATTACCAAGGTTGGAAGAGACCTTGAAGATCATCGAGTCCAACCTGTAACCATGACCTCACAACTAGACCATGGCACCAAGTGCCACATCCAGTCCCCTCCTGAACGCCTCCAGGGACGGAGACTCAACCACCTCCCGGGCAGCCCATTCCAATGACGAATCACTCTCTCGGTGAAGAACTTTCTCCTCACCTCCAGCCTAAACTTCCCCTGTTGCAGCTTGAGACTGTGTCCCCTTGTTCTGGTGCTGGTTGCTAGGGAGAAGAGGCCAACCCCTCCCTGTCTACAACCACCCTTCAGGTAGTTGTAGAGAGCAATGAGGTCACCCCTGAGCCTCCTCTTCTCCAGGCTAAACAACCCCAGCTCCCTCAGCCTCTCCTCATCGGGCTTGTGCTCAAGGCCTCTCCCCAGCCTTGTTGCCCTTCTCTGGACACGTTCAAGTGTCTCAATGTCCTTCTTAAACTGAGGGGCCCAGAACTGGAGACAGTACTCAAGGTGCGGCCTAACCAAAGCAGAGTACAGGGGCACAATGACCTCCCTGCTCCTGCTGGCCACACTGTTCCTGATGCAGGCCAGGATGCCGTTGGCCCTCTTGGCTGCCTGGGCACACTGCTGGCTCATGTTCAGCTTCCCATCAACCAGCACCCCCAGGTCCCTCTCTGCCTGGCCGCTCTCCAGCCACTCTGACCCCAGCCTGTAGCGCTGCCTGGGGTTGCTGTGGCCAATGTGCAGAACCCGGCACTTGGATGTGTTCAATCTCATGCCATTGGACTCTGCCCATCTGTCCAGCCTGTCGAGGTCTCTCTGCAAAGCCTCTCTGCCCTCCAGCAGATCAACTCCTGCCCCCAGCTTGGTGTCATCTGCAAATTTACTGATGATGGACTCAATGCCCTCATCCAGATCATCAATAAAGATGTTGAAGAGCATGGGGCCCAGCACTGATCCCTGGGGCACACCACTAGTGACAGGCCGCCAGCTGGATGTGGCACCATTCACCACCACTCTCTGGGCTCGGCCCTCCAGCCAGTTCCTAACCCAACGCAGTGTGCTCCTGTCCAAGCCACGGGCTGCCAGCTTGGCCAGGAGTTTGCTGTGGGGAACGGTGTCAAAGGCCTTGCTGAGGTCCAGGTAGACCACATCCACAGGCCTCCCCGCATCCACCAGGCGGGTCACCCGATCATAGAAGGAGATCAGGTTGGTCAGGCAGGACCTGCCCCTCCTAAATCCATGCTGGCTAGGCCTGAGCCCCTGGCCATCCTGTAAGTGCTGTGTGATCGCACTCGAGATGACCCGTTCCATAATCTTGCCTGGCACTGAGGTCAGGCTGACAGGCCTATAATTCCCTGGCTCTTTCAACCGGCCCTTCTTATGGATGGGCACCACGTTGGCCAGCTTCCAGTCTTCTGGGACCTCTCCAGTGAGCCAGGACTGCTGAAAAATGATGGAGAGCGGCCTGGACAGCTCATCCGCCAGCTCCCTCAGCACCCTAGGATGGATCCCATCCGGTCCCATGGACTTGTGGGAGTCCAAGCGGCTGAGAAGATCTCTAACTATCCCATCCTGGAACAGGGGAAAACTATGCTGCTCCCTGGCTCCTTCTGCCAGCTCTGCAGGCCAGCTGTCTGGAAGCCGTTCTGTCCTGCTAGTAAAAATTGAGGTAAAGAAGGTGTTAAGCACCTCTGCCTTTTCCTCATCCTTTGTTACAATATTCCCCTCCATGCCCACCAAGGAGTGGAGCTTCTCCTTGCCCTTCCTCTTGCTGTTAATATATTTATAGAAGGACTTTTTGTTGTCCTTCACAGCAGAGGCCAGTCTGAGCTCCAAATGTGCTTTTGCCTCCCTAATTTTCTTCCTACAAGACCTAGCAACATCCCTAAACATTCCATGGGTTGCCTCCCCTTTTTTCCAAAGATAATACACCCTCTTTTTTTCCCTTAGTTCCTTTAGAAGTTCATTACCCAACCAGGCTGGCCGTCTGCAAGTTGTAGCCACGTGAGGGCTGATCTCTTCTCCCATGCACCCAGCACCAGAACAAGAGGACACAGTCTCAAGCTGCACCAGGGGAGGTTTAAACTGGATGTTAGGAAGAAACTCTTCAGTTTCAGAGAGTGATTGCCCATTGGAATGGGCTGCCCAGGGAAGTGGTGGAGTCACCATCTCTGGAGGTGTCTAGGAGGAGACTTGATGGGGTGCTTGGTGCCATGGTTTAGTTGATTAGGTGGTGTTGGATGATGGTTTGGACACGATGATCTCGAAGGTCTCTTCCAACCTGGTCCATTCCATTCCATTCCATTCCATTCCATTCCATTCCATTCCATTCCATTCCATTCCATTCCATTCCATTCCATTCCATTCCAAGTTCAAGCAAACACAAAGTAATTATAATAGTTTTGTTGACCAAATTCTTTTCCTACCCCTCACTTAAAGGTCTTGCTCACCTGTAAAAACACTATTGTTGAAGCTGCTGAAACTGAACTGAACCAGGGGAAATATTTACTTCTTTGAAAACTTGCACAGTTTTCCAAGTAAACAGATGCTGAAATTGTTCAATACCCATTTCACCTAGGACAACACTTAAAGCTTTCTAATTGGTATAGAGAAATTTTTGTATTTCAGTTTGGAGTCTGGACAACTTTTCTATACATTTTTGCATCAATGCTTATGTAAGGTTTTAAACTGATCAATTTTTTGCCAAATATTTGTAATAGCAATTAAGAACATGGTCTAGAGAGGCTGATCAGAAACAGTAAAATAGCAGATAGAGTTGTATCTGCAAAGGCATGCAAAAATAGTCTCCAGTGCTCATCCTAGAAAAGATTTGCACTTTTAATATCACTGCTGAGGAATAATCTGAGTGAGCTGTTAAGTTTTTTAAAATCAGTGCATACTTCTGAGCTCAAGTGAGTACTTTTACATTGGTATTTCATGTAGTTATGCGTTTTCTTGATATATGCTCTTGAATTTTCTAAGTAGCTGACAGATAACTTCACTGCTATTTAGCAATTCGCACGTGTTTATAGAACTCCTCCTGTCTGAGGTTTGTTTCATTTTCCGAATCACAATATGTAATGGTATAACTTAGTAGTTTGGAGGTAGGAGTTTGCGTTGTTAGGAGAGAAGGGAACCAATCAACTGAATATTTTTAGATCAGATTCCTTGTAGTGATCTTCACACCTACCGTACAACCGATCAAAAGGACCAGTCAGAAATAACAATCTAAACATAACCTGCTGTTTCTATGGCTCTGGAGAAAATTAAGCACAGTGTTAGCTTGCTAAGAAAGATAGAGAATCCTCGTCATTGAGGACTTTAAAGAACAAGGTATCCAAAAATCTATTTGGAGCAAGGCAAAAAAAGTTCACACAATGATTCCCTACAATTCTGTAGTGAAACAACTGGTAGATTGTTAGGAGTGGCTAAAAAAAAACCCTAGCTGTTTCATGAAACTAAAGCAGGTTTGGCTGTGCATAAAGACAAGCATGCATTCATTTCATCTATAAATTAGGTGAATTACACTAGCAGATAACTGACTTGCCTTTTTTTTTTCTTCCCCCTACAGCAGAGAGTTCTTTAGTTCCTTCTTTCTTCAAACACTGAGCCCTATGCTCCTAACAGAAGTAATACAGGCATTTGCAATTTTCTGTGAAGAAAGATTTCTTTTGTGATTGTTTGCTCTGCTGACATTTTGGTGGAAATTGGTCTTTATAATGCACGAAAGACATGAATTTTTAAAGCTCATAATAGACAACACAGAAAATTTCAGGAAAGGCCAGCATATGATACACTTAATGACAGCCTTTATGGCAGTGTGTCCTCTTTTTTTTCCTTTTTCTTCTCTCCTCTCCTTCCTTCCAGCATTGTGTAACATGCAATATACATAGCTATACCAATGTGTTGGGTTTATACTTTAAATCCACTGGCTCACCCAGAAGGTTCTACGTATAACCACCTGCTTCATTGTGTCCAGCTGCTTGGTCTGGTGGTCATAACTAGCAGAATTTCATGACTGTATGGACAAGATCTGAGTGCAGCGTGTTTCTTAGAGGTTAAACTCTGCCCTTTGTTGCCTTCGTGCTCTGCAATGCCCAATGATAGGATTCCTGGTACACAGAACCTAGAATGGGTACTTGAAACAGTCAGAAATCATCTCCTTCAGTGTATTTGTTATGTGAGAAAATTAGCAATTCCACTTACTCGTGCACTGAAACTCCCATTCAAAACAGCTTTTACTGAAAATCTATTTGAGTCACACCAAAATATCCTTTAATTAATGAGTTTGAGTTTAATGAGTTTAATAGTTTATGCAAAGTTGTTATCAATCATAAGAAAATACACAGCCCAAATGCAATGCAGAAATTGAGAAGAACTGAACCAATGTACAGGACCCTCTTGTAATCCAAATGATATTTGTATTTTTCTCTATTATATATGATGTGAATGCCATGGAAGAAGGAAGAAAATGTCTTCTTCAGCCTTTTAAAACACAACAGGCAGTAAAATTGGATGCTGGGAATGATTCAGTGCATGTGTTAGAGTTTGTGTGTGGGAAGTCTGTAATTATGAGCAGATTGACAGTTATGTGTGCAGTAATTCCCTTCTGATAGCCAGAGTACTAATACTGGTGGGCATACATGAAGAAATACATGAACAGGCCAAGAAAACCTGCTTTTCCTGGATCTGATCCCTGTAAGCAGGCAAGCTTTGTGAGTTACTTCCTATAATTAAAGCATTTACCAGCTCAAATTTTGCTCCAATGGCTCTAAGGATGTTTTCATTTATTCTTTAATTAGTTTTTTACAATGTCAGTTTTGTGGTTAACTTTTAATACGTATCCTACAAAATCTATGCACTACAAACTCTCAGTGCTCACAAATTGCTGGGCCAGAATTTGCAACACTGAAATATAATTCTTTCCTTTGTCCACAAAATCTTCATGTCTTAGTTGCACTAGTTAAAAGAGATGCCATAAAAGCAGTCAGTTGGCCTTTAAATGCCTCAGAGAGCCCACATAATCACACAGATGCCAAGCTCTACCCACAGGCAATCTGCAAAATTTCCTAGTGTTCATAAATTGCCTTCATCTAGACTAAAAAAGCAAATATTACCCTTGTTAATGTATCTGATTTAAAATTACCTGTATCTCATGTTAAATCCATTTCTTTGCTAATCATTAAAATAGCAGAGTTTATGAAATATTTAGTGCATTAAATTAAAAGCATTTATCCATTAAGATACTAGATTAAGAGTGGAAGTCAACATTAAGTTAGAGGTATCTCTTTAATAGTTGAGGAGGACTTCTTGGGCAATGAGTAGCGCCGTAAAGACAGATTATGCCAAGTGACTTCATTAGCTTTGTACAGAGCAGATGGGATTTTCTATTACAGGAATATCTGGGGAGAATGTTTTGAAACCTCCTGTAAGAACACTCAGTCTAAATTTCCTATTTCTTGTTTTGTGTTTATCCCATCCTACTTGCCTGCTTTGTAAGATGCATGGGTCAGATGTTGTCACATTTAGTGTTATTTTTAAAGTCTCTGCTTTTATCCCAGGCCTAAATGAGCAATGGCTGTCCCTAATAGTAAGGAGAGTTTCAAGGCTTTGAGTCCATGGCTGACTAATAAAGAGTAGGGCTCCATCCTCATCCCCCAAGCATGCAGGACTGAAACAGGAAATAGAGAAGGTATTTGACACAGTGCATAAGGAGGTACAGAAAAGGACTCTGCACTGCTATAAATATAGGAGTACATAAACACAGTCTCAGGCTGTGCCAGGGGAGGTTTAGGCTGGATGTTAGGTAGAAATTCTATACAGAGAGAGTGATTGCCCATTGGAATGGGCTGCCTGGGGAGGTGGTGGAGTCGCCTTCATTGGAGGTGTTCAGGAGGAGACTTGATGGGGTCCTTGGTGCCATGGTTTAGTTGTTTAGGTGGGTTGGATTGGTTGACAGGTTGGACACGATGATCTTGAAGGGCTCTTCCAACCTGGTCTGGTCTATTCTATTCTGTGGTTGAGGCCCCGTCCCTGGAGGTGTTTAAGACCAGGCTGGACGAGGCTCTGGCCAGCCTCATCTAGTGTGGGGTGTCCCTGCCCATGGCAGGGGGTTGGAACTAGATGATCCTTGTGGTCCCTTCCAACCCTGACTGATTCTATGATTCTATTCTATTCTATTCTATTCTAAACACATACAGTTGCAAATGCTAAATATTGAATTAGCTATGGAAGGGGAGGCTCCATCTAAGACTCCTATAATGACCTTTTCCACACAAAGATGTATCTGGCTTGCTAAGCAACCCTGTGTTGTACACATCTAAAGCAGCAGTAGCACAAATTATACCATAATTATTTAATTTGTCGTTAAATATAAACATTAGAGGACAATCAAACAACAAAACAGATCTGAAGGAAATTCTAAAGCCTAAAGCAGGGGTCATACAGCTAGTCAGTGATGAGAAAATGTGGAACATTTGGCATCAGGAAAAAGAATCTGACTCTCTTAAGTCATCAGGTATCATGCACACTACACCTCCAAGTAGTTCAATTTCTATTTTGGATGATGTTACTCTTACCCTGAAAAAGGCAGGTGTTGCCTTTCCTGTGAAACCCAAACTGTCTTCTCAACCCCTCTGAGGCTTCACTTGGTCATCAGTTTGTGAATAAGCAGAAGCTTGCTCCTGCTACTCTGTGCCATTACTGGAGAAAGCAAATATCTGACTATCAGCCTTGACTGTTTCATCAGGACTGGCCACATAGCGAAACGGTACAATTAAGACTATGATCTGATCCATAATGCTCTAAGAGAGGGGAAAAAGGTAATTATTAGCTGAGCCATTTAGAAGAAATTCAACATGTTTTTTAAACTATAACAAGGCTATTACTTTGAACAGAGAAGAACAGAAGGGAAAATTGCTGAAGAACAGTAGCACAGGTCTCACAAATAGGAGTTGAAAAGACACATTTATTTATAATGACTTAGGGTATAGTTATAGTACACTCTATAAAAAAGAGAACAGGAAGGGAAAATAGTGACTATATGTTTCTTCAGCTGAGAGCTTCAGGGTGTTGAAAGTGATGATGCAACTAGTGTACTCATAAGGATAAGATTTTTTAGCACTTCACTGTTTTAAAAACCCTCCATGATAATTTTTAAATGTTCTCTTATATTCACTTCCTCACTGTGGGATTTATTTAGCCATCTATTTATATGCAAGATTAAAAGACTTGAAAGTTATACACCCAAGATAACGCTCAGTAACCTCTGGTTTATGCTTTTTTTGGCTGCTCTGGTTTTTTTTCACCAATAGCTGGACTCCCTGCAGATGTAGGGCTGTTAAACAGGGAAGTATTCAGATTGTTCAGTGTGTTCTGGCTGATTTTTAAGAACCCTGATTCACAGGACTTTGAAGGGTCTGCATCTTGGAAAAACCTGAAGTTGCTTTGTGGGGGAGAGAAAGTGAATTTATTTGGCTGTTTTTTTGTGCCTGTGACTGTGTGCCCTTGACTTCCTAACATGTGAAGATATTCTCCAACTCAACCACAAAGCACATCTCAGGGCCACAGTGAGACCTTTCTCTACCTGTCCACCTGAAGTTGCTCTCTACTGATTTTTGAATTAAGCTAAAGAAATTTTCTCTGTTCCAGTCTTTCACCTGAAAGCAAGATTTCAGCCTGCTGATTCACTATGATTTCAGCCATGAGTCAGTGAGTCTCAGTGCCCAGTCTGTTACCAGCCTGAGAAAGAAACATAGATGTTTTTTTTTTTTTCCCCTCTTTCCCTACAGTTTGTCTACATGAGTCTCTCCCAAGATCAGAGATGAAAAAAAACCCATACAAACAAACAAATGCTTTCAGTACAACATTTCTATAACTTCCAGAACACAATGTTTGGGTTTCTAACTTACTTCCCACTCCCCCAAACACAGGAAAAAAATAATAAAGATAACAAAACACTTTGCATTTTCTGACACTGAAGACTAGTAATCTTGCCCAGTACCTTCAAAAGTATAGGCAGTCAAGAGATGCAAACAAACTCCAAATCGTTTTGAGTTGACAATGAGTCGCGTGAGTTAGAATAGTGAACCTGGAATTTGAACCAGGCTAAGCTCTCTGCTTCTGCAACAGCTTTGTTCATTTCCTTGACTTGCTGCAATGTAAAGGGATACCATTTTCTGACTTTGTGGATGCTAAATTTAGTAGGCTGCCAATTCAAGGCGCAATAGTGAAGATCACCAATTAACCTGCAATGGCTGGAGGATCCCTGGCAGTTAAATGAAGGGCAGGAAAACCAATAGAATTTCTAACAGTTCTAGTGAATTTGCACAACAGACAAAAATCATACAAAACAGAGGGAGCTGTATCATTTAGGATTGTTTTGAAAGACTTGGTTGTTGATGATGTATCATACTTTTACCGGTTAACATTTCTGCAGTTGTCTCCCACATGTCCTGATTGCTTGAGCCTATTCCCGTAAATAGTTCTTTAAGCCTTGCTTAAAATAACATTTTTGCAATTTCTTACATAAATTTGTGGTTTCCTCTTTTGCTTTTGCCCACAAGAACATCTGATTATCAGTGTTCTCTGCAGTGTCTGTGGGAATAAAATCACAACTAGCATTGTGCTCTGACTGAGCTCATTTGCTTGATAACTGTCTTTGACTCCCGATTGAAAATGAGCTTGTAACAATAAAACCGTACAAAGAGATGAGAAAAACGTCAGGGCCAGATCCACTAGTCCCTCCTGAGGGCTGCAGGATTGACTCAAATACTCAGTACAGCTGATGAAAAAAGAAAAATAATGTCTCATCTTCAAGCTGTGAGCTATAAACCTTTCCACTTGGCAGGGCTCACTTTTACAGGGATTGGTTTTTAAAGCATCCTGTACTTCTCTGCTGTGTCTCAAATGCAACTTGATCACATTTATTTACTTAATATCTCAGACAAATTCTGAATGTTAGGGAAAACTGATATTTAGGCTTTTATTTGACAGTTTAGTATATTGCAAAGGACATTGCATTTCATGGAAAGCTGACCCTGGGATGTCAGTAAGTGCCTCTGAGAGTCTATTTAATGCTTCTGAGTTTCTCTGTAAGTGAAACTTTTCTAGCACCATGTTTTGATCCAGCAGAAATTCCAGCTATGTCTTATCTAATTCTCTACCCCCATCTCAAATTAAATTGTCTTGGAAGTCATTAATATTTTCTTGATTTGTAAATTGTTTTTTAATATTTTCACTTGATTTGTAAATTGTTTTAGTGTGGTTTTCAGCTACTACAAATCTCTTGTTGTTTCTGAAACTAAGTTATCGATTTCACAGACCAGGATTTAGATAAACAGCTTCTTTAATTGCCTCTCATGGAAATGTCTGTGTTTCAAGGGCTGATATTCATTGACATTGCTCCTATTTTGCTGTATAGGCAAGATGCATTTACATAGGTTTTGAGATGCTGCAATTCAGGTTAGAGCTGCTAGACTTTCCCTACTAAAGAAACACAGTGTTTATTCATAGAATATGTAATTGGAAGACACCTCAATTATCATCTGGTTCAAGATTTCCTTCAACCTTTATTTACTTGGAATAGCACCCAGATAATAAAACAAAGTTAAAAAGTAGCTGCTTACTGCTGGAGTACCTCTAACATAATAGTGTAGGTCATTGGGAATCCTGTAAATGAGCTGTGTTTTCAAAGTGCAGTGACTTACAGGCAACATATGAAGCTGGTATGCTCTGAGCGTTGTGTCAAAGCTTGATCTGAGTACCTAACAAACAATCAACATTTTGTTACATCTGTAATGGGCTTAAGACCACTTCCTGACACCGTCTTTCCCAACTACTCATAATCTTTTCCTCCCAAAGAAAGGGGGTTAGTAAGTTTGACTAAACAGAGCAGGACAGAGCTAGTGTTTGGTATGTCTCAAATTTCCCAAGTTTTTTATCTATGCAAGAGGTATTGATGGGTTGGGAAGAGTACTTCTCTACTTTTGAAACCGAAGCTGTAGCATACTTGCAGTCTTAGTAGTGTACCGTCATCAAATGGAGTCCAGTAATGTGTTCTGCACTGAAATGCCACAGTTCACTCCTATCACACTGCAGCAGGGTCAGATTGTGCCTGTAAGAGCTTTCCAATCAAAAGAGCTGGGATGATTTTAAATAATACCTGATATTCTTCTGAAAGCTGTGTCAGTATCAGAATAGCAACAGTTGGACTCTTTCCATCTGTACTTTTTGTTGCTGAATTAATTTTAGATGTGCTGCATATGGATTATGCGTGAAATGTTGTTTTCCTGGTTTTATTGCTGCTGCAACTAGTTCCACAGTAAATAACACTTCTGGGAATTTCATGGTCCAGCATGAAAACCTGTTCTGCTAGTACTGAAACCTGAAAAGTAACAATGTATGCTCAAAAAATTCATTTGTGACTTTAGAGCAATCTGTGGGTAGGAACAGGAGAGCTAGCCACCAGCACTGTGACTCCATCAGTTGTGGCCAAGTCAGATGCTGTGCTTTGTCCGGAGCTGGGCACTGTTAGCGATGTGCTGGACAACCCCTCCTTCTGCTGGGGAGCTTGTGAAATTATCTTGCTCTGAAACTCAATTTAAGTAAGAATCAAATAGCAAATCTAGTATTTGTTATACTTTGCACCCCAGATATTTCCTAGTGTCTTTTACAATGATAACAGGAACAGAAACTGATAGTTACGTGGCAAAATATGTTCTCTGATAACTGTAGCCTAGTTCTTCTCTGTAGATTTCCTAGCTGCTCATTGTTTTAATAGTAATGCTGGGTATATAGCCATTTACATTTGTTAGTGATTCCTTTACCCTTGAGAATACAGCCAACACAACAAAGTATGGGTTTTGTTTTCTTTTAACTGAAAAAGTTGAAATCTTACTTTAAAAGAAAAGCACACTGTCGTGATAATGTTCATGGACAGCTGAAGTCAAAGAAAGCAGTGTGGCCTTTTTAAACATGTAACATTTTTTAGCACTACACTATTCTTATAAAATGTTTGCCTGCAAAGAATAAATAGTACTTTCTTTTTCATATTTTAAGGCACTTAATCTTTTTGTGTAGGTCTTTTCATTTTTAAGATGAGATTTTACTGAATACAAGAGTGGACAATTTATAGTGGTTGTTTCATGAGTGGACTAACACCAGTGTTATAAATCTCCTTCAGTTGAAGTTGCAGGTTGAATTTCTCCTCCTAATGCTGGCAGTGTGATGTGCCATTTTCTTAGGCACCAGTATGAGTTTTGTATTATTACTGTGTTTCTGAACACAAAAATAGGGATAAAGCACACTGAATGGAGCATGACCTTGAAAAATTACTGTGTCCTTTGCTTCGTCGGACAGAACTCAAAGGCAATGGGTTTAAGGTTGAGTTTCTCTTCCCTTGTTTTCATTCCAAGATGGAAAAAGTGGTGGCTTACTCCAGTACTAATTTCTAAAACATTAAATGGCATTTTCTGTGTCTGCCCCAGCCAAACTGCAGAAAAACAGCTGGAATTAAGAGCGGCTGTTGAGCTGACTTTTCCTAGTGGAAGAGGGACATTGATGTTTGTCTGTCGATGCAGGACCAGGCAATGTGAATCAGAGATGTGCATCTGCAGCACATTGGGAGGAGAGTTTTGAGGCAGTTCATCAGCAATGCTTAACAATTTGTAAAGCTGTGAGAGCATCTCAGAGTTAAAAATATGAGAATGAATGTCAGGTAGAAATGTTTGCTTGAGTCATGTGAGATGGTGTAGGCTGATCTAATCACTCAATCTGTTGGCAGAAGGAGGGATCTATAGCTCGCTGAATACTGCACTGAAACAGTTCAATGACTGACCTAGTGACAAGCCATCACCTTCCCTCAGGCAGACACACGTGGAGACAGGCTTTTCCTTCAGGCCAGACTGTCTCTCAGTTGTCTGTTGCTGCCACTTACTGCAACCCTCAGCAAGCATTGAGAGGTGGCCGTGGTGTAGGCTGGGCTCCAGCCAAGACAGGCAGGAGGGAAGCCTCCCACTCAGGCAGTAATGAGCTCTTGGATCAGCTTAGACATCTCATGCAACTTCTTTCTAAGGTTCACTGAGCCACTTAAAATAGAGAAATGGTAAAATTGCTTTTAGATAATTAACTCCTTTGCAGAGTTTGAGGGATGGTTAATGCAAGGTTCCTGTTATCCACATACAGGAGGACCAAATGAATAGGGAATGTTGTTAAATGGCTTCATTTTTGCACTGAGCAATGCAAATTTCTCTAGTAAGAGAAAGCAATGGGGGAAAGGAGGAGCTTAGAGGGAAAAGGGGAAGAGTCTTGTAAGATAACGGGTACATCTCTTCCTTAATTGTTAGCCTCTGTCTACAGAGCTTTCTTATTTCTCCACTTTTGATTTAGCTATATACATTTTTGAGTCCTCTTCTGGACCTTTCTGGCCATTAAGCATCAACTCCATTGAAGGCACACTTTGTTTTTTTAACTTATGCTTGTCAGTATTCTGATGCTGTCAATTAATATTGACACTTCAGCATAAATCTTAGGTATGGCACAGAAGAATCATAAGCAAGACCTAAGTTTTAGTAAAATCTGATAGAATCTTTATTCAACATTTTATCTGTACCTTAAAGTCTTATTTCAAATCGAAGTTCTAATTAAACTTTGTAAAATGGAAATTATAGGCTGCTTTTCATGGTAGCTATGCATTGACCTAAATAGCAATGAAAGGAGGTAAACATTAGTCTTTCTTCAATCTTTCCTATCAATGAATGCAAATGCGTCTCTGCGGACACTGTAGCATCTACAGTTGCATCTATATGCTTTGGGGGGCAGAGTACACATCAAATGGAAGTGGAATAATAAAATATATTTATCATTTGCTTTCTGTGCTTTGTTTGCTTTGGTTTGTTTTAAAGAAAATTAAGTTTTATTTTATGCAAATTGTAAAGTAAGTCCTCATAATGAGTGCTCCTCTACTGCTTATACACGCACACGGAATGGAGGTGTTCCTCTTGTGCTCCCTGGCCATTTTATTAAGTGTTTGTGTGGGTCTGTTGCAAACTTAGACTTTGGCTTATGCAGGATAATATGAATGTATGAACAATGTGTTGAATGTACAAGCAATGTGGTACCACTAGCCAAATGTGTGGCTAGAAATCCTCATACGTTTGCAAGAGGAAACTGTAGTATAACACTGCACATACTTGCCATATCACAATGCAAGTGTCATCATTTCATAGGTTGCAAGAATCTGTACATCATGAATTATTTTCCTACAAATGTTGCTTACCAGTGGGTCACTTAAAGAATATTAGTGTATGTTAGAGAACACCCACAGTTTCCTGGATATGTCAGTTTTTATCAATAGGATTAATCCAGAGTGGGTAAAACATTGATGCCCAGAAGCACAGTTTGAGAAAGTGTGTTGATTATGTAGGAGATCATTCTCTCAGCTGTCTACTTAGTATGCTGAGGAGTCTGATTTATTGAAAATAGAAACTAATATCCTATATAATTAGACTCATTCAGGTAGAAAATCTGAAGTACAAATTGACAAAAAGAGAGCTAATGAAGATTAACAGCTTTGCTCTTTCTTCAATTATTTTCTTCTGTCACACTAAAATTGTTTTCCCACCTCCTTGCTGGTGCTCTAATCTCCTCCCTAGGGTGCAAGCTGGGTTGTTCCATGATTATATTATTGCTCCAGTTTAAAGGCCACCAGTTTAACCTCTGCACTGGGGCAGCATGATGAGTGTTTTAGCACCCAATTTCTGATGTTTAAGGGAGTATCAGAGCTATTTCTTCACAAGTGGACACAGAGTCCTTGGAGGAAGAAAATTTACAGTTTTCGTCTTACATGGCTGTGCTCTAAGCTGCTCCTTGCATTCCCACAGGAGACAAATATAACAACCTAATCTTCTTTTTAAGTAGTAAATGATAGGGTTGCAGCTGTACAATGTGTGTAGGTGAACTGGGTATAAGAGACCATCAAGAATGTTTTAGAGGAAGCTTTTTCCAGACAGGAAAAAAGCATCAGGAGAAAAACCATAAAGTTTGTCCTGTGAGAGAAGCTGAGGGTTGAAGTTGTAGATGGTTAATAAAGATGAAAAATGCTGGCATGACAACGTTAGAGATGACTGTCACAATGGGATATTTGATTGTTATTTGAATGGATTAAATGTTACAAGGACTTAATAGGCAAGAAAGCTTGAATGGACAAAAGGGAAACCAGCACAGGGATTAAATGGAGTGTTGGAGGGTCTACAATACTTGTTTCAGTAATAGTGCATTGAATACAGAGAAAAATGTTGCTAGAGTCAAGCTTTAAGAAAGGAAAGTTTAAGCATAATATGTTGAGATCTTGGAGATGTGGGTGTAATGACAGAAAGAATGATGAGTCCTTCAAGGTACATGGGTAAAGAAAATGAACAAAATCTGGAAAAAGCTGAAAAGTGTAGAGAGGGATTCTTGAAGTTATGGCTTAAGTGGAGAGCAATTTAAAAACTCCATGTCTATTATAAAATATTTGTGACAACAGTGAGATTTTCTTCATCCAAACTGCTGCAGTTGGGTCACAAAATGCCCAGAGCTGATCATTCGTGACATGTAGTCTCATTACCAGAATTTTTTGCTTAAATCTGTATTTGTGATATATGTATATAAATGAAATTGTTGAAGACCTAAATGTCATTTACCTGAACTGATCACCCACCAGTGAAATATCATTAAGACTGCTGTGAGAAGAGCAGACTATATTTTGTAGGCTACAAAATCAACCACAAAGTAGTTTTTCTGAAAAACTTTATCTGAGGCTATTTAATTTCAATACATGCAAATTGAATTCAAACATACCTAATTGTGAAACAATTTCAGGAATGTGACAGCAGTAGTACATCATCTTGTCACCTTGGTTAGAAATTATTTCTCTACAGAAAAGCTCTCCAAGGAGAAATGCATAAGTACTGACATCTAGCACTATCAGAGCAAGGTAAATTTTGTCACTTGATGGTGTGACTCCTGCCTGAGTGGATAAATGCCATTTGGTCTCCTTTTCTTTTTTATTTGGTGGAGTCACCTTCATTAGAGGTGTTCAGGAGTAGACTTGATGGGGTGCTTGGCTGCATGGTTTAGTTGTTGGGTGGGTTGGATTGGTTGATGGGTTGGACGCGATGATCTTGAAGGTGTATTGTATTATTTCCTTTGCATCTTCTTGTTTGTATATCCGTTATTCTCAGACATTCAAAAAAATATTTCAGATTATCACCCTTATTGTAGCTATGCTGTTGGCATTGATGTATGTGACTAAGTTGGGATTTTTTCAATGTTATAATTTATTTAAGTTAGTTTAGATATAATTTAGCTGGTGATTAAACTGTGTAGAGGACTGTTACATCACAGGCTAAATGAAAAACCTGAGGAACTGAGCAATGTAAATTACAAAAGGAAGCTTTTCTAGGCTGAACCAACATGTGTGGGAAAAAAAAACCCGAAACCACAAACAAAACAAAACCCAAACCAACCAAACAACCAGAGAAAGTAAAAAAAATGAACACTATAAAAACCCACACCAACAACAAGCAAATCTTTTTTTCAAACTTGCTTCCTAAAAATCCATTGATCAAAGCTCAAAGTGTACCACTGAAGTGGAGGTCATGTTATTTTCCCATCTTCCATCAATATCCCCATTACAGACACTCTAGATACCAGAAGTGCTTCCTGACAGTTATGGTCACTCATAAATGCTTTTGTATTTATTTATGGCTTTGAAATAAGATCCTCAAAGAAAATACCAAACAAACAGAAGATATCTTAAATATGGCTATATTAATTCCCCTTTCTTTCCTCAGTTTTACCTGATGGGGCTACATTCATCACACCATTTGAGCTTTACTCAGTCTTACTGATTTCGATGAGACACATGATTAAATGCTTACTTGTATGCCTTGCTCACTAATGAGGGAATTAAATGTATGCTTAAATAGTTCACTGAAGCAAAACAGTTTCTTTGCTTGCCTTTTAAATATTGGAGTGTGTGTATATATATTCATATCTACAGATACAGGCAGATATATGAACATACACATGCACAATGCCACTTGTGTGCCCAGCCAGCAGAGCAATAAATGCATTCAGAAGTTTCTCAGAGCTAAACTCTCTCAGGACCGGAGTTGTACCTCACCAGACCTTTGCAGCATGGATCTTTGCACTATGTAAGTGCTGCATGCCAAACCCTCCAGAAAGGGCAATTTCATCATCCTTTCTCAGTCATGCCAAACAGCAATACTGGATAAAAAAAATCAAACTACAGTGAGGTCTCTCATTGCCTAGATTTTGTGGCAAGTGGAAGGGATGAGAATAGTGGTGCAAAATTTTACCATATTTGATGTGGTAACCAGATCTCACCTCATCTTCAGATGAGTTTATTAGATGCCCAATACCTAAAGGTATTCAGTAATCCTGAGAAAATGTAGTAGAGTTCCTTGCCAAGTCTTCTGTCTCTGGTTTGGGAAGGGCTGCAATGTTATTTTAGTTCTTCTCTCACCTTTAAATCTCCAAGTTCCTGGTCCTCTGCATCAATCCTCTTACCTTTTACATCTTTAATTTTGACATCTGTTTTCACCATATGCTCCTATTTTTCAGCCATCAGTTCATCTTTTAGTTTCTGGGTTTTTTTTTAGTTCAGCCTGCATTTGTTTCCTTGCTTCCATCGTGAATTATACTCTTCTGTGCATGTTCTTTAATTTCATGTCTTGCTTACTTTATCCCATTGATCAATCATAGATGATACTGTAAGTGCAAGCTGTAGCATATATATAGCCATCTGTAGAGCCCTATAGAAAACATTTCAATTATTTATTATACCTGGTAGTCTATGCTATTTGCTGGATTAAGGAGGTAAATTTACTATTCTGTTTATGCCACATTCTCATGTTCCATTTTACTCCAGGTGTTGATCTCAAAGGTCCTTTCCAACCTGGTTCATTCCATTCCATTCCATTCCATTCCATTCCATTCCATTCCATTCCATTCCATTCCATTCCATTCCATTCCATTCCATTCCATTCCATTCCATTCCATTATTCTATATGTAACTCCCAAGCAGCTACATGCTACAACTCAGTAGAAAGGAAAAAAACACTTCTCAGCCTATCTGAGGAGGAGACTGAAGCTGTCCAGGAAGAGCACTTGCTTGTGCTGCAGTGGTGGATGATCACGCTGGTATGGCATTATTGTGATGTTAGTACATGTCTTGACACATAGCAATGCCATGTTTGAGCTGTAATTGCTCAGTGCTGAGTATCATAAGCATCTTCACACTTATATAATTTAATTTCAATTGGATTTTCATGAGGAAAAGCTTTTCTACAAACTACATGATGCATTTACAGTTTGCAATCTCTACCTTTACCTGTTTTACCTGGCCTGACCCATTCTATACATATAGCCAGTCAGGAGGCACATTGGCCTTGAGCTAGAAGTGATGTTTGAATCTAGGATTTTCACCACAAAAAGCCCAAGAATGTGTTGAGCTGGAGTACTAACAGCCAAAGAAACACCAAGCTCAATAAAAGAGAAGGTTAATGAGGACTTGATTTTGTGAAAATGTGCGAAAAATGCATTTGATGTAATCACAGTTTTGATCTAAGAGAGCTCTCTCTGACTGCAGGGGGGAAAGACCTTAAAATTATGCTTGGACAAGCAAGAGGGTTGATGATTAACCTGTAGATGTTAAATTACCTACGCTAACTGGAAACCGAAGTACCAGTTATTAATGTTACTTCCTGCACCCTCCTGCACAAATAACTACCCTTTATTGCAAAGTGGTTTTGTAATGTGATATAAAACAAAGTGGAGTTAAGAAAACATCAAATATGTGTTAACAGATAAACCTTTTCAACAACTGCTTTTCCAGAATGCCATTCATTCCCGAGAGAAATAATTAAGTAGCTTGTAGAAAATTCAATTTGATGTCATCCTTCAAAGTAACTGATGCTATTATTGCATGTCTGCAGTGAAGATCCTGCTTTATTTCAGACATATGTTAGAGAGCTTAGGCATAAGGACACAGGACCCTTCATTTCAGAAATGCAGAAAGCTCTGGAACATGGTCTTATCAGTCTATATGACTCAGTATTTTCCTTTCAATACCAGTGCAGTACTGAGGCAGGTTTTGATTTGTCTCTGAATTCTATTGAGTTATGTACATGATCCATATTTTCCCTGCTATAATAAATGTGCAGTTTTTTGCTTGCAGGAGACCTTTCATGCAGACAACAGAGCTTAGATTACAATATATAATATGACTCTGTTAAATAGATAACACTATGGTATGGTAGCTCTATGGCAAAAAACAGTCAGGTAATCTATCCACAAGCCTCAACAGGCTATGAAGAATTTGTTCTGATACTATAGTGTACAAAACAATGCTTGAAACAAAAGAATGATCTTGGAACTAATATTTTGTCTGAAACCTACAGTGTTATCTAGAACACACATTGGATAAGATGTTCCTTTAAAGTCTGAGAAATTGCAGTTTCATTAGTGACAAGCTGTGCCACTTTGCATTGCAAGGAGTAATATTATTGAGTCAGCTGAAGTCTCAAACTACAAATCTGACACTGCAGTGTTTTTAACTGCCAGGCCAGCTTTTGGTAAATATGATCTCGGTCAAGATGCCTCATTTTGAGTGTTCTCATTTTAATTCAATATAATACCAGGAAATCTTCTGTTTAAATCCATGGATAAAGTGTACTAGTAATTGTTACCTGTGAGTTCTGAAACACCAAAGGACAGAGGCACCAGAAAACTATCAATTCATCTCATTAAATAGATTCTCTTTCGATGGGTTAATAAATTGGTTAGTTTTTGAAGTGCAGAGCACTTATATTTTGTCTGATGTGTTATGTAATGGATCAATTATAAAATGATATTTTATTCAAATTCATTAAAGCTAAGTTTCCATTCTAAACTGATTAGACATATAACACCACTTATAAAAGCTTTAATCTGTCGTTCAGCTCTGTTAATCTTAAAATAGAAATGTCATTCACCTGCTGCAAAGAAGCACACACACATATGTATATACTGAACTGCAAAATTCCTTGTGCATCATAACCTCTTGGTCAGCAAAGGCAAATACCAAGTTTTAAGTAAAGGCTACATTCATCTGTACAAATCTGTACATGTCAATAATTTTTGATTCATGGGACTTAATTACTCTTTTTGCAAATGCAAAGGCTAAACCTGGTCTTATAATCCAAGTTGGGTTTTTTGCTTGCTGGTTTAAATCCTAAGTAAAAAGGCAGTTTAAGAATTAGAGTTTAACATTAATACACAACCACAAAAAAATGGTTTAGCTGTCAATTTTTGGAATAATTTTAAAGAGAAAAAAGTCATTGTGCCCCTGTACTCTGCATTGGTTAGGCCACACCTTGAGTACTGTGTCCAATTCTGAGCCCCTCAGTTTAGGAAGGACATCGAGACACTTGACTGTGTCCAGACAAGGGCAGCAAGACTGGTGAGAGGCCTTGAGCACAAGCCCTATGAGGAGAGGCTGAGGGAGCTGGGATTGTTTAGCCTGGAGAAGAGGAAGCTCATGGGAGACCTCATTGCTCTCTACAACTACCTGAAAGGTGGTTGTAGCCAGGAAGGGGTTGGTCTCTTCTCTCAAGCAACCAGCACCAGAACAAGAGGACACAGTCTCAAGCTGCACCAGGGGAAGTTTAGGCTCGAGGTGAGGAGAAAGTTCTTCACTGAGTGAGTCATTCGCCATTGGAATGTGCTGCCCAGTGACGTAGTGGAGTCGCTGTCCCTGGAGGTGTTCAAGAGGGGATTGGACGTGGCACTTGGTGCCATGGTCTAGTCATGAGGTCTGTGGTGACAGGTTGGACTCGATGATCTTTGAGGTCTCTTCCAACCTTGGTGATACTGTGATACTGTGAACTTCTGAAAGCATAAATAATTTTTGTGCTGAATCATCATCATCATAACAGATCAAAGGAAGTGTAGCAGGAGATAATTTTCTGCAATTTGATTCTTTGTGACCTTTCATAGTTAACATAAACTAGAACTTACCACTGGCTGCTAACATGGTATATAGGATTGCAGAGAATCGCACCCAGAATCAGCCATGCAACACATTGCATATTTTACAAATCACAGGTCTGTCCTTTTGAGCTACTTTAGATGATGCCTTTTCCTATAAAAGTAGTAAACAAATTGAGCAAGTTTGCTTCATGGGTTCTCATGGCTTTGAATTACCTGGGCAGCAGTTGTACTCATGTGGCACCAGCAAAAGACACAGCTGTTTCCAGTGTAATCCACGAAGGGTTGATGTGCTCCAGTTTCTTTTAAAGCCTTCACTAGCCAAGAAGTAAAATTCTGTACTAGAAATTTAAAAGACTGAAATATTTATCAAATGTCAGTTGGAGGACAGAAATACCTATATGAGTTTGCATCCCAAGTGATCTCAGGATCACGCTCTCGAATAAAAGCTTCATTTTTCCCTGTGTTTTATCAGAACTTGCCAGTCTTAGCTACTACTTTTTTCACTGACCCACAGTTTAAACTCTGCAGACTGTGACTTGCTGATAAGAGTTTGAGGTCAAAATGAAAAAAAAAAAATATGTGTATCTGTGTGAGCTGCAGCTTATGGAATGATGACAAATGAAGACAAGTGTATTTTGTAGAGCGCATTCCGGTTACTTTTCTTCTAAACGTGCATTTTGTAGCCTCTCTCAATATTTCACTAGCTAATTGAGTGGGCCAGTTCATGAAAATGGAGGGAATTTTATATATTTACAGTCTATTCTATGTGAAAATTAAAAAAAAAAAAACAGAAAGAAAAAGATTCTATCACCCTGTCAGTTATCTAGGACAGATCTAAATGGGTCATTTTAAAGGCCATAGTGGTTCTTTGTGGCAATAGAATAATTTTAAACGACATTTTAAAACTTGCTTTGATGCAAAAGCTTTTATGCTTAACAGTCTGAAGATCATTTTAGGAACAAGTTCTTTACTATGAAGGTGGTGCAACACTGGAACGGGTTGACAAGGGAGGTGTTTGGGGCCTCATCCATGGATATATTCAAAGCGATGCTCAACAGGGCTCTGGACAGCCTGAGCTAGTTGAGAATGCTCCTGCTTACTGCAGAGGGGGTTGGACTAGATGACCTTGGGAGGTCCCTTCCAACCCAGACCATTCTATGATTCTGTTATCATTCACCCAGAAAAGTCAGACTGGAGAAGAAGAAGAGACTGTACAATGTAAAAGCAGCTGTCAATTTTGGAGGTGTTTAAGACCAGCCTGGATGAGGCTCTGGCCAGCCTGATCTAGTGTGGGGTGTCCCTGCCCATGGCAGGGGGTTGGAACTAGATGATCCTTGTGGTCCCTTCCAACCCTGACTGATACTATGAATTCTCAAGTTTTCAATATTGTATTTTGATATTTTTGGAGCTATTACCTAGGATTACTGTGCCAAATCTAAGCGTATACTATGTAAAATATTGATATATGATATGCAGTAGGTTCTTTTTTAGCTCCAGTTACGCTCAGTGAAAATATTTTTGCCACCTAAACTTTTGTAGATTGCTAGGAATCAGGGATGAAATCATTAGGGATGAAATCATTAGGACAAACACAAATAACAGAGCTTGACCAATTTCTGTTAGGAGTTCCAAATTCTGATTATTGAGACGAAGAATGTTATTTGCAAGACCTCAGTGAAGAATATCACATCGGTATTTATATAATGGCTGAATAAATGGTTCTGTTCTGAAGCTCTCCCTGTAAGTTATACTTTTCATGCAGTACTTAATGCATATTCCCAGCACCTGTTCAGTTTTTCATTAATGGGAAAAATATCAGTGTTTTCTTACTAAAGTCTTGTGAAATTTCAGCCATCATTTAGATGTTAGGGAACTCCATTTTTGTATTTTGAGAGGTTATTTGTAAACTGGAGCACAGACTTACACAGCACCAACCACCAGAGCACAGTGTGTCAGCCCTCTGTAAACTGCGCTTCCTCCCTGCACTCCCTGCTTGGATTTATCTGGCCTGCCTTCCTCTTTGCAGACCTTGCTACAGCAAAATTCACTTCCCACTCTGCCTTTTTCAGTGGGACATCAGCTGCTTTTTGTTTTTATTAAAGACTAGGAGATCCTAGTCTTGCTGAAGTAAAACTAAATTTAGAAATAATCTTAAGTATAATCATCTTTAAAATAAGTGTGTGGTGACTTTTGCGTGGCAAATGTCAACTGCTGATCAAGGTCAAACACAGTGCTTGAGCTGCAGTGTCAGGGAAGATGTCCAAGCTTATAGGCTTTGGCTTTATGGTGGCGACACTGGACTGGGTATTTGCGTTGGTCGAGAAGAGAGGACCTTGAAGGTGTAATGAGAACTTAGAAATAATGCATCAATAAATTTAGATAAAGGGTTTCTGGGAGAGTCAGTCCTGAAAGATAGGAGACTCTCTACGGAGCATCAGTATTTTACCAGGTTAGGAAATAACCTTGCAAAACGCATCCAGAAACATTATGAAGAAATGACCTATTGAGGCAGTCAGTTTTCTGAGTGGAATATGTGCATCCACACAGGAGGAAATTACTTAAGGAAAGGCATTTATTATCTTCTGTTGGAAAGCTTTGAGATAGAGTAATCTGTGCAGCAACAAGTAGCTGCTGATTATCTCAGCATGGTTTTGAATAAATAAATTTTGTCTGTTTTTAGGTTGATAATCAATAATGGATCAAAATATCTGTAATGGACCAAAACTTCTATATCCACTGAGTGTTTTGTATGTGGAGCTAGTGTGTGTAGAGACTTTGAAAGGTAAATAGGAACTATTAATTCAAGCAGCAAGATGAACATAGAATTAAAGGCTTTACATAAATTACCTTAATTTATGTATTGGCTGGTTTTGGTTTTCATCTTACAGGATTTAACTATCTATATGCAAATTACCAGTGATACTGGCTGCTTTTTTTTTCCCCGTATTTGCCATAGCTCCAAAATGGATCACAACAAAGGAATGAGTACTGTTGCTAATAGAAAAATGTATTGAAATGCACAAAAATGAAAAGCTGCCAAAGAAAGTTTAGGTCCCTCTCTGGCAAGCTATATTAATGAATACAATCATTCACTGTAAAATAACATTTTTATCCCTGTGCTAGCTGCACAGTGGCTCTATGGACTTAGTAATTTTCATTACATCTTAGTCAGCCCTTAGAGAACAGCATATGTTTTCTTTTAGTTAATTAAAGCTGGTAATATAATATCCATTACTTCATTCACTTCATCTATGTTTGTGCCAGCATACTTTGAATATGATTTTATCAAATCCAATGTAAAGTTAACTTCTTAGGCTTCCGATGCCCATAATGAAATGCCAATGCCTGTGTTAGGAGTATAGGCTTCTACTGTGGTGTCTGAGAATGGGCTGGGAGCCTCACGGTGGGATTTGGGAACAATAAAGCTTCCTTCAACTAGCCAATAATACTCTGAGTTATACCTGGAACCGCTTTCTGGAACTCAGATATGCCTGCTATTTTTTGGGTTCATTCCTAAAGATGGGCATTGGTACTCTTTTCTCTCAAAGACCTCTCTGAAGCTCCCTATTTTGCCCTTCCCTTAAAAGGCTTGAATAGATGTAATCACCTTTTGCTTTGGAGCCATCAGTCTTGACATGAGCCAGTGTTCATTATAGCAATGCTTGTGCTGAACAAACCTGAACAAACCAAACCACCCCTTCATCAGGAGAGTGACTGATATTTCCCATCTCTTATTCTTTCTGTTCAGTGCTATTCAACAAGTGTAGCTACCTTGCTTTAAAATTAATTTTAACACAGTAAGTATTTTAAAGCGGTCAAGCTGAAAAAAAAATAACAGCCATTTTTGTAGATGAGAATGTCTTCCACAAATCTAAATTAAAATCACTTAAACAAATGGATACCCTGACTTCTGTAACGTTAGTTCAAAGAAAGCATATGACACAGGCACAGTATTCAGTAGACTTACTATTTTATTTTACAAAAGTAATTACCTCTTAAATACTATCCAAATTAACATTATAATATGTCTGAGGACATACAAATTCTAAAAGAATAATATATCTCAGTACCTACTACAGAAGACTCCTATTTTCTTTTTTACTAAGTTAGTCTACTGTGTAAATTTTAGTCATTTGCAAGTTAAATGGCAGCAATTCTTTATTTTACAAACAAGAACCATATTGGAACCAAAGATACTCAACATTTTCAGTGCACACCACTTACAGCTTAAAGAGCTTAATTTCCCTGTGTTCATGTTTCCTGGTAAGCTGTTTATGGGAAATAGTCTCTTATGTTAACCATCTGCACCTTTAACTGGATATCTTCAAGGGAAAATATACGACTTAAAACATAGAGTTTAAACTCAGTTCTCTAGTGGCTTTTGCATACTAAAAACCTCACCTGACTGAAATATTGTGTGTATATATATATATAAAATTCAATTTTATGTATTAAAATTATCTAGAGCATCTGGCTTTTCATATTATATATAGGTATGTTTTTTCATACTTCCACATAACTTTTACATTGGTGCATCTTGTGATAAGAAGATCACTGTATTTGTGTTTTGCTCAGGTCTGAGGCGAATTAATCACGTTGTCATATGAATAAAATTAGCTAATTTAACAAGAGTTTTATGCTAGAATCAAAGGAACGCTATGAAAAGGCTTCAAGTTTGTAAAGAACATAAGACAGATGATGAGGGAAGGGCAGGAGGGATATAATAAACGTATAGTAGGCTGGTCCAGAAGATACCTCAGCTTTTGATCCCAAAAATACACGTGGAGAACAAAACAGACTACTGTGCATAATGCAAGACCAAAGTTTTTGCAAAAACATGGGCAAATTAATTTTATTTATTAAAATTGGCAAATGTAGTGATAAGGCAGCTCTGTGAAAATGCAGTCTGCCCACTATCACATCCCAGACCAGGTCTGGTTACAGAACAAGAAAGGTATCTCCTATGGAGATCTCTACCTCTTGAAAACCTCTTTTTGTAGTGTAACAAAATACATTCAGTATGATTGATGATCCCTGAATATTAGTGTCAATGTGGTGATATACAAACGTGGTAAACATAAATGAATGCTCTCTGTACCTTCCCCCTCCCCCTCCCCTCCCCAGTGTTCCAAACTCTTATTGCTGAAATTATTTGGCTTTCTCAGGCAGAAAGTTATTTTTATTTGTATGTAACAGCACTTTGCCCCATAACAAGCAAGATGTGACTACTTCCAATAGAAATATAGTTAATGGAATGTATTGAGCTCATTGAGTAGTTTTAGCACATTCCCATCAAAAGAAGATGAAGTACGTTTCATGTATCTACCCCGTTCTTCAGAAGCCAACTCTTCATTTTTCTTCTTCCAGTTCTGGTTTGACTTTTCCTGAATGCTTTGATGCACATTTGGTCATGATTCTTTTTCCCTGGAGAAATCAGGACTTCTCCTGTTTTAAAAAAAAAAAAAGTGGATAAATTAGATGAGAAATGTTCCAGAGCAACTAAAAGACATGATCAGGAAATAAACAGAAACATTTCTTAAGAGTCACTTAGATCATGGTTAATGAGTTCATTCTCAAAGGTCCCATGCAAAGGAGGAAGGTAGGGGAAAGCAGATGATTCTAGTGGTTTCCAAGTCTCTTGTACTCATTGCATTCTGAGTTACTGTGAGAACTGAGGAAGTTCCCACTCCATTTTACACAATTCTGTGGCAGAAGCCCAAAATTACTTCAGAAAACGTAGCTGGTTTTACTCAGAGCCCCACATCTGGCCCAACCTTCCAGCCTCTTGCAGCAGCACAAGCCAATATGTGACTGTTCATGGAGACCTCACACGACATGTGCAAGAGAAAAGCTTTCCACAGAATATACATCATAGCTGCAACCACAGTGTATTTTATCCTACTTATAACACCATTACTCCAATCATAATTAAGACAGGTTCCTGCCTCTAGTCTCAACTTCATTGAAGGAAAGAACCAGTCCTCTACAGTAGAAAGGCTGAAATGTTATAACAGAAACCTCTGTGAGATTACAAGCTTTTCAGAGCATCCTAACTCCAGTTCTGCCTAGCTACAGTGTGCAGCAAGGTAGTCCTTTTTGTGTGCCTATTGAAGTCATTGAATTATTCACATCAGTAAATATATCAGGAGAAGACATTTCTACAGACAAACCTGCATTCTTGATCATTCCAAACATTTAATTAAGCAAAAACACAACCTGGCAAAAATGGATCCAAATTAAAGGAAGGTAAATTGACAGGAACTTTGGAGAACTGGACAGGTAATTACATTCAAGTTCAAAACTAGTTCTAAAGGAAAACAAGGAAGCTTTTTCAAGTTATGTTTTAGCTAATTGTAGGCACTTTTAAAAATCTGAATAAAACTCTGGACTTTATATCATTTCCCTTAGGAAATGCATTCTATTCTATTCTATTCTATTCTATTCTGTTCTGTTCTGTTCTGTTCTGTTCTGTTCTGTTCTGTTCTGTTTTCTGTTCATGTATTGCATTCATTAGAACAACTTTCATTGTAGCTATTCAATTGTTATGGCTAAAATCTTGCTTTTATAAATCTTTGTAATGCCAAACCATTTTGATGTTGATAATATTTGTTGTTTTCTGGGCTGAGAGGGGATTATTTTTGAAAGAGAAGACTAAAGTCATTAAAAAGTCATTTATTTAACAGTAACTAGTAACTGGTGTAATTCAACATCTAGTTTGAGGCTGTGGGGGGGTGGTGGTGGTTGATTGGTTGGTTTGGTTTTGTAATTGCAAGTTAAAGGTGTCTAGCATCATTTTCAGCTGCTGCATTTACTGCTTTGTTTGAAGAGAGAAACAGAACTTATGGATTTGTCAAAAGTACTTACTATGTGTAAGATAAGAAAAACTCAGAGTATTCTGTAAGGGACAGGATTTCTGTATGCTTGCAGTAAAATATACAGATTTCAGCTTCCCTGAATTTGTTTGGTTCCTATGTTACTTGTTATCTATTTCTGCTGTTTCTTGTCTCTCAGGACAGATATTTAGATCTCTTTAATGTCCTTAGCCTGGAGATGCAATGTGTACCTTGAACAGGTTCTCAGTAGTACATCTATATACAGAAGGTGTACATTGTCCTTATAGCAAATACCTGCTAAAGTAAAATTATTTCACTAGACCCCAAAACCACAGCAGAGCAGCTTGGTCCAACATTACTTAGTGAAAGTCTCTATTAATTAAATATGCAAGAAACAAGAGTAGCTCTCACTCAGTTTGGAAACATATGACATTAAGGTATTAATTTTTGTATTTCTGTGAAACATCTTGTAATATTTTGTCATTATGCTGTTTGAGTATTGAGATTTTTAAAACATCGTCATTGTTTTAACTTACTGGGTTGGGTTGTTTCATCTTTGCGGCTATTATTGGGAGGTAAACATTCATTTAATTTGCCAAATTGTGTCTTTTCCTTTTCTTCCTTCAGGATGATAGATCTGACTGAAGAACTGTTGCTGTTTTATCACAGACCTGCTGAAATCTTGGTTCAATTAGACAAAGATGTGAAGTTTTCTGAGACATTGGTAAGTTCATCCAGATGTGTTCTGCTATATTTTTCTGTACTGTAAAAGGGATTCTGCAGAAGGGCTGAACTGAGTATACTACAGTGGGTTTCTTTCTCTTCTCTCACAGAAAGTGAAAGGACACTGTAAACACAATTTTCTGAAACCAACAAGACCACACAACTACTGAATTAATGAAATATTGCTGATTTTGACTGAGCAGAGAGAAAACAAAAGCAAAATATTTATTCAGTCTGGTACGTTGGTTTATAAAAATGCATTGGTCTCTTCTGGAAACTTTGATACACACTATCAGTATAGTCACAAAGTTACAAACCATCAAAACATTTTCCCCTGCACTTAACCACATAGTAATATCTTTTAAAAAAACACAACACCTCAATGGAGGTTGGGGGTTTTTTTGTTGCAGCAGAGAAAAATTAATCCAGGAATCATAATCATCTTCAGGTTCCAGTGAGTAAAACAAATTTGCCTTATTGGATATACTGCTACATGAAGAATGGTTTGGCAATGCACAGGACAGCTGAAAGGGGACCCAGAATTGCAAGCGTGGGGTACAACAGGCCTACCTGGCATACCGTTTAGAAAGCAGGTATAGAAAACTGTATTAATTCACTTCAAACTCATGTTGAACCCACTCTTCAGTGTCAATAACTACCTAAGATAGTAGAATTGGTAAAGAGGGTTATAAGTTTGTATTTCTTGCAAGGTGCAAAGATTGCTCTATAATGTAGCATTTCTCAGGCTGTTTACCTGAGCCCTCCTTTAGAAACCAACCAAACAAAAAAACCCAGGAAAGCAAAAAAAAAAAAAACCACCACCCCTAAGAAAAACCCTGCAACAATAAACCCCCCACAATTTAAAAAGTCCAGTTCTCACCATTCCTACCTCTTCAGCCTTTAAAATAAGAGGAGTCTTTTGTGACGTGCTGTTAATAGCTTTGCACATTAAAACTATTCCCTATTCTCTCTGAATTTTCTCCCTTCTCACTCCCTGCATCTTCCTGAGTAAGACTGTTTTAAAAGACCAGAACTGATTCTTAAGCAAGATGTGACCAGGTTTGATGATGCATTTCTCATTTTCTGAGAATATTATACTTTGAATAGTTTTTCCTGAAAGATAAGGAAAATAATAATGAAAGCTAAGCTGATAGCTAAGGGAAAGCAATAGAGCAAACAACATTGCATCCAAACACCTTCCAGTTCTATACCTGTAGCATCTTGGTCAGCAATCCCAAAACTTAATTGTATTGTAATGGTCCTGCACTGTCCCCATTGTCTGGAGCAGGGGCTGTCTGGAAATCCATTTTCCTTCTGTGAAGCAGGCAGGAAGGAGGGAATGCATTCTGTCTGCATTATTTATAGTATTAATTTGAGAAATAATTCCCTTTCTCTATGTCTCATTGTAATAGATTTTTTTTTCCCCCATCATTGTGATAGATTTATTTCCCATTGTTTGGCATATCTTTCTGCAGGTGGTGCTAGCTAATAAATCATGTAAATAGAGCATGAAAAACATTGCTTTCCTTCCTGTGAAACTGAGCTGGGAAGCAATAGACATATAATAATGAGATATTGTATAAATTCATGGTTTACCACTTTGTTCATTCTATTATTACCCAGTAAGACTCTTGCTAAATAGAGGAGTTTAAGTACTAAAATGGTGCTGCAGCTGGGAGAAAATATTAGGGATGAGGCTTCAACCACAGACAGACTCCCTCAAAAAAGCAGTACTAAGTAAATTAAGGGAGTACAGTTTTCACAATGTATTGATACTACATCAAAACCTTGAGTTTTATTTGAACATGGAGGAAATACACCATGGAGAATGCTGTATTTTACTGCCTGGTTGTACTGCAGATTAAGAGCTACAGAGAAAGGAGAATGGTTTATAGAACAAGAGGACACAGTCTCAAGCTGTGCCAGGGGAGGTTTAGGCTGGATGTCAGGAAGAAGTTCTTCACAGAGAGTGATTGGCCATTGGAATGGGCTGCCCAGGGAGGTGGTGGAGTCACTGTCACTGGAGGTGTTTAAGAGAAAACTGGATGAGGCACTTGGTGCCATGGTTTAGTTTTTTAGATGGTGTTGGGTGATAGGCTGGTCTTGATGATCTCGAAGGTCTTTTCCAATCTGGTTTGTTCTGTTCTGTTCTATTCTGTTCTGTTCTATAGTAGGCTAGGAGAATGTTTGTGGAAAAGTTGTCAGCAAGAATGGTAATGAAGAAAGATGACCATTTGTGGCATGGCTCCTGATTTGATTCTGGATAATTAACTCAATAGAAAGAAACAGAGATGGGAGGGTGCAAGGTGGACAGGCAAGGCTGCAAAACTAGCCAATCAATGCTCTTCAAAATAAACACTATCTCAAATTCTGCTTCAAGAGCATTGCTTACCCTGAGGAGAATTGTTCCATCTGTTTGTTCATCTAGATCCTTTATGGTAAGCTGCGCTGTATCTGAGCAGGATGAGACTTGAAGGATGCAAGTGACTTCCTATTGAAGTACAACTTATACATTGGCTGCTATATTACTGGCATAAGGCATGCTATAGAAAGACTGTTTCAAGTAAAGGAGGCTCCTCCAAGACCCCCTCACCTGGGATCCATTGAGATCTAGTCCTAGTTTTGTCTATAAATTATTTACAGGGTATTGCTAACACCATATAATGAGTTGCAGAAGAGGTTGGGGGACTTTGTTCCCTTTTCACAGTTTTGATCTATGGCTTTTATTTTGGCCACAGATGGTGTTTATCTTGGGTAAAATGTGTTTGTGATACTGAGAGGTGGGCTTGGGGAAGGAACTCTGGCATAACCATGACTAAAACTCCTTTTAGAGAACTGTTTCAGTCATTGGATGATCTTGAGGTTTCTTACATACACCTCAGAGGTGAACAAAGAGATGTACAAAATTAAAAAGGTCTGACAGGCATCTCCATGTGGTGGTGTCTAGATAATTCTGGCAACAATTGAAGATTTCAGGCTGCAGTCAAATACTGACTAAGTGGTTGCTTGCACTGGATGAAAGGTGATCTAGATATTGTCAGCAGCTGCACAGCTGCTCCCCAGTTTCATCTGCTGGCTGATTTTAAAGGTCTTTTGCAATTGAAATGGTCATTTGATTCTATGGTGCTATGACTAAGCTTTATAATCAGAAATATTGCATGTGTGTACTGTAGCCAATAACAAATGCTGCACTGACTTTCTCCAACAAAAGTCCAGCTAGGGTGAGGCCAGTTCTGCACTACAGATAATGGGAAATCCTATTCTCCAGGATAATATTTTTCATGCTTTCTTGTTTTCCAAGCTGTGCTGCCCTGTGCACCTAAGTACCACCTCCAACTTTCTTGTCAAACACTTCTTAACCAAAGTGATAGCTACCTTCATAGAAAAGCTGAGATTTTTCCAATGTTTCAAGCCATTCAAAATCTATAGTTAACATGGGCCTCTCACATCTCAGACTGTGACACAAGGATGAGATAGCCGACATCTTCCAAATCTCCCAGGAGTGGTGTTACAGAGTTAGCTGTCACCATTGTGACTAAAGTTTGTGGAGTTATCCAACATGCAGTGTTTCTTTAAAAGGAAAGATTGGTGTAAAGAGGTTTGTATCTTTATCTTCAGCATCTTGGATACATATCCTTGTTGCCTCTATAATTATTTGCTTGCTTTCCCAAAAGTAACTGTCCTGTCATAAGTCTGAAACTCAGAACAGCATCTGTGCCTTGGTTCTGATACCTTGCCTTTCTTTTTCTCCATTCATTTAGTGTCATGCTGGCCTCTCTATGTCCTGACTTGTTCTGGAAGGGTTTTTATTACCTTTTTTTCCCAGTCACATCTACCTGATTCACCCTCCTTTCTTTCCCCTAGAAATGTGTGAAAGGATGCACAGAGCAGGAGTGATAGGGGTTGATACTAGCACATGCCAGGCTGCACGTGTGTTGATGTAGACTTCTCATTTACTCATTCATTTGCTACCCCTTATGTTTTTTTATCTAAGCCTCTTTCAGTTAGAATTCTGCTTTGCTGCTAAGGCATTTTGCTAATGAACATGTTGTCTCCTCATTGATGTCCCTGTATCTGAAAAAGTAGATCAAGCTCTGAAATAGTCTTCCTTCACTTATACACATTGTGCTTCATCTGGAACACGGTGTGCAGAGCAAACTCGGTCCCAAAAAAAGCATCTTGTTGCTATGTGTTGTTTTAATCATAATAAATAAATAAATGTATTTATTATGATTAAAACATGAAACATAAAAAACATAGAAAATACACATTAAAATAAATAAAAAAGTAGTTTATTATTGGTTATTATAGTAATATATTACACAATCAGTGCATTTTATATTAATACATTGCTATTCATATATTAATATAATTAATGCATTATTATTAAATACAAATATTATAATATTTGGCCCTGCTCTATTGAGGAAAGAGCTTTGTTACCAAAGTCAAGAGAAATAGAATCACATACTTGGATGAGCTGCAGTGGTGAGGGAAACAACTAGAAGAAGAGATGTTAAACTGTTGTGATCCTTACAAAAGTCGAGGCTATAAACCATTTCAAACAGAAAAGATGACCAAAATCAGTTAAAGTCCAAATTTCTCTGAATGTCATAAAGTATTACATTTATTTTTTTCTTACTGACTTCAGCAAGGCAAGAAATCCCAAGAAGCTAAAAGACCTTTCAAATAGACAATAAATTAACTACTGAAGTGGAATAAGGACTAGCCATACATCAACAGAAAAAGCCTGAGCACAGACAGGCTCTCAATCTAGGTTAGAGAAAGGCTCAACTGATAAAGCCAAGAGATTTAAAGAAAGAAAGGACAGACCAAGACCAGACAGCTCCTGAAATAAACTGTAATCAGACATATTTGTTATACTAGAAATACAGGGCAAGATCTTTACCTGATGTAATTGGCATAGCAGCACTGGCATAGCAGCACAGATGTTGGTCCATGTGGCTTTATTCAAACTCTTACATTCACATTGGAAGTGTAACTTGATCTTTCTGTGCTATAGTCACTGTTCAAAGGCATCGTTAAATTTCATAAAGCACTTTGTTTCCAAGCAATCTAGTAAATTAACATTGTGGGCTTTGTTGTTGTTGTTAATAAAGGGTATTTCTAAGCAATATAAATTCTCTGACCCAGCTTCTTCTTAAATGATTTATTTTTATAATAACAAAGTGGAAAGCAATGAATTATATGAAATTTTTCTCCATTCTTAAATCTTTATTACAGAAAAAAAAAAAAAAGGCTGGGATAAAAGATGCATCCAGTGTTCACACCTACTGAAAGGTTTTGGAGCCAGACACCAAACAAATGGGTTAGGCCAACTTTGCTCTTTCCTTACCAGCAACTCAAACATTTTGCAACACCTTTTTATCTCTCCCCGATTGGTGTTCCTCTAACACCTGAATTCTTTAGATGGTGTTCTTGCTTCTCCAGACTCACTAGAAATGGTGGGCTGTGCAAGAATTAACCTTGCTACCTTTTTGTTTCTTGAACACTCCATTAACTGTACTCAAGAATCCTGGTTCTTCCCTTAGCTCCTTGTCTATCAGATCTGTGAGGGAAAAGGTAATGTAATAAAACATCAAATTATCAAGTAAAGGATGAATGACCTTACAGAACAAATTCTGGCTTTTCTGCAAGCTTCAGAGCCTCATGCATCCCTGCAGCTGATAGTTTCCGGTTGATGTTCCTATATCGGCATTGCAGGAGGTTGCGATAAGTTGTCCTCAGGTCCCGATTGAAGAAGGCATATATAAAAGGGTTAATGAGAGAGTTTGCATAACCCAGCCATAGAAATGTTCTCTCAACCCACAGTGGGATACAGCTGCATGCTGTACCACAGATGAAGGGTCTGGCAGTGGAGAGGAGGAAGAAGGGCAGCCAGCAGATAGTAAAAGCCCCAACGATAATCCCAAGCGTGGTGGCAGCTTTCTGTTCTCTTTTAAAGATCGAAATGTTTTTCTTGTCATTCTTTAGGAGTCGAGAAAAGTTAGTACATTCTTCAGATTCCTTGTACAGTTTTACAACTCCATTCATAGAAACCCCTTCCACTTCTTCTGGACGGGGAAAACCAGCAAACTTGTGTTTAGCAGCACTCCTCTTGGCAGCTTTGTAAATCTGATAGTACATGAAAAGCATCACTGACATCGGAATATAAAATGCAACTGCTGTGGAGTAGATGGTGTAGCCAAAGTCTTGACTAATCAAACAAACTTTTTCATCATTTACATTTTGGGCCCAGCCAAAGAGTGGGGGTATAGTGATAGAGGCAGATAAGAGCCATACACACAGAATCATCTTGGCCATACACTTCCCATTCTGCCTTACAGGGTAGGTGAGAGGTCTTGTTATTCCCAGGTACCTAGAACAATAATGCAGAGTTACTACATAGTGCAGGGGTTAAATATCAAAAGTTATTTCACATAATCTGCCCTAAACCAAAGCATCTTTGGCTAAGATTTTATTTTTCCTTTTTCAGTCCTCTCTTTGTGTGTGTCTTTCATGCTAAAATCCATGTTGTTGATATTCCGTGTAACAGGCTCTTTATTCTTGTAGGTAATCACCCAGAGGCTATAATGGACTGTGATTTTAATGAGTTTGAACTGTCTCCATTTCTTGGCTTTCAAGGAAATTCTGAAACCTACATTCTATTTGGCTAGCTTATCAAATCTTAGAATATAGATGACCCCACAAAGCCTAACAATCTTTGGGTTGAGTTAAAACAAGCATGCATTCATCTTCATTCTTCTTACATATTCAACAGTTACGAAGATCCCTGCCACTAAACTGATATGATGAGTTCTATCTCTTACCTCCATTTTTCAGAAGGGTACAACAAACTGCAAGCTTAGGTTGAGTAGATTATCTCAGTTCCACAACAGTTTTCTATCATGATGTAATTATTGAAAATAAATATGTTTATTCAGTGTTCACCTTTTACTGAACAAAATAATAATCTCTTACAGTGCCAGTTCAAGAAAACCTGGGGGGGGGGGGTGGTGTGGAAATAGTTTTATAAAAAGCAAAGCTTATGGTGGCAACTTGTAAACAAACATGTAAAATATTTATGTCTTGGCTGTTGACCATGTCAATGTTTTGTGAGCTGTGATATTTAAATCTGTGGGGGTTTTTCTAGCTAAAAAAAAAAAAAAAAAAAAAAAAAAAGATTACAAAATTTCTATGTCCCTATAGTTGGACAGAAATATCCTAGGTTTATATTTACTCTCAGCTTACTTTATTTCCTCTCTAGCTATGGGAAGTTAAATACAATTCGACGCCTAACATGGACTTTGAAATGTATTTTCTGCTCAGCTGGAACTTACCTATGAGTTACTGTTAACTTCTCAAATTGCTCTTTTCTTTCCTCCTCCCAAAGAAAATACTGAGAAAAATCACTGTGATTCACTCTGTTACTTTTAAAAGACATGGTTTCAAATCAGGTTTCCAACCAGCATTTTGGTTTCAAGAGGTAGCAGTGTTTAGTTACACAGTGAGCTTTTTGGAGCATTACAAACAAAAAATACAGTGACATGATTAAAAATATTTTTGGGGAGCATTTTTCTGATCTCTCTGTTCACCTAGCAAATTATATGAGTATTTGCCAGGCTCAGCAGAATGCTGCATTGTTGATTTTACTGCAATGCAGTAAATCATGGGCCGTGCTGCTGCTTTACACAAACACCCATGTATGTTACAGTTCCAGAAGTAAAAAGAAACATCTTCTCATGATCTGTCCTGATGAGTTCCAACATTTACTCTTAACAGTGTCATTGATTTGATATTACTGCTGTGGCAAGTGTTACACAAAGGACAAAACTGGGGGGGGGGGGCTTATGCCCTATTCTCCACAACATGCAAAATGAAAACTAGAGCAGGCCAGTGTTTTACCAGTGAGGCTGCGCCTGGTGGAGCCATGAGATAGGAACAGTTATTGTCCAGGATCAGAGCATTGCAATGTATGGACCATGATATAACATAACTTTTAAGAAACAAAAGGCTGTTTGATGCACCCCTCTCTGTTAGTACTGGAATATAGGCACTGGACCAGCTCTGGTGGCTGTGGTCAAACTCTAGAGCCCATGGAGGTTTCTGGTTGACAGCATATCAGCCAAAATTCTTTACATGGCCAGGACGCTGAGAGTTTTCTGAAGCACTCCAAGATGTAGAAGAGCAGGGTGAATGCAGTTAATTTTTATAGTTATCTGCCTAAAGAATACATTGTACTGCTTTCAGTAATGCAGCTGCAGCAAGGTTATTAGCTGAAGTCATCCTGGGACAAGAGTTGCACCCCTTAAAATTTGTCTGAGAGTAGCATGATTTTGCTACAAAACAGTTAAATACATCCTTTGTGCAGAAAGGTTACTTAACACTTGAAATGTATGGTGTTGAAAAACTCTTTTAAAAGTTGACTAACCTTCCAAAGTGTGTTTTTTTTTTTTTTTTTTTACCTATTACCCAATTGGTCATTAAAAATAACACACTTAGGAGGTGAGCTTTATTATGTAGCTAAAAAAGTTAAACTGGATTTCTGTAAAAATCAGATCTGTGGGTTGTATGCTCTAAATGCCTACTGATGCATTCTCATGCATCAGAATATAACAAAAAGTATTCATGAGAGCAGAAGTATACTGGAAAAAAAAAATTAAAATTCATTAGTTTTGCCCTGGCACCACTCTTTTGGAAGCTATCTGAGCTTCAAAAATGTGATTTGAAATTAAAATATGTTAATTAACATAAAAATACACCAGCATCCTTTCTGCCTTATCCATTTTGCTAAATGTAATATGATAGGGAAAAGAAGTCAGCAAGCATAAATGAAGGAATGTTGCCTTTTTATCTCTCCACTTAAGTCTATTATCCTTGAAAACTTCCTTACAACTTCAAAATAATCTAAATCTCTACTGTTGTCCAATACACTTGAGAGTGTCCAAGACTTAATAGATTCATGAACTTCAAAAGCATTGTGTCAAATTCGTGGCAAAAATATGCTTTGTAATGCTGAATCTTTAATTGCTACCTTCCCCAAAAGCCCCCACAGCCAAACAACAGCAACGAAACCACCAAAACCAACCAACCAACAACAAACAAACCCAACACCAAACCCTGAAAGAAACGAACAACATCCCCAAGAACAACAACAAACCCAAACCAAACCAAACAACAAACCTTAAAGGACATATAATTCAAAAATATGTAACACCTTGAGGCTTGCTGCTGGGAAAGAAAGAATTCAGTTTCCCTAAAAAAGCTCATTTTGTGTATCACAGCTATCTCCCACAAGAAAGAAATGTCTCAGATTTGTTATTCTGAGATTTGTTTCTTTTACATGCCACAGATGTTCCTTTTGATCTTGGTGGGGGCGAAACCGTTCCTCAGTTCTTTCTTGTAGCAGAAGGGCAACGCTATTTCCTATTCTTCCTTCTCTGAGTTTCTTGATTACATGGCTCTGCCAGACAGGGCATCTATCCATATTGCACAGTGAGGACTATATCTAGGTTACTACCCAAAAGCACAGCATCACAGATGCAAGGCCCTTGTTTCTGATAACCTGGCTATGGCATTTTCTCCCTCAGTGTTGATTGATGCTGTCTGCAGAATGCTGAAGTGCAGGATGCTATAGCAAACAACTGTTAGGCAACACTATGAGAAGCACACTCCAGCTATGGTCCTGATGTCATTCTAAGAAGAAAAGCTGCTGCTGGGTGAGTGGAGAAAAATAAGAAGGAGAACTTGTCACTGATGGCTAGAGGGTGCATAAGGAAAAAAAACAAAAAAGATTATAGGAACTTTCCTTTGTACTACACACTGGAATCTAAAATCATCAGTAGATTTGCAGATGACACCAAGCTGGGGGCAGGAGTTGATCTGTTAGAGGGCAGGAAATCTCTGCAGAGGGACCTTGACCGGCTGGACAGACGGGCAGAGTCCAAGGGCATGAGGTTTAACACATCCAAGTGCCGGGTTCTGCACATTGGCCACAACAACCCCATGCAGTGCTACAGGCTGGGGTCAGAGTGGCTGGAGAGCAGCCAGGCAGAGAGGGACCTGGGGGTACTGGTTGATAGTAGGCTGAACATGAGCCAGCAGTGTGCTCAGGCGGCTAAGAAGGTCAATGGCATCCTGGCCTGTATCAGGAACAGTGTGGCCATCAGGAGCAAGGAGGTCATTCTGCCCTTGTACTCAGCACTAGTTTAGGCCACACCTTGAGTCCTGTGTCCGGTTCTGGCCCGCTCAGTTTAGGAAAGATGTTGACTTGCTGGAGTGTGTCCAGAGAAGGGCAACAAAGCTGGTGAGGGGTTTGGAGTACAAGCCCTCTGAGGAGAGGCTGAGGGAGCTGGGGTTGCTTAGCCTGGAGATAGAGGAGGCTCAGAAGAGACCTTATTGCTCTCTACAACTACCTGAAGAGAGGTTGTAGCCATGTGGGGGTTGGTCTCTTCTCCCAGGAAACTACCAACAGAACAAGAGGACACAATCTCAAGCTGTGCCAGGACAGGTTTATGCTGGATGTTAGGAAGAAATTCTTCACAGAGATAGTGATTGGCCATTGGAATGGGCTGCCCAGGGAGGTGGTGGAGTCACCATCCCTGGAAGTGTTTAAGAGGGGACTGGATGAGACACTTGGAGCCATGGTTTAGTTGTTTAGATGGTGTTGGGTGATAGGTTGGACTTGATGATCTCGAAGGTCTTTTCCAACCTAGTTAATTCTATTCTATTCTAAGATTCTATGATTCAGGTGTGAGACACACTCAGGGTGCCCAGCTCTAGGGAGGAAAAATGATCTCTTGCCCTGCCCTTTCTGGAACTCTGCTCAAAGGTAGGTGGTAGGTAAAGGAGTCCCTCTTTCATGGGGTGATATTGTTGGCTGTTGCATACAATTGCCATTTGACACATTGTGGTGGGTTGAAGCCTAAACCCACCACATACATTCACTCAGTGAACACCAGCAATGGAAAAGGTAAATGAATAAGTCCTTTCTTTCCTTTTGCTTTAAAAAAAATTAAGATTGACTCCCTGAGTTCCAGTATTCTTTCCTGATACCTTTAAATTGTCACCATTTAATAGAAGGCAATTGTTAGGGACAATTTAATGGAAAACCATTATAACTGCATAGGACTGCACCTGAGATCATTCAGTATGTGGGTTTTTTCATTCCAGGTTTTTTTTTTTTTTTTTAATACTCCTGCATTACAACAGCCACACAAAATAGGTTTTTATCCTACAGGGCTAAAAAAAGCCTCAATTATCACTGGAACTGTAGCTCTTACAGGGCGTTTCTTATTACAGTGTGCTCAATATATTGAATGTTACAGCAAGTGTTGAGATGCAATGTATATGGACCATAGCATGGTACACGGCAAAGGGAAGAGGTACCCACAGACCCTGGTGTCTGTTTCTGCCACACCATTTCATCTCTCTGTGACTCTTTGTATTCCCTCTTTCTGTTTGTGTTTGTCTTAGCTGTTTGCTTGCTGTGATGGCTGTCATACTTAATTGCCTGCACAGTGATTATCAAACTGGAAACTGGACCACACCACTGTGTGTCCCACTAGATGTTATTACACATAAAAACGTGCAAGGTTCAATATGGTTTATTTTCTTGTAATTACTTTCATTGCATTCCCTAATCCCAGAAATTGTGAAAAGTAGTTTGCTTTATCTGCGCTACCATGGAGTGAGTTAACACAGCCATCTACTTATCAGTCACATGAATAAATCTGTTTGTGGTTGAATTGATTAGTGATTCTGTAGATTTGGAAGAAGAGAGCATTTTTTCCTGTAGGAAAACAGCGCCAGCAGTGTCAGGTATGGTAGCATTTCATATTATCCAGGTATGACTTTTGTGAGTGTGAACCTGACTTTTTTTCTTAGCAGCAGCAGCAAAGTTCATTTCCTTTTCTTTACATGTTTTGTGTTTGTTTTTTTTTTTTCCTGAGAAAAATAAACATAGCTGAAATATTGAAGCTGGGAAATGGTGATTTTATTCATAGCTATAGTGGAAACTTTGTGATGGGTTACCCTTTTTTTTTTCCTTTTCCTTTTTTTTTCAAATGTCAAGAAAGCAAACTGAGGTTTAACAGCTACACCAACTTCAACAACAGAAAGAAAATGCTAATAGGATGGTCCAGTTTGGGATCCTGTGTCTAAAATCTTTCTTTATTACCTCTGTTATATGGCTAAAAGATAAAATGGGGTTGGGGGAAGGAAAAAAATAAAAAGGAAAGGGACTTGCTTCTCACTGTGAGCAAAGTCACAGAGTAACAGAAAACTGAACAGCCAAAAGCATGAAAACTGTTTCAAAGCCTCCTGCCCAACACAGTAATAAATTGAATGTGCCATGACATCAGCATGACTACTTCTGCTTTTGAAGCACACACATTTAATTCCTTTGTGCCTGGTCTCCATGTACTTCATAAGCAGACAGAATTCCATTCTAATTAGTCCACATTTGATTCTCAGAATTCACTGACTTGATCTAACTGATAATTCCAGAGTCAGATTAACATCCTTCACTGTTTGACTTAACAAAGCAGATTGGGTTAGTGTGGAACAGAATTTGAAGCACCGAACTGGAAAAGATAGAGATGTGTATTCTAGCTATTTCTACCAGCTATCTTGACATATTGCTTTGTTATCACTTACCATCTGACTAGGAATTGTGCTTAAACTGAAGTTCTTTCAGTTCTTCCTATTTTTTTTTATTTTAAGAGAGTCCTAAAATTATTTTATTTCAAAGACACAAAAACGCTTAGTGGCTTCCTTCTGTGCTTTTTCTAGTAGAGCACCTTCCCATATCTCCTTGTGTCAGTTTCTTTGCCAACCCACGGCTATAGAATTCTGTCTAACAATTTGCCTCCGGTAATAATTTATTTGGAAGAATGATGCTGATCTACTGATCTTCCTTCGGTGGCTGTGATTCTCTCATGATCTTTCATATTTTTTCTGTTTAACTCAGTGCAACATTAAGAGATGCTTCACAAGAATAGGAGTATGATGCATTCCCAAAAGCTACCCAGCACTCAGAAATATTCTCCCTAGTGTAAGGATCAATCTAGATTTTCCCCCCCCTCTTTTTTTTCCCGTTGATACATTGACCAGTAAATGTAAATACAACAAGTTGCAGCAATGATCAAATCCGTTATTTCTATTATGGCTATGTCAAACCACCTAACAGAAATTGTTCTTTTCAAAGATACTGTGTTTACACTAAACAAGAGATATTCTGTCCCATAGACCTGGTTTTAAATAGAATGAGGGGCACAAACTGATCAGGGAAATAACTGTTCCCATTGCATATTTAATTGAGATGGAAGTAAAGGGATAGAAATGGAAAAATACTTAAGTACCGAGACATGAGCATTGCAGAGCATGACTAAGGTGTTGTAATGTGAAAAATAACCTTGTTAATTACTGTATGGCAGCATTAATACCTGGCTTTCTGCAGTACAGGCTGGCCTCATAATCACATTATGGTAACCATGAGTTTATTGGCTGTGAAGAGGAAGATATTTCAGAGGCAGTAAAATACTTCTCTCCTTCCCAGCAGAGAACAAAATTACTGATTTAATTGCACATAGAACAGCCTTCAGAATATGAATTAGATCACTTTAAAGCCTAAATATTTAATACTGTGCAATGTCAGACGGAGACAGCAGAACTAACAAAATCAAACCATAATTCAGTGGAGAGAAAAGAAAGACTTTGTCCAACAGTCCTGTGCTCCATCTAGTTAAATGTTGCATCTTTTCTATGTAATGAATTACTACATAGTTTATAAAAGTCTTATCACAGCTCTCACATCTTGACTGCATTTGCTAGAAATGGTTAAAGCTCTCCTTCATCCTTTTTAGTAGATAGTGAATGCAGCAATGTGTGAACAATCTCAAATGTATGGGTTTGTATCTATTGTTTCAGATGCCTATGTTTCATGCTTCATACAATTTCAGCATCATTTTTGTTATTGAAACAGCGATACTTTGATTTTTATACTTGGAAGGATGAGAATTAAATACTTGTTTTGCTTTCAGCAAGATTAACACTTCCCATTATTCCTCATCTTGCTCTTAATTAAACCTATTTCCTTAAATACACTTTACAAGAAGAAGGCATTCAGTCCTACTGTTAGAGAGGGTGCATATTGATTACGTTGATATATTTTTATTGTGCATGGTAAATGTTCTGACTTGATTTTTCATTAAAAAAAAAAAAAACCACCACATTTTAGGGGGTTATTTTTTTATGGAAATCAAGAACTGTAGGCTTTCCTGGTAGAGGGGGAGGATTAAGTCAATCAAAATTAAATATCTAAAGGAATGTAATTTGCATAGTAGAAGATTATGTTCTCCACTATTACATTCTTTTCATTTTCTCTGTACTTTCAGGGACTTTCTTCCTCTCTTATTGCATAACTTTACAGCTTCATGTTTTTCTTATTTTTCCTTCTTTTAGTTCAGGCCTTAGCTCCTTAGCTTCACGTTCTGATCCTTACTCCCAAGCTCTTTTACCTCCTGCACAGTAAGTCTCACTGTCCTTTTGGCAATTGCAGTCTGTCAGAAGACAGACGTTAACGATGATCTTTTGCTAAATGCCTACATGTTTACAGGATTTGAAGCCTTAGATGATTCATTTGTTCATTGGTCTGAACCACCTATACAACTGAATCTAAGGCTCAAGGCACTGAACTTAATTTGACCCCATGGGCTAAACGGTATAGAAAAATAGGAGTTGGTTACCATCAGGATAGCCCAAGTTGCCCAGCTGACAGGCAGAAGCACTCCACAGAGTTGATATTTGCCAGTATAGAAGGTTTATTTGTTGCTTTGCCTTTGCTGTGAAGGAGAGTAACTTTAAGCAAAGATGTGGGTTCTTGAAGCACCAGCTGAGATGAAATGCCTACTCTCTTAAAAGAGCCAGTTCATAACTAAACAAAACAGAGGAATGGAAAATAATCCATTTTGCAGATTAGGAACTGGAAATTCCCTAATTTCCTCCATCAGGTTCCCCTCATCTTAATCTTTTTGTTCCTCACACTCAGGATATTGCCAAAGCCAATGAAGATTTCAGGGTTCTGTCAGTTTACAGTGCTTCTAACATTTTTGGTTTTCCCTTTATTGCCTTCAGAGGCAGTTTTAGTTCTCAGACTCCCAACTTCCCAACAGAGTTCAGGTTTCTTACTCTCCCATATCCTGACTGCTGTTGTCCTGTGGCACAGATGAGCACTCATGATTACAGGCCAGCCTGCCAGCTTCATTCAGGCCAGAGGAGATGTGCCAGAACACAACCACCAGATTTGCCTCAGTCTTGGGTCCATCCTGTTCTGTGCAAGTGTTCAAGTAAGCTGTAATAGAAATTGCAGCATGTTTTGCCTCAGTTCTGTACTCTGTCAGGCACCACAACAAACACCTCTTAGCTGAGCAGAGGCAGATTATAGCCCACAGGATCTGTGCCTGTATTGTGACCCCTGTATTAATATATCATGCACATACACCAGGTGACCCCTTTGTGTCTGGCAGCAAGGTGGAGAACCCCTCAATGCACAAGGAGAGAGCTCTGGGAACCTGAAAACCAGGGGTGGGGGTTGTGTTTCTTGAGGTGATCTAACAGACACCTTCAACTAAAATGTGTTTGGGCTTGATTTTAGAGCTAGGAAAAATCATCTTTTTAAAAAAGAAAAGCCTCATCAGATTCCCATAAAGTAGAAATGGCTAAGGTGATTTTTTTCCAGCTTCACTACATGAGTCATACTTGGATTGACACTAAGCATCAGCTTAAAAGGAATTATTTTGAAAGTTATAATGGTGTTTCAAAATGAAAGCCTCCTACAACTTTAACTAGAAAATCATGACTGATGTCTCAGTACAATTAAGTGAAGCATTTCAGAAACTTCCACAGCATAAGTGATGAATGAAATGAAAAATCACAGCCCGATGAACCACTGTATTAAAACAAAGTATTTAATACCACTGTATTAAAGCAAAGTGTCTTCAGGGAATATCTATTTAAATGTGCTGATATTTATGTCCTCTCTCTTCCTTCCTTGAATACAAACGTATCTCCAGATGAAGCACTTTAGAAACAATTCCTTACAGATTACTTCCCACTTCCCCCTTCTTTCTCTTCCTCTCTCTGGACAGAAAGAGTTCTAGAAGGACCTGGTCCAAAGTCTCCTCTTTGTTTCTCCACAGTAGAGCCCTAAGGATAACCTATATAGTCATATGGTGGAATCTCAATACAGAACTAATCTACTTGGACTGTTTGGGCTTTGTCCCTAGCTGTACTGGCCTGAGGGCAGGTCTGAGCTTGTCGAAAATCACGCAAGGAGTTTGTTAGGTTTCTCTGGATCTGGTATGTAAGAACTGTAAATTTGTGCTTCAAGTTTGTGGTGTGTTTTTTTTTTTTTTTCAAATTCATCAGGACAAAAAACCAAAACCACAAACAATATATCAATAAAATGTGTTAGTTACATAGGAAAATCTGAGTCTAAAGCAAGTTCAATTACAAGTCTTATTTCTAAAATTTTGGGATGTGTAAAACGTCTTTAATAGAGTCTGTTCAGAGTCTAGGTCTCTATAATGTGGAAATGTCATCCAGAGCTACCTACTGTTCCTAGAAACTGGGCACTCTGGGTTTTAATTTCACTCCTTTCCTGAAACATATTTTAATTGCAGTTCAGTGTAAAATACTTTTTACTAATGTAATCCCCTCACAAAGGAACTCTCAATGCAAGTATGTCTGAAAGCAAGAAGCAAACCCACTAACAGAAATGGCAAAGTGAGAAATGGCAAACCTTGGGATTGTAACTGAGGCACTGAAGCAGCCGAAGAATCTAAGTATTTCTGTTTCATACCAAAGTCTGAGATTAAAAACTATACTGTATCTCCTGCAACATCAATATACTCAAGCTGACTAACTTAGATCAGCAATGCTTTACTTGAGAATAGCAGCAAAGCAAAGAATTTTTATAAGACAGGGTCAAGGGAGGGGGAAGGGGGTGAGAGGAAAGCAAACAGCCCAACTACCCAAAACATGAGGTAGGCAATTAGTGATAAATTTCCAGTGTACAAGTAACTAAATACAACCCTAAATACAACTCTAGTCTAAGCACTAGAAGAATAAGTTATCTCTGCTCAAAGTCACATCCAGACAGGTATCTAGCAGTGCTTTGTGAAGAATGAAGAGAGCCATGCTGTGTTCCAGCAAAGCTTTACAATTGGCCTTCGTTCTGAATTATATACAAGATTTTTATCCTGATTGAGCAGTTTGAAACACAATGGTGCACTGGACCTTGCTGCTCACATACAAGCAAATGAACAGAACCATCTTGTTCTGAAGTAGCAAAAGAGGACACTGCCAGAAAATAATTCTAATTGTATTGCTCTAACAAAATAAAATCCAGGAAAATTGTCTCAATTGCATAAAACACTTTTATAAGAGAACATCCCATTCTGATTGCCTACAATACCTGTAGATTTTTAAAGATGCATACTCTGGGCTTCCTTGTCCTTTACCAGTAGTAAAAGCATGTCTCCACTTCCTATTATGAATAGGTCCTATCATAGGAAGAAATCATAACCTGGTTTGGAAAGGGAGGCAGTGGGTTGGAACACAGCAGGAAAGGAAGGTATCAAGGAGGGGAGGCAGGATATTAGATCAAATTGTGTATCTGCAATTCAAAGTTTTTAGAAACCAGTCCTTTCCAACAGAAAATTCTGGAATGGGGACTTACTAGAAGATAATAATGTGATTCCTTCCCTAACTTATACAGGCAGCTATTTATTTGCCATTTATTGATTTTTACCAGTATATTTTTGCTCAGTATGTGGTACAGAATGAGATTATCATGTCTCATCATCTTTCGTGTCAGTTAATGTGAGCTCTGCTCTAGCTGCCACATCTCTCAACCATATGTCATTTATTTTCTGAACACTTAGCATTTTATCTAACATATTTATTTACAGCATGCTTATACACCAGATCCTCAGTTCTCCCTTCACATGTAAACCCCCTGCCTGATGTCATTTATCTCAGAAAAGGCCTCATTCAGTGATGTCTTGGAATTTAATGTCAGTAAATAAATTTGTCAGATTGAGCTCTCCTCTATGAACTGGAAATAGACAAATTGTAAAAGTGTAATATTACTTTACAAGTATTTTGGGAATCCTCATGAAGGCCAATGGCATCCTGGCCTGTATCAGGAACAGTGTGGCCAGCAGGAGCAGGGAGGTCATTCTGTCCCTGTACTCGGCACTGGTTAGGCCACACCTTGAGTCCTGTGTCCAGTTCTGGGCCCCTCAGTTTAGGAAGGATATTGACTTGCTGGAACATGTCCAGAGAAGGGCAACAAAGCTGGTGAGGGGTTTGAAGCACAAGCCCTTTGAGGAGAGGCTGAGGGAGCTGGGGTTGCTTAGCCTGGAGGAGGCTCAGGGGAGACCTTACTGCTCTCTACAACTACCTGAAAGGAGGTTGTAGCCAGGTGGGGGTTGTTCTCTTCTCCCAGGCACCCAGCACCAGAACAAGAGGACACAGTCTTAAGCTGTGCCAGGGGATGTTTAGGCTGGATGTTAGGAAGAAGTTCTTCACAGAAAGAGTGATTGGCCATTGGAATGTGCTGCCCAGGGAGATGGTGGAGTCACTATCACTGGAGGTGTTTAGGAGGTGACTGGATGGGGCACTTGTTGCCATGGTTTAGTTGATTAGATAGTATTAGGTGATAGGTTGGACTTGATGATCTCAAAGGTCTCTTCCAACCTGGTCTGGTCTGGTCTTTTCTATTCTATTCTATTCTATTCTATTCTATTCTATTCTATTCTATTCTATTCTATTCTATTCTATTCTATTCTATTCTATTCTATTCTCAAATACACAGCTCCAGGTGCTCTTTAACTGAAGAAGAAAGCTGAAGGGGATAAACATCTGGTGATAAGAAATAACTTCAGGAAACCCTAAACTGTTGTGGGTAAAATTATACATTCAGACCCTTACAACCACAATATTTAATAGCTAATGTGTCACAATTTTTATTCATTTTTACCAGCACATTTGGGAATGGAGAAATTAATAGCTAAATGGACACTACTTCTTTCTAGCTAACCAGTCCTCCACTCTCATGAACTTCGAACCTCCTGTCTTGCTCAGCCCTGCCATGTTGTGGCTCTGTGTGGCTGCCTTTTTCCAGCTTGCTGCTTCAGTAAACTTAGTCCAAATCCAGGAGTCCAGACTCCCCACTTCAGATGTCACTAGTTCTGCTTTTCCAAAAGCAGCTCCAAGTAAGCTTTGAGAGCTCTATACGGGAAACCTGAAAAAGAAAATTAACCAGGATAATGTGTCCTTTTTGTCGTGTTGAGGGAGGGCCTACCCAAAATGAGTTTTCACTATGGTCTGTTCTTTTCCTTCAGGAATGTCTTTCATCATTTTCCTCCATATTAAAATCTTGCAGAATCTGCAACACTAAATATATTTAAAGTACAGAACAAATTTCAACACAAACCAAACTGCTACCACAAACTCTACAGGTATGGAAACAGAGTACATCCAATCTACAGAAAACCTTTTACTTTTCTCCTCTCCAGAAAGAACTTCCTGGCCCTCTGGCCCTCTTCTGGGATTTTTGTACAGAATGATAAAATTTAAGTTTGGATTCACCCACTGGTTATCCACAAGTGACCACTTATCCAGCTCACTCTATGTGGGGGTCACATTTATTTTTCAATACCTTCTCAAGTTCCCCAGAATTTAGAATACCTTTATGCTGAACCAAAAATAGACAGAGGCAATAACAGATCATCTCCTCCTCCTAAGTCTTTAAGGATAGAAAGATCTGGAGATCAGCAAGGATCCCAGACTTCTCTATTTGTTTTACAGATGCTATACCACACATGAAAGCACTGAAATATGTGGGACCAGCAGAAAGAAGACGTTCTTTCTGTCTCTCAGTGCCTTGCCTTTGCTTTTCTCAGCAGCAAGTTGGCAACCCTAAGGTTCTTATGCGACATGGTTGCATCAACCTTGTGTAGATAAAGACTAAAATACCTAAGGGTTATTGCAGTGCCTAAAGCTTCCAGTAATATCAGTTCTTTTTACCATGCTGAATACTTCAAAAGTGCATTTGAAATTAGGAGCAGAACGTTGACATCAGTGTGGGACAAATCACCACAGCTAGCCTATAGACTTTGCAGGAAGCTCACTGCAAACTGCAATGATTTGGGGTACTTGATAGCACGCTCCCTTCACTTCAGCACTTAGGCAGCAGTGCAGAAGCTTCATGTTAAGTAACAGGCTTTGGAAAGGTTTAAGTTCTTTCTTGCATTGTTTAATTCACAGGCAAAGAGTCTACTATGCTATTTTAATTTCAGTTATTTTTAGAAATGAAGACTGTGTTCTGCTAATGACCAAATTCATTTAGCAAAACCAGCTTTTTAATATGGGACAATACGCTCCTGAGAGACTACATTTGGTGTTCTTGCTAAAACCGCTTGTGCTAAGAAGTAGGTCTGCCAGCGCAGACTCTTAAGGTAAAAGTGAAAATGCAGTAAATAACAATAGTGGGGGGGGAGGAAGTATTTAGAGCCAAAGCTGTACTATCTTTAGCATCAAAACATCTTGTTAAACTATTAAAGAAAAGCTTTGCATCTTGTCAGTAGCTGTTTTGGGTCATGGGTATAAATATTTTCAGGCAGTTTATGGCCAGACAACACACTCTGACTTTGTTCATGGGTTTTGTACTTCAGCTGTTTGTTAAATGTCAAATTCTAGAGCAAATAAACAAAATTTAACAACCCACATGGAGAACTGCTTACAGAAAATTATTCTGGCAAATGGTACTGTGTATGTGAAATATTTCTTGACAATCACAACATGTTTTCCTGATTTGTATTCATGATGACAGTTGTGGCACAAATTCTACAGTAAGTTTAGATAGCATCACATACTTCTGTTACCTGTGCTCATGCCTTCCCTTTCCCCTTTCTAATTTTTATGCCTGTTACCAATATCTAAATACCTGTTAGCAGAATAGATTGTCTAGGATACTTTGATTCAAAATTCCCTTCTTTTTCTAGTATGGGAATAGTCATAGCTAGTAAACAGGCACTACTGACAACAGATGGATGTTTATGCAGCTACTTTTTGTTGCCTTCTCTGGAGATCTGCAAATCATATGTTGAAATACATTGTCCCTAGTGAACAGTTTATAAATAATATACGTGTCCAGAGAAGGGTAACAAGGCTGGTGAGAGGCCTTGAGCACAAGCCCTATGAGGAGAGGCTGAGGGAGCTGGGATTTTTAGCCTGGAGAAGAGAAGGATCAGGGGTGACCTCATTGGCATCTACAACTACCTGAAAGGTGGTTGTAGACAGGAAAGGGTTGGTCTCTTCTCCCAGGCAACCAGCACCAGAACAAGGGGACACAGTCTCAAGCTGTGCCAGGGGAGGTTCAGACTCGAGGCGAGGAAAAAGTTCTTCACTGAGCGAGTCATTCATCATTGGAATGGGCTGCCCAGGGAGGTGGTGGAGTTGCCATCCCTGGAGGTGTTCAAGGGGAGATTGGACATGGCACTTGGTACCATGGTCTAGTTGTGAGGTCTGTTGGGACAGGTTGGACTTGATGATCCTTGGGGTCTCTTCCAACCTTGGTTATACTGTGATACTGTAATAAAGAAAGCTCTGTGTCTGTGGCTCAGTTCAACTTGCAGCACCAATAGGCCGTATTTCTGATGTCTGAGATACAACAAATTCTGTCCAGTCTCCCTTTCATCCCTGAGCAGTTTTTCCACCACTGTTGATACATGGCAAACATGCTTACTCCTCAATCTGCTGCAGCCTGCAGGACAAATAGCTCCTAATGTGAGAAAAGCATTACTTTCCATATGGTTCTACTTCCGCTTCTCATAATCTCCTTAAAGGAACGTAAGACACCATAAACAAAAACGCATAACTGATTTTCCTTTTGCTTATATTTTAAAGTTTCACAAGCTAAAAAAAAAAAAAATGTTTTCAGGTTTTGACAGTACCAAAAAAATACCCACTCCCTTGATATATCTCAGGAAAAAACTTTGCTGCCAGCTTTTTCAGCAAGACACAATGTACCTCTAAGAATAGACTTTGCCCTGGTTTCTCCTCAAAAAAAAAAAAAAAAAAGAAAAGAAAAGAAAAAGTTATTTTTGTAATGTCCCTTCATGTTTTTGTGTTTGGGGTTGGGTGTTTTTTAAACACTCAGGAAACGTTTTGCAATGAAATAGCCATCCACGACGCTGTTAACCCCTCTCAGAGGTTTCCTGGGCTAGGTCACAATTTAATAGCAGAGGCCAGTGTGAAAACAAAAAGAATATACTTAGTACTGACTTGATTTTGCCGCACATCTCAATTCTGCATGTTATTAGATAAGCAGTAACTATTAGAAATTGCATTCTTTTCCATACATTGCCCCCCCCAAAATTTGTTTACTGTCACAGGTGAATCGCTACCTGAGTTGCATACATGCTAATATATTTGGAACCACCCGTATATATCAGATAAGCTAGATGTCCTGTATAAAGGCTCCTGATTAATCACCAAGAAGAAAATCAAAGCTTCTGTATTCTTTAGTTTTGTTATATTAGGGGGGAAAAAACCATCCCTATGCCATATTTAATGACTGGAGTCTTTTGGAAAGGAAAGCTTCATCTTTGTAGTACGAGTTTGCTAAAAAAAGTCACCTGTTTTTTTCTCTATATTCGGTACAGTTAAGAATAGATACACCATGAATCAATCCTTTAGAAATAGTTTGCTATTCAGTATAACACACAAAAAAAAATCAAACTAAAACTTGCATCTTTCCAGCTGAAAGAAATTATCCTTGCCTCACACATAGTAGTGACTCTTAGGACAGAACTGCACTGAGAATTGCCTCATGTTGCTTATGCTTTGTACACTCAGATATAAGAATTTGCAATTTTACTCCCCATTCTTTCCTGTGCAACAACTGCACCTTGGCAGATTCAACTGTTTCTCAAGCTCTTTCATGTTCACACAAGACCTACAACGGCAGACTTTCTTCAGATTTCCTAGTCCACAGAGGAAGGACCAGACCTTTGTGTGAAATACTGACAAAGAAGTAAAAAGAGATATTTGTTACCAAAAGACAGGACCATCTGTACAATATCACCTGCAGATAAAGTGGGATGTTCTGTTTTAAAAGTTGCCACAAATGTTTCCAATAAACTCCTTCAAATTCAAAAAACAGTATTAAAAAGAATGCTGGATTTCTTAAAGAAGTGAGACATTACCCTTATATAATTTACAAGGATTTTTATAAATAAGCTTCAGATAAAATTATTCCAGAAAATTCAAATAACACTCCTTGGTTAATTTCTTTTCCTCTAGAAGGTTATGAGAGCATGCCGCCAATGACACAGTAGTCTTGCTTCAAACACAATATGACTATAAATGCTTTGATGTTTCATTCTACTATACTCATCCAGTTCAAGAAAACACTCTAGGAAAATATAGTTTGATACCAGTGTTCCTAGGTTACACTACACCATCATGTCAGTATGACATGTGTTTGCATTTCTGTGGTTTGTATTAGGAGATAGTTCTGAAAAGTGCTTTCTCCCTTCAAAAACTAAGAGAAGTGTTTCTAGAATTGTATTTTTCTTATGAATCTTCAAGCAAATCCAACCTCACTTAGGGAAAGTATATTTATGAACTTGACAGGAAGAAAATACTTTTTTTAAATGTCTCCAGAATGCTCTGCTTGTCAAAAATGTGAATTAATGTTCCCTTACCTCTGACTACCAGGCTCCTCTGAAATGTCTGGATGAACCCCCAAGAATTAGAGACCCCAAAATCACTTCTCAAAACTCATTCAGTGTTAAACCCTGGTAGGAGCAAACAGAAGATAGTTTCAAATGTGAGGGGGAGATGCAACATCCAATTTCAAGAGAAGGCATTCACAAAAATGTGATCTAATTGCATGTCTCCTGGTACTGACTAAACTATAATTCCCCATTCATGCACACCTTGGAACATTACCAATTGCAGTCACCTTTTCACAGCTTCGTTTGCATCTCCCCACTTCATGAGTCCCCTTCATTAACACCACATAAATGCAGCCAGTATATAGCAGCAATAATCAGTCTACAGACTTTTTTCTATGGCATCTTCTAGCTTCCTAAACTTTGTCAGCCCCTGCTGTGAAGCCGTGGGACACGTCTACCGCACTACAGATTTTATGCCACTAGAGAAGGACAGAACTTCCACTCATTTTGGTGGTAAAAACCCCCAACTCTTCTCCTGAGTTGTTAAGTCTTCACAGAATTATCAGTATTTGATAAAATATTGCAACCTCCCATCTTATTTATTGTGTATCTGGCAGTCTGGTCATAAAGCATGATGTCTCCACAAAGTCATAACAAAGGAATTCCTATGGGCAAGACTAGGTAACAGCATAAGCAACTTCACCTCTTGCAGGCTGCCTACATGACATGGGAAAAGATGCCTAAGAATGTCACAGAAAGGTGCTCGAAGTGTGATCAGTTAGTACAGCAAAACACCTCGTCTTCATTTACACTTAGGAAGCTAGCTCTCTGAGTGAGAGATACACATTGCACTGCCTTATACTCAATGTATCCAATTCCCAATTCCCTTAATCTCAGAATTTGGGAACAAAACTTTATGTTGTACCTCTTTTCAATGTAAATAATAAAACAGTAATTGCAGGACTGATCAGTAAGAAAATCCTTGTAAAAAAAGAAACTACAATAATTTGAAGAATGTTAATTGGGTTAAATTGGAAGAACTACATGAAAAGGAACAAAAATGAATCTGGGTTGTTTGCCACTTTAGTCTATGAATGCTGCCTGTATCTTTCATAAGCTAGACAAGTTATTTACAGACTTAGGATTAGAGTACAGTTGGGGTTTGGGCTGAACAATGAGGAGAAGGGTTCTTGTGATGGTGGTGGTAGTTAGGAATTAGCTGTTATACTGATTCTAAAACTTTCTTCTGCAGTGTAGACCTTAATTCCAGTAACTCCATCACACACTTTTCCTATAGTTCCTTTTAGGTTTTTCCTGATTCCTCATTAATTTCTGTGTCAATACCTACACTGAACAAATTGCCACGGTGGGCACTGCTGGTGCCTATATTTATTCTAGATGCAAAATGGGTTTTGTCATATCTGTCTTCCAGATAGGACAATTTTTTTTATATGCATTTTCTGAAGGAACAAAGCAAGACTAGCAGAACAGACCACAGTTGTTTCTACCCATGGCCTGAAGGTAGTATTGAACGGGAAGCTATGCAGGGTTCTTTAGTTACCATTACGCTTACAAAATCACTGACAGAGTTTTCATATCACATTATTAGATTCGGATGTAGGCAGAATCTAGACACCTGGATTGTTTTTAATGTGCTTAAGTTTTTAATTAAATTTAATCCCAAGTTCTTCCTGTGAGGCACACTGAGACACCTCAGTTCCCAGGCATGCATCAAGGACACTGGAAATGGGTGAGCTTTTAAGGACTGACATATTCTGAAGTGAAGCATAAGTACTTGTACGTACCTGGAGTATGGCAAAAGATACCAAACAGGGAGAGAGAGAGAAGCAACCATCACATATAAAAGTCTCATGCTCAACAGAAAGGCACACTTTGGTGTCATTTCCATGCACATTGTAAATCCTCATCAATTTAATGGAACTCTGGAATACTCATGAATTGTTGGCTAAAATGCAGACTGGGAAAGTTCCCCAAAAGTGTTTCATTACTTGTGTGGGGAAAGTGTTATAATTCATCAACTCTATCTGAGTAGTTATGTTACTTTATCACTTTCTAAGCCAAAGAGCTATTCTTGAACTGAATTTAAAATTGCTACTTATGCAGTTATCCAGTGGATACTCTCCAAAACATGATGAATCAGCATACAAACACCACCAGTTTAAATTAATTCCCTTTATAAGCTCATTCACCCACTAAGATACAGTTTGCATCTGTTCCTCGTAATTCACACCCAATGTTTCCTCACTCTTAAATGAAAAGTAATCTTAGTGTGATATACTCTAATTCAGAAGCAGAAAAAGGGGACCCTTACAAGGAAAAAAAAAGTAAGCACACTAATAAGAAATACTGAAAGGAGACTACTAGTCACTGAGGCACAATTATCCTGCCAAAGTCTGTGTAACTCCCACCTCTCCCCAGAGCTATCATGGATGGTGATTATAGTGAAGGTAATAATGATTGTCTGGATATCAAACTGTCTTGTCTGCTTAATCTTTAACAAATTTGAAAATGGAGAAATACTCTTATCTCTCTGTCATCTCTGTTTTAGTTATGACAGACTTGCCTCTAAACAGATAAGCCTTCTTCCAAAGAGGAGGCTAAAGTAAGATAGAGATGCCTCAAAAATAACAGGCTTATCTCAGGTCACCCTGACTAAAGATCTGTGGAAGTTTTCATGTTGTGAAATAATAGGAAAGATATGATCTGAAGAATAGCATAACAGTCCAAATCTTGGTTAGAATAGAATAGAATAGAATAGAATAGAATAGAATAGAATAGAATAGAATAGAATAGAATAGAATTAACCACATCAGAAGAGACCTTTGAGATCATTGAGTCCAACCTATCATCCAACATTATCTAATCAACTAAACCATGGCACCAAGCACCCCATCAAGTCTCTTCCTAAACACCTCCAGTGATGGTGACTCCACCACCTCCCTGGGCAGCCCATTCCAATGGGCAATCACTCTTTCTATGAAGAGTTTCTTCCTAACATCCAGCCTATACCTCCCCTGGTGCAGCTTGAGACTGTGTCCTCTTCTTCGGGTGCTTACTGACATTATTTCATGATCTCCACAGATTTATTTCTTTGTGAAAAATAAAATTACCTTTTCAGACTAGCTTCTTTCTTGTGCATCCTCATAATGGCACACAAACACCAACCTGTCTCCATTTTTATACAATTTAGTGTAGAAGCTACTTGAAAAGCATGAGCAGGGCTTCATGTGTCTGACTAGGGAAATATTACTGCTGTTTTTTCTTTTCCAGCAGTATGAAACCAGCCCATTCATAGACCCCATGCTAATTTGCATCTTTCAGAGCTTTCCAGCTCATAAATTCAGCTGAAACATGCACCCACCACTAAGTGCAGCAAAATACCTCTGTGTGCAATGGGCCTGCCAGCTGCTGGCATTTCATGATTCTCAGTGGCATGAGCTGAGCAGAACATATTTACACAAGGGAAACAAATCAAAAACCCTATTTAATTTACTCATTTTATCCTCTTTGGAAGGGTCCTGAAGCCTCTTTTTACCAGCTATATTTTTGTGTCTGATAAAAGTTCTCCTTACAAATCTTGCTTGTTTCCAAAAAACTTCTTTTTTGTTGTTGTTGTTTTAAGATTAAGTCAACAGTAACATTCTCTCAGCTATTTACCTTCAACTGAGTCTCTTATCTACTTCATGAAGAATCTAGATGTTTAATGACGAACATTTTAAAATACCAAACTTACTTGCTGTCTCTGCACTGGCTGTGCTACAGCCTCATCTTTCCCTTAGGAAGAGACTTTACTGGATCATAACAAAGGCTTCCTAAGCTATCCTGAAGTGCCAGGTGGCAGTGCAATTCATAACTACTCTTCAAAATTGTTCCTTTTTACTGTATCTTAACCCTTTTCCCTAAACAAATGTATTTCATGTGCCCCTGGGACACCTACCTGTGTTAAAATGTTTGTGTGTCTAAACAGCACTATGGATACGAGCCAAGTTAAAGGACGAAGAATTTCATTCACTCCTTCTCTGCTTTTGGATTTCTTGATTCATGTCATATTTGTACACTTTGAAGCGAGATAATGAGGACTGATCACTGGAGATCTTCTAGATAATATAAGGGTGCAAGTGTTTCCATCAAAACCGTGGGAAAAATGTCCTCATGGAAGTGGTCTGACCCTCCAGTGTGTTGTACATGTGGTGATGTGCAAACGCTTATACTACATACAATTCTTTATCTGGAGGTACTTATTTTTTCAGAGATCAATCTCTCTCATTGATCATTCAAAACTTTCCTAAGTTCTTAAGTGTAAGAACAACTACCTGTAGGATGGTATCATTAAAATCAGTGCTATGCTGGCAACATCTAATCATTCACATTTCATGTTCATCATTTCTCCCTGGTTTGCATATGTTGTACATATTCACTATTCAAAAATCAGTTAACATCCCAAGCTAGTCTTTGGCCTGACCAAGCAGTACTACAATAATATAAGATTATTTTTTTTTTTTCAATAGGATTACAAATCATGGAGACTTTTTAATTCTTTATTGCCAAGTGGCAGAGACGTTTTGCTAATGAATTGCTGGCTTGTTTCCTTCTATTTATGGCATCACCCTTCTTAACTACATAATGGATTTAGGTGACATAGGTTAAAGCACCACGATTCGCACAATTTTGATTTCAAGCAGGGAACAGACAACAGTATAATGAATTATGAAGAAAACATGTTCAATAAACATCCAGTGATAGAATTGAGGACAAGAGGAGAATAATTCTGGTTTAAACCAGCACTTGTTCATGAAAAGCAGACATTCATAATAAGTTATATTCTGTTCTAAATACATAGCTGTGTCTCTTGTTAGTATTTTTGGGGAAGAGGGAAGTGGAATGAGAATGGAAAGCAGACAGCAAGAGATTAAGTAGTCACTGTGACTGGTTCAGTCAAAGCCCCTGTTCAGCATATAGCTGAACTGTGTAAATCAGTCATGCAGACTTCCTTGGGTAAGAAGGCTTAATTCTGGTAAAATGCCTTCAAAAAATTAGAAATGGAGGCAGAGAACACAGAGATGGATGGAAATACTTTACGTGAAGAGGAAAAATGAAATCACCTGTCTTAGAATAGGTTAGAATACAGAATAATGTACCTTAGGAAGGTAGACAAGCCTATTCATATTTTCTTACAATGCTGGAGTTAAAAGACAACAAATTTCAAGGCAACTAAAAACCAAACCAAAGAAAACAAACCAAACCCAGAACAAAAAAAAAAAACCACCAAAACCCAATAAGCAGGCTACCACCCTCCCCCCCCCAAAAAAAAAACAACAACCAAAACAACACTACAGAAAACCAACCAAATACCCACAAACAAAACCAAACACCTAGGAAAAAAACCAAAACACCACACACACACACACAAATAAAAACCCACCCCACTTCACTGCTTCAGGATGCTTTCAAGTATTCAATCACAAAATAAAGAGCATCAATGATCAGTGCAGGGGATGCTCATACAGAAATTAAAGTTTTGCAATTAATATAAACCATGATGCTCCCTGGCAGGAAACAACCCTCAGTTATTATGGGAAATTCTTTTTAAAAGAGTGTTTCTTTGCAGAAAGTTAATGCACAGCCCTCTCCAGAAACTTTTTGAAGTAGACAGCCAAGGCAACTGTTGGATATTGGACTTGATAAATTACTTCTACAGTCTACTTAAGAAGTTCTTCAATTTCTGCTAATTGCCTTGAGTTGTAATGAAAACAATCCTCCTCTAGATGCTAAAATTCTTGGCATAGGATTTAAGATGTGGAAGAAGGAGTTTACAATCTGAAATTTATTTTAGAATGGAACCTACATGAAATAAGGGAATCTGTTTTAGTCTTACTTAGCCTAGACATGAGTAAATGTGAGATTTAGGTATGGTCTTAACATGAGATATAAATGCCTAAGATCCTCTTCTGCAGTCTGCATACATCTCCATATTGCTCTAGTGCCTGTATCTTTTGGAAGCTAAATTCCTAATGACCACAGCTTGGGTTTTAAGAGGGCAGAAAAAATTTTGAAGATACAAATCTTTGAAAGCAATTTTTCTTTCAAATACAATGTTATTTGTAAAAAATGGTTCTGTTACTTGAAGTGAAGATATTCTTGGGTTGTAAAATAAACCCTTAATAAACACTCTGATCTGGTAAAACTCCACTGAATTCAACAATGTTACACTGTCACAGCTTCAGAAGAATCAATTCAAATCTAGTTGAGGTGTAAGGAAGTTTAAAGACATATGTTGTAAATTCTAAAGCGGCTGACTGCAAATGCCCCGTTACTAGTACAGAGCCACAGTAAACGTATACAGTTTATCACCAGATTTGTTCTGACACTTTGACTGCACTGGTAGCAGGGACATTACCCATGGGGATAAAAGAGCATCAAGGCTGGGACAGCGGGAGGTAGCACGGACTGCTCCGGCGGACTCCTTCGCACGGGAGAGGCTGCAAGGCTTGTTCTCGCCTCTCTCCGCGCTTTTAGCATGCCTACAGGTAATTTCCAGAGGCTCCTGGTGGAACCGCTCATAGCAGGTCCCCAGGGCCGGCGGCCACCCTCGGAAGGCGGGCACGGGCTCAATGCCGCAGCCAGTGCCGGTACTGCTGGTCCGGGTCCTGCCGGGAGTACGAGGAGCAGCGGGAGGGCAGGGCGGGTGGCCGGGTGTCTCACCTGTCGATACTGATCACGCAGAGGGTCATGATGGAGGCCGTGCAGCACATGACATCCATGGCAATGAAGACGTTGCAAAAGAGGCGCCCGAAGATCCACTCGCCGCCGATGAGGTCGGTCACGCTGACGAAGGGCATGACGGCTAAGGCCACCGAGAGGTCGGCCAGGGCTAGCGAGACGATGAGATAGTTGGAGGGCTGCCGGAGCTTCTTCACGAAGCAGACGGAGATGACCACCAGGCAGTTGCCGGCGATGGTCAGCAGGGTGATGAGAGAGAGGACAGCCCCGATGATAACTTTCTCCACGTTGCCGTAGCTGAGGATCTGCTCACCGCACTGGGAGTCGTTGGCTGGGAGGGGGCTCGCCGTGGGCAGAGCCGACGCGGGAGGCGACGGGCCGAGCTTCGCCAGGCTGCGCGGCGGCCAGGAGCCGGCGATCATCCTGCCGCCGCTCAGCGCCCGCGGGTCCTCCAAGACCGAGGGCCGGAGGTTACCGTAGAGGTGACTGCCGTTGAGGGCGAGGACCATGTTGGCGTGAGCTGTCCATGAAGCCCGGCCGCCCGCTCTCCCCGCCAGCCGGGATGCTCGGACTCCTCCTTGGACACCCGGTGTCGGCCGCCCCCTCGCAGCCGGCTCTGGGGCCCAGCCTTCAACTTCTCCCGGAGCAGCCGGGCTCGCCCACGGTGCTCCCCGGGCGGGCGGGCGAGCTGTGGGCACGGCGTCAGGGCCCCCTGCCCACCAGAAGAGGGGCGGGCGGGAGGGTGGTCCCTCCCTGCCCACCACCCACGGCTGCTTTCCTCCGCCGGCGGCGGGGGACGCGGTGGGAGCCGCTCCGCCCCTCCCGCTGCCTCCTCCCGGCAGGTTAGAGGAGCGCCCCTTCACCGCAGCCCCGTTGCGTTACCGCCTCGGGCCACGGCTTCGCCGCCGCACCAAGCGGGGCTCCGTTCGGGAACCCCTCTACATATATATGCATGCGGCACCCGAGAAGCTGCAATCTGGTGGACGCGCCTCGAGCAGAAGCGACCGCAGAATGAGCTGCTCCGGTCGGAGACGGATGACAGTCCCCCGGCGTGCTTGCTCCGATACAGCCCTGTGCCGCTGCCTCCGCTGTCGAAATATACAGGGGTTCCACTGGAAGCTGGCTGCTGCTGAGGGAGTTGACAGTGGCTACTCTTGTAAGATGTACTCCATCAACACGGTCATCTCTGAAGTATTTCTTTGTATCCACAGGCTTACAGATCCTCCTTCCTACTAAATTAATGTGAATCCCATTACCTGTATTTTCTCTCTTCTTAATATTTATACATCATTATTTTCAATTTATGCCCTGTCCCATGTGTAATCCTTCAGGCAAAATTAGAACAACAACAAAATCACATTGCTTTGAATTAGATATTTTCCTGCAGATCCCTTGCTCTCTTGGATACTAGCCTATTTCTGGGACTCACCAGCTTTTTCTATTCTTTGAGTCATACTCATGCCTCCAAGTGGGGTGAAAACTATCTGAGTTGTCAGTTACCTATGGGATGCCAGCAGAAGATTACACCTCTTGGTATAGTAACATGCTAGACAGTAAGGATTAAAAACAGGAAACACCTGCTCTTCAGTGTCTCCTTGCATGTCCAACAAGAGACAGAAGGCAGATGAACAAGGGAAAGAGAGGAAATGAAAGGACCAGATGGAGCAATAGCCTTGGAGCAATGTCGCTGGTCTTGCAGGCAGAAACACTATTAGCAAGTTTTATTTACATATGCAACAGACAGAGGGAAGAACTGTGTGTCCCAACAGTAGGAGACGCTGCAGTTTGAGATCACATCATACAGACATTAAAATCTTTGAAGAAGGTGTTTGAAGAAAGAAATAACAAGCATCCAACTATAAGGAAAAAAAATCATTCTTAGTTTTGATGAAATGTCAGCATCACCTATTTTTGAAAACAGATTTTTCCACCATGAATGAGGCCCAGCTCCTCCATGAACCTGCATGAGACTGAGGGACAGGGGTAAAATGTGCCTGACACAATCTGAGCGCAGGCAGTCTCCTGCAGTCAGAAAAGCAGCCAGCAGAGGGCAGGGTTTGGGAGTTCAGTTGCTCACCTTCCCTTTCATCCCAACATCTTGATTTGATAAATATAATAAAATAAGCAAGTTTCACATGACAAGGATGAGGTCTAGTTGGACAGCCTTTTGCCATTATCAATCTGAAAGTGTTTTTCTATTCAGTCAGATATTGTTCTACACTTTGCCTCACTATGTCCACTCATAATAAATACTTTCCCTGTTTAACCATGAAGAATGTGTTCATGGGCCTTGAGCTTCAGGTGACTTACTCCTCTAGGGTGATAAAAGCAAGTCCTTTTGTCCCTCCTTCCCAGCTAGGCAAATATTAGGAAGAAAAATATCTTTAGAAATGGCAAGGGTAATTCAAAGTAAGTTAAAGCATTACGGCAAAAGGAGGAGAAAGGAGACTATTTCCTCACTGTGCGAATACTTTTTTTTTAAAGAATAGTATCTGAAGTACAGCTATAGAGATAGGAACTGGGAAAAATTTGTTCAAAATAAATTTGTATCTTAAAAGCTGATAACGCTGTACATTTTAATACTCACTGTAAAAGCAATTTTTTAGTTGCTCAAAATGTCACTAAGGCAAAGCAAATATAATATGGTGCTTCCTGCAAATGTGTTGACACAGTTCTTTAAATCAGTCACTTTTCTTGACAGCCTTTCAATGCATTTCTGGAACGTGACACCCTAAGTGAACTCAGTGGATGATATGCTGGATTATTTTTGTGTTACTCTTACCCACTCCAGCCTGAAAGAAGGATTTTAGCTTCATCTTTTGTTCTGTACTTTAAATTCCCATAGAGTTCATTAGAAGTTAATCACTTGGTTTTCTTACTTCTCAGAGGTCTCATGTCACCATTCTTTGTATTTACTCTCATAAGCTTATTTTTGAAGGAAGGGGTTTACATACTATTGCAGAGAAAATGGGAAACTTCAGCAAGATGAAGCAGATGATGCCTCTCTAAAATCTCTTCCTTAAAAGCCTTTCACTAGGACACATCCAGAACAACATGCCAGTTTTTAGGGCTGGGCTGAATCTGGTGAGGTACTTTCCTGGAGGGCTTTAGAGGGTTTCATATCTCCAGTGTATGGGACTGCATCTATTTTAGGTATTTAAAATAATGATACGTGAAGGTAGGTGTTGATCCTTCCAAGTGTACTTTTGTCTTCAGCACCCTATCTACAAATTCTAACATGCTGTTCCAGAGAGTGTACATAAATGATCGGGTGTCAAGAATAACAAGCTGGCATTTATTCCCCTCAAGGTATAACTGTTTTATCTGCCGTTAGGCTTCCATAAATATAACAAAAACAGTTTTCTGGCTGAGTTTAGTAACATCCTGTCCTCTGGGTAATTTAGGCTCTCTGTGTATTTTTATACACTTCTTATTTCTGTATACATCTAACTCTGTGCTATGGCCCTTTTTCCTCATTCTTCCTGCATTTATTGAAGTTGAATTATTTTATTCACACATGATAATGTACTTTATTTGTAAATGAAAAAATAATTATTTTTCTTCTATTTTTTTACCCCCTCCTCCAGAAATAGTATTAATCACATAACATCTCCATTTGTGATTCATGCTAATTGTGTAATACAGCACTGGCTATTGGTATCATTTTTTTACTCCTATATTAGTGAGGTAAGGTAAAACAGGCATCATCAGAGCTAGCTAAAAAAATCCCGTTTCCCCAGCACACATTCACAGAATCACAGAATCACCAAGGTTGGAAGACACCTCAAAGATCATCAAGTCCAACCTGTCACCACAGACCTCATGACTAAACCACGGCACCAAGTGCCATGTCCAATCCCTCTTGAACACCTCCAGGGACGGTGACTCCACCACCTCCCTGGGCAGCCCATTCCAATGGCCAACGACTCTCTCAGTGAAGAAAGCCCAGATTGTATCTATCAAAGCATTTGTATAGAAAGAACTTGCACTAAATCCTGGATTCTAGTCCCTCTCTGGAGGACTTAAGTCTTGCAGTGTCTGTTGATGCAGTAGGTCTTTGCTAACTTGGAGCACACTGACTGAAATGAGTCAAGGAGCGCAGGACAAGAACTTCAGCCTTGGAGCAGAAAGTGTGGAAAATCAACTCTTTCCTCCATACACCCACCTCTGGAAAAGAACAGCTGTACTCAGCATAAAAGCTTAAAGGCACCACTTCATTCCCCTTCTTAAACAATTCCGTTTTGGATGCATGACAGAAAGGTAACACAATATGAGTATGCAACACAATAAATACATAGAATATTTTTTTTCTTGCTCTTCTTCCTTTTTCATCATCCTCTTTTTTACCCTTCCCTGCCTGTGACAGTCTATCTTTATAAGCCATTGTTTTAATTTGTCTGTTGTACATTTTTTCTTTGCTTTCATTTTCATCTTCTTTTCTTGGACACCAAGATAGGTCTGGTGAAGACTTGCTATTTGGAATAATAAATAAAGTATAGGTGTATGTTTCTTTGGCCTTGGGGAAAATATGTTATCAAAATGTTGAGAACATTTTGTCAGAGACTGGTTAGAGCTTTGTGGACAAATATTACTGAAACCTCTATTTTTATTCCCAGCATGTACATCTAGCAAATAACATTTTTGTCCTACTTCTTATGCTGCAGCTGCAGTTTTCCTTTCTGTCTTTTCTTGTCTTTGTGAAAATAAATCATCACCACTCTGGGGCAGTAAAACAGAGAGGTAACCATTCTCATCTTTGGCATTTCTTATCATTGTCAAAATAAATACTTGCATCTGTGCAACTGAAATGTGAAATGATATCTTCCCTTTTTGGAATCAGCAAATACAACAGTAAGCTGAAAAGACTCAGCAAATATGACAGTCATCTGAAAAGAAAACAAAAAAGGTGGAATTTATGCCAAAATTCTGTATTGCTCAAATCCCTGAAAATTTAGTCTGCACCTTTATGAAGGAGGTCATCAAGTGATAAAAGTGGCTGTGACATTCATGCTACTGAGTTGCTGAGATAGTACCATCTTATCTCCCTAGAAGTGTTACATACAGAAGTAAAAAAAAAAAATCTAACAGTTATTACTATGGGCTTCCTATTGAAAACATACTAGGGTCTCTGTGTAAAAGAGTACTGAAAGAACAGTCTTGAGATCTAAGTTGTTGAGAAAACAAATATCTGGAGGGAGGAGATCTATCTCCACCAAGAGGACGTCAGAACATCAGTGAAACAAAACACCTTAGAAGTTTGTGAGGACCACAGAGTTATTTTAAGTAGGGGCCGGCTTAAATAAAAGTTGTAAGAACTAAGTAATTAATGTAGTAAATAAGGTTGTACACTGGTTTAAGTACACGATTCATGATACCTGATGCTGAAAGTGCATCTTAAAGCATTACAGCAAATAGGGTTCTGCAAATCTTCTGCATGAAGATCTGTTTAAATGTTCTCCATTTAAAGTGCCTCAGGGAAAGGCTTGTGTTGTTTGTAGACTGCCAGACACAAAAGATGCTTAATCCTGTTAGAATACTGCTATAGCAGGGACATTCCAAAACCGTTGATAAATGTTTATGGATTGCTTCTTATGTTCACTAGGACAAATCAAATTCCATCATATGCTCAAAGAAAAGCTGGAATAATATCTTGACCTCCTCCATTTTCACACACACATCAAAGAAAAGCTTTGACAATATCATTCAGGTTGTGCTGCTTGTTTGAATGGCTGACAGAGTAGCAGTAGTGAGTGATCTAATATAATAGAAAGGCACATTACAGGTGGATATAGGCCTAAACAGAGCTCCTTTACTCAAACATTCGACCCAGTGTTTTAAAGAACAAAATGCTGCCATAGATGTGGTAAGAAAGACTGTTTACTAGCTGTTTTTTTTTCCCTTTCAGAGTGAGGTGGTTAGAAGTGGTTTTGCCTTATTAAGAATTCAGATGTCCAGATATCCCAAACACTTCTTTAAATGAATATTTAGCCTAGTTTGAAGAAAGGAAAAGGTGAGGACTCCCATCCTGTCCAAGGTCCTGAAGTGCCACCTAAAATTGGATGGGAAATGGAGACCTGCTGTCTTCAGCAGCTACTCTAAGTCTTCATACAAAAACCCCAAACAAAGAAAACGACACCTGTATTTTACATATTCTGTACTATTTATCAGCGGTAGAACGATAATTTGTGCTTTTTGTAATAGTGTGGCAGAGTGAATGTGAATTTGCATATTGGTTTATTGCAGTTCCTCAGCCCCTTTGCACGTTATGGGATATCTCTTGACGTGGCAGCTTGCAGCTTTGTTTCTTTTTTTTTATTATTATTTTTTAACATAGGAATTAGAAAACCTTTCAATAACTAGCAAATAACTAGCCTTTTTTTTTTTTTTTTTTTTTTTTTTTTTTTTTTTTTTTTTTTTTGTCGGACAGCTTTCAGGTGGAGCTCAGTAAGCTTAACTGGCAGTACTTGAGTCGAGGAGCAAGGTTACTGCTCCACCTGGTGGGAACCGGCAGGCCTCCGAGAAGAGCGTGTACCTCGGTGTGCCCTGCTTCGGCGGGACAGAGTGGCAAAGAACCAAATCTGATCAGTCTCAGAAACAGGTCTGGTCTTCCTCAGAGTCCTGCCTGAGAGATGAGAAATTCACCACACAGGCTTACCGCTGGATTATTGCTGCATTTGGTGCAGCACCTGCGGACGAAGAGCATCCGCCATGAGCACAGCGCCTTCCTTTGCTGCTGCGGTTCTGCAGTTGGCGAATCGCCCGGGCTGATACCAGCGCTGCCGGGGTGGGGGCGCTGCCTTCCCGGGACAAGAAGGGAACTACAAAGCCCAGGCTGCCGCGGGCTGTCTTAGGGCGGTGTCGTGCGTGGCACGCCCGGCGCTGCGCACAGCATGGCAGGCTTTGTCGATCTGAACGTCCCGCAGGGGCTGGACAAGAAGTCCTTGCAGAGCTTGCTAGACGCTGCAGCGCACTGTGAGTCTGTATCCCGGGCACGGCGCGACGGGAGAGGGAAGGGCGGCAGGACCGGCATGGGGCTAGGGTCCCGGTGCGGAGTCAGCGGGCCTGAGCCGGGGAGGGCTGGGCCTGGCCAGGGGGCAGCAGGACGCGGGCGGCAGCTCCACCAAGCTGGTGTGCGTAGCGTGGTTCTCTCCGATGTGTTTTGCCTTCTTGTAGCCTAACCCTCGCCATCCTCTTCCCTGGCCGGTTTCCCCTCGCTCCTCTTCGCTCTTCCCTCTCTGCTTGCAGTTTTCTGCCTGTGAGGTGACAAGGTCTCTGAGGTGCCCAGTGCAATGGAAGCTTATGTTGTGTCTTGCAGGCTCTGTCTCTGCCTCTTGATCCCAGTTATTCTTTTCCCAGCGTGGATACGGGTTTTTTTTTTGTCCGCAGTTTCTTATGGCCTAAATATGGTTTTTTTCCTGCAGAACTATTGTACCGTCAGATACTGCCTGGCCAGTATTTGGGGGTGATTTATCTTTGGCATGTGTACCATCTTCCTCTCATCCCTGCTGAAGGAGCTCTTTGAGACAAATTTGTGAGCATCGATTCCACTGCTCACCTTGCTGCCATCTCTAGCTCTCTCCCAGCTCTGTGCTGTCTGTAATTTTTAACAACTATCCTGAATGTTATTAACCGTTTTCCCTAAAGAAAGCCATCAGCGGTCCCAAACTGGGGCAAAATCTTTGGGGACCCTAACCGTAAGTATTCATGTTCATAAAGCTTTGTCACTGAGTAAGCGTTGTCAGAGCTGGGATACATTAAAAACTAACAGAATTTTTTCATTATTATTATTTTGGGGCACTATTTTTCTTGTAAATTAGTCTTCCAAAAAATGTGAAAGGTAAATATGTGTGTGATTATAAATTCTGAGACCCATGCTGAGTGTTTTAACAGGTTTCTGTTCGGATTTGTTTCCATTTGTGCAGCGTGCAAAATGTTCTTTGTGTTTGCTTTTCCAGTGGGATATTCTGCAGTTGCTCTTAATCATGTCATCGATTTTAAAGAAAAAAAAAAAACAGGTAATTTTTTGCAGGGGTTAATTGTTTTTGGTGTGTTTTATCATGTGATCTTACATGCCTTACTATTACACGTTCCCAAATAGCTTTAGATGCAAATACAAATATCTGCGTTTATTTCATTACTCCTGTTTTATAATTCAGTATAATTCCCCTGGGGTTAACATTTAATATGGTCTCTATCCCTGAGAAATAGTTTTGTTAGTATGGCAAATTGCTTTTTATGATTGCAACCCAGCTTTTGTTTACATTGTAGACTTAACCCATGGCATTTTGAATAACTTTGTTTTGGTCCCTTTTAAGGAAATTATCAAGCCAGTATCGCTTTCGGAGTTGTTTCCATCTTTGCCTGTTGTACAAGTAAGTCTAGTTCCAGTCTGAGTTATGATTTTTAAATTGATGGGTTTGTGTATGTGATTTTTGTGTGTTACATGTTAAGAAGGAAAAGATACATTTGTCCACTGCTTGATTGCTTAAACTCCAAGCATTGGAAGAATGATAGACTTGCTCTGTTCATTAGAGAATTATTAAAATAATTGTTTCCTATCAATTTGAAATCTTCTTGTAGTTGAATAATTGCAGTATAATTCTTGAGATTTGAGTTTTGGAAATATCTCTTTGGTTTTGACAGACCAAAGTAAGGGTTCTGTTATTGCTCCTCCTTATTTCCCTGCATATTGAAAACTGCACTGTCTCATGGTCACTGCACCCTAGATGGCCACCTACCATCACATCTCCCACCAGCCCTTCTCTATTTGAGAACAGCAGGTCAAGCAGGGCCTGACCCCTGGTAGGCTCACTTAACAGCTGCATCAAGAAGCTGTCCTCCATATGCTCTAAGAACCTTCTGGACTGCCTCCCCTCTGGTGAGTTAAGTTCCCAGCAGACATCTGGCAGGTTGAAGTTGCCCACAAGGTCAGATGACATTAGACTAGAACAGAATAAACCAGGTTGGAAGAGACATTCAAGATCGTGTCCAACCTATCATCCAACACCACCTAATCAACTAAACCATGCAACCAAGCACCTTATCAAGTCTCCTCCTGAACACCTCCAGTGATGGTGACTCCACCACCTCCCCGGGCAGCACATTCCAATGGGCAATCACTCTCTCTGTGTAGAACTTCTTCCTAACCTCCAGCCTAAACCTCCCATGGCACAGCTTGAGACTGTGTCCTCTTGTTCTGCTGCTGGTTGCCTGGGAGAAGAGACCAACCTCTGCCTGTCTACAACCTCCCTTCAGGTAGTTGTAGAGAGCAATAAGGTCTCCCCTGAGCCTCCTCCAGGCTAAGCAACCCCAGCTCCCTCAGCCTCTCCTCATAGGGCTTGTGTTCCAAACCCCTCACCAACTTTGTTGCCCTTCTCTGGACACACTCCAGCAAGTCAACATCCTTCCTAAACTGAGGGGCCCAGAACTGGACACAGGACTCAAGGTGTGGCCTAACCAGTGCAGTGTACAGGGGCAGAATGACCTCCCTGCTCCTGCTGGCCACACTGTTCCTGATGCAGGCCAGGATGCCATTGGCCCTCTTGGCTGCCTGGGCACACTGCAGGCTCATGTTCAGCCTCCCATCGACCAGTACCCCCAGGTCCCTCTCTGCCTGGCCGCTCTCCAGCCACTCTGACCCCAGCCTGTAGCACTGCATGGGGTTGCTGTGGCCAATGTGCAGAACCCGGCACTTGGATGTGTTCAGTCTCATGCCCTTGGCCTCTGCCCATCTGTCCAGCCTGTCGAGGTCCCTCTGCAAAGCCTTTCTGCCCTCCAGCAGATCAACTCCTGCCCCCAGCTTGGTGTCGTCTGCAAATTTACTGATGATGGACTCAATGCCCTCATCCAGATCATCAATAAAGATGTTGAACAGGATGGGGCCCAGCACTGATCCCTGGGGGACAGCCTCCAGTTGCTTCTAGAATATTTCATCAACCTCTTCATTCTGCTTGGGTGGTCTGTAACAGACTCCAACCAGGACATCAGTTTTGTTAGCCCTCCCTCTGATTTTAACCCACAGGCACTCAATTCTTTCATCCTCAACCTCAAGTTCTGTGGCATCAAGAGATTCCCTAATATACAGAGCCACCCCTCCTTCTCTTCTCCCTCACCTGTCTCACCTAAAGAGCTTGTTACCATCCAGTGCAGTACTCCAATTGTGTGAATTGTCCCACCATGTTTCTGTAATGGCAATTACATCATAGTTTTCCTGGTGAACCAAGGCTTCCAGTTCCTCTTGTTACTCATACTGCAAGTGTTGGTGTACATGCACTTCAGCTGGGCTGCTATTTCTCATCTAACTCTAGTTTATGTCTCTTCTGCTCCTCTCCAGAGAGACTGGTTTCATCACCCACCCCCTTCAAACGTAGTTTAAAGCCCTCTCAATGAGCCCTGCCAACTCTAGTGCTAGAGCATTCTTGCCCTTTCTAGATAAATTCAGAAATGTAACTACAGGCTTTAGAAAATTAGTATAGGCAAGGCACTGTTTTCTTTTATAGCATAGAAGGTGAAAAATCACCATACCATTTTTGCTTTGGAGCTTTTAAAGTCTGTTGTACTATTTCATTTTTGTAGGGGACATCTAAGAGAATTAAAGTATTAACCCGGCTAACACTTGTTGTTTCTGATCCTTCCCACTGCAATATCTTAGTAAGTATATTTAATATATTGATTTTCCAATTTGTATTTTATTTTCTCAATGAGTGAGTGATGAAACATTGGAAATTGTATGGGGAGAACTTTGAAGATTTTATAGGACACTCAGCAGTGATGCCTCAGATTGCATCTTCAGCAAATCATAAGGAGATGCAGATTTAGAAGACTGGATATGGCTTCCATTGATTATTTGTTAAGATGGGACAACAGTTCTGGATTTCTTTTGTTTTCTGGAATTCTTTGTGTAAACCAGTGTCTGCTTATGCATTAGTGCTACATGACTGGAGCAAAAGATCTAAGTGTCTTACCAGGGCGGTGACAAGGCTCAAAATGAGAATGAGTGACTTCACAGTATGGCTCACAGTGAAGACCTGACGTGCAATTGGGTGATTATTTGGTTTGGCCTTGTTTTACTGCTTGAGTATGAAAAGGATATATTTCTTGTCATTATTTTGTTAGTAATGATCATGCACAGTTTTGGCCTCTGCCAGAATTCAAAGTAGTGATTGTTTTCTCCTTTTGCAGAGGTCAACGTCTGCAAATATAAGGTTATTTGACATCATAGCAGTATTTCCGAAGACCGAGAAACTGTTCCATGTAAGTACAGTCGTCTGTTTAATAATGCCTGTTCCGAAACTTCAGGTGCCAGGCTAGTTTGAGTATATGCTTTGTTTTGATACGTATTTGTTAAGTTTTCCATTTATACAGGCCTGCATATAATGGGGCTAACTGAGCAATATAGGCCACCTTCTCCACTGATGGACTGCTAAGATTGGGAGGGATTGCAGGAGGCTGCAAGGCTTTGAGGTGACTGGTTAAAGTTTGAAACGCTTACCTGATGAACAGACTTGTATGCCCCCTGCACTTGTTTTCCTTTGTGTCTTAAACTTCACTAAGTATTCCTCTGTAGTGAGGAGAGAAAACATCCTTCTTTTTTCCCTTATGTATGTATATATATGCTACCATTAAACTTCTCTGTTGAACTTTAACTTCTCAAACTGGAAGCTTCCACAAAATGCATTCGCTGTCTTCTGTTAGCACAATTTGTTCCTGGTCTCTGAAATGCCAGGGAAAGTGGAAAGATTAAAAGTCTAACTAATGTGGTTCTGAGAGTTACCTTCTTCCTTTTAGTCTTAGATCTTCTCTTGGAACTTCTTTCAAAGGAATAGCTGATTCCTCTAGATTTCCCCTTTATTTGTTTATTTAAAATCAAAATAGGAGCAGGAGTTTGAGACAGAATTAGTTCTGGTTGTCATAGCACCTTATGAACAGAAAAAATCCCCAAAAGTAGGCATGCCTGATGCAACATAATGGCCCTAGCTTCATTGCCAGACAGATTTCTGGTTTGGTTTGGTTTGGAGTGGTTTGAATACTCAAGTGAGAGAAGCTTTACTCCTGTGACTTTTTATGTTTGTTACTTCACCTGCCAAGTAACCACTGAGGCTGTACAAAAGCCTCTGGGGAAATACTTGAAGGGCAGAGAGTCATTTTCTCAGTCAGATTGTGTTCTGGTTGTTCAGAGAAAACTTGCAAATGACAAACTCACAAAATTTGAGTTTCTGTATCATTGTTAGTGAACAGATGCTGACATCTGTAGCAGTTGTAGTACTCCAGCAGTATTAGTGAGAGAAAATAGGGGGGCTGAATAATTTTTAAAATGTTTTACTTACTTAGGACTAGTTTGTGACTTTAGCCCAGTAAAAATGCAAATATTTTGAACAGAACCACTGATTCTCTTGTTATTTCTGTGTTCATAGAAATGCAAGGTGTTTCAAATGTCTTTGACCATGAAGTGGTTTGGTCCATTTCTGGTGTTTGACTGACAAAGACATTTATTATTTAGAAGTCATACCTGAATACAGCAATGTTCTATAGTTCTTCAGTCATTACCAACAGCACCAAGCATCATATTGTCTCCCAACTTTTATCCATAGCTGCTAGATCTTGAATAGGCCCTTCCTACCAGAAAATTCTTAGCTGTGAAATGCCATCCAAAGCAGAATGATCTCAGCTTGTCTTGGTGAATAAGGGTTTGTTATTTCAGTCTCTCTCATTTTTAATGACTTGGGAACATCTGACCTGAGTGGTGTCATCAAGTGGAGAAACTGGAAGCAAGTTATCTTTTTCTCATCATGTTTCTCTTACAAAAAAAATGAAATTTTGATGGCTGACCTGTTGCAAGCTCACAAATAATAATGTTAACTCTGAACTGGAGGAGTAGGTGGAAGGTGTCCTGTCTCTGTTAGTCTTGCAGTCAGCAAGCAGGCATGCAGTTTAAAGCAGTGTGAAGAAGGTTTAGGGACACCAAAAGCAAACATGAATCTCTTTGAAAGAGTGCCAGAATTTATTTTCAAAGCATTCTTGTCAGTGTAGAACTGAGTATGGTTTTTGTTTGGGGCTTGGTTGGTTGGGTGTTTTGTTTGTTCAGGGTTTTTTTGTTGATTTGTTTGGGATTTCTGAGACTTTTGTTTTGGTTTTTGGTTTGTTTGTTATTTGTTTTTAATAAGTTGAAGATACTTTCTAGCACTGTTGAGTACTTGTTTTGACACATTAAAATTATATTCTTCTATTATTTTTTGTATTCTAAATTTTCCCCCTTCTTTTTGAGAGTTTGTCCAAATAAGGTACAATGCAAAAGGTTGTAGAAGGTGAACTTCAAAGAATCTTTCAGCAGAAGAATTCAAGAATTAATCAGAACAGTTACAGCTTAGTGAAATGAATTTCTGACTGCTTTTACTTCCATTGCAAGATTTGAGGGTGTGAGATGGGTGAATAGTTTTTAAACACTTTGAGGGCCACTTTCCACCTCTTTCTTTTGTTTTCTGGCAACAGAGCTCAATCAGTTTAAATAAGCACCCTAAGCCAGGTGATCAGCAGGGACATGCTACACTGGTTTTGGGGGAAAGGGGCTCATTCTTTCTCTTAAGCATGGATATTTTTTATTTTTGCACTTATCATGAGCTCTCCCGCAGTTGGGCATCCAGCTGTGGCAGTATCTAAGCAGACTTGAACAGCCACTCATTTCTGCAGGTCTGCTCTGCTGTTGAAGCTGCTTGTTTAGGTGCATGGCAGTTTGGTTTGTGGAATACGTTTCTGCTGGTTTGTGGCAGGTTATTGTGCAGGCAGATCTAGTTTCCCAGCCACACAGATAGTTGTGCTGGCACGAAGAGGATGGCTGTGCTTTGGGCAGGCCTATGCAGAGAGCAGCTGTTTGAGCTGACACCCTTGCAGGTGAGGGACAGTGCATTAGGAAGAATGCAAGGCCATCAGGGAGACCATCTTCATTGCTTCCATGCTGGCAGTACATTGAGCTGGGGAGGGAACCCAAGCATGTTTCTTGCAAACCATGTGAGGTGAAAGACTTCATCCTTTCATGTTCACATTGAGGGCAGATTTATGTGTTTGTCTTTTGTTTAAAGTTTTTAGGTTTTCTAACTCTCTGGAGAGCTGGGTCAGTTTTTAGAGGAACAGGAAACCTGGTGCAAGTGATGCTCAGCATGGAGTTTCAGCATGTAGCTCTGGCTCTTACAGATGTTTCACTGTTAGGGATAATGCCTTCTAGAACGAATCTTGGACCACAGATTAACTTCATATTTGAAAAGTGGCTGTTGGTAACTCATCATTACCTTGAGCCCATCATCTTTCTCATCAGCAGTTTTGCACGTGGATTACTTTGTTTTTGTGAAAGAAATACATGAGTGCTGGAGACGTGCTCTGATTTTAGCACATCCCCAAACCAGTCTGTGCCTGAGTGTGGCACTGAAATGTATCGAAATACGTGCTTGAGTTGTTAAAAAAAAGTAATAATAAAAACCCTGAAAATCATCTCTTCAGGGGTATGAGAAAGCCGTGTTTGCCAAGATAACTGTACAACATGCTGCTGCTTTGAGTCTCCCAAGAGGATTGTTTTGGGCTGCACTCGGAATGCCCACTCCACGCCGATAATGAGGTGTCTTGTCTGTTGCTTTTCAAAACTTTTTGCTTTTCATTTCTGACTGGCTTAATAATAATAGTTAGTTGTGCTTGCTGTTTGAAAGCAATTAGCATATCACCAGTGTCTAAAAAAACTTGCTCACGTAAGTGAGAGGATGTAGTGCAAAGCCAGATTTCAGTGTTTATTCCTAAACTACTCTCTGAAGCTTTCTGCAAGCCATCCAGGCAGTGTCTTGTTTATTTCTGGCTGTCAGGAGTTTGCCAGCAGATGGGGCTCTTGCCTGCGGTGAGACTGGGCAGGTGTTGGGCTGCGCAACTGCTGCGTGTCGTTTTCTCTGTAAAGACTTTACGCTTCAGATCCTTTCAGTAGGCGGGGTGACCTTAACTTGCTTGCCAGTGTGACCTGTGCGGCAGCCAAAGCTAGGCTGAATATTGGGAGTGTTTGGAGGAATTTCCTTTCCATCTTTCCATGCAGTGCAGGAATTCTGCCGTATGGAGAAAGACAACTATTAATTTTGTTTTGCCTTGGTGGTGTTTTCGGAATTGTTCTTGTCATGGGAATCATAGATATCCTGGCACTTGGGTCACTTCCCTATCCCACTTTGCTTAATTTCCAAAATGGAAAAAAGTTCTCCAGTGTTTCTGGAGCTGATTAGGAAGGTTTGTTTTCTCACCACATAGGGCAATTTCCGCTTTCTCTCCTTCTGAGTTTCTGATGGCCTCACTGACATGTTTTGGGACATAATTCAGAGCTATTTGCTCTGTCCACATTCCCATAAATTGCCTGTCTAGATGGCAGTTTGTACTCCACGTAAGCAAAGGAATAAAGCTGGCCATAGTACGATGTACGTAAGTTTAGGTTTATGCAGTGCATTCCTACTGTGACCTGCTTAACAAAGTCGGTGAAGGTAGGGAATAAAGATAAAGTTTAGTCTCAATGGCCTGGTGAGACATTTTAAGATCAAAAAAAAGCCCCGGTGGTCTGATGAATTTTTTTGTTTCCATGTATGCTGTGGCTCTCCTGTGTAGGAGGGAGTACTATCTCTGGGTAAGGAACATATACCTGGAGCTGAGCCTCTGCTCTTGTCACCATCCACATTCCATGTAGATAAACTGGTAGAAGACTAGTTTGCAAAGCAGTACCCTGCCCTGAGTTAGAGCAGCCCAGCCCTGGAACTCCCCACAACCCCTACCACTTTCATGTTGGTGTAAGGAGGGATGAATGGTTGGCATGTGGCCCAGGTGTATTTGGAGCAGCTGCTGGCAAGTTTCTGAAGGCAGAGAGTTCCCCTATGCATAGAAAATTCCTTTTCAATTTATTCAGCCTATTTTATCTTTCTTTTTTCTGTTACAGTACTGCTTAGAGACATTAATCTGGCCCTGTGTAATCATCTTTATGGGGCAGGCATATATAATTCCCATGTCTTGTGTGCATGAGATTATATGTAAATCAAGGGCTCCCTTTCATGTGCACTTCATTGTGGAGATTCTCTACCCTTTTGTTCAATTTTTTTTTCCCACCATTTGATACAGGCTGTGAATTGTGATGTAAGTTCAAAGATAAGCCTTTAAACTATAACCTTTCATACCATCTTCAGACTTGTCCAGAGACATGGCTTTCAGGAAGGGCAGCATATTCCTACCCAGCCAGGAAAGTGAGACCCTTTGGCCTCAATCACTGGACATGTGGCACAACCAGAAACTGTCTAATGTTCTGCTTTTCTTCAGTCTTTCCTCAGTTGCTTCTGGTAAAAATAATTAATTGTGAAAACAAACAGTTACTAGACTGGAATTGGAGTGATGGGGCATGGGGCAATTTCTGGACTGGTCCCTTTGTAAACAGGGGTTGCCTTTCATTAGCTGCAAGTTTTTTACCAAAAGCCAGCATTGCTTCTGCAAGTCCTATGTCAGATAAAAATAAATCGGTAAGCCTTGCCTTTGAGTTGGTCATTATTTTATAGGAAAGGTAGTTCTTGAAGTAGGAGAAGGCTTGAGTTTTGTGCCTGAAATGCTCAAGCTGTGCACCTCCAACCCTGCTGTTTTATTTGCATACCTGCAAGGTGTAGTACTTCTTAATTTGACACTGAACTCCCCTCGAGAGGCATTTGTTGGATTAAGAAATGAAGGAGACTATGAGTGCATCTGAAGATGGTTATGTATTTTCTGGCATATCTAATAATCTGTTCCTCTTTCTTTGCTGTAGATTGCTTGCACAACTCTAGATGTGGACCTGGTATGCATAAATGTAACAGAAAAGCTGCCGTTCTACTTCCGAAGGCCCCTGTGAATATGGTAAATTTACATCTAAATTGTTTTCTTGCTGTTAAATTCTGTATTTAATGTCAGTCTGAGTTGAATTCCCTACCATTTCCCTCCCACCATTCCCATCTAGGTGGTTCTTTTGTTTCCTTTCATAATGTATAGTGCTGTTTCAGATGTCCTTAACTTCAAGGCCTCCACTGCAGCATTTAATAAACAATGATGTAAGTTATTTTTTCCTCCTTCCTGTCCCCCACTTAAGAAGAGAGAAGTGGCGTTCCCAAGCAGTAGAAACAGAGCCTTAAGGCCACTGTTTGCTAAGCAGTGAGATGCGGTGTAATTGCTGACTAAAATGCTTCCCAAACTAGAACTAAACTACATCTGTGTCATAACAGATAAGCAGCCCTGGCAAACTGGACATTTTAAAGGAAAGTGTGCCATGAAATGCAGACTGTGATGACTTTTCAAAACAACACTAATGCAGAGAACAAAAGAGCAACACTATTAAAGCAAAATCTGAATTTAAATTATTTTAACCATACTTTAGTCTTCTCAGAAGATTGCATCAGAGCAAAATAGATGCCTTACATGGCACTTTACTAATTTTCATGACAAGGGGATCGAATGCACTCTCAGAGAGGTTGCAAATGACACCAGGCTGGGAGGGAGTGTTGATCTGCATGAGTGTAAGCAGGCTTTGCAGAGGAACCTGGATAGGCTGGACTGATGTACCAAGGTCAATTGTATGAGGTTTAACAAGGCCAAGTGCCACATCCCACACTTGGGAAGAGTGGCTGAAAAGCTGCCCAGTAGAGAAAGACCTGGGGGTATTGATCAATAGTCAACCAAACCTGAGCCAGCAGTATATTCAAGGGGTCAAGAAGGCCAACAGCATCCTTGGCTGTATCAGGAAAAATGTGACAAGCAGAGCCAGGGAAGTGATTCCCTGTAGTCAGCACTGGTGAGGCCATGTCTGCAATGCTGTGCTCTCTTTTGGGGCCCTCACTGCAAGAAAGACATTGAGATGCTGGAGCAGGTCTGGAGAAGGGCCACAAAGCTGGTGAAGGGTCTGGAGAACAAGTCTTATGAGGAGCAGCTCAGGTTGTTTAGTCTAGAGAAAAATCTTACTGCTCTCTACAACTACCTGAAAAGAGGTTGTAGTGAGGTGGATGTTGTTCTCTTCTCCCTAGTAGCAATTTATAGGATGAGAGGATGTGGCCTCAAGTTGCACCCGGGGAGGTTTAGATCGGATATTAGAAGAAATGCCTTCACCGAAAGGGTTATCAAACACTGGAATAAGTTCCCCAGGGAGATGGCTGAATCCCCATTCCTGGAGATGTTTTGAAGATGCATAGACATGGTGCTAAGGGACATGGTGTAGTAGCAGACTTGGTAGAGTTAAATAATGGTTTGACTCTATGATCTTAGAGGTCTTTTCCAATAAAAATGATGCTATGATTTTGTGATTTAAAAGACACAAGAATGTGAAAGATGCTTTCAGTTTGGGAGAAGGGTGTCATGCCAGTTATTTGGAGGACAGCTGTATTAAATCCATACTTAGACAAAGGAATGTCTTGGCAAATGAGCCAAATGCAGAATTGCTAAATACCTGCTTTGGGAATCAAGATGCCTATCAGCATGGATAAACAGTATTTTGGTAATAGAATTCTGACTGATATTGGTGGTTTGCCAGAAAGCTTAATCTGAACATGCCTTTAGGTATTGTGGTGGTTTGGCTCTGGCCGGGGGGGCCAGATGCCCACCAAAGCCGCTCTATCACTCCCCTCTTTAAGCAAACAGGGGAAGAAGAGAAGGAAAATATAACAGAAGCCAGAGAGTAAAATAGGAACAGTTTAATAACACTAATAAGCAAATGGCAATAGACCGCGCAGAAGCAGAAAAACAGAGCGAGAGATGTTAGTCTCTACTTCCCATCAGCAGGACGGTGGTCTGTCTCGGGAAGAAGGGCTCTCTAAGCTTGGTGGCTCCTTGGGAGGATGAACGCCATGGACAAATCCTCACACTTCCTTCTTTCACTTCATTCTTATACCTGAGCTGATGTCATATGGTATGGACTATCTCTTTGGCCAGTCTGAGTCAGCTGGCTCAGCTGTGTCCCCTCCCAAGATTTTGCCTGCCCCTCGATCCACTCCTGGGGCAGGCAAATGTTGAAAGGACACAGCCTGGATACTAGATTCAGCCGTAGCCAAAACACTGCTGTGTTATCAACTACTGCTGCAAAAAACCACAGCACTAGAAAGATACTGTGAGGAGAATTAACTCCATCTCAATTCAACCCAATACAGGGTTTTTTTGTGTTTGTGGTGTTGGTTTTTTTTGTTTGTTTTTGGTTTTTTTTGTTTGTTTGTTTTTTTTCCTTCTTCTGTGACTGTCTATCAAGGTTCATTACACAGGAGTATTCTTGGCTGATGATGTAGTTCTTGGTGCTTAAAAATTTAAATTTGGAATTGACTAGAAATCCTAACTCCTCTTCTACAGAAAGTTTGACCTAGAATAAGAATTTTTAAATGACCAGAATCAATCCTGAAACAGAACAAAAGTACTACTTTGGTATTTGGTAGGGACTGGGAATTTCAACACTCCACTTGGAGTAACAGCTTTGTGTGAAGTGTTTCAAAGTACCTCACCTGCCTAAAACTCCAGCAGTTGACTCTAATGAGGAGCTGCGTGGCTCTTCGAGCCCTTCATTTGGAGGAATTTTCCTTACAAGCAGCTTCTGAACTTCTACACTGCACCCTGTCTGTCAGATTGGTTTTGTGCATCCTGGGGCGCTCAGCTTTGGTGGTTATGCCAGACAGACAGATTGGCAGGCAGCTGAAGTGGTGGAGATGAAGTTAAAAATCTGCCTGAAGGGAGCTTGGTGCGTTGCCATCACCTGTTTCAGTTTTGATAAATTCAGGCTTCTTTTCTTGTTTGCAGATGTTGGACCAGTTCTGTGTAAAACATTTGATGTATACATAGCTCCTGTTGCTCTTGCATGGGTGGGATCTGGACTAGCTCCATCTGTATTTAGTTACTGAATTCTTACAGTATCAACACTGCAGCATTTTTTTAATAATGTGAATACAAAGCACAGAGTAACATTTCAGGCAAATGTACCAATAGGCAATGGAACAGAGAACTCCTAGCTTCCAGTTGTGCCTTTGTCACTAGCTCAGTGTCTTGCAGCAAGTTGCTTAACCTATCTCTGAGTGTTTGCAGGTCTTTGACAGATAGCCAAGGATTTTAATGCAGCTGAAAATACCTTAAGTATTATTATTTGGAACCTCTCCTATGTCTCGCTGTTGTTCAATGTTGCCACGAAGTATCAGAGTATCCTGTAAAACAAGAGAGGAGGGTCCTCATCGTTGCTGCTATCGCACAGGGACAAATACCTAACCTGGAAGATATGGGTGCTGTGGGGATGGGCAGTCTTCCTTAGGGCAGGCTGTGGGGCTAAAGAAGAGTCCTCAAAATGTCAAAATTTGTTTCTGACCAGCAGTCGTTTCCTGTCTCCTCAGCTCTGTGCTAGTGGAAAGCCTATTACAATTAACAAGTTGCTGGTTTTTCTTTTAAGTCTCCTTTATCCATCATCCCAAGATTCAAGTGCACATCTGGTGTACACTGCAATCTTTCCTGCTGCTACTTCTGTGCTGTTCTTTGCTCTTGCTGGAACAATTCTTTTTTCTTTTTTTTCACATGTAATACAGTTAAACTGAGAATAAGCTACATCAGTAATAGACAGCAGTTGCTAGATTGTTGTGCTCCTCTCTTTGATTTTTTTGATCACTCTTTTTTTTTTTTTCATGAAGGCAATAGACCGAGGCATTTACTTTGAACTTCTTTACACGCCTGCCATCAAAGACTCCACAATGAGAAGATACACAGTTTCAAATGCACTCAGCCTGATGCAGATCTGCAAAGGGAAGGTAAGCTCTCAAAGTGAAAGCCAGCTAATTAATTCACTTCAAATTCTTCAGTTCAGATTCTTCTGGAGTTACACAGTGAGCCATTTTAAATTAGTTTGATGCTGGGGTTTCTGAAGCTGTGACTGAATCTTTTTCTGCTAATAAAAGGGCACAACTATTCCAGCTCACATACCACTGCATGCTTTCTTCTGAAGTTGTCAAATTGTTAAGATTGTTCTGAAAAAAGGATCTATCTGTTGTTATGGTATGCAATACCCAAAACAAGGAGGGGAGTGGAAGAAAAAAAGCAGTAGAGGTCGAAGGGTTGCACTAGAAGTGAAGTCTGTGCATCTCTTTAAAATCCCCTATTTAATATTTCTGATTGACCAAAAGCTCTTTTTTAATAGTATACCTTGAATATGAGGGGCTGAAAAATAATAATAATAAGAAAAAGGTAGAAATCTTGTTTTGTTAAATTGTTAGTAAATTCCCAGTGTATGAAACAGACACAGCAGCCAGCTGCCTATCAATCAGGGTTTTGCTGCAGTCAGATCAACTTCATTCTTACCTGCTACTGAAACCCAAGGGAGAAGTAATGCTTATAGCTGAGATGCCTGTAATCCATTGCTTTCATACCTTGCCTCCTCCCATGCTACAAGGCTAAGCTGCCTGTCATGCTGGATCCTCTCCGTGCATGTGCTGCTTATTAGTTGTTTGGGCGTTTTTATTAGAGAAGCATATTGTCATACGTACCCAAGTTAAAAACGATTGTAGTCTGAAGTGAGATGTACAGCTTGGAAGGCCAATTAAAATCAGATCCATTGGTACCTCAGTGCCCCTCAGGCATGGCAGTGTATGTCACAGAACAACACAGTGGGGTCAAACAGATAATTCCATTGGTGCTAACACAAGGAAGTGAATATTTGCTTGGCCTTTCCTGAGAAGTCCAGCTCTGGGAAGCAATTGTGCAAAATACAGATGGGTGATAAGGTGCATATACAAAAAAGCTCCTTTGCTTGGGCATTCCTTTTTCCAGAGCTCCTCTTTCCTCTGTGCAGTTAAAGATGTGCTTCTCATGGGGTTGTTGATTTATGAGCATGAGCTCAGTCAATGTTACTAACAGAGGAAGTGAGACATTTGAACACTCGGTCTGTGCACAGTTCCTTTTATTTCTGCATCTGTCAATGTAGTGCATCACCTGTGCCTGGAAGGTAAATCAGCTGGAGCTGAGCATGACAAGTTGTTGGACACTGTAAAAGCTGGGAAAGGAGTGGTAGGATGTATTTATTTTTTGTCTCCAGACTCAGTATCTGGTGAGCAAGCAAATATGATTATTAGCCCTCACTGGCAGTTTCTTTTCATCAGTTATGCAAAGGCCTTTTTTAAATGACATGTAGGATGGCTGGTCTACAGCCTACTTGCATTAGAACCTGACACACAGGTCTTGTATTCTCTAGCCTATAGCTGCTGAACATGTAGCAGGTTTTGGATCCATTTGTTCCTCTGTTGTAGTAGGGCAGAAGAACTTCCAGAAATTTGCTGGTGTTGAGCAGAGTGTGAAAATGTGCAGGGAATGAGAGAGGGATTCACCTGTCCTTCCAGACAGCTGTGCATAGCCACAGTCCCTCACCTCCCATGTTTTGGTAACTGAGTGCAGGTACTGTGCCTGGAGCAGTGTACTGAACAAGCTGCTGTCTCCTTAACTTAGGGAGACAATGCTTTGTCTTTGAGCTCTTCCCTTGGATTTGCCTTTGCCTGCCTCTCCACTCACTAGCAGTACTTTTCTTGTCTATCTTGTCACCTTCTCCCATCTTACCAACCCCTAACTGGAAGCCAGCTGCCTTGCAGCCAGGAGGAGCATATCTAATACACAGTGGTGAACCAGGGTCTTGCACTGATTCATGATGGCTCACACAGCTTCTCCAGGAGCTTCTCTGAGTCTGGGAGACAAGTCTTGGCTGCTACATCTCAGGGCAGGAGACTTGATTTTTTTCCTAGCAAACCCTTGCAGTCAGGGCCACTGAAGCTCAAAAGCACCCTTTGGATCCATGGTGCAGTCGTTTTAAAGGTGAAATACGCAGAAAGAAATGTCCTGGACGCGATGATGATGTGTACTGTTAAGTCACTCTGATGTATGTATTGCTTCTGCTTCAGGCTTTCCTTACACTAAGGGAGAGTTGTCTGTCCTATCCATTCTTTCTCAGTGCACCAGGAAACCTTAGGCACAGTGTGAACGTGCAGTCATTTCCATGCAGATAACTCTTTTACATGTTCCAGCTGCACACAGAGCATTGTCTTCCAGTGCTGGGGAGGTGACAGGACAGCCAGGCAGCCAGGGGAAGGTATCAGAAACCCGACGTTGTAAGCGGAGGTGGTGTGATGTGTTGATGGTGCTGATGTCAGAGAAAGTCTTCACTGCTTCAGTACAGTTCCCATTCCCACCCACTCAAGCAGGAATTCCCAAAGCTTTTTATTCAGTATAATAAAAGGCAAAAGGAATTTTGCTGCTGCAGTTTCTGCCTGCACAGAACAATCTCCCCTCTGTGATCATCCTTGGAGATTTACATCAGAAAAGCACTGGCTGTGTAGCTGTGATATCTGCCAACCCCCTAGCAGTCACATACCTGTTTTGCAGAAACACTTTGGGAGAGAAGGAAGACTCTCTGCCTAGTGAATTTATGGGGGGTGTCAGTACTGAGGGAAGTAAGTGTATGGCATGAGTTGGCAGCCAGTGCCTAGCTGCAGCAGTTCAGTTTCCTGAACCAGCATGAGTTTGAATAAAGCCAGCATGAAAGCTGAGGTTAAGGCTAAGGTGTACTGCAACACAAAGAGTAGGTTGAAAATTTGGGAGCACCAAACTGTCTAAACTCCTTCTAGAGTATCCTGGACTCCTAAGTCTGTTACAGCTTAGGCTGAGTTGCCATTTGTATGGAGCCTCTTTCAGCTACTGTAGATATTTGGGACATGTCTTAACACAGTGTATGCATCTCTGTATTTCTTCTTTACCCTTAAGGTCCCTTTAAAGTTCACTATGACAGACACAGGCTAATAGGTGCTTACTTAATGCCATCATTCTGCTGTTTATACTGTTTAGCCTCTAAAAGGTGCAATGCTTATTCAACACACATCTGTCTGTGAGAGGTTTGTAACTTCAAGGGAGTGCTCGTCCGTGTGCCCCTCTGTAGCGGACAAGGAGATATCCTCCGTTTATTGATGTCCCCAAATGAAGATCCCCACTGTCAGGCTTGCTTCATCTGGGGATATCAGATACTCTGATGTTTAATTGGGTTCTGAGCCTGAGTTTGGTTAATGCTCATGCAGAATTCGCTGCTTGCTGACTCTTATTTTTATTTTCTTCATCCCTGCATGCTGTCTGACAGATGAACGTTTGTTCTCTTTTGTTTTCCAGAACATTGTTATATCTAGTGCAGCTGAAAGGGTAAGTCCCAGGTAGTTGGGGTCTCTTTTAAGAACATTTGAGGATTTATCTGTCTGAAAATGTAGCTTTAAATTATTTAAAATGACAATTTTTGTGTGTTTAATGTATATGCTTGCCATCTTACAGGTTTATTTAACCAGTCTGGTTTCCCAAATTTTATTGTGTGGCTGGGGGGTGGATTTTGCTTGTTTGGGTGGAGTGGTTATTTTTGCTGCTGTGGTATTTTCCATGACAGTTTTTTCTCAGATGGATTTGCTGTATTTCCTAGTGCATCTTCAGCAGCTTGCTCTTATATAGCACTTAATCTTGCTTTCCTTGCCTGTTCACATTCTGTCAGCTGTAAGAGGATGCGTGCACATACCCAACCTTCTTTGTTTTGTTTTTAGCCCCTTGAACTCCGAGGTCCTTATGATGTGGCTAATCTGTATCCTTTTTCCAAGTCAAAGTGGTTTTGAAATACAGCTTCACTCTCCCTGAACTTTTATGCAGCTTGTTGGTGACTAGTTCAGTGAATCAAGGCTCTGAGTGGATGTGGAAGTAGCCACAGGTCTTGGTCATGGAGTAGCATGAGCAGTCACTGTAAATATCTGTATGCAGCTGCAGGTATGTTTTGCTGTGATATGCATTGATACTATGTGTGGATATAGGTGGAGAGAAGAATAAAAACCATAAAGTATCTGTGGACACTGTGAACCAAATGAGAAATTACTGCTCAGGGTCTCAAGGTGTCGCATCTTTGGTAGAAGAAGCTATAAAATCATACTTATATCAATAAAGAGAAAGTACCTGAGTGCTGGTTACTTCTGTTCTGAATTTTCCAGTCTTTAGTTATGTATCTGCTGTTAAATAAGTGGTTGTGGTCTAGAAATGGAGTGTGGTTTTTCCCTTTGAGGAATTCAGATGCATTTTTTGCTAGTTCCCCCTCCTTTCACCACAAGTGTGTATCTGGACTGTCCCTTGGAGGGGAGGAGCATGCTCTCAGTCGTGAGAACTGTGTGGGAGAGTGTGCAGCCTGCAAGGATTTTATGTGCAGTATTTTTTTCCTTCTAAATAAAAGGAGTCAGGCTCAATCCTAATTGACATACCTAATCTGGTATCATCCCTGATTGTATCAGTGTCCTTTCCCTAAACCTGAAATTTTCAATTGAGCAATTATTTTTGCTTGATTATGTATATGTTCCTATGTTGACAGACTTTTATTTTCAAGAGTGCATCTTCTTGTCTGGAGAAAATCAATGTTGTCAGCAGCTTTCCAGGAGGACTGCTGGGGAACTGCAGCTCTGAGAAATGGGTGCCTCAGTTTCTCTGGCTAATGTTATTCAAAATGCCACTTTGAGTTACAGCTTTGCTACTTTCTAGTTATTTGTAGAGTAAGCAAACTTATCATGCAGACAGACTTCCCTGTTCTGTGCATTTTGATCCTGAACAAAGGGTGACAGGGGTTTGCTGTTTGGCCTGTCAGAAAGCGAAGCCAAGGCAGCTGTGTCTACCAACTGCAGAGCCACCATACTTCATGGAGGTAAGTGAAAAGCACACAGAAGCTCATCTAGGTAACACATACATTTGTTAAACTAAGTTCATGTTAATGCATATTTTTCTAAAGGTCCAAGACCTTACAGGGCAAGTCAACTTGAGGTTTTAGCTCCCTTGTCTAGTGAATGAAGAGGAGCTTTTGTGGCAAGGGTGTTCTATTTTCCCTTGTTGCCATGTTAGCAAATGAGTGGCTGAACTGATGGCACTCTCTGTATTGGAGTACTTGCTTAACCACACTAACAAGTCATAACCTTTTTAGCCAAAAAGCATGCCTGTTCGTGCTTCATAGTGAAACTGTCTCATGTTTCTGAAAGGGTCTAATTCTGATCACAGTGACACCAGCAGAAAATACATCTTTGACTTCAAGAAAGTCAAAGGATGCATATATTTTGCATTTACAGGCAGAGATGTACACCTTTGCTGTAGCTCTAACACAATGGAAATGTTAGCAAAGATGGTCTCAGGGTTAACAAATCCTGGGTAACATCTGACACTGATATGCAAACCTTCACAGTGGCTCCAACAGTAATGCAAGACAAGTTCAGCCATGTATTGAATGAGCAATTGTCACCAAAAAAGATGTCTCCATCGTGGGTGGAGGGAAAGGATCACAGCCTGTCAACAGTTGGTAGTGGTGTTTATGCTGGCCCACGCTACACCCCCTTAACTGACCCTGGTACCAGCATCAGTGGCATGTGTGCTTCCTGATGACAGAGGCAGCATGGACTGTGATGTCCCTCTCATGGGTTTTATACCCCAGCCCATGTTGTCCCTGCCTTATAGGTGACATTTAACATGATTTGGGAGTAATGTTGAGTAACCTAGTCATATGTTTAGCATGCACTTGAATTTTTCCTCATTAGCACTTTAGGGGTGTCAACTTTAATATTACAGTTAATTAGTCAAAGGCATTTGGGCACCCTGACCCTCACAAGCTGCTCTGAAGTTGTGTGCGTGTGTAATTTGAGCCTTGCTTCATCAGTTTTAGCCAAAACAGGACCATCTTATCTTTGTAAGACTCTCTCTTTCAGCCCTTCTGTAGGCCATCTTCATGGATTTAACACAAACACCTGTTGATTGTAAGTGCCCTTGTGTGGTGGTTTGAGCCTTAACTGGGGCTTAAAAGCTCAGATGGGAGCAAGGCTGAGAATCCCCTTCCCCAACAGAGAGAGAGAGAGGGAAGGGAGGGGAGCAAATCCACCAAGAAATAATTTGGGTTTGGCTTGGAAGTAGAGAGGCAAATAATTTTTCTTTAAACAGTGTGTGTGTGTATATATATATATATAGAGAGAGAGAGAGAGAGTGTTATGTAACAATGACAGGCAGGGTTCACAAGGGCAAGGAACAAGGATGGATGGGAAAAGGAAAAAAATTGAGATACAGAACCAGTCCTTTGTAAAGTGTGGAAACAGCAGGAAAAAGAGAGCATTGGCTCCATTTCTCCTCCCTCTTATACCCCTGCTGGACAAGGGGGGGCGGGGGGAAGTAGAACTGACCAAATCAGTTTCCCAGGGGAGAAAACACCCTCCCCTCCCCAAGGAGGGCAAAAGAACTCTCACAAGCCCTCCCCACCCTGGTTTTGTTTTTTTCCAGGATGGGCGTAGCCCACCACACCTTGGTCCCAAAGCATGGTAAATCAGCTTGGCTTCCTGTCCCATGGCTAGCTAGGCCATGGTTTCACAACACCACCATAGCACCAGTTTCTCTGCTCTACCCTCCCTTCTGTGTGCTTATTTATTGGTTCTTTGTGTCTCTTGGGTCCTGCTGCTTATTCTGATGGCAGTTTAACTTTGTGACTGAGTAGTCTCATCAAGCTCTTAATTTCTGCTTCTGCAAGGTTTGTTGGGTAGATATGATTTCTAGTCACCTTCCCAACACCTCGGATCGCTTTAAGGTTCAAAGGCACGGAAGGATTTGGTTTGCATCTCTTATTTCAGTAAAATGGGAACTTGAACCTGCTGTCATTCTCAGAAGGTAGCTGATCTCTTGGAGAGGACATTTCTATGAACAGGGTCGTCCTTCAGCCTGCTACTCATCTACATAAACACAGCATGTTGGAAGAATTTGTCAAGTTTATGTGGAATTTCTCAAGACCATCATCTGTCTTCTGTGTGACATTAAATAGCAGATGTCATTTCCCTGGCCGCCAAAGGATACTAGCCCAGAATAAGTCAATACATTCTGGCAAGGTTCCTGCAGAGCCTCTTTGCTTAACAGTATTTGTAAGGAATCTCTTCTACCTCAAATTTTGCAGAGAGGCCTCCCACCAGTACTTGTGAAATTTGATTGGGCTCACTAGGTTGGGTGGCAAACAAATTTGTGAGAAGTTTGATAACATCATACAGCAGTATTTTATGATAATGCTGAGGATTCTGTAAGTGTCCTTAAATTACATAAAGCCACTTACTTGTGATGTGTAGGGGAGCCTCTGCCAACTTAGCTGTGCCAGCGTAGTCTGTTTGAGGATCCTGGGGTTTGTGAATACATTTGTGTGGGGATTTTTAAGAGCAGTATGTTTCGCTCTCAAATGCAGAATTGCTTTTGACAGTGCTTCAAGAATGTGTCCTTCTATGACTACTGCACTGATTAGACCTGGTTTCCTGTTGTTCTATGTGTCTGCAGCCTTTCAGCCCTTGCAGGACCTCAGTTATCTTTTCTTTAAGCATGTTGAACTGTGCTTTGGGGCACAGACACCTGAAATGAGTGTACCTTAGTGTCATTTTATTTGAGATGCTGCATCTTCTGCTTGTGTATTCCAGAAACTCGGAAGAGCGCCTGTGGCATAGTGTACACAGTGAAGAAGCCTCGTAAGGTGGAGGAGGAAGAAACAACACTGCCAGCCTTCAAAAAAGCTAAAACTCAAGCTTGATGACTGAACCGATTGTCTATCCCACCTCTATTCAGTGCTCAGTCTTCCCCTATCCTCCAGCCAGCCCAGTTCCTCCCTTACTACTTCATTTAGCCTGGACAAGAACTATTCTTTTGGCGTTCCAAGTAAGGAGAGCTATGGTAATGAGACTGCTGAGTGCTAGTTTACCACATGATGGGCTTCTGACCAAGGTCAGGAAACTCTCTCCATGTTTTACATCCTCTGGAGTTGGTGCAAACTCAACGCAAAGTTTCTAGTACATGGACATTTTGAGTTGTACAAGTACATTCCTTTTTTATTAAAACTGTTTCTAAGAACACGTCTCCAAAGTCTAGCTCGTATGGTTTCTCAAGTTCTGAACATCTGTACTAAACCTTTAAACTGATGTCCAGTGTATATTTACCATTGGTAGCTTGTTCAGTGAAAAAAAATAAAACACAGGTTGTTTTTTTCCCCATTCTTTTTTTTTCTGTTTTCCCATTCTTTTGAGATCTTGGGATCTGTCACTTGCTAGGAGATATCTTGGATTTGTGTGACATTAGGATAAACTCACCTGACCTGCCAGACACATCTCAAAGGCCATCCCTGTCCTGCAGCTCCTAAAACCAAGCAGTAACATGAGATGGTTACCACAGATAAAGAAGAGCCCAAGGTTACAGTGTGTGCTTAGTGTGGTGTGTTGCAGTTGCAGCAAAACAGCTGTCTCACCTGGGCCTTAGCATCACATCATTTTTACAGCATCACTTCCTTCTTCATGTCCAGGTCTGGCAGAGTGGTAGATGAGACTACATTTTGCTGCCTCTTGCCTTACTGTTTTCCTTCCTGTTAATGCTTCAGTAAACCTAATCTGCCAAAAAGACAACCCTAACATACTATAAACAGCAGAGCATTTTCAGAGCTCCTCCAAATGTTGACTGAAGTTTTGGTGGTTTTCTTTTTTTATTAAACCAATGTAAATGTAGTCAATGTAGTCAAGATACTCTCCTGCCAGCTTTACTGTGGATATTCCTGTTCTGCATATGCATCTGACAGCAAGGTGAGAAGTTGAATTTATAGTATGTAAAATATGGCAGAAATCTTGCAGCTGGTCAGTCTGTAGACTGATCAGAATAGATGAAGTTCTCAGTAGACTAACAGTGTAAATCACAACAGCTTTTTCTTCATTTGAGAAATAATATTCTACCTTTACATTGTTATTGTCTCTGTGATTCAGGTCTATTTTATTGCAGGTATTGGGATGTATAAGTAAATAAATTAAACTACTGTGTACATATATGGCCTTACCTCCAGAGTGATGCTCTAGCCTGAGAAGCAGCAAAATGTGTTCATCTGGTGCTGTCTTCTGTATCACAGAATCATTAAGGTTGGAAGAGACCTTTGAGATCATCAAGACAAACCATGTCCCAAAGTGCCATGTCTACATGTTTTGTGAATACCTCCAGGGATGGTGGCTCCACCATCTTCTGGGTGGCCCATTTGGATGCCTGACCAGTCTCACTAAAGAGATTTTTCCTTATCTAAAGCTCTCCTGACACAACTGGAGGCCATTTCCTCCCATCACTAGTCACAATCTTGCCTTGGCCAGGGACTAACCTACCTTGAGCATGACAGAAGTTGTTTGGTAACTGACAAATGGGAAGAGGCTTTTGAATGCTAGAGATAGTTTTTGTTTGGCTTGATTTACAGTCTGCTTCTTTGAACTTTTAAGTAGATACAGCACTTCTGAAACTGACTGAAAAGTTTCTTTTCCCCAGACTTCCTTAAGCACATTGTTGTGGCCACTTTGCTGTGTGAAAAATTGAAATGCTTTTTGGTTAGGATGACAAACAGAGTTAGCCAGCACTGATGTAATTTCCGTTTCCTGCTAGGCATGCTCCCAGTGTCTGGGTAATTGTGCAGAAACAAGCAGTGAAGTAGTGGCTTACGGAAGAGCGCAATGAGCAGAGGTGTGCCATAACTTTTGTGAAGAGTGTGTTCACAAATAAAGCTTGTGGCTGGCAAGGTCACGCTCAGGAGTTACAGTGTCTATGTAAGAAAAGTATCATTTGTCTAAAGCTGTTTGCCTCAGTCAAAGATAACTGGCTGCAGACAGAATAGGTGTTTTCTTCTGCATGCTCCATTGTGGGGTATCTGTAAATTCACTTGAGTCTCTACAAATGGCACTGCAGTAACAACTCTTCATTTCTGCCCCCTCCTGATCCAGCCTTGTTGCCCAGGACATTGCTTTGGCCAGCTGTAAAGCCTGTTGGCTAGAAGCCAGCCAGCACAGATTGGTGAAGGTGTGTGGGAGTCTGTGGCATATTTTGCTGGGAGGCCACACCATGGGATTTTTTGCTGAATGCAGTGGTAATGTCCCAGTGAGATTGAGCATTGATTCTTTTGCTGGTGGCCAGGTGATGATGTTCTGCTTCAATGGAAGAGGTGCCTGCATAGCCTGGCAGGACTTGGACTCTCCCTTGGCATGGATAACTGAGGCTATCTCATGCTTTGGATAGTAAGTACTGACTTGCTAAGAAACTGAGTTTTTAAATCCAGCTCAGTAATGAAACTAAGATCATTTTACATTGAGGTACAGTCCTTCTGGTTTGATACACGTATTTCCATTTAACAAAAGTAAGAGATGGCATTTGTTGAACAGTGGCAGGGAGATAGTTCAGGGGCTGCTGGCTCTAGGCAGCTGAGACCTTTTTTGTGTGTTTTAAAGCATTTTCCAGAGGCTGAGACGTGAACTTTCTTCAGCACGTCCATCACTACACAAACTGCTCCAGCAAATAAAAAGAAACACTCTGTTTATTTAGTCTGAAATAGATTAGTACAAAATGTACAGAAAAAGCAGTACAAATGTACAAATACACATAATCCAGTTCTGCATTCTTCAATCAGACTTCACAGTAGTCTAGCTTAAAAAAAAATTCACATTCCTGATACTCTCTCCACTCACTTCAATAACATTACATCTGAATCCTGCACTGGGTGGTTACATGATGGTTGGAGCTCAGTCCATGAGTTACCAACCACGATTGCCAAACCTCTATGTAAACCCAAATACTCGACTGCTTCTTCAAACCCATTTGACACCTCAGTACACCTTCCATTGCTCTTCCACATATCAACATCCATTTAACATTTTAGTAGTAAGAATTTGGCAGAGAAAAGGCAACAGTTGCAAATATTCACTATGTGGAGCTATTGGAAGGCTATTGGAAGGCTTGAGGGAATTTGCTAATAGAGCTGGAAATACTGCTGTCTAAGACAAAAGGATTTATGTTGCTGTTGAAGATTGCATTGGGATGTAAAGCTCGAGGGGGAAAAAAGCACCATAATGCTGAGAATCATTAACAATAACATTTGAAATAAATTAATAATAAATAGTAATAAATAAAGGTATTTCAGAACCAGTGGAATTTTAACACTTTTAAAAGTAATTTCTTTGCATGTTTGTTTTTCAGTGCTCAGTGAAGGTACCTCAAACAATTTGGTACCATAAATGTTTTCAATAAAAATACTATGTTCACAGCTATTCTCCAGGATCACATGAAGCATTTAAAAGTAGCAGATTTGTCCCTTCAGCGCTTGCCTAGATGGCCGTTCTTACAGGAATTAACTTTCAGGCTGTTGAATATCTCTTTGGTGCCGTTCTGCCACTGAAGAACAAGATCCATGGGAGTTTTCCCTTGCTGGTTAAAAAAGTAGAGGAAGCAAGATTTAATTTCAGCCAGTGATTACTGACTCCATTCTCCCTTGTGCACTGCATCTGCCTGCTTTGACACCTTGGGTCAGACTTATTCTTGCCTCCCTGAGATCTTCTTTTGCTGTACAGATTGAGTTTTGACTGATTGTCAATCAAAGATGTCAACTGGCATTGGTAAAACACACTGTCCATCCTACTGCTGCTTGGTTTGGGTTTGGGAGAAAGGGTCTGTGATGTGCTATGTTTTAACAAGTGGTCATAGAGCTCCAGCAATGCATCTGTGGCTGTTGCCCTGGCTATGAGCAGAGTCAGGTGTGGGGCTTCTTGAACCGAAGTTCGGTTAAGGCATAGAGGTTTGTTGCCTGTCAGGTTATCAGCCAGTATGTAGAGCTTGGGCTTGCCATCAGCTGTGGGCTTAACAGGAAGGATATTTCTCTGATGAGCTAAGATCTCTGCAGGGTAGTTGAAGCCCAGGAGTTGTGCAGAGAGGAAGTACCTATCTTTTCAATATATGATATATGTGATTAAAATCATAGAAAGATGTGATGTTGTTCAGGTTGATGGGTTCCAGTTTTAGAAGAGGTACTGTTTTTCCCTCTTCTCCCTGACCTCCCCAAGTTATACTTTCCCTGTGTCAGCTCTGCTTTAATTAACTTTAATATGATCTTATTAAGGTTGTTCACAAGTCTCTCCCAGCTTTAAAACCGATGAACCTGCTCTGAAGGGAAACTTATTCTAAAGCATTTTGTATTATTGCCTTTTTTTAAACTTTTTTTCTTTTTTCCTGTTACTTACACAGTTCTTTATAGTTAGATCTGCTCCATACAGAATCAGAAGCCTGATCATTTTGTAGCGGTTCAGCCTCACAGCATCGTGCATTGGTGTGTCTCCTTCCTGCAGGCATAAGACATGGACCATAGTGTCAGTCCCACCGGTCCAGCACCACTATCCAGCCCCAGCCAAGCAGCTAGGGATTTTTACAGGCAAGTGGAACTGTCCAGAGAGATGGCAGCTTGATGCTACCTGAGAGCTGACAGATAAGTTGGCACTTACTCTGTCTCTGGCATTGAGGTCTGCTTCACAAGCGATGAGGTGCTCCCCACAGTCATACTGACCTGTTCTCACAGCCACGTGCAAAGGGGTGCTAAGCAGCTGAGAGATGGGAGGAGGAAGCAGTCAGTGGCATGGAACAGGTAAACCCCACTTCAAGAATGGTGGCCAAAAATTGGAGTAAGGGTCAGTTTTTCATCTCTGATTTAAAAGCTGCATTCACAGAAGCACATACCTTGTCTCTTGCATTTCTGTTTATCCCTTTGTCCAGTAAGAACTTCACAATATCCAGGTTCCCACCCCGGCAAGCCCAGTGTAGGGCTGTAGATTGAAGCTGCAGCAGGAAAAACAAATGGAAATTGAATTTGGTATTACATTAAAATTGATTAAAATAGATTTTTACTTTTTATCTAAATCCAAATTCATTTTCATGCAATATGACCTGAAAGAGTTTACTGTAATCACTGAGTTGTTTCTAGTAACAGCTTTTCTTATTTTGCCCTAATTTCTTTAGTACTGTGATTTCTCACTCTTCACACTCCCTGCATATTGCTCTTAAAGACAGGGATCTTGGCAATGCTGCTGTGAGTGTGGATGTGTTTTGTCTATTCTGTCAACTTAGAAGTTATTTTTAGCTGGATATATGGCTGTATGTGCTAGTTAATATTTTTTTATTTGATGCCTTTTTCAACTTAATAGAAAATGAAGCTCAGGGGAAACATTAGTTCTCTTTTTTTAAAACAAAACAAACAAATAAAAAAAGTCAAAACTGAAAGAGCCCCCACAAAAGCCACAAAAAACCCCCACCCAACTTATGCAAATCCACAAAGTAAATTAGAACCCTTTTCTTCTGCAAAATTTATTTTCTCTGCCTTCAGATCTGCTGGACGGGATGGAAGATCCCTTGAAGGTCTTGCCCTGACTGTTGTTATTCCTATTCCTTATATGTTCTTTGAGTGCTGCTGGACTGAGAGGAGGTACAAGGCTGGCAGATTTCAACTGTTTTCCAAGTGGACAAAGAGCTGAGAGCAGAAGAGCAAAACACCAGCTGCAGGAGCTGCTGCTACTCAGCTGCTCTTATGGCTGGCATCCTGGAGGTGCAGAAGTCTCTCTCAAGCAATGCCTCGGAATGCCGGTGGAAGATGTACACATTGCACTGAGCTCTGGTACATATGTGGGACACTGGTACCTCCAGTACTTGCTAACAGGCTGATGTGGTATCCTGATCTCAGCTCTCTTACCCTGCATTAGGATTTGCTGTTTGTGGCAGTCTACTAACCAGTGAGTTCCTCTAGTTCCTGTGTTTTCCAGCCCCTGTTTTTGGCTAAGGGAAACAGACACCCTCTCCTTCAAACTCTTCTCAACGGTGGGATTTTAAGGATAAACTTACAAGGCATTGTAATGCCCTCCTCCTTTACATAGAAGCACTTCTATAGTGCTTCTTTTTGCACTTAGAAAACAATGAGCAATTTTTTGAAAGATGTGCAAGCTGATGTTCATACCATGTCTTTCTGTTCAAGCTTGGCTCCAGCTTCCACCAACTTCTTCACTACCTCTAGATGTCCTTCAGAGCATGCCCTGTGCAGTGCGGTGCGTTTGTACTGGCAATTAAAACAGGTGAAGTCAGATGTTAAACATGGCACGAAGAGTCAGCTTTAAATCTTTTCTCCCCTCCTCCCTAGGATGATGGCAAACACTTTATGCTGATTCATTTTCAAGAGTGAATACTTTTGATACCTGAAATCTGCTAAATTTTAATAGCAGCCTACTAGCTGACTACCCAGCATTACAAAGGTTGTGAGAAACATCTACAGTAGGGCGTTCAAATTTAAAATGATGCCTCTTGAGGTCTCACATCCAACATGGTGCACTGTGTTTTGCAAATGTAGCTCATGCGTTATGGAGCATGAGGCACGGTCAAGTTTTTTGTCCTTCTGCAGGCAAATTTCTTGTTTCTTCATCTGTAGCATTGGAAGATCACCTGCTACAGATAGTCACAGAGTTTCCTGGGCACCAACAACTTTCTTTTAAATGCAAAGATTATTTTGAGGCAATATTATTTTGAATGGTCCCAGTGACCCATTTATCACTATATAAAAAACTTTCAGTGTTTGTTTACTACCCTCCCCCACTTCTTTCCTCCTTAGAAGTGTGGAAGCTACGAAACCTAGTGGTAAAAGTTATTTTTGCTCTGTAATAACTTCCCTTCTGTAGCAGACTGCAGTAAGAAAGAAGATTGTACCTCATCGAAGACATTTGGATCTCCTTTGTCTGACAGGTATTTTTCAATTACTGGCAATTTATTCTCCAGTGCAGCTTTAAAGAATGTGGGTATATCCACTAGTCCTGTCTAATGGAAAGAAGAAATACAGGGCATAAATGTGTGGTACAAAACCCCATCATTGTTTTCCCGGAGTGGGGGCAGGGAAGGTACTTCGGAATAGCTTACAACAACTTCTGGTTCAGTTTCCTTTAAAACAGGTGCTTTCACTTTCTTGTATTTTTTCTTCTTCTTCAGCTGAATAATTTTTTCAAGATCTTCCAAGTTTTCAAGTTTTGACCTCTCCTCTAATTTCTTCTTCTTCAGCTGAAACAAATTAAGGAAGCCAGGCAGTTGAGCTGAGTGTGACCACCTCTTCCTGTCAGAGTGGCATGACAGCATGTGACACTATTCGCCTGTGTTCAGTTAAGACTGGATGTACAGGAAGGGTGTCCTTGAATTCAGAGGGGCATTCACAAACAAGGGGTAACTTGGGGTGAATACAGATGACAGATTTTTGACCCATGGTATCATTAAGGGTAAATACATTGGTGACACTCTGTATGGTGTATGGTATAGGTTTTTTTAACTGAATTCTTACTTAAGTTATTTCCACCTCTTTTTATTGCTCTCTGTGTTTAGGGTTTGTTCTGTAGATCATTGACTTAATGGAAAATAATTATGTTGGCTGAGTGGACTGTGGATCATTATTTTTGGTGGCAGTCATTAGGTGTGCATGCTGAAGGTGTCTTACTAGCTATAATTGTGTCCCCCCTCCCCCCAATTACTGGCAGCCAGCAGCAGGTGAATCTGGGCAGAGGGGAAGCCACAAAGATTTCAGCTGGAAATGGCCAAACAGGGGGGACATTTGAGTTCTGCTTCACAATGTTACTGCCTGCTTCCATGGCCTACAGGAGTCAGCAGATCTCCATGGCCTTCAATGGACTTTAGATAAACCACCTTTGGTAGTGATTTCCCAAGGGTTTTTCTAGCCTACCATGCATGTTTTTCTAACTCAGAGGCAAAACATCAAAGAAAGTGCACACAGGATGATAAAAAGCCCAGCAAAAAGCCCAAGAGCCTACCTCAGCTTCTCGTTTTTTCTCCTTCTCATAAGCCAGATCACCTCGGGTCAGTGAGTGTTCAGGGACTGTCTTCAGGTCCTCCTGCTTCTCTAATTTTACAGCAGCTTCATACTCCCCATTTTTGAAATCCTCAGGGAGGAAGCTGCCAGTCTCTTTATCATCTCCTTTCTTCCCAGTAACCTGTAAAAGCAAACATGACGCAATATAAGCAGCAGTTTCATGACTGTAGTAGCCACCCTGTGGCTAATTGCATGTCATTCCTGTCCTGCTCTAGGCGTGTGTGACAGAGTGCAGACCTCCTTCAGTCTGTGCCTGAACTGACCATATATGCGAATGGCTAGAGCAATCTTGCTTGCAGGCAGAATGCCCACATCCAAGCAGCAACCCCTCTTTGGCATTTTCAGGGTTTGGATCAGGATTCATAAGGCCAACTCACACTTCAACTCCCTGCCTGTCTGGGGCCAGGATGGTCTTGTGTTGACAAACGCCAAAGAGCTGGGAGAAGCATTCTTTTTGTTCGGGATTCTCTTGTTTCTTCACTTGGCAGCACGTGTCAGACTCATCAGAACATTGTAAAAGGCTGTGGTGGAAAGAGCCAAGACAACCAACCACCAGCACCCTGTGAGTGTTGAGCAGGGGAACTGAGCAGGTAGAGTGGGAAGAGAGGCTTTCTTTTTATTGAAACACATCCAGAGCAGTTAAATTGGGTTGCTGAGTAATTTCAAGGCTGGTTTTACCCAGCGCTGTCAGTACCGAAGTCCCCATTTATAGCACTCAGCAATAGTAGCTCCCACGCAGAAGAGAAGTGATGCTGAGCAGCAGCACAGCTTCCAATAGCTTACAGAAATATTTCTGATGCTCCGTTAGTTATGTACAAAGAGAGAACCCGTTAAACTTAGTTGTTGCTGTTGCATATTTTGGAAGTGTTTCTGTAAATTGATGTGGCCTAAACTGCGTTTCCTTTCAAATACCTTGTAAAAACACGTTTGTTACAGAGTTTAACACCAGAGAAACTGTCAGGGTATTGCCACAGGCTTTAAGACAGCATTAACTAGTTAGATGATGTGCGAGTTAACATCCTAACATAGTCATCTGGGGGGGAAAAAAAGCTGTTTCTGCATGATGTTCCAGTATTTTACTGGATCATTCCCTTTTTCCCAGTTTATTGATTAAATCAGGCATTTCATGGGTTTCCCTGCATTTATACCTCCTCCCAGTCCCTTACTAGACTGGAATTGCTCAGTGTGATCACACACTTAATTTCTTTAGCCTCATAAACTTTAGTTTTTTTAAAAAAATAAGATCTAGGTCAAAGGAAAGCACATAGATAAATTTTGGTCAGTCTCTTCTTCCAGGTGAACTATGTTCTCATGCAAATCCAGACAGCTGTGTGGTTGTATCAGTGGTGAGCCCCCTTCCCAAGGAAAAATTGAAGTGAGGATGTAAGAGGATCACATACAGTGTTATACAGAGTTTGCACCTAGATCACAGCAGTACTAGTAACCTGCTGAATCACCTCAGTGATCCACAAAAGTGGATATCTGCCTGATATAATGACAGTCTAGAAGGAAAAATAATTATGAATAAATGAAAGTACCTACCAGTTCTTCTACTTTCATCGTCATCATATTTGCTGATGTTTGTTTGATGTTTCCTGTATGGCTGAAACTCCCAAGTGCTCAGGCCACCTCTGCAGACACCGCCACGCTAGCTTTGCTTATATATCTTTGGGAGAACTGTGCCTGAATGAGATAATCTTCCAACCTGGGAATCCAAGTATGCCTCTTGGGTAGGCTCACGCTCATTCCAGACATGTTAACGAGCCAGATCTGGTGTCAAGTCAGGGAAGGGGGCGTCAGTTGGGCGAGGAAGGGTGAGCTTCACAGTCTAACCGCACTGAGTATGTGAATCGGAATGAAATGTGAGCTTGTCATTCCTTTGGCCATGACTGCACCACTCAGCAATGCAAGTCATTCTGTTCCCAGTGCCCACTAGGACAGCTGTCTGTTGATAGAGCATTGTAACTTCATCTGTTGGTTGGTGGGGTTTTTTAAACTGATGTTCAGATGACTGTAAGACACTGGAAATGGTAAATGGCTTATGTGCAACACTTGTAGCAATATCTTCCTGATAAACGGATTACGACCCCTTAAGTCTCGGAAAGCCATTCTTTACATTGCCATTTATTCTTGAATGATAAACAGTTTAAGGGAACAGGATTTTTCTCATCATGATGACAGCCTTCTATATTTGTTGGAAGGAATTCTCTGAAGTGATTACTAAGTCAGAATGATGTCTCTGGTGCTAAAAGGGGCTTGTGATGTGATAACTTACAATCAGTGTTAAGATCTCAAAACAGCAAGCTTTGCATTTTTCTTGGGCTTTGTCGTGATCCTAAGCAGACTAATAAATTATATCCTACTATGCCAGGAAAAAAAAGAAAGGAAAACTAATCCTGTTTTCTCAGGCAGTATTTTCTTTTTGGATATGAGAGAATAGGGACACAGAAGTGATTTGTCCTTTTTTTTTTTTGGAGCTAAGATGTAGACAGGTGATGTGTGTGTTTGGGAGAAAGGAGTAACTATGTCCTTTGGAAAAGCTGTTTCCTGTGCTGTTAATCAGAGTATCCTGGAAGCAATTGTATAAAAGGAAGATGCACTAATTTTTGCATTTAAAGAGTGTGGGTAAATGCTAAGAAAAATCAGTTCTGTCATTCTGCAATACTTTGAACTCCTGTCTGGTGACACATGAGCCTGGCTGTAGGCATCCAGGTCACCTGGCTGAAATGAACACAAGTGCTCAGGTGCTTCAAGTACAACATGTACATCGGTGCTTCACCAAAGGAAGAGCTAACTATCCTGAATGTTGTTCATATCATTAGCATCATTAGCATGCTGTGTTCCTGACATTGACCTTTCAAGGTGTCTCTCCTCTGAACTATCCTCCAGTAATCTGAGTACATCCAAACTTGTCTTTCAGTGCCCATCATACCTATGCCCTCCCTTTCCCTGAAATGAAGCTCGACATCAAGTGGTTTCTTTACTACTCAGAGTATATATGACATTAGAGGATGAGATCCAGAACTAAAATAGAGTATGTGGCAGCAAGAGAACTTTTCAGAACATTTCTTTCCAAACCTGAGTTCAGCCAGGCTATCATTCCCCCTGAGTGGTATGTCCTGAATCACCCTGCTGGGGTGTGTTTTCACAGCAGTTTTGTACTCCTGCTATAGATCTGTATGATAAGAGGCAGTGTTTGGCTTTTTGTTATTTACAAATGTGCTGCAACACCTTATTTTGGTCTGTTTTATTCTGTGATGCTTATTTGGGAGATGGTCTTTGCAGCCATCCTGTTAGGGCTGTGGATTTCAAGACAACTTCTGATTTAGTGGAAACAGATTACAGCAGAGACCTGATGCAGTAAAAGAAGCACAGGGGTGTGCTGTAAGGACAACAGCTGTTGAAGAAGCTGTGAACTACCTCTAGCTCTGTTGTATTTCAAGCTTACTTCCTCCTCCCTCCCCCTCTCCCCCCAAATAAACAGTCTAATGCATAAAACTGACTCAGCAAAACCTAGACTGTAAGGTTTAAGTAGGTAGATCTTCTTCTGCAAATGGTATGTAAATCCAGAGCCAGAGCAGCTTTACAGGAAGCCTCAGTGCTCTGAGGGGAAACCCACTTAACCACGTCATGAGTGCTACCAGAAAAACCCAGCTTATTTAGAGATAATTCAATAATTGTCTTTAAACTTCCCATTCTTGATGAAGCCAAAAATAATCAAGTATGGAAAAGAATCTTCCTTGGTTATCCTGTGTCTCTGTGTGAAAAAGGATGGTACAGAGAAACCTGTTCTAACCAAGGGCTGGAACCTAAATTAAACTAATGGTAAATGCTTTTAAGTTAAATGTTGTGTAAACTAAGGTAACCCTACTGAAACTGTAGAAATGCACTGATTCATATCAGGCAAGACTCTCAGCTGGATGATTATCGCTGTTGCTTAATATTGGAAGGGAAAGTAGTAAAATGAGCTTGCAACCTTCTGCCGGACTGTAACCACTTAATCACCTTTCAATAAGTGGTTTCCTGTTAAGGTGGTAATAACATATGGTCAGTGGGAGATGTGTAATGGGAATCTGAAAACCCCTTGCTGACCTGCTAAAGGATAAGGGCAGAGCAATTATCTGCAAGTGGTAAGGCAATTGAATATTGTCACCAAAAAATTCACAGAGAAAAACAAAAATGCAGTAGGCTCAGCATGACAGAGGAAAAAATCTTTATGGCACACCCCGTTCCCTGCTATCAAAAGAGAAATTGTCAGAATAACAGTAATAATTTTGGTAATATGTGCTTTTAAGAGATTAATGGTAGAGAGAAAGCATTATGTGTGACACAGATGATATTGCCACCTCCTGTCAAGTATATTACCATCATGTTTTCAATGTTGTCACTGTTGTACTCAGCTATCTTGTATTCTCCAGCACTTTGCCCTTGGCTCTGCCCTTGCATCTGAAGATGTTGCCCTTTGGAATGCCGTTATGCCTGGCTGTTTCTGTCCACGTCCTGCTGCTATATAAGGTATGAAAAAAAAATCAGTTGCTGGGGAGTGGTTATGCACCGAAGAGAGTGCAAACTATCCAGCAAACTGTGTTCCACGTACGTGCAGTTAAGGATAAATTCATAGCTAAGGCACATGTAAGAAGCAGTAACCTGTAGATTACTCCTGTATTAGTGATCTCCTGGTATGTAATGGCTTGTTTATTTCTCAGCATGCCTTGCACATTCAACAGAGCAGTAAATACAAGTATATTACAACTATAATACAAGTATATTCCTCCTCTTTATTAGCAGTTTGTTCTCCCTAAGAGGTAAGAAATACTTTTATTTGTCTGACATATACTTTTGGTATTTACTACTAAAAAGCATTTTGGGTATGAGCAAACTCCAATATGCAAATTCTGCAACTCATGCTCTAACTTTTTCAGCATAGTGATATATATGTCTGCCTGTGTTTTCTAATGTGGCCAGGGCATTGCAACATCATCTATCTAAAGCAACTTGCAGACTTCTCATCAATGTCTATTTCTGTGTATAAACCTGCTAAAGAGAAACGCATTGTTTCCTTGAGGGGGAAAAGACCCCAAATTATTTCACGTAGGAATGTGGAGTTAGTCTCAACTAAATGATTAGAATATGACAAATTGTTGAATTAAAGGATGAGGCTGTAATTGCCTATCTTCAGATCAGTTGTTATTGAAGAAATAAAGAACTCCTAGGTTGCTTGTCTGGCCAGCACAAATTTTGGTATCAAAACCCAAACTAGCAATGAGTCATTAGTTGCACCACTTACTCTAAGGTTAAAAAAAACCACCACATCTTCAAATGATGTTAGGATTGGGGATTTCACATGATTAACAAAAAAAACCACCACCCTGTGATTTTTATTTAGAAACAAGGGATGTGAACTTATCTGTGGCTGTGAGCTTTATCATTATGCCATTTGTATGACATCTGAATCTGCCTGGTTTGCCTTAATGGGTCTCAGTTAACAAGTGCAGCAAAACAGCCACCAGAAGGGTTGTTGTCTGTGGTCAGATGGGGTTGTCTGTGGTCAGATGGGGTTGTCTGTGGTCAGATGGGGTTGTCTGCCTGCTACTTGGCTTTTCTAGTCAGCGGTATCGGTCAAGGTCGTGCTGCTCCAGCACACCTGTGCCAGGGCTCTGTTCACACAACCTCTGACTACATTTTCGTGTGGTCATGGAAATACAATATTCCTTCAGATGCTTAAAAAAGGCTTTTCCTTATCAGTGTGGAGTTGTATAAATCTATTCTGCTATTCATAAATACTCCAGAGCAGGTCCAAGTCAGTCAGAAAAGGAAAAGTGCTTCATATACAGAAATGTAGAGGAAGTTATTATCCTTATACTGAGAATATGCCTGCAAATCCTGGTCACTTGAGTGATAATCCAGTGCTGGCCAACTGCTCTGCAGTGGCTAATGATTTTGACTGGCAGCTAGGTAGAATTCAACTTCACTCCAGCCATGGCATTTTTAAACTTCATTTTTATTTCGAATTTTACATTGTTTAACTTAAAGCCTCCAGTTAGTGAATCTTGCTGTACCTTTGTCTGAAAGTGCTGAAGTGTTCCCTCTCATCCTGGTAGTACAGTGCCTTTTTGCTGTGTAAATATGAGAGGACTGTATAGTTTAGGGCAGTAGAAACATCCCTCTGAAATGCTTCATAGCATGTACAGGACTGTTTCTTGCTTATGGAGGGAAAAAAATCCAGATCCTAGCTGTCCTTCACTCCACTAACTGCAAAAACAGCAGCTCAGGAGACACAGCATTACGTTACAGACCATACTGAAGTAGCGATCTCACAGGATTCCCAGACTGATCTCTAGGCATCATTAACCAGCTTATAGTCAAAACACACGGTAACAGGGAGGAACTTGGGAGGTTGTCTAGTCCTAGTTTGTGCTCAAAACAAAGTTTAAAACCTAATTCAAGTAAGTTGCTCAGGGCATCTTCCAGGCAGATCCTGAAAACCTCCAGGGATACAGATTTTGTAACTTCTCTGGCCATCCCAATCCAATGGCTGAGTACCCTCATAGTGACTTTTATCTTTTTGTTTTCCCCTTATATACAGTTGAAACTTCAGCTTATGACTGTGATGTCTCATTCTCTTCCCACAAACCTCTGTAAGGAGCCTGGGTCTCCTTTCTTCATAACTGCCTCATAGGCTGCTCGTAGACTCCCTCAAACCTTGTCATCTCCGGGCGGAACAAATCTGTTTTGCTTAGCCCTTTCATGCGTGGTAACTGCTCCAGCCCCCAGCCATCGCAGGGCCGACTTTACATCATTGTTTGGACACGTGATGAAAATACTAAACGATGCTGTACCAGGAACTGATCCTTGTGGGAATCTGCTGGAAATAGTTCCACCCATTACTCTCACCACTCTGCAATCTGTCAGTGAGCCAGTTTTTAGTTCTTCCAAAGTACATCCTTTTAATTCTGTGTAATGCACGCTTTTTAATCATCCCAATATATGCCATTAATGAAATACTTTGGCAAGACCCAAGTAAACTGCATTAACACAAATGCTGCTCTCAACCAGACCTCTTATCCTGCTAAAAGAGTCTTGTTTAAAAAGATCTGCTTTGCTTTCAGCCACATGGATTGGTGTTGTTTGCATGTGATGTATCTGATTATTTCTTGATAAAGCTTTGGTTAATGCTTCCCCCTGTTTTCCCAGAACCGAGCCAGTTCGGCCTGCATGTTGTTCTCTTTCATCATTTTCAGACAGTCAAATTATCTTGGGAGCTTAGGAAAAACTAAAAGGAGCTTCTCTGCTTCATTGGCACTGAAGCTGGCCGGTGAGATCCTTGGATGCAACCCAGGCAGATGGACTACATCAGGGAGGTTGCTGCATCTTGTGAATAAAAGGGAGCGCAGGGAATCAAGGTGAGAAAGAATTGGATGGATTTTGCTAATAAAATATGAGAATGTACTCACAGAACATTGATTTTGTAATCTCTTTGCAAAACAACAGTATGTCACTACACTGGCATAATACATGTGCTGAGGCATAGCAGCCTTTCTCATCTGTTAAAACCTGTATCCTCTAGAGTGTTGGAAAAACATTGAGGAGATTTTGAAAAATCACTGTTACCTGGAAAAAACCCAACCCTTTTATGAGGGTTTTGTTTACTTGTAACATATTGCAATTAAAATATGAGTGCATAAATCTGCTTCACATTTACATTACTGAAAAGCTTTCTCCCCTCCTTTTCTTGATGTTCTGGCTTGAGTTAGAACAAGACTAATTCTGTTCAGTGATTTAGTTTGCTGCTCAGTCTCTCCTAAATAACTGCACTTTCTGAAGGGGATGGCATGTTTTCACAGTAGGACTGCTAGTAGTGATAATTCTCGGTGTTTATAGTTAGTACCAAGGTCTGGTATGCAAACCACAGCTACACCTTCAGGGAGGAGTGGACTGGACAGGACAGGTGAGCCTGAATGACCAACAAGATATCCTATTCCATATATGTCATATTCAGTAGAAAGCTGAGGGATCACAAGGCTCGAGTTCTCTTCTTCAATGGGCAATATCAGAGGAGGACTCTATCTGTTCTACCTTCAATCCTGATGCATGCATTCCTGAATCCAGATCCTGAATCTGGTTCCCATCTGCCAGTGAGTCCAGTCTGGGACTCCCCCAGTCCCTGCCTGCAGCATCAGTGGTGACAGTGACATAAAATGAGGGAGTTTGGGTTCAATATTGGTCCTCTAAATATTTGTATATATCTCATTTTATTGTCATTACTTTCATTACAGTTATTTTAGTTTTCTAATCTATAAGCATCTCTCCTTTATTTCCTCTCTCTTCTGCTTTGGGAAGGGAGAGGGGTTAATAGAGAGCATCTGTCACTTGTTTAGGGCCCAGCCCTAACCCTTGATATACAGCATGAGGTTTCATTGGCAGTGAGATATTATTGGATTTGCATCAAAGCTATTTTTAACAAATATCTCCTTTGATTCCCCTAATACCAGTGAGGGTAGAGAAGCATTGATGCAACTTTGGAATTACATCATATTATGCTGATCATCCTCTTAGGGTTAGAGGGTAAGTATTTCTGTGACTGCCAACAGAGACAGAAAAATTAATTTCCCCCTTTTTTTTATCAGTTTCTAACAGGTACAGTGTATGTACTGAAAATGCAAGTTGAGATTCATTTTAGAGAAGAGAGTAATTAAAAACCACACAAATGAAAACAAACAAAATACCTCCAAATCCACTTTTTCCTCTGAAGTGTCATAACCTGAGGAAAATTTATGTTAGATGATGAACTTGGTAAAAGCCTTGTGCCCTTCCGTAGCACATGGAAGTTTACAAGAGTCTGTCATGACCCTCTGGTATGAGATTTCTGTATTTGGGTTTATGTCAGAAGGAAATGTAGGCAATGCATGAAAGAGGTGTGAGTGACCTAAATTGGTTTCTCTGGGCCTAGAAAATGCAATGTATTCATCTGCAGGCACTATTTTTAGTAAGTTGTTATTTGACAAGAAAGAATACCAAAAATTTCCCCCCTGGCTATTTTCTCCCAGCAAAGGCATCTTCACATCAGAGCCAGTTGTGTGAGGAGACCACAGGGTGGACCTTTTCCCCCCAGGATTGGTTGTTATCCATATTAAGGAGATAGAAAGGTGACTAGGCTGTGACTAAACAGTCTTTGCTGAGGCTGTACTAAGCCCATACCTTGCCTACATCTAATTCACATACCCTGTAAGAAATACTCTATGAGCTTCAGGGTTTTTTTCATGTCTTTTAGACCATATGTGTGTCAATTTCAGTGTAGGCTTTTCTCACTATAACATGATAGAAACACCAGGGAGAGCCTGCTCTTTCCTCCTCCAGGGGCACTGAGGGGGAGGATACAGGACAACATTAATCCAAATGAAACACTGAATTTCATGGTGAAGAAATGTAAAAACACATACTTTCCTTTTTCTGATGGATCAAACAAACCAAACCACAAACAAACCAAAACCACAAACAAAATAAAACCAACAAGACACTGAGATTATTGAAGGGCATTCTCATTTACCTATGCCAAACTTTTCAGAGGGCCAAGGGTTCTTGCTAGTCTACCACAGATGTGAATATATTCAGTGATGTTCCCATCTGAAGAGAGCAAAGATGGTGCTCCCTTCCCTGACACTCTGATTCAGACCAGGCTGTTCAATTCTGTTGAGTAACCTTATGCTTTTCACAGTATCACCAAGGTTGGAAGAGACCTCAAAGATCATCGAGGCCAACCTGTCACCACAGACCCCATGACTAGACCATGGCACCAACCATCACGTCCAATCCCCTCTTGAACACCTCCAGGGACGGTGACTCCACCACCTCCCCGGGCAGCCCATTCCAATGACGAATGACTCTCTCAGTGAAGAACTTTCTCCTCACCTCGAGCCTAAACTTCTCCTGGCGCAGCTTGAGACTGTGTCCTCTTGTTCTAGCAGCATGTCACCTAGTCTTTCTAAAATTGACACCACACTTCCAAGCTCATGTCCTGTGTCAGAACTCTTGGTGAATGCCTAAGAAGAATGATCACGTGTTTATTTGGTGCATTGACATTGAAAAAGAAATCATTCATAAATAAAACTAGAAAGGGGGTGGGGGAAGAAAAACAAATACCAGAATACCTGAAATAACAAGTTAAAATGTAATTATATCTTTTTCCAATTACAGCTGTGCATCTGAGAATGCCACTCATTAATCTCTTATCAAAGCATTCTACTTTTCTTTGATCTGACTATAATTTATTGAGAACAGTTGCCACAGGCATCTGTAATCCTGCTTTAAATCCCTCTATGCATCTCGCTCTGTTCCAGGCTCGCCTTTTTCCATCCAGTGTGGTGGATTGTTCCAGGGTATTCCCCCTTTTGTTTCATAGAATCATAGAATCAGTCAAGGTTGGAAGGGACCACAAGGATCATCTAGTTCCAACACCCCTGCCATGGGCAGGGACACCCCACACTAGATCAGGCTGGCCAGAGCCTTATCCAGCCTGGTCTTAAACGTCTCCAGGGATGGGGCCTCAACCACCTCCCTGGATAACCCATTCCAGGGCTTCACCACTCTCATGGTGAAGAACTTCTTCCTCACATCTAGTCTGAATCTCCCCATCTCCAGCTTCATTCCATTCCCCCTAGTCCTATCACTACCTGATAGTCTGAGAAGTCCCTCCCCAGCCTTCCTGTAGGCCCCCTTCAGATCCTGGAAGGCCACAATGAGGTCACCTCGGAGCCTTCTCTTCTCCAGACTGAACAGCCCCAACTCCTTCAGTCTGTCCTCATAGGAGAGGTGCTCCAGCCCTCTGATCATCCTCGTGGCCCTTCTCTGGACACGCTCCAGCACGTCCACATCCCTCCTGTAATAGGGGCTCCAGAACTGGACGCAGTACTCCAGGTGGGGTCTCACCAGAGCTGAGTAGAGGGGGAGAAGCACCTCCCTTGACCTGCTGGCCACACTTCTCCTGATGCAGCCCAGGATCTGATTGGCTTTCCAGGCTGCAAGTGCACACTGAGAGCTCATGCTGAGCTTCTCGTCCACCAGCTTGTGTTCAGTTTGTGTGTGCATCTCCCACTTGTCATTATTGGAATTAGAGGCACACACATGCATAGGAATAATCCCTTCAAGTGCAAGTTTTCTTTCTATTTTTGTTTGTTTGTTTGATATATGTTTGTTAATTACTATGATTATTTGCTACTTGGGGAGATCTCAGCTGTCTATATTAATGGAGCCTTCAGACTGTGAGGAAAATATAAACGTTTTCTTGCTGGTTATTGTCTATGAATAATGGCAGGGACATGTGGTAGCAGCTTTGACAGGATGATAGTGTTTCATTGGCATCTATACAGCATTTTTATTTAATAAAAAAAAAAAAAAGATATATATTAAAAGGGAACTTTTTGAAACTCAGGCTTAGAGATCAAAAATGCTGTAACTTCTACCACCTGTAAGTGACCTGGGCAATTTTGAAGGACCCATAGTGGGTCTGTACTTGCAGTGGAGTGCTTGTCTTCCTTACGCACATTAAGCTTTTTGCATGGATGGGCTGTCCCAAAGCTGTTGACCTGGCATAGAGGTACTCCAATGAAATGTACACTTTTGTAAGCAGCATCTAATAAATTCAGAAACTAATTACCCATTTCTTACTGAAAATACAACCAAGCACAGCAATTTCTTAGTCCCCAGAAATTGGTAGGGGCTTAGGTACGAACTTGGATTATCCATATTTCAGGATATTATTTCTATTTCTCTTTTCAGGTAGTAAACTTTCCAGTTAATAATCTACAGGGTTGAAGACTGTGGCTGAAAATTCATAGTCTCCTGAGATGCTTCCTCCATAAGCAGCTGTTACCTTAAAATGGCTGAACACCATCTGGTTGAAGCTAATCAATGTCCAAAACAGAGACGACACTAACAGACGAATCTCTTGAGCTATTTCATGGCTACACAAGAGCACCATCAGTTAAAAGCAGAAATCTCCAAAATCATAAATTAGTCTACATTGCTTTCTGAAAACCCAGTGACCACAAAATAGGTGCTGCTTTCAGCATCTTCACAGAAGATTGTGCCATAGTTATACTGGACTTCACCCCAGTTACCCCAGTTCACTTAAGATAATAAACAACTATTTTACCCTCTCTTTGACCAGCACATAACAAATATGTCTCACTTATGTCCTGCTAGTTGTGCGCTGTCAGCCAGTGAGTTGGCTCGTAAGGAAGTGTCACAGGAAGCAGAGAATCTGTGTGGAAGGCATTGCTAGATGCAGTAAAATGATCATAAACTTCACCACGTTGAAGCACACAGCGTCTTTCAGTTGGGTATTTAATCAAAGTCAACTAGAGACAAAAACTCAACCACAAGAATTCCCAGCTGACAAGAAAAAGTTATTAATACCAGTTTTGCTCACAGGAAAGAAATGGACACAGGTTCTTTGAAAAAATAACCAAGTTCTGCTTGTTCTAAGCATAGAAGAGTCTCCACAATTGTCTCTCCTCAGGTAGCAAGAAGAGTTATCTGTGAGATTATCACTATGTTGAACAAGTGTACTTAAACTCTTTGAGCTTAATCAACATACTTCCTACCTCATTAAATTGGCTTGAGCATGAGAGATGAAAGGGAATAGCTACTAACAGTACCTTTAAAAAAATGTCATGAGGTGTTTGTTAGTCATAATAGTCCCAAGTGAGAAAGAGGAGTCGTGTTAACCGTTAGAAGTGTCAGTCAGAAGTGGACAAACTCAGCTACTCCGAGGAGCTGAACATGGGTACACTTCCCCTTCAAAGCAAGGGCAATGCCACCTCTACAGCCTCTGAAGTTGCATGTTCCTGGAGCCAGTAAATTCAGGGAAAACACATCGGGTCAAAGCTTGGAGAGTTTTGTCTGAGGACTAATAACCTCAGCCACTGCTGACTCTCCCTTCTACTCTGCACAGGGAATGCAAGCCCTTCACACTAGAAACTATTTCCAGCTGCAGCTGCTAGGTATTCATAACAAATGTCTAATGGCTAAAACTGTGTACTGTGGACAGTGTCATCTTTCATGTCACATAGGGACAACTATGTATTCTCCACTGCTGTTGGGATACTGAGCTGTCACCCTAACATCATCTGGGGTTGTACTCTTAGACCAGGAACTGCTGTTAACTGAGCAGTAAGTTCTGTCCCTTGCTGATGCCTTCAATGTATCATTATTGTTTTCTACTGTTATACTAGAACCAGGTAGCTGCCACTGTTTCTCACTGGAAGAGAGGAAGTATAACTGTAGTAGCCATGCCAATGAGTTGTATTTTAATCTGGTTTTATTCCAGGTTACAGCAGGACAAGGGACACACATGTCCCATCCCAAAGTTCCTCCAAATCTGTGCTTCATAAGGCAGTTTGCCTTTTGTGCTAATGCTTAGTATCATCAGGAGAAAACACAGGGAGCACATATTCTGTTGATGAATAGAGCAAAGCTCCTGCCAACCAAAGTGAGGATTCTGCTGGATTACTCTGGAACACCTTTCTTCAAGTAATCCTGAACCAGTCTTCTGGGGAGAACATCCTTCTTCCTGATTTACATTGTAAAACTAATATGAAAGATTAATTCCATTAATCAATCAATTTTCCACCACCCCCCCCCCCCAGAATTTTGCAATCGTATAAAAATCTGCTTTTTGTCAGAAATAGCTTTGGTAAGGTCCAATGAGAGACCACAAACAGCCTGCTAATGTGTAAAACACACAGAGAAATTACTATGCTGTGTAAAGATACCAGTGCAGGCCAGTAACCAGAAAATGCAATATATCCTATGCATCAGACATGTTAGGAACACACACTGCACCAGCACCACGTGGGCCCTAGCACCTTCAGGAAACTGAAGTCCAAACACAAGGGAGTGGCACAGTTGAACTGACCATGTAACATGTTCAGATACATCCCGGATATACTAGGCGTCATGAAAATATTTGTACCAACTGCACTGTGTGCACAGCAACAGCTTGGCTGGCATTTCCTGAGGTTCAGCAGACAAATAAATGGGAATCTTCCTCTTGAAGGGTTGCATGTTGCCACCCCAAATCAGTAGAACCGGTACATATGATCATCTGTCTTCCTCCAGCATTAAATCTAGATTTGGTAGATGCAGATGTGAAGTTAGGGCCAAAGGCTAATACAGAAGAGAAGGAAACATCACTTGCTGCTTCTGCTTTGTAATAGAACACCAGAGTCCAGTTCTGCTCCTGTGAAAGGGCAGGACATCTTGCATTAAAGGCTTTGAAAGGCTCTGGGATTATTTTTTAAATGACAAAACAATCACATGATTTCTCTCTTGTTTGCAGGACACATGTTCCCACAGAATAAATCCAGCAACAAAAGGGAGTGGCAGGGAAAGATGAATAGCATTTGGTTTTATTAACAGTCTAGCTGGATGAAAATATCCTTCCTATATCTGTATTTTAGGGTGTGTTGTTGGCCAAGCAAAGCCAAGCTGCATAGTGTTCAGCCAAGAGAGCACCAGTTTTGGTCCAGTGTGACAGTGATGAGATTTACTAGGCTGTATTTATACATACAGAATCAGTATAAAGAGGCACTGTAGTGTTTGTTATCAAGTAAGGAAATGGCCTCATCCTGAAATGCACAGAGCCCACTTTGCCTGGTGCTGAGCCACCGGGCTCCTGTGGGAGTTAATCCAAGCTGAGATCTTTTGGTGTGTTAGGGCATACCTCATACAGAGGGTGATGTATAGGATCCTGCTTCTCAAAGGCTGAGAAGTCCTTCTTCTACACTGCAGTTCAATTCTAGAATTTGGCACTGGTGTGTATGCTTTGTGTTCTTTTTTTGTCATCACACACAAACATCAGGGTGGAATTATTATTGAAATAAGAGAGGTAAAAGTCCTTTCGGAGTAATTTTGCTGTATCTTAACATTTTCTGACGTAAAACAGAAAAAAACCAATGTCTGTCCCAAGGGAAAACAAAAAGTTTGCCCAACTTCAAGTCAGTCCCTCCTCTGATGTGCATCCTCTCTTCATGTACTAAATTAGTCTTTCATTTCATAATGAAGCCATCCCTGCAAATGGTAAGGTTTCTTAACACCTGCAATAATCTTGTCTCTGAGCTTGACTTGGGTTTTAGTTTGGGTTCTTGTTGTTGAAATGATCCTAAGAAACTACTGAAGTCAATCTACCAGTGGGTTGATCTGGATTTCTACTTTTGCTTAAAGCTTTTGCAGTAGGGTAGCAAATATTTCTTAACTCAAACCGACCCTCTGAAGTGGATGCCAAGAAACAAGGAGTTTACCTGAAATTATGCAGCTAGAAAGGAAGCAATAACCCTGATTGCTTAGCAAATTCAGGAATTTGTTCAATTTAAATTTATAGAGGATCTGAGGGTTTGGCTTTTACATACATGAGATGAATTATTTCCAGTCCCTCTGACAATGGCATTCTGTCTGCACTTCTGAATGTCATAAACAGATTGTACTAAATCCATTTGCAGTTGCATGTCTTAAAATTACCCTCACAGCATGACTCATCATGAATATCATTATATTAAAAATAAAAGGAATGGTGAACAACTATAATACATACAAACATATGCATTGGTTATGGCTTCTACTCTTCCTTCAATGTTTCTTCTACACCCTTTCTAACGAGATAGTGAAAGTGGATCTCTAATCCATAACCTCTAATCCCTGAGACCATATTCTGTTACACTAAGCTGTTCCTGAAATAAAACCCTTTAGTTTCTTATGTCATTTATATTCTTCATCTCCCACTTGCATGTTTGGAAGCATTTGTGGCATAGTGTAGCTGTTCATGCCACAACACAAAAGGCATCTATCCACAGGGCTGCAGAATTGTGGTGTGGCACTAATTTACATGAGGTAGGTACTTCTAAATCACAAGATACTTCTCTATGACAGCATAATTTAATGTAATTAATTGACATTCATACCATATCTTCCTAGAGCAATTGAAACCACTGCTATTTGCATATTATTGTATTTTCATGAAATGGTGTCAACAGTTTATTAGAATACTAGGGTGATATTGATCAAGCCTGAATGCAGCTGTTTTTTAATGGAAGGTTAACAATGAAATGGCCATTAAAGCTCATAAATAGTTAGAATTAAACAAACTTTATAAAGAATCATTAACTCTATTCTTTTGTTTGAAATTCCAGCCATCCCTGCACTCTGCTAACAAGCTATGCTGAACTAGCAGGTGTTTCTACTAAGGACCGTTGACCATCTGACCTCCTGTCAGGTAGCTAATAAGAGAGAAGACCAGAGGGGTCTCATGTGGGAAAGTAAGCTGGAGTGGAGCAGAACAGTGATGGGTGAGAGCAGTTTGTTTTCTAACTCTGAACTGAAGTATGCTACTTTTATTTTTAGATTATGGTGGAGGGTGATTTGCTTGCTTTGTTCACAGGAATCTGTTGGAGCCTGTTTAGTGGGTTTCTGTTAGTTGTCATATATAATGGAAGGAATTGTGCTTTGAGATTATTGCCTGTGTGGTCTGAGATGTCTAATCTGGAGGAGGCTGAGGGGGACCTTACTGCTCTCTACAACTACTCAAAAAGAGTTGTAGTGCAATGGGTGTCAATCTCTTCTCCCTGGTAGTAGGTGACTACTTGCTTGGCTTGTAAGAATTATCTAATGTCTAGGATGGAGAACAAATAAGAAGTGTGTTTCTTGTGTAGCAACAAGAATGGGGATAAGATGTGGACTAAAATCCTCACTTTGTGTGATGAACCACTTCTGCAGAAGCCGTTCTTTCAGTGAGGTGAAGGAGAGATAAAAAAATCCCATATTTACTTTTTGGTGAATCTACCTTTCTCTGCTGCAGCCTCCTACTTCCTCATTTGAAAGGAAAAAAAGATCAACTCCAAACAAACAAAAAAAAACAACCAAAAACCCCCAAACAAAACAAACAACCAAGCCCCAAAACCTCAAACCCTCAGATATCTACTCTAATGTTCATCAAAAAAACCTTTCCTCCTCTTATACACCTCCCATAAATCTGAATGCCTCATGCTCCTTGTTCTCTCCCTGATTCCAGTTCCCCCACAGGCTGCAGGGGGGATACAGAGCACTGAACTAGGAAACCACCAAGGCTTGAGAGCTGCTCTGGGATATAGCACTTACTGCAATACATCTGTGGAAAGGGCTACTAAGCACTCCAAGAAAGGGAGGGAAGAAAAGTGCATGTGGGGCTCACCTGTCTTCTCTGGAAGCTGAAGCGTTTGTGCCAACTCCCATATGTAGAAACATAGTCATGTTTGGCTGGAGCGGGGCATAGAGGAGCTCTGTAACTGGCTGCATGTGGCCCTGATCTAAGGGCTTCACCGCTTCAGATGACCTAGAGGCAGCAGATTCTGTTTCTTTTACGTTGTGAGAAGGCAGAGGTTGTTACTGAAAAGTGGCTTCTGACATCAAGCTGTGTTTGGACTTAGAGTGCACTAATATCCACCTTATCCATCTGTCTCAAAGGCCAAGAAAACTATGTTTAAGAGTTGCCAAACACAGCACATCAAAGGAGATCAATTTTGGTAGGTGTTTTTTGCCTTCTTGTTTCACCAGAACTGGATGGCTCTTCAGGTAGCTTTGCAGTCTTTTACTCTTTATAGCCAACAGCAGATCCTTGTCAACAGCCTAGTTTTATTATTAGTCTTTCTGAGTGGCTACAAGCCTACATCTACAGACAGGGCAGGATAACATGATGATGCATTGCAACTTGTTTTTCCCTCTCAGCTGTTTTAAACTACTATGTTTTAAACTACCCCCTGTGCCAGAACCTTGTCACATTGGCTGCAGGTGAGATGGATGACTAAATTGAGCTTGGCTGCAGTTCTCAGCCAGTCTTCCTGTGATGACTACTGCTAGTATCATACTAACACTCCAGAGCTCCTTCCTCCAGGTGGTCTTATTACAAACACTAATTTTTCCTTCTCCCTGTCCCCCAGCAGCAGCAAGGCTATGGAGGAATAATGCTCAGAAAATTGTTTGACTCATGCACACCTTTAGCCTCTGTACTTGGCAGTGAGACCTGCATTTGCACATTGGCTTAGAGAGGAATGATTTCCATAGCAACAGCCAGGATATGTGGGATAGTATGAATATTGCCTTGGAGAGCATATAAAGGACCTCCTTAAGAAATAACTGACTACACAGGCTCTGAAAAAAACCTCACAATTTGCTGTGTGAAGGAAGTGCTATGTAATGGGGTTTTCGTGGCCCAAAATTATATTCATGTTTTGGTTTAGGTGACTTCACCTTTTTGTAAAGCCCAAATACCTAGGTGTAGAGAATGGGGGACTCTGGCTTTAAGTAAACTGTTAGTGGGTGCAGACAGTGCAGAAAGATCTGTGGTGATTCTTCAGCAGCGTAGCAAAGATCTAAAGGGGAGTTACTTGAAGCAAGCGTCAAGGGGGAGGGGAGAGTGACAGCTCAGTTGGTTGAGGGGAGAGGCAAGCAGAACCAGATAGTCTCTTCAAATAAGAGATTCTGTGGTTATTACTGAGGATAAAACTTTTTGCTTTCCAAAGACAGGCTGGCAATGCTCTAGTACTTGGGGATGCAAAGAAACAAGGCAGATGAAGGAATGAAAAATACTTAGTTCCTGATTACATTAATGTTTGTCTTTCCCTTGCTGATACTGTTCTCCTGCTGCTTTTTTAGTTTGGGGGGTTTGGTGGGGGTTTTTGGTGTTTTGGTTGGGGTGGGGTTTTGTTGTTGTTTTTTTGGAGGTGGTGGTGGTGTTGCATAGCATCCAGCATCTGGGAACCCTCATCAGGCTTCTCTGGAGAAGACGGGCAGACCAGCCTGTTGGCTTCTGTAGGTTCAGATGTGCTAGCACTTCAGGAAGGTTGGTCCCTTCCCTCTCAGCCCTTTCATGAGCTCCAGGGAGATGTGTCCCTGAGCACACATCTGCAGTGAGCTCTGCGGTGCCAGCAGTGGTTACCTGGATACAAACAGCTGCATCTTTCTGAATGGCATGAGTGTGGGAGGAATTGCTTCAAGTCATTACAGGTGGAATGAATCAAAGCAACAATCCTGATTTCATCACTTTCTTAGTAAGGTAATACCTGATTGACTCTGTGTGCTGCATTGCAGCACAAACATCTCAAAAATAAGCAGTTCTGGGAGGAGAAAACTCCTTCCTGTTTCAGATGTTTGATTTCCTCTTTTAAACTCCTTCTGGTTGTGAATAGCCCAAGCCATTGACAATATTGAATTCTGTGCTTGAGCTGGATGCTGCAAAAATCATCCATGTGCTATGGAATTCTTGCACTTACCATGCAATGAAATCTGTATGAGTTTGCACAATTCATCTTCCTAGACCCATTTCCCACCTTCAATGTACCTGACTAGATTTATTTGTTGATTTGTACGAGTCAATCTTTTTCTCATCCTTCCCAGACTGAAGGTTGCATTCTGTAACGTTCGCAGGCATGTGCAAAGCCACCAGCAACAGTGAGAGGCTTGGGTACATCCAGCACGGGGGAGTAAAAGGTGCCATGCTCATTTCTGTGTGTTTGGTACTGTAGCAGTGAGAAGGCTGGAGTGGAGACAGTTGCAACTGGCTGTTGGCTTTGTATGGGCTCTGTGTGCAAAGCAGCAGCCAGGGGACTCACTCTGGGCCCTGATATTTGCAAATTGCCTTTGCAAATACATGTGCTCTAGCACTTGTGCTGAATAGAGATTCTAGACCTGTGTCTTCATATTGGGAGCAAAGAGCTGTGGGATTTCTTCAGGTGGTGAAACTGGGGATGGCAAGCCCTGCCTGCAGAGACCCATAATGGTAGGTTATCCCACAGCATCTGCTGCTGCGGGGTTTAGGTCTTGGGAACAAAGCAAGCTATTTTCTTTTAATGAGTATTATGTACTCCCATCTTATGTTTTAATAGGATTAAACAGTCTCAGCACAGCTTTGGCAGGGCTGCACATGCCTTAGGACAGGAGAGTCTAGACTCCCTGTCTGCCCTAGGCATCCTTGCCCCCCTTGATGTTGGCATGTGAGTAGCATGGCTCTGAGGGCACGTTGGCAGGTGTGGTGTGGCTGAACACAGTACTAATGCAGGCTGCCTTAGTGTGAGATCAGGTTAATGTCCTGTATTTACCTGCAAACTAGCATTTAAAAAACAAAGGATGAGCTAGCATACTGCACGTGCTGAGGCAAGCGTTGTACTGGGGGATGCATTTCTCTCTGAAGAGAATTGGATGGGAATTGTGAGTTCAATGCCATCTCCCTCTGCAGAAACCTTTCCCTCATCTCTCTTGTCATTCTCTGTTCTTTCTTCTGTGTATGGCTTGATTATCTAGAGACATGTAATGTTGAACAGCACGACTGTCTGAGGGTGTCCTTGTTCATAGGGTTGCTTCTGTTCCAGGGAAAGAGAGTTGAAAGTCTGAACTAGGGTGGGATGGCAGCCCTGGCTAGACTGCTGTAAGCAACAAGCTTCCTGCTAAGAGCAGGGACTCTCATGATGCAAGACTAAAATCCAGAGATACAGAAAATATGGGTTCATGTTTTGGTGTCTGCCTCATAAACGTTGCAGAAGTGTGTGTGTAGTTTCAGGATGGAGATCTCTTATTGGTGCCACTGAAGGCAGCTCTGTGGAAGCAAGTTCCAATTCAAATCAGTGACTTTAGAACACCAGTGTTGGAAGACGTTTTGTTTTATCCTATGTACCTGGGATGTGCCTGTGTCAAGGCCACAAAATCTTTTGTACAGACATGAATAAATTAATCATGGATAAATCAGATGGCATTGCCACATGCTGAACAGAGAACAAAAAGGCAACAGTAGCTTGCAATAAAATTACTTTTATTGAGGCAGTAAAAGTCCACATGATCTTCTACCAGTCCTTTAAGATAGTAATAAAAGTGTCTCAGCATGGCTGCTGTGGTAGCAAGTGGTAGATGGCTTTCACATTGTGCTGGTAGATGAAAAACATACATTAAATACAGGCTTGGATTGATCAAGTATTGACTCCTGAAATAATGTGTGAGGAAGAGGATCTGCCTTAACTGCTCTAAGGCTCACAATAAACATGCACCACAAAAGGAAAGCGTCCTCTGCTGCTACCACTGCCTCTGCCACCCTCCTGGGCAGGGAAGTGTAAAGTGGAGCTGAGCAAGTAAACAAGTTCAGAGTCATGCCAGAGGTTGCAGGGTCTGGCTGCAGCAGAAATGGGAAGATGAGGTTCTCGGTTACCTTGACTGCGTTCTCACCTTTCACAGTTGTTTTTAAGTCAAAATCACTGCTTTGAGGTTTTTGGAAATGAAAGCTCTGCAGCAGAGTGGGATATTGAGCTCTGTTACATCAATGGTACCTGGAAATAGACCCCTGATTCCATTTTTGTTCAGCTACTTTTCCATCATTTCTCCAAGGTATATCTGTGGGAGCTTCCATGAGATGATTTGGTGATCTGCTTAACTAAAACAAGCTGGCAAAAAGTCATTTACAAAGCAGTGGAGTAGATGAAGCAAAATGAGATGAGGCTCAAACTGAAAGCATTTACCAGATAGGGAAACATGTCCAGTGCATCCATGATGGTGAGAGTGCACCATGTGGGAGAATGGAGAGAGGGATGGTGGGGGAGAAGCTAATATGACAAGCTGCAAAAATAATGTAATGGTCATGGATCCATGTGAATAATGGGCTAAGAAATCTCTGTGGAGGTGTGCATCCCCTGCAGAGGAGAGCCAAAAATGTGGCTCTGGGCGGTTTTCTTCTTCAGGCTGGCAGGAGCTCATACCAGCTGATGTGCTTTGCTCTGAGGAAGCTGTTTTGACAGACCAGCATGGTTCTCTGAAATGAGCTTTCTGCCTTACTGCATTTTTTTAGGATCTGATTTCCTGAAGGCAAACCACTGACCCACACAGAAACTTGCACCATCAGTATTTCCGTTGGTAGGAAGCTCAGCTGCAGTTCTGAGGTCCTGGTGGGACTTCAGTGATCACTCGCTTTCAGGATTTATTGGTGAAGAGAGGTCAGTGAAACATGTGGCTCAACGTGAGTTGTAATAACCAGGACAAGAGGAAGAGAGGCAATAGGATCTGTTCCACGCTTAAGCAATTTTGCCTAGAGGCTCTGGGGGAGGAAACATCTACAATATTACTCTGATGGGAACAGATGCAGATACACCCTTTCAGAGCAGTAAGGGTATCTGCTTCGTGCAACAAAATCCAAGCTGACCCCAGCTTCTACGTTTGCAGCAGGCTATACTGCTGTGGCAGCCTGACTCCTTCAATTCAACGGAGTTTAATTGTTGCAGAATACACAGCAGCCAACATCAGGCCTCAGGTATGGACTGCTGTGGATTATGGACCCCCATCCTTTGACTCCATCAGTAATTATTGATGATTATGTAAATAAAGTTGTCTTGTGATGTGAATAAGCTGTGGTATTGTGGCACTCATCAGAGTGATGATAAAAACTTTTATACGCTTATCCCAAGTTGTTGTCTCCTGAGCAAGATAGGCTAACATTTCTTGCTTCCAACTATAAAAGCAATCCTGATATTTCCTGATGCATTAGAAAGCCAGTACTGTTTGTTTTCAAGTCAGTTGAAAAGTAATTCTTTATCATAATGACATGGAGATATCAAAATGCCAGGCAGAGAGGAGCCTGGGAACCACCTTTACTCCAAAGCAGAGAGGGAGAGTTCATGCTGGATATGAAGATCATCACAAAAAATTATCTGCAAGCTGCTCTTATCCTGTTTTGATGATCTTTTTTCTTTAATGTAAGTGTATAAGTGCTGCTCTTTATGAACCTGGGTATGTGTTATCTTAGGCAAGTTCCTGTGTCACTGAGTTATTACAGGACAAAAAATTTATGCCTGCTTATGAGGAGAGACTTCAGGAGCTGGGTCTCTTCAGCTTGGAGAGGAGGAGACTGAGGGGTGACCTCATTAATGTTTATAAATATGTAAAGGGTGAGTGCCAAGAAGATGGAGCCAGGCTCTTCTTAGTGGTGCCCAATGACAGGACAAGGGGCAATGGGTGGAAGTTGGGACAGAGAAGTTCCATGTAAACATGAGGAAAACATTTTTCACTGTGTGTGGCATAGAACACTGGAATGGGCTGTCCAGGAGGGCTGTGGAGACTCCTCTGGAGATGCTTGAAACCCACCTGGATGTGTTCCAGTGTGATCTGGTAGTTTCTCCTGTCCTTTCACTCTTCAGGGATTTATATAACCAAACAGGTTTTTTTTTTTCTTTCTCTGAAGATATTAACTTACAGCAAGTTTCTGGTTTTGAATTGAATATTTGATTTGTTGTGTATGGAGGTTTGCAATTGTTAAATTCATCTGTAGATTACTAAATCCTATTGTATAAAAGCACATATCTGTAGCCAGGAGCCGTGTGAACACCTTCATAAATGCTCATGTGAATAATCTTCTTTTAATAGCTTTGTCTTTCTGTGAAAACAATGGTCTTCCTGTCTAGGAAAATTATTGCAATATGCATATAAAAATATGAACAATTGGAAGTACTTCTATCAGTTAAATACTTCTAATACTTCCAGAGGGCTGAAGCACTTCTCCTATGAGGACAGACTGAAGGAGTTGGGGCTGTTCAGTCTGGAGAAGAGAAGGCTCCAAGGTGACCTAATTGTGGCCTTCCAGTATCTGAAGGGGGCCTCCAAGAAGGCTGGGAGGGACTTCTCAGGATCTCAGGTAGTGATAGGACTAGGGGGAATGGAATGAAGCTGGAGGTGGGGAGATTCAGGCTGGACATGAGGGGGAAGTTCTTCACCATGAGAGTGGTGAAGCCCTGGAATGGGTTGTCCAGGGAGGTAGCTGAGGCCCTGTCCCTGGAGATGTTTAAGACCAGGCTGGATGAAGCTCTGGCCAGCCTGATCTAGTGTGGGGTGTCCCTGCCCATGGCAAGGGGTTGGAACTAGATGATCCTTGTGGTCCCTTCTGACCCTGACTGATTCTATGATTCTAAAGAGAAAAGACAAATGTAAAGCATTTATGTGAATAAAGTGTGATATTTGGCTTTCATTTTGTGTTTAAATGTTGTTACAAGATTCCAACAAGTAGCAACAGCTATGAGGAAGGTAGTTTATTCTACTGACACATGCTTAGCTGTCTGCTGAGTTGGTCCCCTCTTAGGAAAGGAAGATGTTCCTGGCTGGGACTATTCCTTCCATAAATTAAAACTGAAAATACTTTTCTTATTGCTTTGAGATCTTCTTCCATCAGAACCCTGAATAAATGAGCAGAAAGATGAGTGATAAGCAGATGTTACACTTGAGGTGCTGTATGAGCTCGCACAGAGGGGCAAGTAAGAATGAAAGTGATCAGTGGCAAGTGAAAGTAAAATGGGGACAACTGAAAATTAAGAGTTTGGGGTAGTCCTGAAAAAGAAAATTCTTTTTCTACATCTTCTCCTGCCATGCCTGCACAGTACATCTCCCTTATTCCTTATAATATGCATTAATGGAGAAGAGAAAGTGGTTTAAACTAAGAAACCACTTAAATGCATGCTTTGTCAAAGTAATTAAATCTCATTTCAGTGCTGTGATGACTCCCTAGGCTCTGCCCTTTGCTTCCTTGTGAACACGATCTTCTGCTGCAGGAATCCATTAACACATCTACAGCCATACACACAGTCTCAGATTGTTGAATTTACTCTTAGTTAAGCCAATAACTATGCCTCCCTTCACTGAGGAATAACAGCTGACAGCTGGGTAGGTCCCTCAAATAAGGCCTTGGGCACTGCAACAGGAAATCTTGGCTGAGGTACTAAAGTAATACGAATTCCAGTAAGTTGACAACAAGTAAAGCATAAAATTAGAGATGTGAACTTGTACTAATGGATGTGTGCTGATGATCTCTGCTGCTTACTGTTATGTAGTTGTTTGCTACCATGTAGAAGGATGGGAGGAAAAGGCTTACACTACAGCAAGGGAAGTAATTATTTTCCAGTGCACAGAGGACAGTCACTGCAGCAGTCTCAAAATAGCAATAATGCAGCTACCTGCAGACAACACTGGCCTCCAAGCAAGCAACAGGATTGTGTTATTACAGTGCCTGTTATTATTATATCCCTTGAATTCTAATTACAGTATCACAGTATAACCAAGGTTGGAAGAGACCCCAAGGATCATCAAGTCCAACCCGTCCCAACAGACCTCACAACTAGACCATGGCACCAAGTGCCATGTCCAGTCTCCTCTTGAACACCTCCAGGGACGGCGACTCCACCACCTCCCCGGGCAGCCCATTCCAATGACGAATGACTCGCTCAGTGAAGAACTTCCTCCTCACCTCGAGTCTAAACCTCCCCTGGCACAGCTTGAGACTGTGTCCCCTTGTTCTGGTACTGGTTGCCTGGGAGAAGAGACCAACCCCCTCCTGTCCACAACCACCCTTCAGGTAGTTGTAGAGGGCAATGAGGTCACCCCTGGTCCTTCTCTTCTCCAGGCTAAACAACCCCAGCTCCCTCAGTCTCTCCTCATAGGGCTTGTGCTCAAGGCTTCTCACCAGCCTTGTTGCCCTCCTCTGGACACGTTCAAGTGTCTCGATGTCCTTCTTAAACTGAGGGGCCCAGAACTGGACACAGTACTCAAGGTGTGGCCTAACCAATGCAGAGTACAGGGGCACAATGACCTCCCTGCTCCTGCTGGCCACACTATTCTTAATACAGGCCAGGATGCCATTGGCCCTCTTGGCCACCTGGGCACACTGCTGGCTCATGTTTAGGCGGGTGTCGATCAGCACCCCCAGATCCCTCTCTGTTTGGCAGCTCTCCAGCCACTCTGACCCCAGCCTGTAGCTCTGCATGGGGTTGCTGTGGCCAAAGTGCAGCACCCGGCACTTGGACTTGTTGAATGTCATCCCATTGACTCCGCCCATCTGTCCAGTCGGTCGAGGTCCCTCTGCAGAGCCTTTCTACCCTCTAACTGACTAACATCTATTCCCAACTTGGTGTCATCTGCAAACTTGCTGATGACTGACTCAATTCCCTCATCCATATCATCAATGAAGATGTTAAAGAGGATGGGGCCCAACACTGATCCCTAGGGGATGCCACTGGTGACTGGTCTCCAGCTGGCTGTGGCACCATTCACCACCACTCTCTGGGCTCGGCCCTCCAGCCAGTTCCTAACCCAGCGCAGAGTGTTACTGTCCAAACCATGAGCTGACAACTTAGCCAGCAGTTTGCTGTGGGGGACGGTGTCAAAGGCCTTGGTGAAGTCCAGGTAGACCACATCCACAGGCCTCCCCACATCCACCAGACGGGTCACCTGATCATAGAAGGAGATCAGGTTGGAGAGGCAGGACCTGCCCTTCCTAAATCCATGTTGGCTGGACCTGAGCCCTTGGCCATCCTGCAGGTGTGCAGTTATTGCCGCCAGGATAATCTGTTCCATCACTTTCCCTGGCACTGAGGTCAGGCTGACTGGCCTGTAGTTTCCGGGTTCCTCCATCCGTCCCTTCTTGTGGATGGGGACCACATTGGCCAGTTTCCAGTCATCTGGGACCTCTCCAGTGAGCCAGGACTGGAGGAAAATGATGGAGAGTGGCTTGGCCAGCTCATCTGCCAGCTCTCTCAGCACCCTAGGATGGATCCCATCTGGTCCCATGGACTTGTGGATGTCCAAGTGGCTCAGCAGGTCCCGAACTAGTTTACCAGGCTGCTGAGAAGGCAGAGTTTACCCAGCCTTCTTGCTGTGATGCTTGTAATATAAAAGGTTGATTTGTTCCAGGCACTCTATCATGGCATGATAAAGCAGGAAAGTGGAGCCACAGGAGTGCTTGTTTGTCATGGAGGAACCATAGCTTTGCCTAGATTCATCTGCACTGGTAGCTCTGGGAGTTGTGAGTACTTAACCTGCTTGCAGGGTCATAGCCCAAGCTGACAGGAAAACCCACAAAGTTTCTTTTACAGTTCTCTGTACCACTAAGCTTCATGCATGGCATCTGCAGGAGACAGTCTTTATGCTAGCAAAAATAGTTTCTGCTTTTCCCAAGGTGTCCTTACAAAAAGCTTAGCGTTCCCCTATGCCATTTCTATGTTTCATTCTGTGTTTTCATTCCAACATTCTTCCTTTTGCACCCATTGTGACTGGTATGCATTATTGAGAGTTTCAGAGTAATTAGGTAGATCTCAAATTCATAGACAAGTTGTAGAGCACACACAAAAAAAGGACAGCAGTTAGGTGTGCAAGGGGGACAGCACAGGCAGAGAACTGAAGCTCACAGCAGACACTTGCCTTAAATAAAGCAACCACTACTGGCTGGAGTAGGAAACTTCACTTAATACCCAGCAGCAATTCCCTAAAAATAATACAGCTGTAAACTCATTCTGAAGTTCATCACAGGCTTGTGTTGCCACCCTCTGAAACCAAAGTAAGAAGGAAGGTGCAAAGCAGCATTTTTGTGACCAGTTATTTCACTTCTAAAACTTGTATTGGTCTTGTTTTTCTGGTCTTGTTCAAGCTATCCTTGCATTTATGCTTAATGCCAAGAGCAGTCCCTAAAACAGTGACTGAAATAAATATTTCAGAATCTGGTTAGAAAACAGATATTAAAACTGAAATAATGAGTAGTTTCGTGGGGGAAGGTAGTGCTAAGTGTTACTTGTTTGTGACAGCTGGCAGTTCATCTGTTGGCAATATCTAATACAAAATACAGCTTGTGTTGTCATGTGTCTCTTTATTAATATTATGTTTGGACCTAAGGCAAAAAATAAATTAAAGGATCAGATGAACAATACTTGGTTAACTCCTTAAATCAATCGGCAGCTCAGCTGACATCCTCTCTTCACTGAAACCAAAGCCAAAAGCAGAGCGAAAGAGAATGCATTCAAATTATGGTAAGTTCAGCAGAATTAGGAAGACTCTACCTCAAAATAACAGGTTTGCTCTCCCAAGCACCAGCTGATACAGCTGAGAGAGTAGAAGGAAAAAGCTACAGGGCACAAGTGCGTGTGTGTGTGTGTGCAGTGAATTTCTGTGGTAGGAAGGGGAAGATTTGAGTAGGAAACTTCAGTAATGGTAACACACTAGTTTTCCTTTAGATTTGAGCTTTGTAACCATTTTATAGATTCATAGAAGGGTTTTAGTTGGAATGGACCTTAAAGACCATCTAGTTCCAACTCCCCTGCCATGGGCAGGGATGCCTTACATCAGTCCAGGTTGCTCAAGGCCTCATCCAACTTGGCTTTGAACACTTCCAGGGAGGGGACATTCACGACCTTCCGGGGCAACCTGTTCCAGTGTCTCACCACCTTCACTGTAAAGAATTTCTTCCTAATAATATCTAGTCTAAATCTACCCTCCTCAAGCTTAAAGCTGTTCCCTCTCATCCTATCGCTTTCCTCAATTTCCTGTTTGCTTGTTTTCCCAAAGCAAAATGTATTCCATCCTTCCACACAATCCAGTACTAGATGCACAAGTGAAAATATTTTGGGAGAGGTAGAAATGGAAAGGTGAGTTGATTTTATCCATTCCAAGGGTGGGCTTTTTTTTTTTTTTTTGTTTGAAAATTGTCATACAGTCACTGCACTTAGTTCCTGTTGGACCAACAATCAAAAGTAACCTTTACTTGTGCTCATTATTGTATCCGTTTACTGCTGCTAAAAACCTCAACCAAATGCATACAAAACAAACGACAAAACCAGACAAAACAAGCAAGCAAGCAAAAACAACTAAAACAAACAAAGGAACAAAGAGCAGGGTCAGAAGTTACAGAAGCTGCAATAAAATTCCTAACTCAATAGATGTCTTGTCTAGGTAGGATTACTGAATTGTCAAATCCTTGCTAGTCCTGCTCATTGGAGTAAGAACAGGATCCAAATTGGCTGCTAAAAGAATCTTCTCTTTTTTCCAAAGTCAGAATAATTACTGATAATCACAGAATCACCAAAGGTGGAAGAGACCTCAAAGATCATCAAGTTCAACCCCTCACCACAGACCTCATGACTAAACCATGGCACCAGGTGCCATGTCCAATCCCCTCTTGAACACCTCCAGGGACGGTGACTCCACCACCTCCCTGGGCAGCCCATTCCAGTGGTTAATGACTCTCTCAGTGAAGAACTTTCTCCTCCCCTCAAGCCTAAACTTCTCCTAGCACAGCTTGAGACTATGTCCTCTTGTTTTGATGCTGGTTGCCTGGGAGAAGAGACCAACTCCCTCCTGGCTACAACCACCCTTCAGGTACTTGTAGAGAACAATAAGGTTGCCCCTGAGCCTCCTCTTCTCCAGGCTAAACAACCCCAGCTCCCTCAGCCTCTCCTCACAGGGCTTGTGCTCGAGGCCTCTCACCAGCCTTGTTGCCCTTCTCTGGACACGTTCAAATGTCTCAATGACCTTCTTAAACTGATGGGCCCGGAACTGGACACAGGACTCAAGACGTGGCTTAACCAGTGCAGAGTACAGGGGCACAATGACTTCCCTGCTCCTGCTGGCCACACTATTCTTGTAATTTGTACTAAAAAAGCCTCAGTAGTGCATGACAGCACCAGTGCCATTTCTTTTCATGGTGACTGATAGATTCTCTTGGTTTCAATACAATACAATACACCAGGTTGAAAGAGACCTTCAAGATCATCACATCCAACCCATCAACCAGTCCAACTCACCTAAACAACTGAACCATGCAACCAAGCACCCCATCAAGCCTCCTCCTGAACACCTCCAATGAAGGTGACCCCACCACTTTTAAAATGATAGGCAGCTTTTGCTATTCTGAATTTTTTATTGTAGCCTTACATTTGAAAAAGTGCATGGTTTATACCAACAGGCTGGGGTAAAATTCAGACAAACCAATAAATTTTGGAGTTTAATTAAATGAGTATTGCAATAACAAAAGTACATCTTTAAAGGATGTGAGATTTCATACAGTTCCTTGATAAATACTTGTTTCTGCCAATGAAATTTGGGTTGTGGGACCAATGGTTTACTTCCACTTTCATCAGTTATAGGACTATGTGAGAAATATGTCAACCCTATTTGAAAAAAAATTTTCCTGTTGTTGATAAATGATTATTTAAATGTTTAATCCTTGTTCACCTCTACAAATACAACTGGCAGTGGAGTTTTGGTGTTCTGAAGGCCCATGTAGCTGAAATGGGTTCTACAACTAGGATGACATGATAACTTTCAGTTTATATTCTAAAATTGCACTTGGAGATGTTTGGTTTTTTGATTCTAACTGATGCAGTTTCTCCTGTAATTGAGCCTGTGAAATATTCCCCTTTGAGCATAAACAAAAAGCTTCTCAGCAATCTACTTCTAGAAATAAGTGGAAGGACTGGGGTACAAGTAGAGCTGCTTAAATAAGGAGGGGCTTTTGGATCAGTAGCTATATTGGAATACCCAAGAAAAATATTGGGCTGACTCAGTGAAATTCTCTTGGATTTGTTTCCCAGTAAGATAAAGAGAAAAATCTCCTTACTCATTACTGTTTCAACTGACTCAAAAGCAGAAAGATTCCTTTGGTTTAGCCTCCATTTGGCAATTTTCAAAATAAATGCCAGCTAAATGTCAATGTATTAACTTTCCCACTTTTTCCTTTTTGGTTTTTATTACATGCTAAATCTCAATCCATGAAAGCTTTCTCTGCCTAGTTCCTCTATCCAAGGGAGGAATTTTTCAACAGCATAGTTACCAAAGTGTACTTAATGTTAACTTGAGTTGCAGAACTCCAGTCAGAAGTAGGTCTTGTGGCCTTTGAATAGATGGGGTGTTGAAATCTTTGGTCAAAGGATGTTGAGTTCAAACAACCTCCAGTGAACTGCACCTGATTAAGGATTCAGATAGCTCTTTTTCTGCATGTTAAGGGTCTGGCTCTGATTTAGCTCGAATGGTACTGACATTACTGTTCCCTGAGCTGGTGTTGCTGCCTGTGGTTCTGTTGCACCAGGCACTGCCTGGGTCCAGAGAATAAAGCTGGTGCTTGCTGCAGGCAGTTGCAATTGCCTTTCCAGGCATGCAGATTGATGATGGTGAGGTATATAGACAACCAGTGCCCCAGGACGGTGGGCAGTGACCACTGCACTGGGGACAACAGCAGTGGCATCCAGATGCCGAACAGCTGTCAGCTTTATGTTGCTGTGAAAGTAAAAGAGAGGCTTGAGGGAAGGAATCAAAAGGCTATGAGGAGTTTCTTGTAAACATTATCAAAGCCATGTCTCATCAAGTCTGCAGGGCAGAATGTCAGGGTAGAAATGCCTGTTTAAAACTTCCAGTGGGCAATGAGGGCTGACAGTGCTGTTCTGCCAAGGGCAGGACAGTGTATCTGCCTGCCCTTTCTCCACCCTTTTTGCCTTTAGGTCCTTGCTTTATCCTTTAAAGCATCCTGCTGTGCAGGAAAGCTGAACTAGAGCTGCAGATTAGATGAGGAATAATAGACAGAAATATTCGTGAGCAGCACTGGTGCTGTCTGTGGTCCAGAACCCCTTTTCTACTGTCTGCAGGGCCCCAGAAGATGGGAAACTTTAGTGTGCTATGATGACTGCCTGAAGAGATGCTAGTCAAATTCTTTTGTGGTTGGACTATGCATCTATTCTGGATCTGGGAGACAGCAGGATCAACCATATTGAGCTCTATTCTAGGTTTTTATAAATTATTATTTTCCCTGATTCTGGCTGGAGATATGGCCCAGGTACATGGTTTAGGTCAAATGTTGGTTCAAAAACTTGAACATTTTATGTACAGGAATGCAAGTTGCAGTTCCTTCCTGTTCTCATCACAGTATCACTAAGGTTGGAAGAGACCTCAAAGATCATCGAGTCCAACCTGTCATCACAGACCCATGACTAGACCATGGCACCAAGTGCCACATCCAATCCCTTCTTGAATACCTCCAGGGATGGTGACTCCACCACCTCCCTGGGCAGCCCATTCCAATGGCGAATCACTCTCTCGGTGAAGAACTTTCTCCTCGCCTTGAGCCTAAACTTCCCCTGGTGCAGCTTGAGACTGTGTCCCCTTGTTCTGGTGCTGGTTGCTAGGGAGAAGAGGCCAACCCCCTCCTGGCTACAACCACCTTTCAGGTAGTTGTAGAGAGCAATGAAGTCGCCCCTGAGCCTCCTCTTCTCCAGGCTAAACAACCCCAGCTCCCTCAGCCTCTCCTCATAGGGTTTGTGCTCAAGGCCTCTTACCAGCCTTGAAGTGGGACAGTAGTGTTTGGTATCAAATGGCCTTATTCCCCAGTCCTACTTCCCAGCTTACACATCTGTCCAACCCTTACAGCAGTCCCAGATCACTGGTTGTGTGCTTCCTGAAGCATTCTTCTCAAAGTGCTTTTAGAACAACAGAGATGTACGTATGTGACAATTCATCCCTACGTAGTTTTGTCTGCTTTAAGCTGTGCGAAGTTTTATTTGCCAACGAAGCCTTATACATTCATTGGTGTGGCTGACAAATTTGTAAATGGAGTGATTCAATTATTAAAATGCAAGAAGAATTATTACTGTAAAGCAAGATATTGTGAGAAAACTACAGACTTCTTTTCATGTTGACTTGTAGATGTGAAATAATTGACTTATTCGATTGATTAAAATACTTAATTTTCAGCCTTGCCCATTCAGGCAGAAGGTTAAAATCACAGCTTGGGCTAACAGAATTTTAGTCAGGAATAATATGAATTATATGACCACCTCAGAATATTTTTGTACATATTTTTAAAAACAGAAAAAGTAAAACTTTTGAACAAATTTTCTGGTCATTAGGGCTTTATAGGAAAGATGTTAGTTTACATTTATCTTTTTAAAGATCTAAATTGCACTCAGTATTACATGAAAGGCCCCTCAGCAGTGGCTTACCACTGATACTAAAGGCAGGATGATTGCTCATCTGCCATATGGAACTGTTGCAAAGCAGCATGGATAGAGTTAAAATAACTTCATTGTTGTAGGTAACTTGAACTCTGACTACATCATCAGCTCTGTCCTTAGTTACCTGCTTACAGCATATCCAGTTGCATGCTAAACTGCGGCCTCCTCTGCCTCCTCTGCCTGCTTCCAGGTCCACCTGGATGTCTCTCCTGTCCCCAAAGTCTTACCAGTCCTCTAAACCCAAAACACAGCTTCTTCCTTCTGCTCTGACCCCCTTTCCTTTGCTCATTTAGTTTGAAAGCATCTGAAGTGCAAGTTTGCCCAAGCACTCTGGACTATGTCAAACTTTGTAAGGACTTGAGTTGTAAAACCACAGTTAAAATCTTACCTCTTGCTAAATAGCTCCCTATTTTTATGAGATAATACTCCCTGGGCTCCTTTCATTAGACAGTTGTGCTATAAATGATTGCCAGGTAATCTATTTTGCTTTCTGCTTAGCAGTAGGAAAGAAAATTGAAGTTGCTTTGGATCTGGTGGGATACAAGGAACTTCTAAGCCTGAGGGTAACACCAGATGCATTCTCTGCTGTAGGCAACACAAATAAAATGTGTGCTTTTAGACTAAGTTATGACCTCAAAGAAAAGATAAATTCTCTGAAAATATTAACTGTGGGTGGTTTTGGGGAGGTGGTGGGGGGTTTTTGTTGTTTTGATTTTGTGTTGGTTGGTTGTGGGTTTTTTGTGGGATTGTTTTTGGGGGGGGGGAGGGTTTGGGGAGGTTTGTTTGCTTGGTTTTGTTTTTTGTTCTGCTGTGTATTTTAGGGAAAAAAACCCTGGCACCCAGCTACTACAGTGAACTATTTGTCTCAGAAAAGGATGCAATAACTATAGTGAAATGTCAGTGAGATGTTATCGTCTTCTCTTCGTGACCACAATAGTAGCTGGTGGCATATATCCTTCTTCACAGGCAGGAAGGACAGATGACTAGAATCATGAATACCACCCTGATACGTCACCACTGTTTTCCCTCTAGGGAAATAGAGAAGAAAGCTCCTTTGGAGAGAAGTTTGTAACGGCATCCTGTAAGTACGTGAGATCTCCTGGATGCTTGCTGCCCTGCTCAACAGAAAGGCACTTTGTTTCATGGCTCTGGCTGTGGAAAAAGAGGCAGAAATTGTGAAGGAATATGCAACTATTAATGTGCTCACATTAAATGGAAATAACATGTTAATGTTGCCAACCAACTGCAAGGCATTATGTAATTTGGAGCCTGCTTTAGTTAGACAACAATAATTAAAATTAACTGTCCTCCTCAGAAGAAAGGCAAGTTTGTGGTACAAAAAAACCTAATTAGATTACTTATACCTTCAATGTCAAGAGATTTTGAAATCAAACCAATAACTATGTATAATTCATGACAGGCTTGGTTTTCTCCCATATGTAACTATTGATCAAGAAACCACCACAAATTAATTGTGACATACCTATAGCTCTTCAGCTAAGCATTAAAGGAATAAACTAAGCCTTATCCATTACACATACCTCCTCTCCCCCGGAATGAGATAAAGGATCACAGGGAATATAGACCTTTCTTCCTCCACAAAGCAGGAGAGACTATATTCTTAAACCCTCCTGATGACAGGCTTGGTGGTACTTGCATTCTTCCTCTCTCTGTCTCCTCTTGGAAACCCCTGGTGATGGATACCACATGTGTTGTCTACAGAACCTGCTGCAGAGCTTTACTAAAAGCACAATTTCTGCTCCCTAGAGCTGTAAGTTGCCAGGTCTTCTAGGGCACTGAAATGCACAAAACCCTTTCCATTCATTATGCTCCCAGCATAATGATCATATACAGCCTTGATGATGTTACCAGCCCACACACTATGGGTCTATTTAGTTGAAGGGGGAAAAAAAGAAAAGGGAAAATCAAACCCAAACAGAAGAACCATGTAGTTAAGGTATATGTTAAGAAAAACACCAAAGCTGTTACCTTAGACTGGTTTCTGTTGAGGGTGTGGAAGGTTTCTCTCCTGGTGCTAATTGCATAAATATAAAATTTCATTTGGCTATTGAGTTTTCTGGCAGCCCAAGCTGACAAAGCTATCAAAAAGACAGAGCTCATATGATGAGCATTCAGTGATCACAAAGTAGTAAATCACATGGAGGATACTTATTCAGACACACAAATCCATATCAGTTTTTGCCTCCCAGCTATGGAATGAAGAAGTCCTAGTGATGTCAAAAGTAACTAATGATAGATATCTGATGAACAAAAAGAAGGCTGGAGAAAATCTGGGCCAGATCTAATGTGGCTACAATGCTCTAAGGCAATTGATTTAAGTCAATGTATGTTAGCAGAAGATTTAGTCCTCCGTGTTCAGATGATACCATTTCAGAAAAGCACTTCTAGATGAAAGCATTTTATTTCTTCCTTCCCTCCCCACCCACCTTTAAACATCAATGACAAGGAATGGTGATGCTAGTTGCTGCTTTTTTTTTCTCCTGGAATTCAAGTTGTGTGAGAACTGGCTCTTAACTGTCCCTGTGATGTGTAGCTCTGCCACTTGCCCATGCCGTAGCTGGGCTAGGGAATATACTACTACCAAAATGTTCCTGCCTGGACACTGTGGTAACAACTTCTCATTGGGATTGGGCTGACGCATAGCACTGCAGCAGGGAACTGGGAGTTCAGGAACTCTTTAAGTCAGAGACAAAAATAAGACAATGAAATGTTAATCTTTTAAGCTACATGCATATGCAGTACCGCTTTCCAAATCTTACCATTTCTCTGAACAGTGCAGGGTAAGTGCCAAGAGGATGGAGTCAGGCTCTGCTTAGTGATGCCCAGTGGCAGGACAGGGGGCAATGGTGGAAGTTGAGGCATAGGAAGTTCCATGGAAACATGAGGAAAAATTTTCTTCACTGTGATGGAACACTGGAACAGGCCACCCAGGGTGGTTGTGGAGTCTCCCTCTCTAGAGATACTCAAAACCCACCGGGATGTGTTCCTGTGTGATCTAATCTGTGATCCTGCTCTGGCAGGGGTTGGACTGGATGATCTTTTGAGGTCCCTTCCAACCCCTAACATTCCCTGATTCTGTGAAAATGTTTGGTTTGTCTTCTTTCCCTCTATCTATGTGAATGGAATGCTTCTAGTTCTGAGTGTGGCAAGCAAGATGTTAAAGCCGTGCAGGCACTGGGTCTATTGCACAGTGAGGTCGTCCCAAGACCAAGGAAAGAAAAGGGCAGGATGCTGCAGATAGGTAACCATGCTTGCCACGGCAGTGGAGGAAAAATACACACCTGAGAGTTATTAGAGATTCAGTTACTGAATTGTTTAGTGCAAAGTGACTCTATTCTTCCAAATTTTTAAGGAGGAAAATTCACTCCTGTTGATTACCTCGGTGGATGCCCTAGTTATGCAGGCTGTGTGCTAGGGGGTCGGGATTTGAGCCAGTGTTTGGCAATTCTAGAAATCAAAGACTTAGAGCTTCAACTCATTTGCAAGTACTGTGTAATGAGCTTTGAGAATTCCTCTTTAGTCTGAGTTTGCTCTCAGAAGGAGTTCTGTAGTCCATGTATATTAGGTAGCATAAATGACAGATGAGTCAAAGCCTTTTCCAGTCTCTTTTGAACCTGAAGAATTATCTGACTTGGCTGTCAGTGCTTTCCTGAAATTAATTAGAGCTTTATTTTCACTACTTTAAGTCTCACTGAAAGTTTGTTTCCTACTCATCACTATGACAGTGAAAAGCTTCTTAAACAATATTATCTAGTTTCAAAAAAAAAAAAAAATTCAAAGGAGAGAGTTTGCATTCCCTCCACTCTATTTTCAGATTCTAGGATGGTAACTAAAATCCTGAAGCTAGCAGAAAAATTCTGTACAGAACTCTGGTTCAGCCTTAAGTGAAGAGGGGATGCATTCACCAAGCTGAAGACTACTGGCTTCATAACTGAGGTATCATCATAGGTTCATAGGATGTTAGGGGTTGGAAGGGACCTCTGAAGATCATCAAGTCCAATCCCCCTGCCAGAGCAGGACCATATGATCTAGCACAGGTCACACAGGAACACATCTAGATGGGTCTTGAAAGTCACCAGAGAAGGAGGCTCCACAACCTCTCTGGGTAGCCTGTTCCAGCATTCTGTGACCCTTACAGCTAAGAAGTTCCTCCTCATGTTGAGGTGGAACCTCCTGTGCTGTAGTTTATATCTATCACCTCTTGTCCTATGAGAGGGTGCGAGGGAGAAGAACCTGCCCCCTCCCTCTTGACACCCAGCCCTCTGATATTTATAAACATTTATCAGATCCCCTCTCAGTCCTCTCTCCTCCAGATTAAAGAGCCCCAAGGCTCTCAGCCTTTCCTCATAGGGCACATTCTCCAGCCCAGCTCACATTCTCCAGCACGCTTCAAGGTTCTCTGTGTGAGCCTTCTATCTTGTGTGGAATAGACACTGATATGGTTTGGGTCTCATTTTCCTTATTTCAAGACCTTTTTTTGGATTCTGAGGTGCATTTCAGATGTTAGTTTTAAAAAGCATCTGCTATTGGCCTTTTTCCTTGGAGTCAGTGGGAGTCAAGTCATGAAGTAACCAGTTGAGATGGAAAAGAAAGAACAGTCCTACTGGGGAATAAGGCTGGACTCAGAAAAGCTGCTTTGGTAGCAGGCTTCTAATGTAATATCAACACATCATTTATTCAATGCTTCAGTTACCCTTCCTCCATAGAGAGAATATTTTCTTACATGTCAGGAAATTATCTGAGATACCTGGCAAGTAAATGGCCTTAAGATAGTTGGCTTTTAGGACAGTAAGGTCACCCTTCTCTCTCGTGTAACTGTGACTGCAGATCTCTGAGCAATAACAATATTTTCTGTGAGACCAGGGTCACAAGACTTGAAATCATAGTAAAGAGCAATAGTGTGATTGTACTTTAAAGATTCTGGCGCTGTAGCTGAATCACACCTTGATACTCCTGCAGATGGCAGTAGTACATGTTCTGGACACGAGACATCTCCAAAAGTTATGCTATTTGCCTTCTGAAACATAGTAAAGTTACAGCTCTTGCTGCAGTAAGAAATATTTTCCTGGAGTTCTGCTTTAGGATTTGCAGCAGATGATATGACTGCCTGCTAACACCAGCCAAAAGAATCCCCTCCTGAAGTCTCCTCCAAAAGGAAAAGCAGGAGCTCTTGAGACAAGTAAGGGTGGTCTGAAAGATGAGGAGGATCGAGAACCAAATCTGAGTAAGACATTAGGAATGGCATGAGCACTTGCATTACTCTTGGAACTTGGCACTCCAGTAGCGATTCTCTGAATACACAAATATCACAACTGACTATTTACATGTACCTGGACAGCTGGTGAGAAAAATTGTGCTGTTATCCCCTCCAGGAAAAAAACAAGACTCCAAATAAGTTTATTAGAGAAGGTCTGCATTGCTTGTAAGGTAAAAAGTGCTCCATTAACCAAAATAAATACTAACATCTTGACTTTAATTTAACCAGCATCTTTTGCAAGAGGCAAACTTTAAGAGAACTAAAAATCAGGACTGAGACTGCAGCTAATTCAAAAGCAAGGAAAGGGTAATGTAATTTGCTCCTCTGAGTGACAACAGAGATCATTTAACCTTTAGAGTCTCTCCTCCTAGCATTAAATCTAATCTACCTACCAACTCGAGTATTCACAAATGCGCTGCTTACTAGAAAGGAAGTAGTGCCAGTGTTTAGCACAGCCTCTTTACCCTAAACTGACCCACTCAAACAGTGCTGCATACAGCTGAAGAATGATTGTGCAGCACAGGCAGCCCTGTCAGCAGCAGCAGTAGAAAAAGCTGTGAAAGCTGTCAGGGATGGGTTCCACACCTGAAGACTTGTTTACCCCAAGCATCACCCACCTAAGCTCACTTCATTTGAAACAGTTTACTTTTTTCAGCCTATGCAAGATCCTACCTTGTACACAAATGCCAAGCATCACTTTCTGCAGACCCACAGTAGCTCAGGTGATGCTATGCTGCTGTTCCAGCACAGGGATTACAGAGCACCTATACCAGCTGCCAGGCAGTTTGAATGTGTTCTGCCAATGTCTGAGTTGCCATTCCACTTCATGGAGGTGGCTGAGAAGGTGGTGAAGAGGGAGAAAAAGCCAAACATGAACTAGGAGGAAATACAAAAGAAAGGATGGGAGGTGTTTGTAAAGCTGAGAGGGACTGAAAGTGTTGCTGTCATGCTGTAATTAGCATCACAGGGCTTAATTTAGGACAAATAGGCCTTCCTAGTGCCATACAACCCTGGCCTCTATCACTTGTGTGAATGTTCCTAGAACAACAAAGTTTTCTTGTGGAAGAGATGCCTGTTTTGAGTTTTCAACAGAAATACTTGTTTAAAAATATGATCAGATTGTAGGCTCACAGTAAGTTGCATCAGTACACCCAGGGTGCTAGGGTTCCCTCGTCATCTGTTTGATGAAGAGAGAACCTCATCTACGATTTGTTTCTGCTTCATTGCAGAGCTAATACCCTCCAGGACTGATTACTTGTTTTGACCAACAACTTGCTGGAAATGGCTCATGGTGGAAGCAAAAGGAGAGGAATCAAGGGAAACAATTTTCCAAAGCAGAGCTTCTGCAGAACTGGGAGGGTGTTTTCTGAAAGTTTGCTTTGATCTTGTTTCTAGTGAAAAGAAAACTCTGTTGCTTACAAGATAAAAAAACCTTTAAAGAGATTGAAACTTTATTCTCCTATTTATCTGAAGAGAAACTTACTCAGTTGTCTCTGAAAATAAGATGGACCTCTATTGATGTCTCTTTTTGTTTCTACAATAAGAAATGTCATTCAATACATGACATTTCTCGAATGCAGTGTATTGCTTTATTGATGATATGATGATGAAGCGTGTCCTTGGGTAGCTCAGTTGTGTTTATGAAGAAAAGTCAAAGAGTTGTGTCAAATGAGAGCTATTAAGTTGTTTTTAATCTGTGAACAATATTTGCCACAAGAACATTTTTTTTCCATCAGTGGATAGTAGAAGGTGCATTTTAGCTGCTGTCAATGTGTTGTTTAAATTGATCTTTCTCTTGAATTTTCTTTTTGTTAGTCTAGAAATTCTTGGCCTGGTGTTCCAAGGAAATGAGATGCAATCATGTGATTTGGATGTGGTCACGTATCTGTCCTGCTGCAGCAGCAGCTTTTTAATCCACCGGCAAATTTTAGCCAAACTGGAGAGCAGCAAGAGTCTCCAAGCAATTCACAGTCTTAGAAATTCATGACGGTCAAGAGCCTTTTACAGAGGGCAGGGTTATGAGTATCCAAAATTTAGGAAAAACTTCACTGAAAATTCACACTCAGTTTGCTACCAGCAAACTCCCAGATAAAATCCGCAGCAAACCAGGCTCCATAGCTTCTCTGCTCACAGAACTACTTGTTTTGTGTTTAAAATGTTGGTCAAGGCGAAGTTAGATCCAAATGCTGCCTGTGCGTTGACAATCCCCTGTGTATTTAGACATAGCTAGAATAGGTGTGAAGAAATATGCTAGATTTTATGATTTCTCAAACCTTGAGTTGAGACTCTTTGACATAAATAGAAGCGCAGAAAAAGCGTTTATAGGGCTTTTATTAATTGCTTTTTGTCCTGGAAATCTGTTTGGCAAGTGGCCTGTTATTACTGCTTTCTCCCTTGCAACAGCATGCTTGGCTTGATGGGGGTAATTTGCTGCTTCATTTTTCTATAAATGAGACTGAATTACAGAATTCTTTTGGCATGCTATTGCTGTTTGCATTCTCATTCTGTTGTTCAGAACTTCAATAGCTCTGAAGAAAATTAACCAACGAGCCACCAGTTATTATTTGTTATTTTTTTTAAGACATTGTTTAATGGTGTTATAAAGCTGATAATTGTGAAGTTTTCCTACCTTCTAAACACAAAATCAGTTTTTCTGGTATTGCTTCCTTGTTGAGGAAATGTCTTAAGAAGGGAAAACTGAACACATATTCAGGTTTACACTTGTATTTTATACCTGAGACAAGTGCTCTTCTCGCCTACTACTTTGAGAGCTTGTGCACAAAGCACTCCCATTTTGTTTCACTCGCCTCCCAGTTACAGTACTGATGGTATGTAGGAAAGCTCAGCTAGGAGTCACTTTACCTCTTCTGGTTTCCTTCAGGAGGTGATGAATGTTTATATATCTCTCACCCATCTCTTGCTTCACTTAAATCTCTGGGCATGGATAAAAGTTGAGATGAGATTATTTGGTTTGGATATAGTTACTTTGTCTTCACAAAGGGCTGGAAATCAGAGCTTGCATCCCTCCAACAATACTGCTGTGCCAGAGGTAAATGGAGGTAAACTGCTGAAGTGGGTCACTCTTCAGAGGTGCACTATTAGTTTTGCTACCGGCTCTGCCACTGACAGTTGGCATTCAATGGCACATTACAATCTGAAGGCTTCTTGTTGGTGTTGCAATATGATTACATAGAATCATACAATACAATACACCAGGTTGAAAGAGACCTTCAAGATCATCGCATCCAACCCATCAACCAATCCAACCCACCTAAACAACTAAACCATGCAACCAAGCACCCCATCAAGCCTCCTCCTGAACACCTCCAATGAAGGTGACTCCACCATCACCACGGGTAGCCAATTCCAATGGGCAATCACACTCTCTGTATAGAACTTCTTCCTAACATCCAGCCTAAACCTGCCTTGGCGCAGCCTGAGACTGTGTTCTCTTGTTCTGGTACTGGCTGCCTGGGAGAAGAGACCAACCTCTGCCTGGCTACAACCTCCCTTCAGGTAGTTGTAGAGAGCAATAACGTCACCCCTGAGTCTCCTCTTCTCCAGACTAAGCAACCCCAGCTCCCTCAGCCTTTCCTCATAGGGCTTATGTTCCAAACCCCTCACCAACTTTGTTGCCCTTCTCTGGACACATTCCAGCAAGACAACATCCTTCCTAAACTGAGGGGCCCAGAACTGGACACAGGACTCGAGGTGCGGTCTAACCAGTGCAGTGTACAGGGGCAGAATGACCTCCCTGCTCCTGCTGGCCACACTGTTCCTGATGCAGGCCAGGATGCCATTGACCTTCTTGGCTGCCTGGGCACACTGCAGGCTCAATCATAGAATGGCTTGAATTGGAAGGAACCTTAATCTAATTCCAACGTCCCTTGCCATGGGCAGGGACACCTCCCATTAGACCAGGTTGCTCAAAAACTCATCCAGACTGGTCTCAAACAATTCCAGGGATGAAGTATTCACATTTTCTCTGGGCAACCCATTCCAGTGTTTCATCACCCTCATAGTAAAGAACATCTTCCTAATGTCTAATCTAACTCATCTTCCTACCTTCCTTCCCTACCTTCTCTATCTTAAAACCATTGCCACTTCTCTTATCACCACAGGGCATTACAGTTCCTGTCCAGCTTTCCTGTAGGTCCCCTTCAGATACTGGAAGGCCACTATAAGGTCTCCCCAGAGCCTTCTCTTCTCCAAGGTTGAACAACCCCAACTCTCTCAGCCTGTGTTCATAGGAGAGGTGCTCCAGCCCTCTGATCACTTTTGTAGCCTTCCCTAGACCCTCTCCAACAGATCCATGTCCTTGTGTTGGGGGCTTCAGAGCCTCCTTTGACCTGCTGGCCATTCATCTTTTGATACAGCCCTGTCTACAGTCGGCTTTTTGGGCTGCCAGTGCATGTTACCAGCTCATGTCAAGTGCCTCATCAACCAGCACCAAGTCCTTCTCTGCAGGGCTGCTCTCAATCCACTCATCACCCAGCCTGTATTTGTTCTTGGGATTACCCTGACCTAGGTGCAGGACCTTGCACTTTACCTTGTTGAAATTCATAGGCCCACCTCTCCAGCCGGTCAAGGTCCCTCTGGATGGCATCCCTTCCCCATCCATCAAATCAGTGTCCTTCCAATGTAGAGACCAGGATGTAGTACAGTATCATCAGTGTTGTATTATTTCCACCCCCTCCATGAGAACAGCTTTCTATTTTTTGCTATTAAGGAAACCAGACTGCCTGGAAAGATGTCTATATTAAGAAGACATATGCTGTATTTCTTCAAATGTCATTTATTATGTTTAATGTACAGTTTTAAAAGGAAGGCTCTGTTAAGAGCTGTACTCGAAGATGCTTGAAATCTTTCATAGGAATTGAATGCAGACAGAGAATTATGCCTGATCTCCAAATGATCTTATAAATCTAGCTACTATGTGTAAAATGATGCTCTTTACCCTCTGTTTACAAGAATGTCTCCTGGCTGGGCTCAGAAGAGCCAGCCGTCCATGGAAATAGTGGCGCACCAGCAGGGAGAAACAACTGAAAGACCTAATACATTCTCCTGCAATCCCTGCTCTTTATGCACAGAGAGGGGGCTGCATTGTGCAGCCTTCAGCATGGTCTGCTATGAAAGCAGCTAACCCATGACAGACAAAAAAAAAAAAAAAGTTAATCTATGAAGACCTTTTAAAAGAAAGAGACAGGAATAAGTTTGTGTTGTCAACTTCAGCCCCAGGGAAAAATGGGTGGCTTTCATGTACCAGGCAGAACACATTGCTATGTTGGCTATTTCACAGCATACTTACAGCAGCCAGGGCAGAAACTCAGGCATAGAGACACCAAAGATCCTCATAGGAAAAGTGTTTCTATTCTTCATAACAAAATAAACCACTCATCAGTCACATGGGAAGAGATGGAGGAATTTCCTCCATGGAATCATGGGAAAATATGTGACTCCTCCAAGGTATGGCAAGAAAAGAGAAATATAGGAGGAAAGTAACTGACAGTGAAATAAGATTTGTGTTGGGGAGAGAGAAATCTGAAAAAGTAGTGGGGGCTGCTTACAGTCCTAAGAAAGAAAATGAACAAAAACCAGAGGTAGAGACAGGGAAGACAGAAGGAAATTGGGACAACGTATCTTCAAGTCCCTATCTGAAGTCTGCATAATTTGTGGTTGTTTCCCCCTCCAATACAAGCAGTCCTTTCCTTAATGCAGCAACAGCTTCACTAGCAGTCACAAGATACATGGTCTGCCAGTTTAAGATTTACAGCATTTAAGATTGGGTAGAAACACATATCCACCAAATAAATGTATCATTATTATTGATTTAAATTGCTGTGATCTTGTGCATCTTTAGAAATTCTTGAAGAATGTGGAGCACAAATTACTCTGAACCTAGCACAATATTTGTGTTAATCCCTCCTGTTGTGAGATCTGGAAAAAAGTTTTCTTGGGAGTTTGAAATGCCCTTTACGGGAAATCTAAAAGTGTCTTAAATATAGTAATACTGCTTTACACAAAACCACACTTCTCTGGAAGTCTAGCTGCAGAATGAACAACCACATTACTGTAAAGCTGGATAGTTTTAAATACAAAATGCTGATTTTTCCGAAAGCTGTTATCAGTAGCCTTTCTGGTTTATTAAACCGGTGTGCAGCAGGCTGTCACTGAACTTTTGTTCCACGTTTTGCTGAATGAAGACTGAATGGAAGGCGGCTAAGGTACCTTCCTTGCAAAAAGTAAAGGTTAACAAATCAGGAGCTGCTGCAGGGATTGAAAAGGAATTGTGTGGGATACCAGCAGTGTTTGCTGCACTGATGCTTATTTGGGGATTGTGGGAGAAGGAAGCAAGATGCTGGAACTTACTGAAATTGACAGAGCTATTATATAAGTCATTTAACAAACACACCCACCGCAAACAAAAACAAATCACACACACAAAACCCCTAACAACAAAAGAACAACCAACCCAAACAACAAAAAAATTGCTACCCCAACTCAAAGTTGTTAGCTATGTTGACCATACTGCTAATAGGAGAAAAGTTCTCATTTGTGTCTTTTTTGTGTCTGGGTAAAGTTTGATAGTGGATAGAGATGCTTGGAAGACAAATCATCAGTAAAAGCTTTGAGGAGCTGCCTTCAGCCTCAAAAGTCTGCTTAAGAATAAGCATGTGCAAAGTACACCACTTAAGCACACTGGTCACAAAGCCACTCTTCTAGCTGAATTTCACATGGGATTTGCATCAAATCTGTTGGAGAATCTGACCTTTCTTGTTAACAGTCCAGGACCCTTCACACTCCAAGGTCTAACTCTGGTAAAAGTTGTTGAGGAAGGATGGGTGATGTTTTCTGAAAAGAAAGATCTATTTAAGTAGGCTGTCAGGAGGGATCAAACTTTGGCTGATGATATGTGCCTAAAATGTGTTCTGGAGACAGAAGCCTTCTATCTACCAGATAGGCTTACCATAATTAATGTCAGTGTAAGCATATCCTGTTATGCTAGTGTGCCACTTTCTTCACCTTGCCAAGCGAGGCAGCTATGATACCACAGCAAGAGCACACTTAGCTCCAGTTGTCACTCTTAAGTGGGTTTGTAGTCCAAACAACCTCCTGAGTCAAAGCTATAATAAATTCAAGATCAGTGCTTGTCTTCTAGAAGAAAGAAGGTGAATTTTGCACTCAGTCTTCCAGGTTCTCCTAGTCCTCAATGCGATGCAGCAGGAGCCATTCTGGAGGTGTCTGTACATAACTGAGGGGCTCATCCAGGCAGAGAGAAGAGGGGCTCCATCTGATGGTTTAAGAACTCCTGTTCCAAATGAAAAAAATAGAGTGGGGCCTTAGACCAGCCTTGCACAGGTTTCTGAGGCTTTGGAGATATCAAAACATTAAATGATAACCCGTCAGATTTCACAAAAGGCCACTGCTGGTCAGGGTGTGCTCTCATTTAGACAGCCATCAAATTTCATTACTTCCCCAAATACTGTGACTAATTTTTGAGCCTGGTACTTGGCAACTGTCAGAATTAATTTTAAATAGAGACTAAAATTTGGTTGTATCATGCAGGATTTTCATTTTTAATGAGAGCCCAGCTAGTTATGTCTGGGCTTTCGAGTCTTTAAGTCCAAAGTGCTGCAGTCACAGCAAAATTTAATTTGCTCATCTCCCTCTGTCAAAGCTAATCTTCAATTAGCAAAACTATTTGAAACTGAAAATATCAACATTCAAAAATACCCACATCTTCCAATATTTGCTAAAAAAATCTGATTCTATTCTGTGTATTTCTAAATATACATAGAGGCAGTTGATGAAGGTTTACCTGCATGTCAGTTACCAAAACAGGTCTGAGCAGCTTATTTTGCATGGTGGGAAAAGGATTATGAATATTTAGTTCCAAGTAAGGAATAAAATTGGTCAGAACCCAAATATTTTCCATCTCATCTGTAATGTATGAGGACTTTTAAAACAGATTTCAAAGGTATTTGATAACCTCCCTTCTATTTTAACATAACATAGTTATGTTAACAGTGTTCTAAATTTAGAAAGCCTTTCTGCAAAATATGGATTTATATTTAACTGGTGCCCTTTCTTCTTCCCTTTCTGAAATGCCTCCTTGAATTACAGCATCGCAATAGGGCTGTAAGACTATAAAAGAGGATATCACCCAAGATACTCAGAACCTACCTGCTTCCACGAGGATGATCAGAGAACTGGAGCATCTCTCATATGAGGACAGACTGAGGGAGTTGGAGCTATTCAGTCTGGAGAAGACAAGGCTCCGAGGAGACCTAATTGTGGCCTTCCAGTATCTGAAGGAGGCTACAAGAAAGCTGGTGAGGGACTAGGGGGAATGGAAAAGAAAAATAGAAATGGGTAGATTCGGATTGGATGTTAGGAAGAAGTTTTTCACCATGAGGGTGGTGAGACACTGGAACAGGCTGCCCAGAGAGGTGGTGGAAGCCCCATCCCTGGAGGTTTTTAAGGCCAGGCTGGATATGGCTGTGAGCAACCTGATGTAGTGGGAGGTGTCCCTGCCCATGGCAGTGGGGTTGGAACTAGATGATCCTTGAGGTCCCTTCCAACCCTAACAATTCTACAATTCTATGATTCTCACTGTACAGTTCACCAGCTGATTTGTGCATCCATGTTTTTCTTTACTCTTCCATTAATGTCTGTATCTAAGCAATTATAAAGGCTTCTTTCCCTGTGGTTGACCCACATGATCCTCTGTGCTGTACTTTTGAAGTTTCAGATTAGTGACTTCTGTTGGTAACTGAGGATATATGGGCTGGACAGAATGTGGCAGGAAAAACATAAGCTAAACACACAGGGAGAAAGAAGGAAATTGCAGTAATTGAAGTCAACCAACCTGGTGAGCTGTTTAGCATCATTGGTTGATTTCATTTATGTGATCTTTTGGGCAACCAGGTGGAAAAAGTGGCATTGATTTTTATTTTTATTTTAATTCTCCCTTCCAAAGTTTGTGAAAGGACCCCCTAAAAGCATGAAAAAGCCAGCCACTGCCACTGTACCTGCAGCTAGCTCTCCAACAGGCAGAGGAGCTGTCAGCAGAGATGGAAACTTGAATTGTAAAAGCACCTGACATGCATCCACTTTTTAACTGCTCTTCGTTTTCAGTCTGCTTCCTCACACTTTACTGCTTTTTCTCATTTAATCCCTCCAAATGTGAATCTGTCTTTATTGAACATGCTATGTACCAGTGCAGAAGTAACACCTTAAATTCAAATTAACTCCAAGGCGGTGCATACGGATCCTGAATCTGGCAGGAATTCAGACAAGATCTCGAAAGTTCCATTATATACAATTTGGGGGTGTAACATTTTTTAGTTTTGCCAATTCATCTTATAGATTCTTCATATTTACAGTTTGGCTGTGTGAAAATAGATTCAATGTTAAGTTTAGATTTCCACTTGCTTCCATTGATTTAGCGTCTGGGCATCTGTAAATCTGGTTCCTTAAAGCTTTCTTAAAACTCTGAATTTAAATTACAAATGCTGATGTGTTTATTACAGTGTTACTGAAAACATAGTCTGGGGTTTTAACCAGCATTATAGCAAACTGTTTTGTTAGTATTAAGAGAACTTCTGAAGACTAGACCTAACTGGAGTTCAGCTGGTTATTTGAAGGGAAAAACCCACAGTCCTGCAGTTTGTCCATCTGCTGGTTTCCCTTCCCTAATGACACTTGAATTTACTGTCAAGTTCCAGTTATATTCGACAGTGACTTTGGGAATGCAAGGCTTCTAGAAGCTTCACGAAAACCAGCAACTGGTCAGAGGAGAACAATCCAGACTACTGCCATCCCAGTCAAAGACAGCCAGTTCCTGATATGTGCTTAGTTGTAAGGGATGCAAAAAGGCAGTGGGTGATGATTTGTATGCTGTGGTTGACAGGGGAAATAGGCATCTGGGAGCACTGGGAAAAGAGGCAGATAGTCTATAGGAAAAAATGGGTAGGGAACAAGTGGCTACTGCCCCAGTGCTCAGAAAGAAGCTTGCTTGCTTACCAAAATAAAAATTAAAAGAAAAGAAAAGAAAAAAATTAGCAGGAAGGGAGAATGAGATGAGAGAAGTAGTTCTGTGTGGCCTTCCTCCCCTAGTCTTAAAAGACTAATTATCCAGAGGTGAGAAGTGGTGGTATCAGGTGCACTTCTCTGGCGAAAGAAAAATGTTGTTCATTAATACGGTGGACAAAATGTTTCTGCAGTTCTGTGGTTTCTCTGACTACCTTACAGACTATTGTCTGTATGCAGTTCTTTGTGGGATGTTAGGGTGTCACCACGTTTCCCAGCAGCCATACTTACACCATTTTTTTTATATGCAAAGTTCAAAATTAATTGAAAGGCCAAGGTATTCAGCACTTCCTGTGAAATAGTCAATATAGTGGTCCAAGGTGTCAGCGTGTCTGCTTTGAACAAATAAAAGCCACCTGTTATAATTTTCATTGCCTACCATTGAAGCTGCAGCGCAGTTGCCAAGACACAGGCAGCTCTCTCTGAGCAGAGAGAACTCAGGAGAAATAACAGTTGGATGTGTGCCTAAACGTTCACAGTTTGCTATAAACTCATCTGTAAATAGCAGAACTCAAAAATACAGAGATCAGGCACCTCATTAAATAAAATGAGATAAAAATAAATAGTGCTCAATATACCATTATGGAACTATGCAGTACCTGGTTTTGAATATGATAAATCAGATTATGAAAGCACTGTATTTTCTTCTGCATGGATTTGCAATTATATATTCTTCCTGTTTTAATGAGTGGAAATTTGTCATATAGTGGGAGAATTCTTATGCATTTGATAAATGACAATATCCTGGTAACCATTCTGATTAACAGTATAAAGAGCAGTCTCTCAAATACTCCTTCCTTAACTCTTTGTTGAAAATCTTTTCTACGTTTGCCAAGAAAATATACTAGTACTCCACCACCCAGTAAGTAAATCTTTCACTGACACGTTTGCAAATATATATACTAATAGTAATCTAAGTTCCCCCTAGTAACAGTTTGGAGTGATCACATATACTTTTAAAATAGTTTAAAAAGAAAACATTCAGGGTTAAAAACTGCTAGAGGCCTGCTGTCTGGGAGGAACTGTAGAAGAAATGTTACTGTGTTCTAAGTGATGATGCCATCAGGTACATGCAGAGAGGATTAAATACGTGGGTAAAATATGTTCATGCTATGGAGCAGAAAAAAATGCAGCTTTATACTGTGCATTTTAGTATGTGCTAAAAAAAAAAAAAATATGATTTTTTTTTTTTATATACAATATCGTGTGTACTGTTGTACCCTAAGTATTCGCTAGGGAACAGGTCAAGCCTTCTTAATGAGACAGGCTGCTTCTCATATAGGAACTTTTGAAGCCATCTGTGCTCTATCCTGTGGGAAGAACTCTTAGCAGCTGCTTCTTTTAAATGAAACTCAAGGAAGCTCGCTTATCTATGAGATGGATTTGCCACAAATCTATTCTTTCTTGTCTTCCTACTATTGCATCCTAGTTTCCACAGGGCTGATTACCCACATGAAGGCCTCAACAGCACCATCCTACCTATATAAATCCCTTATAATTTGCTTGTTTTCAACAAGATCTACAGGTTAGACTGAAAATAAATACTGCACAAGCAGAACTTCATTTCTCTCAACCTCTTAAGAATCTTTATTCTTACATTCTAGTGACATACAAATAAAACTTACATGTATTTGCCCTTTTTGTACTAACATGCCCAGATGCCCCAGTGAAGACCATGACAAAGCATACTAAATGAAACATTTACCATCTTACAGATTTTGAATTCTAATCTAGAAATTTCTGTAATAAATGAAGCTGACTGGTTGTAATTCATCTTACTGTTCACATTGCCAGCAAGACCCCACTGCAGGTGTTTTAGTAGAAACTCTGGAAATTCAAACTGATTTCTAAGGATCTTTAAAGGGGAAAAAAAAATCTCATCTGACTTTCTTACCCTTTAACATTGGCTACAATGTTTAGTAAGAGAGAATAGTCATAGAATGAAAGGTCTAGGTTGGAAGAGACCTCCAAAGGTGATCTAGTGTAGGGTGTCCCTGCCCATGGCAGGGGGATTGGAACTAGCTGATCCTTGTGGTCCCTTCCAACCCTGACTGATACTATGATCTAGTCCAACCCCCTCTGCAGTAAGCAGAGGCATCCTCAACTAGATCAGGTCGCCCAGAACCCTGTTGACCCTCACCTTGAATATCTCCAGTGATGGGGCTCCAACCACCTCCAAAGGCAACCTGTTCCAGTGTTCCACTACCCTCATGGTAAAGAACCTGTTCCTAAACTGACTCAATACTCTTCTTTAGGACAATCCAAAAATGTTGGCATCGTAGGATATGAGTATGATCCGAATTTGGATACCTAGCTTCACTTCTGCCTCCTAAGCATCTACTTCTGAACTGACTTGAGCTGTTTTGCACATCACAGGCTACAGAAGGCTGCAGACATACCTGCATGAGACCAGATATGTACCTATCTTTAAATTAAGACAAAAAGTGTTCCTGGAGACTTTGCCCTGCCATCCTCCTTTCTGTCATTCATTCTGCTGAGCAGCGTAAAAGTGACTGTCCAGCATGGTATCTGGACTGCTAAAGGATCAACTCTATACAGTAATTATACTCTGTTTCCTCACTGGCAGGAGAGATACTTTCTTAGATACAGCTGCTGTGATTATTGAGCATAGGTATCAGTCTTGTCATGCCAACCCACCCAAACAGAATGTTAATAGTTTATTAAAATCTACTCTCACAATTCTCTGTGAGCAGAACTCTGTAATGTGAAGCAATACAGCTCATTATTAGGAGTCAACCTGTCTATATACTTCTCCATTTTGGAGGGGGATTTCCCATAGTCATTCACAGGTATTTTATCCCACCTACAAAATGACATGTTGTAATATTCTCTTATATAATGTAATTATACCTTAGCTCAAATTGCCTAAAATGATGAAATTCAGACTACTGCTGGGAAACACCTTTGACATTAAAACTAAAATGCTTCACAATAATGCTAAGCTATAGAGCATGGTCAAGTTGCAAAAAAAGAAAGTGTAATGGAAGGAAGTAGAGGAAGTTGGAAGAGGAAGAGGAAGATGGAGCCAGGCTCTGCTCAGGGATGTCCAAGCACAGCACAAGGGGCACTGGGGGCAAGCTGGAGCAGAGAAGGTGCCACAGGAACAGAAGGGAAACCTTTGTCCCTGTGAGGGTGGCAGAGCCCTGGAGCAGGCTGCCCAGAGAGGTTGTGGAGTCTCCTGCTCTGGAGCCTTTCCAACTCCACCTGTGATAAGTTTCTGGCATAGTGAGTAGAGATGAGATATGAGTTGCCTCAAAGCACTAGAGCAGGTCTGTGGAGACTCCTGCTGCCTCTGCAGGAGTTAAGACATCCTGTTGAGGGTCTAACTGATGTTACTGCAGCTGTACTTATGATCTGTTCCAACACTGAACATGCTTTAGTACCAGATGCTGGCTGGTAGTGACAATATTTTTGACATTTATTCACAATGCACCGGTTAATAAGATCAAAGATTCTATTCAGCCACTGATCTCAGTACCTTTGTCCTGAGGAGAAAGTAAATTCTTATATTTTCTTGTGGAAGGTTCTGTATCTATTTAAGTCAGAACTGAAAGCCAGGGATCCAAAAGATACCAAAATGGTATGGCTTGTCCTTCTTCGCAAATTATGTGGTCTTATCTGACAGGAAGAATCTGCTGACGACTTGCAAGTTAACCCTAAATGTAGCAAATGTTGAGAACCAAGCTAAACACTTCGATTTTGCGTATTTTTAGTTTTGAAAGATATTTCCAACCACATATTTTAGTTGAGAAGCACATTCATGCTAGTTCTCCAAGGATGCATCATCATCAGAGGCTATTGTTGCTCTCATCACAATAAACTGACATCTTATAAAAGCCATCATCTTAAGGGAACACCTATATTTTAAAAAGCTTGAACTGAGAGCCCCAGAGAGTAGTTTAAGGCTCATAACTATTAGAAATAAAATTAGCAGGTGTAGTGAAAGAAACATAAACCTGAGTCTTGAACCACATAAACTCTTTTCTCCTGTATGCAAGGTCTACCGTGGAACTGTAAAAGATGTTTACACTAAAAATTCAGTCCAAGATTTAATTGTCTAAGATATAAAATAAAACCTAAATCTGTATTTGAAGTTTCCACAACCATTTAATGGATTTAGACCTTTACATCTGACATTGCAACAAACAGAACAAGTGGTGCCAATTCTCGCTATTTGGCGTCTCCTAGGAGCCAAGAAAATGTGAGAAGTTTTAATCTAAATTTGCAATTATATGTTATATGTATGTGCTTATATTTAAATCTGTGGCCCTCTTGGCTGTGAAGAAAGCCTTGAAAGGGGAAACCCACATCTATCATTTAGGTAGATAGAGAACATTTGGTGAGATAACCATGTTAGTGCTTACTTGTGTTTTGCATGGGTTTTATTGTATGCCTGCCTTGCTGCCATGCCAAGACTATCACTGACAGCTACATTTTCTACTTGTAACAATACCTTGAATACCTTTACCTTCTGGTATCTTTCTTCAGTGACTCCATTGTAGGCATGTGTTGGTCCTTGCTGACAAACCTCTGTCCAGTCATCATAATTTGGTATTATCATGCCTCCCGGAAACAGGGGAGCTTTCAGAAGTTTTAATACAGGATTTGTTTTCCAGTAAAACCAGTGAGTGGTCAAGTACCTTCATGTACTTGAATGACTGGGAAGGAATTGGTTCTTTCTGCCCTTCTGTTCAGGCAAAGACCCCAGGGAGAACAGCTGTCTCTCTCTGGAACTGCTCCTTCATGAGCCAGAATTTCTCTGTTTTCTGCAACTGAAAGTCAGAAGTTTTACTTACCAAATCCCCCTGACCCCTCCCAAATCAAAACCACACAACCCCAACTTTTAAGAATAGTACCGAGGTACAACAATTCAGAGGTCAGAGTGAGCCTGATGCAATAGCTTAGACATCCCAGTTTATTTTCAGTGAAGTTTATTTTCAGTGAAGTTTCTTCTCATCTCTAAAAATAGTTCGTGCATTGTGTGACCCCCACTGAGTATAAACTCAAAGGAGTTGAATGCACTGCTACAGTATCACAGATTTGGCTGATTATCACAACCCAATTATAACCAACAGCTGACCTGACAGTCAAGGTCAACATTAGTCTGACCAGCAAAGCCTCAGAATAGCCACTTAATGGCAGTGCACATTGAATATATCTAAATAAATGTGATGCTGTAGCCTGGTCAGAAGAATCTAAAGCATCTCAAACTCGGATATTGTGGTAAGTGCTTCGAAAATTGCTTGAAGTGACAAAAAAGATCTAAGTAAGTAGGCACAGGTAACTCTTTTCCAGACAAGTAGCGGGGAGGGGGGAGTGAGGTTTGCAATGCTACTTGGAAAGTATCATCGACAGATCCCAAACTGATTTCCTACTTTCTGAGTAAGAATTACAATTGAACTTGTGAAAGGTGCTAACTTGCAGGTAAACACTTAGCTATTACTTATCATCAGCAGTCCTGACTGCTGGCCAACTGCTCTACTGGTTTGCATGGAAACGGTTCTAGCAAGGGTCCTTTATGCAAAACTTCATGTAAGACGCAATGTGAAATGTTACCAAGAATACTGTTACCAGCATTAAGGAAACAGTGCTTTACTACTCAATCTCAGGAAAACTTGACTGAGAAGTTTAGTCATCTGAAAATGAGTCAGAGAAGTTCCTGTGGTGCACACTAGAGTGCAAACTGGGAATTCCTATTGTAAAGAGCTCTCATAGCATGTATTTTAATACTACATATTGCCATTGTTGACTGTGGGATAGAAGCAAAAGGAACGGCAAGTTGTTGCTTAATTAGAATAGATAAATACATGACTGATGTCATACAACCCTGTTATGTTCTTGTTAATTCCTTACAATTATTTCTTCCACTGGAAATTACCAAGGAGAAGGTATGAGTCACAATCATCACAGCAGAAATAAACTGAAAATACCCGTTGTTGCATGGCCTTTTACTTGCAGAAACAGGAACAGGGTATTTCATTGGTATTTACTGCTCATGGCACAGTAAACCCTGCCGCTTCAAAGTGCACACTCTGCACTCCATCCGCTGTGCTCGCCAACGACCCCAACTTTTTCAAAGTTTCCTGATCCGATGCGCTGAGAGCCTGAGTGATTACGATGACTGGTAATGATGTGCTCTCCTCACCCGAAGCGCTAGGACGCGGACGCACCTGAGGAGGGGCAGAGCGCTCCCCGACAGCTCCCGTTACATAGCGGGAGCTTTGGACAGACGCTGGAGAGAGAAAATCCGCCTCTTTGCCGGGTAAACGCAGCCACATGAACACCGAGGGCAGCATCAGGGAGGGGAAGCCTCTCCGTCTCAGCCAGCACCACTGACAGGAGCAGAGGCACTACCACGGGCGCGCACAGGTGAAGCGTCCCACCGGCAACCCCGAGCACCCAGCGCGGGGCCGCGGGAGAACACCGGTTACATAACGCCTCCAGGAGACGCGCAGGACACCAGACCCACGGCCACCACGGTGGACGAATACAACCAGCCTACTGGGTCATATCCTCCACCCGTCACAGGGGCCCGGACAACGCTCTTGTAGCCCCTCTGACTGCTGAGCCAACCTTCCCGAAAACAGCCCCGTTGCCCAAACCCATGACGCCCCAGGGTCCCCACCACCAGCTTCCGGCGGGAGAGCAGAACAGAAAACTGGCAGCAGCTTCGCGCTGGCCTCACCGCCTCAATGGGCATGCGTAGCCGCGGGCGCGCATGCACCTTCTGGGTCCCCGTCAGAGCGCTGAGCATGCGCAGAGGCGGCGGCCTGGCAGCGTCTGAGGGCGGGCAGTTGGCGGCAGCGGGGGCTGGTGGAACTCGGAGGCGCGCCTCGTGCCTCGCCGCGGCGCAGCCCAGCGGGGGCTCTGCTGGCGGCCGAGTGGCGCTGGGGGCCGTCGCGCCGCTGGGCCGGCAGCGCCCAAGCCAGGCTGTGCCCCAGTTTGTGTCCAATCAGAGAGTGAAATGCGTGTACTGAGCGGGGCGGCAATGCGTAAACAAGCCCCGGGAAACTCCTCCGCCCCCCGCTTTCCCCTCCGCGACGCTCCCGCCCGCTTCCCGCGCCGCCCCGCAGCCTCCCGCGCCGCCCGCCAACAACTCCGGCGAGGCGCGCGCTCTCGCCACCCAACCGCCCTCCCCTCCCCCCTGCCCGCCCTCCCAGCCGGCGCCGCCCGCGCTGCTACACGCACCCCACTCCCGCAGACGCCCGCGGGTGCCCGTGGCTCCTTCTTGAGGGGGAAGGTAAGGGGCCCACTGAGTCGGCCGGTGGCAGGGGCGGACGGGGTGCGCGGATGTGCGCGGGTTGCGGAGGGAGGCAGTCAAGTGTCATAACAAGTTGTTGAACGTGACATTGCTCTTGAACTGCGCTGCGGCGGGGAGCGGGGCCGCGAGGGGCAGGAGCCGCCGAGTAACTTTCTCCTCAGATTCGCCGCCAAGGGGGAGCCGGTTGCGGCGCGGACAGGGCGGTGGTGCTGGCGCTGGCTGCCGGCGGGGGCCGCGGAATGCGCCCGGGAGAGGCTGGTGCCGTTCGCGATGCTTGTAGCTTCTGGAGGGGGCCGGCGCGCAGCGCGGCTGGGTGGCGAGCGCTTCGCGTCGGGCTGCTGCGGGAGCCGCTTCCACTCCTGTGAGGATTTTTCTAGCAAGACGCCTGGGCGGGTAGTTGGGTTCTGGTCCAAAGCATCTCTTCCTGCGGGTAATTATCCCTGGCTAATGCTCCGTGGCAGTTTGGCACGCTCTCGTTGCGATTAGCTTGGCTTATTACATAAGATGTCACCGGAGGTGGAGAGGCAGAAGTCCACAGTGTGGTGGAGGAGGACATCACACCGGTCCTCTGTGACTTCTTCTCACCAGTACCGGAGCGCTGGGAACAGCCCTGGCTCGGAGCGGGTAGCCCGGGCAAGGCGGGGAGCTCACCTCGCAGCCCGCCGGTGAAATACGGCGGCTGGTTTTACACGTGGATTGGGTGTTTCCCAAACCTTGCCTTTGAGCAGAAACCTAACCTGTTCTGGTTCCACTCCGCATGTTTAAATTCTTTACCTTTCTCTCACCCCTCTCCCCCCCACCCCACATCCCCCCATTTAAGTAGGACAAAGTTTAAGAACTTGATTTTTGTTTCCTTTATGTTTAGCGTGTTAACATGATCTAGAGCCGATTGAATGAATCATCAGTTCCATGGAGTAAGAGCAAGTGAATCATCTCTTATACACGCACACAACAGTGAGGGAGCATAGTTGTTACTGTAGATAGCGAAAGGTTACTGTCAGTTTCTGATATGCAATGGCAAGTAAAAAATATTGACAGTTCTCAGAAACCCACCAGGTTTCCTGGGGCAAGTTTGTGAACTGAAAGTTTTGCAACAGTTGCAGTTTTTCTGGCTTAGTGGTTGAACGATAACCTCTTTCTGTATCAATTTGCTGTCCTTTATGCTAGCCAAATTATCAAACAAGTTATATTACTGTATTAATGGTAAGATTTATCTGTTATTCAAAATGTATTATTTTAAAATCAATTTTAAACTAAACCCCCCAAATGGTGCTGCACTGTGTCTGTACCCTGAAGCCAAGGACAGATTCCAAGCTTTCAATCTGGGATTTGTTTTCCTTAGTTTTGTTAAGCAAAAATAGTTAGTCTCTGCTTAGAGTAAAACATATATAAATATATATTTGGAAAACAAATTAAGACAGTTTAGTTAATGAACCTGTTAGAGTTGTACCTAGATAGGCTTTTGTCTTGATCCTCTTGACTGCTGCTGGTTTAAATGAGATTGAGATTCAGTCCTATATGTGGTTTTTCTTTCTACTTCAGCTTGGTTCCAAAGTGGAAATTTCATCCCCCGCTTTTTCTTGACACTTCCATTTCTCCTTGTACAGACATGAATTTTACAGATTTTTTTTTTTTCTCAATGTAGCTGTCACTGTCAGGAAAGGAAGTCACTGTTTGCAACAGGGAGATAGCCCTTTACACATACACTTGGGCCTACAGTATAAAAGTATGTGAAGATCTTTGTATGTCTTGGTGATAAACCATTCAGTCTCCATCATGTGTCTTATGTTGCTCTGCATGTTTTGTACCTGTAGTCATTCTCCCAACGGGAATGGAGGAATAAATCAGCCATGGAAGGTGTTGGGTTGCGTATTTGTTACTGTTGGGGAGAAAGGGCATGTTACCATTTTTTATTGTCTAGAAAAACAGTTTTACAGCAGTAATTGAAGGATTGGAGCAGCCAAATGCGGGGAAATTATATTACTTTAGGGTTCGTTGTGCAGCTTTGAACCTCTTAGTACCTAAAGATTCTAAAGTTAACCAAGTTAAGACTGTGTGTACTGTTTGTAATAGAGATTCTCTTAGGTATATTGCGTGGTCAAGTTAACAAACAGATTTGTGCATTTTAATCAATAGTAAAATACCATTCATCCTTTTATATTTAATTTCCTTACAAAGAAGACAGAAACATGTAGTATGTATGGCATTCTGTGTGCCCAGTCCTCAGCTAAAAGCAATAAACATACTGAAAGTGAACTCACCACTCTCCTCCAGCCGTTTCCCCCTGCTCTATATGTGCTCTAGCTTCAAAGTAGAAGTGAAAAATTCTGTGTTTCACTTTTAAGTCTGCAGAATGTGAAAAATACAGTGAGATAAAATGGATTGGTTTAAGGTAGCTTCTGTGCAGCTTCATTTTTGGGATTGATAAGAAGATTATTGTGGGTTGCACAGCAGAACTTTGAGAACAGTGGTGGGCAATGCAGATAAAAGTAGAGAGCCTGAACTTCATATCTTGTTTTTTGCTATGTTGTGATACATAAGCTTTGTTCTTAGCATGAATATATATTGAATCTTACAGTGCCTTTTATCAGCAAGAAAAAAGAGATGAAGTTATAATCTGTATTTGAAATTAATAGTATTTTGCTCAAGAAATAGTTTGAGCTATCACGTGCTTCGCAGATTCTGTGCTCTGAAAGACAGATGCCAACAGCACCTTCATATAGTCTTCCAGCTATCTCAGCTGGAAATGAGTGCTTTTCATAGTTTTTCTTTAAAGACCCCTTCTAGAGAGATGCAGCAGTCCCAGGCTAAGTGTTGGACTATTCCTGCCGAAAGACATATTGCTGATACTGATAAAAGAGACTCCTTTTTTCAACTATTGTAAACTTCACACCAAGTGCACTTTGGCCTGGAGGGCTTGTTTGCTCCCCAAATCCTCAGTTAAAAACCTTTGCTGCAGTTGTCTGGGAAGAAATGTAATTTGTATTGCTGGTCTCAATATTTAAAGTATTAAGAAAGTAGTTAGAAAAAGTTGATATTATACCAATGTGTGTCATTTTATCTCTTTTTATGTTAGAGTTGTGGCTAATCTGTTCTTGATTGCTGGGACATAGTGTCTTTGATGTTTCCTACAATGAAGTTTATTTTCCTAATTATTGTGGTTTTCTCTTACATTTTTCCAGTAAGTGTAGCACCATGAAAAGTAACAGCTTGACAGACTTTAAGACTGAAGCTCACGAGTAGAACAGGTGTAGCATTGGCAGCAAGTTTCACCATCCTATGACAAGACTTTATCTAGCTGCATCTGTGCTTGTGAAAAGTATCGGTGTTACTGTCTCTATCTTAAATATTACTTATAAAAACTGTCCACTGCCAAGCATAGGGCCCTTCTGGAATGAAAGATATATTCTGTTACTTGAGCACTATGGTCTTAACGGCTGTCACTATTAGCTCTTACACATGAAACAAATAATTTTGACTTGTTACCTAAAGCTGAAGCCATTTATCCTTTTACTAATAGTTGAATTCATGCACGTCTCAGCAGTTTTCCTATCATTTGGGAAAACTATTAACTTGCTACTGTGTATTAGCCATTTCTTTCCTGTTATGGAGCAGTCCTGTTATGGAGCAGTCTCATGTCCTGTTATGGAGCAGTTTTCTTTCATGTTTTCTATGTGTTTTGAGATTGGCTGAAATAATAAAAAAGCTTACTAATTTGCAATAATAATCTTATTTTCATAAAAGGCCTAACTAGGAAAATAAAAGGAGATTTATTTAGTCAGAAGAGGTTATAGATAAGAGTAGGAGATATTGGGAAGATCTTCATTTTCTTAAGAGACTGTTATATTATTTGACACCATCGCCCACAGTGTCCTTGCAACTAAACTGAGGAAGTTTGGTCAGGATGATCAGGTAGTGAGGTGGGTTGTAAACTGATTGAAGGAAAAAAGTCAGTTGTAGCCAGTGGGACAGTCTAGTTGGAGGTCTGTATCTAGAGGAGTCCCTCAGGGATCAATGCTGGAACCAGTACTATTCAATATATTTATCAACTACTTGGATGAGGGAACAGATAGTACAGTCAGCAGTTTATGACACAAAACTGGGAGGGGTGGCTGACACACCTGAAAGTTGTGCTGCCATTCAGCAACACCTGGACAGGCTGGAGAGTTGGGTTGGGAGAATTTTAACTAAATACAAGGGCATGTGTAGGGTCTTGCATCTGGGAAAGAACAAACCCATGGACCACTTTGGGTTGGGGACTGGCTGATTGGAGAGCAGCGTAGAGGAGAGGGACCTGGAGGTTCTGGTGGATGGATGGCTGACTATGAGCCAGCAATGTGCCCTTGTGGTTAAGAAGACCAATGGTGTATTAGAAGGGATGTGACTAGTCGGTCACAAGGGGGTCTCCTCCCCATCTACTCTGCCCTGATGAGGCTGTATCTGGAATATTGTGTCCAGTTCTGGGCCCCACAGTTCAGGGACAGGAAACTGCTTAAAAGAGTCCAGCCCAGATCCACAAAGATGATTAAGAGAGTGGAACATCTCCTTTCTGAGGAAAGGCTGAGGGAGTTTGGTCTCTTTAGCTTGGAGGTGACTGAGGGGTGACCTCAGTCACGTTTATAAAGATGTGAAGGGTGAGTGTCAGGAGGATGGAGCCAGTCTCTTCTTAGGGATGTTAATAATAGGACAAGGGGCATCGGGTGCAAGCTGAAGCGTTGGAGGTTCCTTATGGACATAAGGAAAAACTTTGTGAGTGTGACAGAACACTGGAACAGGCTGCCTAGGGAGGTTGTGGAGGCACCTTCCCTCAATACATTCAAAACCTGCCTGGATGTGTTCCTGTGTAACCTCTAGGTGATCCTGCTTTGTCAGGGGTTAGACCCTTTGAAGTCTTTTCCAACCCCTAACATTCTGTGATTGATGCACTGCAAAGAGGGAGGCACCAGGCATCAAGTTGCTGCAGTGTGTTAATGGTACAAGAAGTGCTTTCCCACTAGTTCTTTAAAGAGTGTACCCCGTAGGTGTTGAGCAATGACTGCTGAAGAAACAGTTTCCACACTACAAATGGAGTACTTCTGGTGGCCTCTTGTGCACAGCTTCAATATTGGTCTTCCACAAAGAGGAGAACAATTTTGTAGTCATATGACTTTTGTTCAAAGCAAGTTCTTATCAAGAAGACTTCTTCCTATGTACTAAATACCAGTGGAGATGTACCAAGAAATAGTGCTGGGATCTGAGTGGTGAAGCTGTGTTTTTTTCCTGATTCATTGGTAAGATTCATTCTATTGTATTATTGATGCCAGTGTTACAAAATTATTTTCTGACAGATATGTTGTTTGTGGCAATTTTCTGGCTGTTATTTGCTTCCTCCCAAAAATCTATGGCTCTGTGCTTAAGGGTAGCAGACAGCTGAATCAGTGAGTACAATCTGATACCACCAGGGAGGGCTGTAGTTTGTAATTGCTGTGAAATTGCTTGCATCAGTTTATTATTCCCCTCTTCCAAGCTCCACCCTGCATTCTTCTTTAGTTCACCTGTTATAGCTTAGTTTTTGTATTGTGAGCTCTTGGGGAACACTTTGCATTCATCTGTATTAGTAACATTTGTAGCACTTCAGCGTCTTGTCTGGTTTGGCTTCTGGTCTCTATGGAAATAAGTAATACTAGCCTTCATTTTAGACAGTTTTGTCTGAACCTTTACTGCATTCCTAGCAAAGAAAAAAACAAGACAACAGCAAAAAAGTCTGCATTTGTCCAAAAACCAGCACTGTTTAAGTGAAATGTAATTTCAAATAGACAACATTATTAATGACAGAGAATAACAAATTTAGCTTCACATTTTTGTGACTTGTGTGACACTTGGAAGACCATAGATACCACCAAGAGCAAAATTAAGCCTTAAGAAAAATAAGGCTTCAGTTTTGTTCCGGTGTAGCTCAACAGGAAAAATGTCACAGGAATTCTCAAGTGTGGTAAACTTCTGTGAGGGGCATAGTATCTACTAGTCCTTGTGATTTTCTTGTGTAGCCAAAACACCCTGTAGTGCCTGGAGCAGAAGTTTGTTCAGTGTGGACTTTGGAATCACACAATTGTTTTTATACTATGGCTATGGCGGTTCCCTTTACACAAATAGATTTGGAGTTAAGAGACTGCTTACGCTGACTATAGACAAATGAAATTGCTACAACTGACTTCTTCCATGAGGCATCAAATGCTGTAATTACACCTTATAATTACAAGGGTGTTTTACCATTGTCACTATGTCAAAGTACAGGATTTTCTATATAGTTACCTGGTATATTAATTTATCTTTGCAGTAGTATTTTAAAATGCTAATGTTCATGGATTATTTTTTCAGGACATGTAGCAATTTCAGTCAGTACTAATTAATTCCATTTTACCAAATAAACCAGGGAAATCCCAACAGTTTGCAACAACTGTGAACTAGCAGTTGTTTGGTCATATAGATGACTTTTTGACTTTTTATGAGACAGTAATATATATATTTCCCACTGGCTGCAGCTGACAAACTAATTTGCAGAAGTGGAATGTCTGAGATTTCTCTTTAGAACTATGAAACGCATTAACATTTACATTTTTTCAAGAGTTTCTGCCATCAGATAAGAAACCCAAGTATCTTAATATGTATTCATAGAGATGTTGTGGATGTAGGAGAACACACTTGAATTGTTATGTTTTTATCTACCTATAGATGTTTAATTTTTTGGTTTAGTAATCTTTGAATGGGGATCATTTATGTGAAGAAGAGCTTTAAAAAAAAACCACCCTAATGTAAGACAAGAACAGACTGTAACATGTATTCTGCCCCAGTTGTTTTGTAGCTTTCACTGAGCATCCTAGAGTTCCTCTTAAGGCACAGTCTCAATTTCCAGTCTTAGCATTCTCCTAATCACTGCGTTTTTCATAGTCTGTAAATTTGTGATGCAGAGAAGAAGTACCTGCAGGTTGAATTTACTTTTATGATCATAAATACTATTTTAACTTTATCAGAACAGGGATAGCACTTGCTGGTCTTGATCAGTAGCAGGACTTGATTCATAAAAGCAGCTCTTCAAGACTTAACACTATGTCTCCTTAGCAATTTCTGACATAATAATACA